>CM023611.1:5010777-5610777 GCA_013358685.1 Antennarius maculatus | reverse complement strand
GTATTTTTGCCTGATAAGACCAGAATAAATCTCAAAATGTTCAAAATTCTGCTGACGGTTTCTGAATGAACGAGTCCACAGAGATAGAATTTATGGAGAGGAGGTGAACAACACATCCGATCCGGTTTTTAAGTGTTTTTGTCGTGTTGGCGACTCACGGTCGGTCTGCTGGGCGACTGTCTGCTGCCGTCGGATGGACCCTTCACCCACTGGGTGATCAGATCTGCCACGCCCACCTTCAGCGCTTCAGTATCCTGATGCACAACAAAATGTTTTGTTGATCGTGTGAAGACAAGAAAGATTTTATGGTCAGACCTGTCTTATCGTTTGTGCTAACAGAGGAGCTGGACATCTTTAACATTTTCCCACTTAAAATCATAAAAATTAAGTTTCAACTTACGTAATATAAAAAATGTAATAAGTTTGGATTTTGAAATACTTCTGAATCATCTAAAGATGATGAATAAAAACATTTTTCAATAATCGTAGCATGACTACTTTCATTCATTCATTTTCATTCATTGTGAAAGGGTAGGATCCTGGAGCCTATCCCAGCGGACTGGGGGCATAAGGTAGGGTACACTCCGGGCACGACGCCAGTGCACTGCAATGACTACTTTCATTCAGGTTTATTGTTGGTGTCAGTGCAGAAATTTAGCGGGTCCTTACCTTACAGGTTGCTGCTTTGGTGGGTGTCTGACTCCAGGCCTCCCCAGCCTCAAACAGGTTTTTCTTGGAGGCGACAACTTCAGGTGAGCCCGGCAGGTCAGTCAGTGATGCCTTCATTGTCCGAGTTTCCTGGGAATTCTGAAAGTTACCATATATAGACTTTTTTGTACCAAGAAAAGTATGTTCTGAAAAATGACTGAAACAACAATGACTATCACAAGCGTGATGTTCATTTAAAAATATAAAAATAACAGACTAAACACTTAAGACTCTTTAATGATTAATGTTTGCTTTAAAGGACTGTAATACGAATAACCTGTATTTTGATTTTATTAGCACTTAAAGATAGATCTACTAATTTAAATAATTCTCTTGTACTTGTTGTCAAGCTGAAATTAATCCAAAATTAAAATCATTCTGTTTATTAACATTGATTTTATGTTTTTTTAACTTACGTTAAATTAAAGATGTAATATTAATATAATTTAATTATAATTAAATAGAGGGCAGCAAGTAATTTTAAATGTGTCAGCCTTTGGATTCTGCTGGATATGAAGAAAAAGTGTCATTATGGAGTTATACTGTATAAAAAGAGCCTGTCAGCACTGGTTTATGGTGACAAATCTGTTCATTTTCTCACACCTGCTTTACGATCATTTACTAAATGTTGTGTCAAACGTATTTTTAAAGCTCTCCATAAATAAGGTATCTTGAGTCGACCCTGGGTCATTTACCAAGCTGCTTGTTGGCGTGCGAATGGAGGACAGAGCGATAAAAGAGGTCTGAAGGACGGGTATTCCCATCATATATCTGTTCAACACAAGTAAATAAAGACACAGAGCTGAGGTGTCATCATCCAGATGACATGCTGACCTCACCACAAAAAGGGTCAAGGAGTTTCCTGCTCTGCAACAGGCTTTAAACAATTACAGTCCAAAGGCTGATCAGCTGCTCTAGGGTGGAAGGAAACACTGACTACTACTTTAAAATCAATGAGCTTTAGAGGCACGGGAAAGGAATATATCTCCTCGTAAAAGAAACCCTTCCCTTTGGTCAAACACTTTTAGTACCAGTGAAGCTGACAGAAAAGATAATGCTGCCACAACTGCCACGCAGAACGAGGCTGTGTATAGTGTACAGGTGAGAAGTGCATGACTGTGTAGTGTAACAGATGTGAACCAGGTGAGAGCATAGGTGTGAACCTGTCCTGAATGAGTCACAGTCTTTATGTCAGAGGAGCTATGGAATCTGTGGAGTAAATATCAGATCCTAGGTCTGACTTGACGTCTAGTTCAAAACTGAATTTTGGACTAAAATTATTAGAAGTAAACATATCATTTTATTTTATTTCACAAATTTAGTCAATTTATAAACACGTATTTCACTAAACATATGAAGAACTTTGAAAATACGACAGACTTTAAATATTTCTTTCCAATATGATTTAAAAAATAAGCCTAAACCGAATAATTTGTGTGCGTGTGTGTGTGACGTTGTGTGTACTGACCTCCACTGCATGAACATACTGCTCCACCTTGTCATCAATCTTAGGCAGCAGGGCGATGGGTAGTGTCTTCTTGAAGCTGTTACTGATTTAAGAGAAACAACAAACACATATTTGTGTTTATATGAGTGACACAACTACTACCTGAGCACCCACACACACACACACACACACACACACACACACACACACACACACACACACGCACACACATACACACACCTTTTCTCTTTACGCCATTCCAGTATATTTCTGTATCATCTTGTATTTTCATCTCACATTGAGTAAAACGTCTTGTGATTAAATTCTTGCTCAGATATCAGTCATCCAGTTCTCCAAATCCAACCTCCACTATCTCCACCACTTTTTTTTTTACAACTAGAGATACAAGCTCTACTTCTGTGTGATGTCACTTTTTAAAAGCGGTTGGGGGGGAGGGCTCATCCATCATCTGAGTGGTTTGTTTCAACATATTTGAGACGCCACCACACAGCGACGCCCGCTTATACAAAGGGAATACGATGATGTCATGACTGACAGAGGGAAGCTGCACCTGACATGACTGTGACTCAGTAGGATTTTGTACTTTTATCTTTACCAATACATTTCGAGACATTGAACAGGCCTGTAAAGAATTAATCGTGTTGAAATACTGATTAGACATTAGTTATCATAGTGATGATGGTTCTTGAAAATGTTTAAGAAATGTGACTCAGTCTTAAGTCTCTTTATAGGAATGTCTGCTACTGACGGTCTTTCTCTGAATACTGTTCTTGGTACAGTTATTTCTAAATAAAAACATCCAGAGAGGCATAGCCTCTCAGAGGTGATCATTTCCTGATGCAGACAGCTCAGAGCCGCTTTACCCTCCAACCAGCAAAGAAAACACAGCAGCCAGCACCTGGATAGAGTTAAGTAGGGTCATAAATCACAGCTGAGGGGGGGTGATGCACTGAAAAAGGCCAAAAAGTCACCTTTGAAATTCCTCATCAGTGTTTAGAAAAAATGTGAACTGTACAGTGCAGTAACGAGTCTGTGACAATTTATAATTTACAGCTGATCTCTGTTTCTCCTCTTTTTTAAAACTTACTATATTTGGATTTTGTGGTGTCATTCAGATTAAACAACTCGTCTAAAGATTCCACAAAAGTCTCTGTGACTCGGTTTTCACTGCTTTCTGGCTCTTATGTCAATATACACGTATATAAATAGCACTATCAAAAAATGAAAATGTTTGCAGTTCTGCTAAACTTTTTCATGGATCAATAAAATCCTCAGTGCTGGCAGGAAATTGTTTGAGACAATGACATTTAAATGTTATGAGAAGTAACGGTTTGGAGTGTACAAAGGCCCGGAGGGAAACTCTAAACATCAGGAGCGCTGACCTCAAACCCATCCTAAGAACATCCAAATCCTTTCAGGATTATTAATCTCAGATTTTCTTGGTTGGATATTTTATTTTCCAGATCAGTTGGACTGAATCGTTGTCATGGGTACAAATTCCAAATTCAAAACAGCTGAAAGTTAAAAGTCTTTTTTAACTTGAATAAAAACTTGATTAACTAAAAGTTTTCATTTTATTACATCACATTGCAAACATTCCCCATGTATTTTTCTGTAATCGAATATCATTCTATACTTTATTTATTCTTTTATGTTTTAAATATTAATTACATCCCGCTTCAAAGCGGTGATATACAGTATTTCAATTGTCAGTGTTTTTGTGTTCATCCGTCCGTCCATTCATCTCTCTGTCCGTCCACCAAATATCTTCACAACCGTTGCAGATAGCAGAATGAAACAAAAACACATTACTCGGGCGGCAAAGGGGATGAAAATGAGATGACCTTGACCTTCAGAAAGGTATATTAAGGTCAAATGTCAACTTTTTTACTCTCAGGAACCGGATAAGATAGACAGAGGAGGGAGAAGGCCAGTGTGAGGAAGACCGTAGATCAAAGCTAGTACTTTCTGAAAGTAGGTCAGGGTAAGTCGCGGGATGTTGCAGTCTCTGACTGCCTTGTTACATTTGAATTACAATCCCAAGTTTATTAATACTTCTATATTTCATTTATTCTGTATTATGTCTTCCATTTTAATCATATTTGAATTTCATACAGTCTCACTGTATTAGAAAATGTTATTCGAGTGTTGACCTTTGAAAGTTTCTAACATCCTGCACGTACCTTGCAGAATATAATGATGGATTAATACCTTCTTTAAAGAGAAGAGCAATCACCATCGGTGATCCTGCTTTAAATTCTACTGAAGATATTCACCTTTTCTTCACCGAGCGATTCAGCGATTCTGTTCTCTCTGTGATCTGAAAAACAAGAAGATGTCTGAGGTCAGTGTTTCACAGAAACGCAGGAAGGTTTCCATGTCGCTGCCTCATTTCACGAGTGTGTAAATTACAGCTCAGCTCTTCTCAGACCGCCGCCACTCGTCCAAGACAAACACAGCCGATTTGGTTGGTCTTCATCAAACTATTCAGTCATCGCAGCAGCCTCGGTCAGAGGAGACTGAAGGCATGAGCGTAATGAGAAACAGCAGATGTGACTACTCTGCATTGGATATTTTCTCACACACATGTCTGTTTTATTTGCTTGTTGTCAGCTGGTTGAAATAAACCATAGCTTTTGGTTTTTCCTTTATTCCTTTTTTCCCACCAACAGCTCTTATGTCTCTATCTGAATGTCTTAAAAAGTTGGACGCACTGGTGAAGCATCACTAAATACATTTACACATGTCTGATGTTTATACTCAATTTAAATACATCTACTTCAATTCATGTGTGAAATATCAGACGTGCTGCCATACTCTACATATGGATGTATCTGTGAGATTTTAAATAAAAGACATGATCTGATGATCTTATAAAACATAATGTACTATTTTATAGAAAAATACAATGATAAAATGGTGTTTAGTGAATATAGCATCACCAAAATCGATTTAATACTGAACCGATTAACTGCAGTGGGATGAAAATGCTTCAGTGACATCATATTAGGAACCATGTGATCATATTTGGAGGCTCAGTTGTCAATGGTACAAATTCACTTGTAGTAGTCCTGTTCAGTAAATAAAGAGAAAAACGTGTAGATCTCACATGCAGTGGCATGCTCATAAATAAAATATACCTGATTTAACATCCAAATACGGAAATCCAAAAGTCCCAAAAACTGTTTTAATCTCCTCTAGATTTCTTCAGTCGGAGAGGGTCCACAAATGATTAATAATTTAATGTGTGGGCACAAGACAGAAAAATATATTTTTCAGGACTTTAGAAGTTTTGTATTTGACAGTGAATTCAGTTTAGGAGCTGGGACGGAGGGAGGTCACTGATCACAAATCAAACTCACATCAAGAATACTTTAGGTACCAGTGAGCTTCCTGTAAACACGACATGCTTCTCTGGTGCGGCCGGAACACACTGGCCCGTTCAGAAACACACACTAACACACACACATGCAACTTACAAGTTGAGTCTGAGTCCGGCTGTGAAGGTAACACACGGTTATTTGTTTGAGTTGGTTAATAAAGTGTAAAGTCACATCGTACCAAGTAATCTATAAGTTAATGGATGACAAAGCCGAAGGACAGCTAACCTAAAAAACAATGAAGCCCATTTGTTCTCTGAGTGATCTGGAAGTCGGTCACAGCCGCCGACAAGTCTGGACTGATTTAATATGCTGTTCATAAAAACATCAAAGTGTTTGAAATCTTTCCTCGGTTCTTCACTGCAGTTACTGCATAAAGCTTTGAAACAACTTGTTGACTTAATTTAATACCAGCTGGTTAGGAATTAAATCACTGGAGTTTCCAGTCATTCAGAACTGAGAACAAGAACTCTGAGAACTCTGACTGCAGTTTTTCTAAACTTGCTACAACATCACTGCTCTCTAAAGGTCTGGAATAATCACACACCCAGAAACCTTTGCATGCTTCATGAATAAAAAATGGAACTTTTGTTTGCATGTTATAACACAACTACAAAATCATAGCTTGGAGCATAACTTAGATGTGGAAGCTTTGACGTCCCCAGATGAGTTCACAGTGGGTGGTATTTACCTTGTATGTGGGAGTTTTGGGACTGAACATTTCATCTCCGTCCATGCTGGACATACTTAGGTTCTTCATCCTCTCAGCTGCCTCCATCCTCCTTCTCTCGATGTCCTTCTTCATCTGCCTCTTCTCCTCCTTGGATCCAGATCACAAACACACATGAACTCCATATTTTAACACAAACTGCATGAGTCAGATCACAAATTCTTTGTAAATATGAGTCATATCACCAAGAATGTCAGCCAAGAGGACTCTAGTCTTTCTTCTCCAACTTAAAATGTGATCAAAATTTTGCGCTCATCTGTGTCTGTTGTAAATATCACTGCTCTTACTTTCGTTTAATTCGATTTCAACATTTTTGAACCAATCCCATGTATACACTCCCAGTGTAGATGTTGTTTCTGGGTCGTTTTTAAAAGAACATGTAAGTATGGGCTAAAAAAGAAAACATATATACTGTAGGCAGGTATCAAGACTGTAGTGTAAAGAAAGAAGAAGAGACGAGCCTGCTCATTTTAGAACCAAAACATTGAGGTCAAAGAGGCTAAAACTGATGGAGTGTAGTATTAAAGGTAACTTAAGACAACCTAAGCTCTACTGGTGATGGTTTCCTCAAGACTTCACAAGACATGCTTACCTCCTCTTTGGCCAATCGTAGCTGCTCCTCTTCCTCCCTCCGACACTCCTCTTCTTCTCTGACTCGACGTCTCTCCTCCCTCCTTCTCTTCAGCTCCTCCACCTCCTGCTCAGCCTCTGCCTGCCTTTGTCTCATCTGCTCCAGCTCCTGACTCTCCTTCTGCTGGAGGCCCTGTCGAATCTTCTCCAGATGATGCTCCTTCTCCAGGATGGCCTCTGCCTCCTCCATGCCTCTGCTGCACCGCCACCCCCGCCCCCCCCAGGACAGATTTAAATATTAAGATAATTAAATGTTCAGACAGGGAGACACAGGTTCTGCGAAAAATTTAACAGGTACATATCATCTAATCTTCACTCCATCCACTCATGGAGCAGCTTCCACTGTTGACCTCTGACTCTCATCATGACATGAATGAATCAATACTGAAATAAACGGTAATCAAACAATGCATTGGCTGATAGAGGCTAAATATTTGTATTCACTCTACCTTTTTGTCTTGTTGTGCAAGTATGATGTCACTTCTTCATTGGCTGTGTGTCCGTTGGCGTTCTGGTGTTTTGGCTCTTGCTGGAGGAAAACCTTGGATGTGTAAGAGATTTTCACTTCTTGTCTTTTCTCCACCTGAATGTGAGAAGTTCAAAGCAACACATGAGCTTGTTATACACAATGTGTAGTTTTTACCCATCTGTCAGAGACCTTCAGGAGTTTAGGATAGGACTGTGACTTCATTTGTTGTTTTCCTGAATGGTTTAAGTTTGGTTTGAGTATCTGAATAGTCTAAATCAAGATATCAATAACATAACTTAAAATTGTTTTGAATAACCTGAGGGGTATGTTGGACCTCTCCCAACCGGGGACTTGACTTGGACTTACCCTGATGATCCTGAGACCTAAATTGAGACTTGCTTGGAATGATAACCACGTTGGATTGGTCTCGATTACTGTTCTGAAACAAACCTGACTTGACTCACTCATTGGTCTAAAAATCATTAATCATACCTCTGTATTCGGCCTCTTTGTCATCAACTCCTCTCTCTTCCTCTTGTCTTCCTCATCCTCCTTTTCATTCTGCCTCTTCACCCTCTCAGCTCGAATCGCCTCTTCCTCACGTTCACTCCTCCTCTCCATCTCCACTGTGCTTCCATCCACTTCCTCACACTCTTGTCTCTGGAGTCGGCTGGAGGCTGCGATTGAGGCCGGAACGGCGTTTGTTGCTTTATTTGTTGTCGCCTCTTCTTCATCCTCATCCTCCTCACCTCCCTGGTTCAGCTCCTGCATGCGTTGCTGCCTCCGTCTTTCTCTGCGCTGAGTCCAGTCGCTGAAGCCTTCGTCTTCGTCTAGAGACGGACAACCACTTGGCTTCAGGTCACCGTCATACCTGAGGATGAAATGATGTGCATGACCGGACTTGGTTTTACAGGATGCACTTGGAGTTGGGGACAGATACAAAAATTGTCCCCAGAAAAGTCAGATAATCTTTTAAGGACTCATCTTTGATCGTTTCAGTTTTAAATATAAGGTTTCTCCTGGTTGAGATTCAACTTGAAAAACTCAGGTGTCATTGGTCCTGAGCTACTTCCTTTTAGAAGCTGAGGTTGACACTCTGCCAGCATGTTTGAGCTAGTTTGCAGAAACTGGGCTCAGTATCTGTCTGTCAAAAGGCATTAAGTGATTTTAGCAACAAGCCTGCCAGTGTTCCAGTAAACAGAGGCTCAGACACGGAGGCGTTCAGGGGAAGGACAATGGTGGTGCTGTTTAAAACAATACTGAAAACATTAAAGTATTCTTAAATCATGACTGTTATCAAGAAATTCTCAGGATATTTTAAAAGGAGAACAGTCCTCAAAAGTTTCACATTAAGTACTAAAGAAACACCAGTGGTCAGATTGCTATTTCCACTTTTAAAGCTCCTACCAGCTGAAATGTGTCATCATAATCTCACGTTCAACAAAGTAGAGTAATAAATATCTCCGCTGATAAGCTTCTGTAATCACAGACCCATTAGCGAGAGAGTGGAGCTGACAAATGAATGACTGACCTGCGCCACAGTAGAAAAACCAGGCAGTAAAAACAAGAAAAACTGTCAATGAAATATGACATATATGGGAATATTTAGTAGTTGTTTTTCATGTTTGTTTGCTCGTAATATGTTGATCTCGTCACATTTGGGTAGTAACAGAGTTTATATTTTATTACTTCAGAAATTTCAAGTGACAGGATGAGAGGTCCAATCCTCAGGCTGTAAAAATAAAAAACATTCGCAACTTTTTGTCAAATAAAACTTTAGAAACTATGAAATGTTTCAATTCAAACAAAACAAAACCGAATGGACAAATTCTGTAGGTGGAAAAAAAAAAACATCTAATAAACACACAGAAGTAACTGTATGGAAGAGATTCAATCAGGTTTTGGTCTTTAAAATTATTTGGTTAGGAAGTACTTAGTAAAAGTTAGAAAAACACCGTGGTTCGGATAAAATAAGCGCTTGATTGAGTTAAGTGAACTCTCATCACTACGGTTACAAGATTTGGATTTAATGGAACATTTGGCCTCATCACAGCTGGATGAGTCACCGCTGATCTTCATCCATTAACACTAAAGGTCTGCAGCTCTCTCTGCTTCCTTCTGGGCATCACTACAACACACTATCATCAAACTCATTGTTATCTCCTCACCACAACGTCTCCAGCTGTTCTCTCCGCTGAACAAACGCAATCAAAGTGTGTTTTTGTGTTCCCAGGAGCTGGCAGAAAGGAATTCACTCAACATTCCCCAGATGATTAAGACACTTTGGGGGGGCCGGCGAAGTGCCCCCCCCCCGTTGCCTGATGGGAGCCTCTCTCTCTCTCTGATCTCTCAACAACAAATCAGCCTTAACAAGCAGACATGTTTCTGTGTGTCGGCCACTCCGGTCGTAAAGTCCACAGCTGGAGCGATACCTGACACGAATGAGTGACACCTCCTCCGCTATTCATGTCGTCCTTTAATAGCAAGAGTCTCTGTTTTTTTTGTTGAATTAAAATGTGAGCGCCTTGACGATTGAATGACTTGAATTGAATGACTCAGATTTACAGTCATCCATCACTGGACTGTTTGATTCTAGCCTACATGGAACAAATACAAACTCTTCCAGCACCTGACCTTTGACCTTGCAGGCAGCAAGTGGAGCCAAAGGGGATTACAGAACAACATCACTGTGCCTTCACAGAAAATGTTTGAACTACAGCCCTGGTTAGAGCTTCCTCACTGCAGCCAGAAGCCAGCTGAGCTCGAGACGTGACGGACGAGAAGGTGTCGGAGGCCAAAGCTGTAGTTATGGAGCTGGAATTAAAAGTCGGCTGAAATGCCACGAGTTTCGACACGGCGGTGGTTTTCCCCGGCGACTCTTTGTAGTAAACATTCTTCAGAGGTTGTGTAATGAGAGGGCAGCTGTGTGTGTTGATCGTCACATCAACAAAATGAGGGAAGAGGTTGTTTGCAGCTTCTCTCAATGGAAACATGGGTTTTATGAAACCAGACATCCATGAAAACCAGCGAGCGCATATGAAAAGCAGTAAGGTTGGCGTTCAAGGCCGGGAAACATGGAGACAAACTCTATAAACTCAAAACGATCACCAGAAAAAAATAACACAGCTAGTGGCTTTAACAGGAAGTGGATGAACAGGGGGGAAGTGAATGAATAATGTTCAGCACTTAATAACTTCCTGGGTTCCCATGATTAAATGGACAAGGAATTTAACAACTATCTGATGTCATTTTCTTTTTTTTTTTATGGTGAGACAAGGCAAGAATGTCTGGCTTTAAACAGGGCCTAAAAAGTTCCACTGAAGTCTTCAAATCTCAACATTTGCTGACGTCAGTGTCAGGATCCAAAGGATTATTTATTTTTAATACTCATTCGGTTTATTCCGTCACATCATCAATTGTGGTTCTATCATGAGTCAGGTTCTATCATTAACCCGTGATAGAGCCCCTGCTGTTGGACAAAAGATGTTTGAACTGTTGCTCATGGAAACAAAGCAGGTGTTTCGTGTAAATTGGAAAATGAAATCTTGGAATAAACAAACAGTCTAGGAGGTTGTTTACAGCCCTAAACTGGGTTTGTTTATTATTATTACCATTATTATTATTATTATTATTATTATTATTATGAGCGTAGTTGTAACCCTAGTTTTTCGTACGTACACATTCTCCTCTGCCGCCGTCTCGTTCTCCAGTGAACTCTCTCCCGACACTGCGTTGCCGTTCGTCCAGCGCGAAGCCTCCCGAGCTCGTCGACGGCGTTCCCTCTCCACCTCCTCGGCGTCCTCAATGCTCCTCTGAGCCGTCAGCCTGCAGGAGAGGTGGGGGGGGGGCATGATTAGTAAAAGAAAAGTAAACTCCAACTGTATTTGTATTTGGTAATAGAATACCGACAAAGCAAATTCATGTCACATTTTAGGTTGTACTTTTTTATGATGAATTGCTGTATTTAATAATATCAGTAGAAATATCACTGTTTTTGTAAACATCTGATTTTAATTATTAAAGTATTGATAAATATGGATGAGCCTGTACTTCTGTTTCACCACTGACTTAATATAACATATAATCCATCCACCCAGTTACTGAATAAATCCCAACATCCGTGTTGCCAGGGTAACACACTGGAAACTCCTCTCGTTCTTTATTATCTGTCTGATCGATATCAGGCAGAGCACCTGTGGCGTGAACATTTAGTCTGGTGCAGACATGTGAGATCTGATCACAAGTGGTCACTGGAGACACCAGATGTGAACCGCTTGTGAACGGATGGCCCGGTACGGATGTCAGCACCAGGTATCAACACGCTCTGGGATTCCGCCAGACAAACATCTGCTGGGCCTCGGATGAGAAAAACAGTGACTGTTTATCTGCATGATAAACACACATGCTCTTCACCTCGTGTCTGCATGACATCACAGCATCTATTACAAACACCGTTAATCTATGTTTATACTGACACTTGCACATGCATGAAGACTCAGTGACGCCCTGCAGGCCGGTTCTGGGAGCTCAACAGCCGGGACCAGAGACGGAGGAAGTCCTCAGAGCTTAGTGGAAAAATCATAGAATAGAAATTCTCTGTTTCTACTACAGGTGTGTGACATTAGAAGGCTAATTTAGATTTTAAAATAACATGTATGTTATCAATTGCTGCTGCTGGTGCCTTCAACTCCATAAGGAAGAGAGGCTGTGAATATTCAGAGGTTTGTCTTGTTTCTGATAGTTGAAGCATGGCTGTAAGTGAAGAAATGAAGTCTATATATCTGTTGTTTAACCTCAGTTCAGATTGTCTGAGAGACAAAAAGACAATAAGTCAATCAGACGTCCAGAAACACACAAGAAGTTTGAGGATCGATAATTGATCACTGAGGATCACAAATAACTTTTCTCCTCACACTTTCTTGTATTCAATTTATGGTCAGTTTGTATGCAACAGCACCCCCTCCCCCCATTCTGATTCCTGTTTCCTGTGATACATAAGATGAGTCGGTGATCCTGCAGTAATGGAATTGGAATTATCAGACTGAATGACTGAGCTCCACCTCATTTTTTATATAATCAGAGACAAATTGACTCTTTTTTGTTCAATCTTCAAACATAATAAATCATAATACAACAAGTTGTGATTCTGAGGTCTGGATTGAGTCAGTGAGCTCCGGACTGAGCAGCAGCCTCGTTTCCCCGTCCTCTTTCCTGTCATTTGGCGAGGGACCAGCAGAGAGGAAACAAATGTGGGGGCAGAGGTGGAGAGGCCGCCGAGCAGCTGGATGGAGGTCGAAATGTCCCACAGAGCAGGTTGAGGGTGAAACGATGAAATCCAGGACAAACAGTTTTTGTTTTAGAGTTGCTGAAACAGCAGAAACTAAAGGCAGCTATTGCTGACTTTCGAAATTAAAGTGTCACAGAACCTATTCTTGAACTAGTATTAAAAATAAGCCAGTTGCCCTAACTGGTAATTAGACAAAATTTAAATGTAGTTCAACTGTTGCAGAAAAATTATTATGAAGTCAGTTTGTTACCCATCATTAACTCAGGTTTTACAGCATAAAACATTTAGTCTGATCAGAAAAAAAAAACTTTAATTTTGTACAAACGTCAGATATCTGTAGTGGAAAGTAAATTATAATATCACCCTTTGAAATCTAGTAATTTAATACATATATAAAGTATAACATGGAAATACACAGAAATATGTATATACATCTGAAGTGAATTGTGGGATAAAGTCAAACAAACTGTTAAAACGTTTTCTATATGTCACTTTGTATAAACTCTGACAGCCCACTAATGTAGAATAATTTGGTGTATTAAAGCTAGCTCCAGCTTTTTTCTGTGTTGTCATCAGTGTGTGTCATAAATAATTCAACCCAGGTAAACTCTCCCACCCCGCTACATTTCCTTTCTGTCATCAGCGCTGAGGGATTCAGTAATACTTGGCTAAACCGGACTAAATGATTAATCCTCCGTCTGAGTCATTTTAAAGTAGCAGGATTACCGGCTCCCATGCTCCTCATCCTTTGTTTTATCAAAAACTAAATCTTCTCCTTTCACTCGTATCATTCAATCATCCCAGTTAAAATCCAGAGTGGGTCTGGATCGGGCTACTGTGCCCCTTCCTCCAAACGGTTACAACATGTGCAGGACACTTCCATTTCCAGCAAATAGGGTTTCACTTTTGTTGTTGTTTCTTAGTAAACTGACTCCAGAGGCAAGACTGAGCACGTTGCCTCCGTGGACGTTCTCAAAGATGAAGGCTGACTAAGTGTTCCGGAGTCCTGGATGTTACTAGGAACTGGGTTGACTCACCTCGTCGAGGTGTCAACACGAGACGAAAGCGCAAACTTCTCTTTTTTTTTTTCTTTTTTTTTTTTAACTTTTCATGCTACTTTAGGAAGAAACACAAAGATGAAACTGATCCATGTTAAATAATATTAAAGAAACAACCATGAATGCCTGATATACAAGCTCTATCATCTGCAAACACATCTTCTAAACTTCCCATTGTTTGTCTAAATCTGCCTGCACTCATCCAGATTTCTGCCTCATTGTCCACCTCCGTTTCGAGAGAAAGAGAATGAAAGGGGGCTTCACGGTCAAGAGGAACAAGAGCGCAGAAAGTACGAAAGCCTCCGCTTCTCTTTAGAAAGCACGCATGCCGTCATCTGCGGGATGACTCGGGTGAATGACACCATAATAACAGGGTTTCCTTTGGGCTTGAATGTCTGCCAGGCTCCACAGGACAGAAGAGGACACAGGGAAGACTTGTGCGATGAAGTCACTGCTGTGTTGAAACAAGTCAGGGTGGTGGTGGTGTTGGGGATTGGAGGGCAGAACAATAAGAAGGCGTTAATTCCCAGAAGTAAAAAAAATCAGCAGACGAGTTTAAAGGAAGGAACCGGGGACTTCGACCTGCCGGGAACAGACCTGTAGACTCAGCGTTGTGTCATGATGCATGACTGCAGGTGAAAAAAGTTGTTCCGGAACACGCTGCAAATTCCACATACAACAGAGCAACTGGTTCCCCACACCAGCAGGAGACAGTAGTTTAATATTCCTTGTTCGGACGAAACCATCGTTGTGATATAACAGTTTCTTCTGCTATTGTCACACCACTCATGCTAGACTTGGATTGTTTCATCTGGGATTCAGTTTCTTTGTTCCAGATGGACTTGTTGTAAAATGTTTAGCATTTGGAATGATGGATGAATGATGACAGGAGCTCTCTGTGTTTCCTATTGATGTGTTTCATTTGCTTACATTCTTCACTTCCATTCTACGTATTTGTTCAGCAGAACGACCAACCAGAAACCTCCCTCTGACTGATAGGACAATGAAAATGGTCGATTCGTGCCAACAGTACTCCACACAACCTGGGTCACAGATGCTCACAGACAATAGCTGGTGGCTGACCAATCAGTTACAGTTCTCCACTGATCCTCTAACACATGGCGTAGAGATGGCCTACAAGTGTGTCTCTGATGGAATAGCTGTTGGTTCTCAGAGATATATTTGGTAAGTTTCCATGAAAATTTACCAATGGATGTTAAATCCCTATAATTTTGCAGTTCTGGGACCTTTTCAAATTCAAAAAAAAACTTTATTTGTCCCCCAGGGGCAATTGAAGGCATATAAAGCAGTATTGGGGGTGCACAAAAAGGACATACACACACAACGCACAGAAAATCAACACTTACACTAAAATATACAATAAACATGTACAATCTACAATGTACCTGTACAAAATGTACAACATAAACAGGTATGTGCAATGAGCTAATAAATTCATAAAAAATAAAATTTAAAAAATTGTAAAACTGAAAACTATATTTTGGGGACTTCGGGGTCACCAGGTGGTCAAGAACCTCAACGTCTGCTGGATGGACATACTGTATAGGGGTTTGTACATCATGAATATTGATTCTCTCTAGACTTTAGTGCCACCACGTTGACTTCTTTGGTCAACAATGCACAATCCTCAATGCTCTGATAATCCACATCCAGTTCTGAGCTCATTAAAACAAAACCAGGACATCAGCTGTGCTTGGATCAGATTAATAAACAGACTATATACTGTACATCTGTTCACCGTGTGAATCTACAAGAATATAAGGTTTTACATTCTCATTCAAGTGTTGGACCAAATCTGCTCTGTCGTCTCAGATATTCGTAAAACTGACCCAAATCAACCTCAGACAGATTAACATAACCCTGACCCAAAGGACCAAATCCATGGGATTTATTAACAGACAAACAATCAACCAAGACACCAAACAAAGGCTACCAACAGAACCTTCTGCTGCTGGGGGGGAAAAAAGCTTTTAAACCTTTTTTGGGACCAGGTGCACCTCTGCATCTCTTCAGCTGCTGACAGATGCCACAGGGAGCGCATACAGCCGTAATGCTCTATGTTGCTTCATTGGAGATATTTACATGAGTGTATTCTGGCTGTGAGTTTTCACTGGGGCAATGATGGATAAGAGAAATGAAGTTACAAATGTCACAAATCAGCAAACCCGAATTGAGCAGAAAAATTAAAATAAAGTTTCAGAAAATTTACAGTTGGTGCCTTTGAGCCTGTAAATCACATGCTAAATAAACTGTATTCTTCTAATTCAGATTGTATATATAAATTATCTATGTAAATGCATTTGTAATCCTTTTATATGATATATTGCATGCCAACACCGCTCCACTGCCTTCCAAACTTATATATTTACTTACTTATGTATTTAAAGATTGACAAAAATAACCAAACATGAATCCAAGTCAAAGCAAAGATGTTTAACAGACACATCAGAGACTTCCAGCAGCTTCCAGACAGGAGTTTCAGCTGCTTTGTGTTATCGCCCTGCAGTCCAGAGACACAACCTGTGGTCTGCTCTTATAGATATGACTCCTGGAAACAGGAATGTCAGTTCTGTTTACTCTAGCGCCGTCCCCTGAGTCCAGACAACCTGCAGAGGGAGGGAGAATTCAGTGCCCCCATCACTCATCAACTCCACCCTCCTCAACCTCCCGAAGCATTCCTCTCTTATCTCCTGTTATCATAAACATTGAGGATACCCATCCCTATGAGGGGGTATTCAGGGGTCAGAGGTCACGGCAGTTAGTTTGTTTTGAAGCAGGTAAGCCTTCTGGATGACATCACATAGCTGAGGGGTGGGGGATGGTGGGGCGGGGGGGGGGCTATGTCCCAGATAGAGCTGATTAAAAACAGGCCTGCTGCTGCCTGCCTGCCTGGACCCACTGTGATGAACGACACAAAATCTGATAACAACAAGCTCTGGCCTCAAGTTAGCGATTTTCTCTGGTGACGCTGAGTTCAGTTTGTTTGTGTGAAAGCAAATATCCGTGACTCTGTGAGTGGAAGTATGTGTTCAGCTTCAGAATGTCCCAGACATCAATACTGTGCCATTGATTAGGCAAAAAAAAAAAAGTGCTAACACACTGTTTGATACCAATAGATCTCAGTGAGGCAGGCAGTGAGGAAACATGACAATCCATAAAAGATACAAGGATGTCAAAAATCAAACATCCCTTAACTGGGATTTGAATGCTTTCCCTTGACCTGAATTCCTCACATTATGCAAAAAAACACAATTAAATGTCTGAAAAAGCAGGGGATGGTGTGAGATTCAAACCTCTACCAAAAACAAGCACGTTTTAAGATTAGGTCAAGAGTTCTTGAATAGCGTCTAAGTTCATCTTGTGATGACAAATATAAATTTAAATTAGTGACTTTAAATCAGAATAATTAACCATATAAGCATTTCTGAATCCCGAAAAGTGACATCAGGAACTTTCTAATGGCAATCAAGGAAAAAAAAGCGCAATTATGGTTTGAGGCAAAAGCCACAATAAAAAGCTTGGATAAACCTAAACCCCCTCTCAGCTCAATGCCTAAAAATGCAGAATGAATCATGCTGTCTGATAGGGATGATGAATGAAAACCAGTTTGACTTAGATGGCCTCGTAATGTTGCTTTATGAGGCTGTTTTTGGAGCGACGTCAACCAGACTCGCACCATCTGCTGAGAGGACTGACTCACGGCGAGATGCCGTTCCCCCCCCCCCACCCACAGCTGTTATCTGCTTCATACAGTACACAGAAACAACTGGACGCCTGTTCTCGCTGTGACTCACTGTGGATGAACACTGAGCTCACTGATCACACTCACAGGGGCCCCCGTGACGAGGCTCACAGGGCCATGACTTAAAGGCTTTAATGCTGACAAATCGATGCATCAGCAGTTTACTGACACATGCTGCAGATAATAGAAAATCGATTGTTATGTTTAGGTTTAACCCACTGTTGCTTCACCTGGTGCTAAGGCGAGCTAACCGGTGCAGACTCAGAGCAAAGATTGGAACTTATCTACTTCACTAAAGCAAAGCAAGGCAAGAAATAAGCTTTAAAGTCTGATTTGAACAAACTGATGATCGTAAAACGATAATGCTGGGTTTGGACTACCAGCATTTTGAGAGATAAAATTAGAGCCAGATGTTTTAGCTTCATTGGGTGAGGAATCAGATTAGCACCACAAAAAAAGAACAGTCTGATGCCTCCAGAAAAGGATCAACTCAACCATCTCTTAACAAAACAGGTAAATTATTGCTTTCTGCCTTGTTATTTCACGACTTACAAAACGCTGCTTGACACTTTGGTAAAACACAACGCCAGACCCTGACGTGCGTGCATCAAAAAGAATGAATCACCTGTCATCTCGTCTTTGTCTCACACTTCAAGTATTTAAAATCATCCAGCCAGGAGACAGAAGGAGTTCTGACCTCCTCCAGTTAAAACCACGTCTGACACAGGATGAAGAACATATCCTCCACTGCAGACAGGACGTGCCGCCACTCGACAGCACCCAGAAAACAAAAGACGCCTTCGGTAACCTTTCACCTTTGCCACAGGTCATCAGCACCACTTCCCCTTTCCGTGAAGCAGAGGAGCCTCGGGGCGTCCAGCTCGCCTCGACCCACCCAGTCCGTCCTCGCTGATGAGGAACGCTTTCTGTTCTGTTAAAGACACATCTAACAGCTCCTTCATTAAAGATTAAAGCACTAGATGGATTTTAATACTTTTATCTTTGTTATTAAGGTGGGGGTCAGATGATTCACAAACCTAACCCCCCCCCCCCCAAAAAAAAATAAAAACCCTGCGTGACCCAAAACACTACTAATCCCACTGTTCCCATTTAAACCATTTACACAAGCACATACTGAAAATACGACTATGGGTTTTTCATTGAATAAGTGTGTATGTGCATGCGTGTGTGTGTGTGTGTGTATGTGTGTGTGTGTGTGTGTGTGTGTGTGTGTGTGTGTGTGTGTGTGTGTGTGTGTGTGTCTGTGTGTGTGTGCTGTGTTTAAACATTAATCTCTGTTGCTTCCCTCTTTGTGTGTTCAGCAGCAGCAAACAGAAACCAGCAGCAGCCACATACCTCATCAGGTTGTCTAAACCCTGTTTGCTGGAGTTCCTCCTCAGCAGAGCGTTGGACATGTTGACCTCTTTTCTTCTTCTTGTAATTATTCTTCCTCTTGTCTCCCTGCGGTGGAAAGAGAATTGATGACACCGGCCTCTAGGAACAGCTTTCTCCTCTTCTTCTTTTTCTTTTCTGTTTTAGAAGGCAGATTTCTATCCCGCAGCTACACCGAAGCCCAGAGCTGTAAATGATGTGAGCGTGTGTTTGTCTGTCACAGCTTCTTGTAGTGAGGTTGAACACACTCGTATGCACACACCCACAATCGCTCTATGAGAGGATCACAGCTTTCTCCCCTGAAACACTTGTAGGGAATGTCAGCGGCGCTGAGAGTGACAACCCCTCCTATGTCTGGGAGGCTGGGTTTTTAGTCATTACACTAACGCCCCCCCTCAAACACACACACACACACACACACACACACACCTCACCCCTCACCTCCCTCCCTAAGTCCTACATGTGGTTTTCATTGAGGAGCTCTGAGCAGCGGGGCCCAGCATTCTCCTTTTTCTGTCTTTCTGTGCTGCCTGTCTCTCTAATGCTGGGTCATGTGCTATTCCTTTAGGGGGAATGAAAGACGATACACCCCCCACCCCACTCCCCCCCCCCCAAGAAAGAAATATCCACGATTGAACCACCAACCCCCGTTACCCACCCAGAAATTCACTCTTCTCCCCGCAGATGATCAGCAGCAGGAGGAGGATGAAAGTGACGAGATGGTTGATCGTTGTCTCAAAGGAAAATGTCTTTAGGTTCAGAAGATTGAAAAAGAGTTTCTGTCACATTAATATTTTTAGTATTTAGTATTTTCTTCTCTCTTCAGGACGATAGCAGTCTCAGTTGTCAGGATTTCTTTCAGACTGGAAGCAGAACAAACGCTTTTCTTGGTCTGTCTGTTGTCAAATGTGAACCCTCTAGCAGCTCCTCCTGAGGTCCCCGGATCAGCGTCGTGTATTTGAAATTTGCATAAACAGAAACGTGCAAACAGACCTCTCATGACTGATACCTGTAAGGGTATACACATTCTACAGAGTATAAATAGAAATATTTCTTGACAAGCCCAAATATCCAGCAATAATGTTGCAGCATTGTTATTCATTTGGAGACATGTTTGTGTCCTGATGACAGTCATGTTGTTTAAGTTTTGGAAAAGGAACAAATGGTTGGGATTTGGTTGTTTTTATGCTTCTCAGTTAAAAGAAACAAAGTTTAACTTCATAATATATTGTTATGTTATCACCGTAACCAATAGATTATTATAATACTGAATCATTCAAATAATTCTCAATTACAGGTATATAATATACATATTTTCATTTATTATATAATTATATATATTATTTATATAATGTACACACATTATACCAAGGTTGGCTGAATTCATTGCCTCCACCCCTCAAACTCCACACAAACAGACTGTACGCCATTGTCTCCATCCGCCCCCCCTCCCTCACACGCTCTCACTCACACAAACAACACGCCGCCGTTACTAAGTAACCCATTCATCGCCATTCACCCCTGGAGTGTCGGTAAGTCTTACTTAGTGGCACATCAGACAAAGGGAATTCTGGGAAGTGAATTCATGACCCGGACACCACCACCACCACCATCACTGCTAGCTGGGGCTCACGCAGCTGAGATGTGATTTACATTCAAATCTATCCTCCATTACAATTAAAACCAGATGGAACTTGATTGAAGCTGCTCAAAGTTAGAAAATATAATAATAATAATAATAATAAAAATTAAAAATAACAATTTCTAAATAATCAGGAAGTTTGTTTCCAAATCAGCAGCTTTAGGAACTATTTTCTCTCTGCTGTATCAATCCTCATGGAAACCGAAGCATCGCTTGTGGACGAGACGCTCCTGCTTCAGGCAGACATGAACATGAACAGTTCTTTAGCTAACGGCTAAATTAGCCAGTTGATTATCTACAGATTATCTTGAATAACCCAGTTGTGATTTCAGGAAACTGTTTTTTTTGTTGTTGAATTCTTCTGAACTGGTCTCGATGGCAGACATCTCCACGACACCAGTACTCACTCCAAAAAAAATCCAGATCAATAGATGACATTGATTAACGCGATTAATAGCAGAGGAATGAAAGGTTCTGCGTGTCCGGATCACATGATCAGACGACGTTCTGAGTTCAGATCAGGTCGAACAACAGCAGAGAATATTAGAACGACAGGCACTGACAAACTCCATTGTGTCTTTTCCTTCACTCCCTCCTGTTGAAAGGTGATGCGGTGGATTTCCACGTCGGATTCAATCGGGTTGTACGCTCTCTCCGCTCCCGTGTTATTGTTGGACTAACAGAGAGAGGAGTTTTGTGGTCAAGGCCACAGATAAAACCTCCCAAAACGGGGAGACACGTCAACCTCGTTTTCACGTTCTCAACTCACTGGCAGAGAAAAGAGAAAAGCTCCTATAAGACGATGAATGTGTTTCACTTCACAGCAGGACGATTGGAAGAACTTTCTGCACATGTTAAACTTATTCTTCCAAAAGATTTACACCACTGTGGACATCCAGACAGTTATTTTCCAAGTCCTGATGTGATTAAAGCGGAAGAAGATAGATTAAACCACAGCTGGGATTCAGGCTTAATATCGGCGCTGAAGTTACTGATGACTGAGATCAATGTGATGGAGGAGAGACAATATTTACTATTGTGCTTTTTATCGTCTGTTTGGCGAAATAAATGGGTTTTAAGGCAGTGCAGCGAATAATACGTCATCATCATCATAAAAAAGAACTCACACAAACATAAAACACTCACAAACACTTTCAAATAATCGATGGTCCACAGTTTAAATACACTTGACTAGAATCACGGCATGTTAGCTGCTACCATTGATTTATCACTGGTACATTACAGACACCATTAGAAACAGAAACCATCGAAGGAAAACAAACGTCTCCATCCATCAGGGTAGAAACAAACATCTTGTTCCTGTCGGTTCACTTTCAGCTCAGAAGCAAACAGCCAGCGCTCCCGTGTGTGTTTGGTTTTTCTGCTGCTGGAGGTTATCTGCCGATGCCAGGTATCGATGGAAAACCACGTGCCGTCAATCCGTTTAAATTTTTACAGATGAGGTGCCTCTTTCAAACATCTTTCAGAATCAGAGGCTGTTTTCACAGCTGTATTTGCACTTGATTCACAGCTTGTTCATCCAATACCGCCACTGAGACTTTACTGCCCAGTGAAATGTGATTAACAGAATACAGTACAATGTGACTCCAAAACATAGAGGACCTCTGTTCCTAGTTACCCCTACAATCAGTAAATAGCAGGCAGGGGTGCCTAACAACATGGCGTGTAATGATTGTATTGCCTACACTCAGTGCAGTCATCCATAGTGGACTCATTTGTGTATTTCTAGGACTACACACACACACACACACACACACACACACTTCTGAGATAAATTAAGTGACCTTAACGTAGACGACTAGATCCAATTGGCTCTGACTTCACTGCATGTATTTAAAATTCCCTGCATTGAAATTGATTTTTATAAATTGTCTGTTTGAGAAATATGTATTAAATGGCAGTGATTAAACAATATCTTTGTTTGTATCTTGAGGAAATTTTAATTCATCTGTTTGATAGTGAAATCAACACAAATGACTTTCCAATATTACTGATTGGAATAAAAGATGTACAATAATGGTACTTTACCCCGATGGCTCCGCTTCCCTCTCAATTTCCAGTTTTTCATCTTTAGAAAGAAGATGCGTTGGTTTTGCTGATTGGTCGAAACAGGATTAAGCAGGATTAAAGCTCCAGGTACTCCAAAACAGAAAAGGGGATCTCATTCCTGCTGGTCTCCTCACCCAGTCTAGTCTGGTTGGAGGTGAGGTCAGAGGAGTGAGGAGTGCTGTTGATCGATTAGTGAGCTCAGGGAGTGTTGACCTACAACCTAGAATGTGTTCCAGGCTGTCTTTTCAATGCCAAAGCCCATCTCAACACTTCCCGCTCAGAGAGGCTCCTCGTCCTCGGCCAGAGATGTCCTCTCCTGACACTGAGAGCCAAATAACACCGAGCTCACCCTGAAGCAGGAGTATGGCTGACTGGAATCGAGTCAAAAGTGTTTGGAGAATAGGAATTAACCCACCAGAAGGGAGCTTTGAAAGCAATATTAGAAATTAGGGCTGTCAGTTTAACGCGTTAATTAGATTTACTAATTACGCTGCAAATTAACGCGCTATAAAAATTAACGCAATTAATCGCGAGTGGCAAGTCAATGCTAAAGCATTTTAAATTTGGCCCATTGAGTGACCCGTAGGCTGCACTGACGTCACTTCCTACCTGCTCCACTGGTCAAAAGCAGAGTGACTGACAACAGAAATGGGACGCGACACAGGAGAGCGAGGCAAGCCCACCCGGACCTTTGGGCGGAAAGTTTATTTCTAAAAAGAACAAAGACGGGACTATCAACAAACACGCAGTGATTCTGCGCTGCCAATCTGAGCTGTAGACCCTCCGTCAGTCCGCCGCAGGGCAGCTGTGGCTACACACGTAGCTTAGCATCACCAAGTATGAATGAGGAGTGGATGAATAATGGATCCGATGTATAGCGTCTTTTAGAAAGCGCTATATAAATCTAATCCATTATTATTATTATTATTATTATTATTATTATTATTATTATTTGTACCTTTTGTAAAAGACAATTTTCATATCACCAAAGCAGCTCCAGCCTAACGTATCATTTAAATGCTAAACATGTCAAGGACAGAGTTGAACGTTAGCTTAACCCTTTTAAAGGAAAAGCATGTTGGCTTGTTGATGTCGCCTTATTTAGAGGCATGTCATACTATTCATTTTGAATTGCTGTATTGAGTCAGCTTTAGTATTCATTTTGATTGAGATTCTGCTTATGTGCCCATTTGAGACTCAGTCTTATTTTATTTCTGAATTTTATTTTATTTAACTGTATTTGTATTGCATTTTTGTGAAATGCACCTGGCCTAATTGGTTTGCTGATGTGCTTGGCCTTTTTTCTTTTAAATTTCATTTATAAAGCACAGTTAACCAATAAAAATGTGGATTTCAAATCTTCTCTTCTTGGTGCATTCCATTGATTAGTCATGCACTACAATTTTGTAATGTTCTAGAATTCAAATTCCTTATTTGGGGGCCTTTAGTAGTTATGAGATTAATTAGATTAATTAATTACAAATCCTGTAATTAGATTTAATTTTTTAATCGCCTGACAGCACTATTAGAAATACATCCTATTTGTCATGTAAGAGCTGTTCTTCTGAGGATTTTCTATAGAACACACAAGTTCTAAGAAGTGTCATGTTCAATTTGTTCATGTTTAAAAGGTCCTGGGAGTGTCTACCTGTAGAGATCAAAGCAAGAACTTTTAAAGATTCAAGTTAAAAAGCATCAAGAGTCATTTTGAGATTCCAGGAATCCTAAATCATCTCCGGCTTGAGCTGTTTTACATTAAGCCCAAAGGAATGTTTGGTTTGTTTTATTCTCAGTTTGATAACACAAAGCATGACTGACATCCCAAATGATTGACCAATAACAATGTTTTTGCCGTACTGCTGAGAGCCTTTAATCTTCATGAAGACGGACATCTGTAACACAGAAGGCTGGACAGAAGGCAGAGACTTAGTAATGGAGGGAAGAGGAACACCCCAGTGCTGAAGCCAGCTTGGCTCGGATTGAAACCAATGGATGAATGTTTGTAGAGAAGGACAGAAACACACAAATAGAAGAAGAAAAGCTGAGTGGAGGCTGAGCCTGGAGGAGCTGAAGCAAACCATCACTGTTATTAAAGTCAAGAAAAAAATGTGCGATATAATAAATCCCAGAAATATGGGTGAAATTCTGCCTTCCTGTCTCTCTTGCTCTCTCTCTCTCTCTCTTAAAAGGCAGTTTTTCCTCACTACTATCTCCAACTTTTTCTTATGCTTAAGAGTCGGTTTGTTTATATTATCAGCATGAGATTAAAAACAGATGGAATGAATCAGAATGCAACTTAGCAGAAAGTGTCTGGTCTGATGACGACACTTTAAGGAATACATCCAGACGTGTATCATGTTCTGAGTTCATAATTAAATTGAAACCACGACTGGGTCGGGGTTCTTACTTATTTACTGTGGATGGAAACATGAGAAAAATGAATGTATATTTGTGATACAGTAACTAACTCCACTCAACAATTTAAAATTGCTTAAATATTGAGGAAAATATAATTATCTGTTAGAAGTGTTTTAAAAAAATCGCACATGCCGTACTTTACTTATTTAAATACATGGACTCCCTCAGAGATAACTTCAAAATGCTCTTCAGAATACTTTCAAACAAAAAAACTCTTGAACATGACAATGAACTTGATGACGGGGCAAAGCTACATTAATTCCCACATCCCACCTGCACCTTCAGTTCAGTTTATGAGGCAACATGGTAGAAGCAGCTCCTGGTAAAAAAATAAAATCTTCATATAAATCATGTGTTTTTATACATGTTGTCCAGCTGAGATGTAAACATCTGGAACAAAACCACCCTGTGGACGGTTCTACTGAACTGGTGTTCCCTGCTGATAGAGTGGGACACATGTGGCTCATAATTAAACCCTTTCTCAGAGCAAATGGTAAAAATATTTTTAGTTTTACCACATAATATTATGTTACCATAACTTTCTGCTCATCTGGCTGTTTTATTTATGGAATCCTTTCACAGGACTTGAGGACTGATAAAGAAAAAAATGTGTATCTGTGTTATATAAAATTCACATGTGAACAGATTAGTTTGCAGTACCTTCTATTAAATCTACTTTTGATGGCATGGTGATATTCTCAATAAGGAAAATGCATTATGTTATTGTAGTCACAATTAAGTCCTGCATGCTTGATGTCAGATTCATCACTGATAGAAGCTATAATTACTGTTTAATCGTCAGGATTGTGAGCAGACATGGTGTCAAACATTTGATCAGTCACATCTGAATCCTGAAAGATTTGGATTGAAACCACAGAAAGCACTCGAGTGCTCTGTTTGTAGGTCAGATCACCTGCTGTGAGGTGGAAGTGGACCACACAGAATCAATAGGTTGATTTGGAGAACCAGAAATAATAAATAAGGAACTGGCTCAACTGGGAAAAGGCATTCATTATAAGGTGAGTTTAGGGGAACTGTCGTCAATATGCGAGAGAAATTACAAACAACACCCACGCCAGATTTGAATGTGTCACAGAACCCAACCTGGACAAGAAAACACACCTGAACAACAGAAAGCATTAAACTAAATCTGTGCTTGCATAGCAACATAGCATACTGTTCAGCTGGTGGGTTCTTGTTTTTATGAGCTTTAGTTACGATGCTTTTACAGCAGAGCCGTCATTTTACAGGAGACGTGTTGAGTTTACTGACGAGTGATGTTGCAGTGATTCCACATTCAGACAGAGGGGTGTCGTCTGGAGCAATTTTAAATCTCTTGAGTGTATTTACGCTCACTATTCTCTTTCTTTATTCTTTCTGTAAGAGCTCGGTGCTGTGAGATATTTCTAAAAAACAAGGAAATCAGTGTTCAGGTTTGGGAATTCAAGTTGTGAAAGTGCAGTTTGAATTTGCTGATTTGTTATCGGAGTGATTATCTGTGAGGTTTAGCCATTACCCTAGACTGAGGTCCATGCTTACCTGAATTATCATCAGATTATAGCAAGAACTTGAAATCAGCAGGAGTAAAAAAACATATTGAAAGTGTGTTTTATTATAGGTACAGTATACAAATACAGATATAGTATGATGCCAGATTCACATTTGTATCTGGTAAAGTTTAAGTTCCCCTCATAAAGAATATCACAATCTTTCTTCTTGCAAAGCAATCTAGAAGTCATATTTAGGAGTAATTCATTCTGTCAGCTATGTCATTAAAACTCTCAGTGCGTTCTAGTTTTACAAATGCGTTTATGTCTCTGCAGCTGCTTCCCTTTGGATCATTACAGTGCTGTTTGAAATCAGATCAACTGAGTACAGTCTGCTGTATGTGATGCAACACTTACAGGAAGCGGATGGATGTGTTCAAGACCCAGCCAGGTTCAGAAGACCAGATTGATGCAGGAGTTAAGCAGTTCTCCAGCTTGGAGGAGGGAATGAAGAACCTCCCCACCTGCACGCTCCAGTGTGTTGAAAGTGAAACCATATGGTACTCTAGGGGGAAAAACAGGGGGAAGTTAATGAGAATTTGAGCAGGCACTAAATGTAATTGCACTTCTTGAGTTTTTACAATGACCTCCGGCAGGCTGGACGTCACCCTAAATGACTTTCCAGCCTGTGTCAGTTATTGAGATGAGCTCTGGTTTCAGACATGAAGTCTGCAGAGGGGCGACATGAAGATGAAGGATGGAACGAGTGATATATGTTTGATTTAACAAAGTGAGGAGATGGAAAACGACCTAAGTGATTTTCACCATGTAGGACTGACCACAGCAGGAAATAAAGACACTGAAAATAAAGAAAGTGAAAATGTCAACACAACATTTTAGATGCCAGAGAGAGGGTTCAGATGATGAAAAGCAGAAAATGATAATAAAGTTTATACTTTCATACATTCTGAATACTTGTTTGTCAAATATCACATTAGAGAAATAAATTTCTCTTCTGCAAATATACTGGTGGGTGTTGAGTTGAAAATGAAAGGTTTCAGATTGTTGTCTTTTAAATAAATCAGTTGAAATTTACCTTCGGAAATGAAATCAAATGATCGGAGTGAAAAAATATCATTGATTTACTTATTTATCATTATTTTTAATATTGGGGGCAGACTATAATAACAAACAGTTGGTATAACAATGTGTAATCCCTTTCTTCAAACGGAAACTAAATTATATATACAGTTAGATATGGTGTGTATTCAGGAGAAGCGGCTGATAAGTCAATCAATCATAATAGTTGCACCAGTATCAATAGTTGTGTGTAAAACAGACCACATGCGCCCCCTACTGGCCATCAACGTTCAGTATCTTTTACAACAGATCTTAAGTCTGTTTCAGTTCAGAGCAGCAGCATCAGAAAAGCCCTCCTCTAGAAGCTACAGGTGTGACTTCATCAATACTTTTCATTTGTATTTTCCTTTGTCATCATCTGTATTCCTCAAAATAAAAACAAGAAACAACGTTTCAGAGGCACTAAAATCTCCAGACTCTGAGAGACATTCAATTATTTTCTGTATTTTTGTTTATTTCTATGAGATGCACACCTGCAGCATAAAATACCAAATACTAAACATAACCAGTATCAGATGTCAGAGACCCAGTTTAGTCAAAGGAATCACCTTTGACCTCCGTGAAGTCGAGGTTGGTGTTGTATATGGGTCTCATGTTCTCCAGATGTAATGTTTGTAATAGGTTTGTGTCTTCATCATTTCACCTCAGACAGATTATAAGGCTTCTTTTGGAACCTCAGTCTACCTGTTTGTATGTTCTCCTCGTGTCTGTGTGGGTTTGTTCTGGGTTCTCTGGCTTCCTCCCACCTCCAAAAATAGGAAATTTAAATTAATTGATCGGTCCCAAATTGCCCGTAGTTGTTAGTGTGTGTGTGCAATCCGCGAAAGTGGAAGAAACAGGTCGGAAAATGAATGACTGGTTAGAGTTATAGGGTATTCACATCAAACATTGTTAATGTTGTCACCTCATACTTCTTACATGTGTGACCTAATGTATGTCTTTGGTTGTGAATATTCACAAATGTCCACCCATCTGTTTAACCCCACCCCCCCATGAGCTACAACACCTGTGCTTTAGGTACAGCATCAAGCCGCAGCAGGTTCAGTTCAGCCTCTGACATAACTCAGCACACATTAAAACCAAGTATATGCTCCATCCTCTGTGAATGTTCATGAGCAGAATCAACAAATACAATGCTGGTTTATCCTCACTGGTTAGTTTCTAAACATTTAAAAACACTTATTTTTCTCAGTATTTGAGCACAAATGTGATATAATCTGTGTTTGTGATGCAAATGTTAATCCTTTATCGTATATTTACTACTTGCTCATCCCATTTATAATTAAAGCAGCCCTGGGAAGGAAGAACAGAGTGAAAACTTCACTCTACTCTGACACAATGAACAGAGAATCTGTTGTACCTCATTGTGCCCAACAGTGGGCACAATAAACGGCTCATATGAGGACAATGACCTCCTCACATAGCCTACGATCACATCTTGTCACCTCTGACAGGGGGGTTATGCTTTCAGCCGTTTGTTTGTATCTCCGTCAGTGGGTTTATCTGGTCTCCATCCCACACACAGCACCCTCCTGCCTCAAATACCCCTCAGAGGGGTCATCAGCATTTATTAAAGGGACAGGATGTTTCTCAGCAGACAGCCCGGACACCAGGTTGTCAAGTAAAGACGTATGATTGGTTGATGAACTATTCCATCATTATTTGATTTGTTATTGAGATTTTTAGCAGCTTCAATCAGAGAAAGAACCAGCCGTTCCACAGCAGGTCAAAATTGGGTTTCAAGTCACAAAGTAAATTAGAAAAAGAAAATTCTGCATAATTTATATTTTTATAGTCTTAGACAGTGGACTTACATATGAAAACTGCTAATGCTAAATGCTATATTAGAATGCCCAAAAAGTCTAGTAAGAAATACAGCTAAGGCTGTTTAATTTTCAGTGTTATTTACAAGGAGTCTTGGTGAAGTCACATGATCCAAATATAACTCCGAGGCGTCTCCTCACATTCCCCCGGAGGCCGACAAGATAAAGTTAGCTGCTCAGGAAACTTTAGAGGTTCTGACGAGCCGGACCTCCAGCAGGCCGGAGGCAGAGCTCACGACACCATACAAGGAGTGTGAGAGCATGTGTGTGTGTGTGTGTGTGTGATACTTTCATGGACATATTTCAGATACATACCAGTCAGGGGTTTTGTCGTCTCTGGGGACGAAATGGGACACATTGCTGTAAACTTTCTTCTGCAGACACAAAAGAGAAAAAAAATAGTCAAATTGAACCTGAGCTCTGAGGATGGAGAGAGGGATGATTAACCTTCATAAACTAAGACATGTTTGAAGGAAAAGGGAGTTCCCCAGTCTCTGTCTTCTGTCTACTTTCATCATATAGGATCAGTTTACAGAAATGTTTGTGTCTCTCCGTCACATAAACAATCCAAGTTTAGCAAAAGATATATTTCTAGTTGTGAGATTCCGTTGTAAGAACGTCACAAATGTTGATTCGGGATAAGATTCTTCACACTAAGTGAATCATAAATGTTTTTTAGTCCAGATCCATAACACAACAAGGCCTTTTTCTTTAGCGCCACCATCAGGACAAATGCTAAACAGAATAAACACCTCATTTCACGCCTGACAGCAACCTGAAATGAAGCAGAATAATAATGACAGTAATAAACGCAAAAGCTGTTTTTAAATGACTAATGGATAATGATTGTGTTGATTGGGATCATGTATGTTATTGGTGGGCTTAAATGGATCAGCATTATGTCACCTGATGCCTCCAGAACCATTATATTATAAATGAGTCTGTCCTGGTGTCACTATGTACGGAGCTGAAGACAGTAAAACACTAAATAATAAATGTTTGCTTTGCACAATGACTGAAATGTAATTATAATAAATGGCATAAATAGGGTTGAGATCAGTTCATGGCCTCTGATGGTTTTGAAACTGGTTTTAAATCAGGTTTCATCATCTCAGGTGTGTGCAGATTAGAACCAGATTAGTACCTAAACTCTTCTGTGGGAGCAGATTATAGATCAGTCCAATGAAACATATTGTGAAATGCACTTAAATATACCATCAAACTGTTAGAAGCATAAATAAAACATAAGAAGAAAAGCTTGAAGATTCATTCAGTTCTCAATGAATACATAATATTTTTTAACTAACTGTAATTTCATCTGAAACCTTCCCACTTTTTTTGACAATTAGAAAACAATCCTACAATCGTCAAACTAATGTTTTTTTTCTGGGAATACTAGCTTTATAGTTTCCTGGGCATTTTATAGTTACAAATTTTGTAACTTCACTAAATATTATAAAGATTTTATTATAAATTATTATAAAGATCCTGTCTGACTAACTAAGCAAATAAAGACACAAAAAAACAAAAACACTCTTATTTTTTTTCCACATTTGACTTTATTGCTTCTGTATATCGTCGTTGAGTTTGAGTGAAAGTGTCCCTGAATTTGTGAAGTTTACGACTTGTTGTTCAGTAGAAACAGAAGGAATCTTTCCACCTCCTCCCAGACCGACAAAGTTCCAAAAAAAAAAAAAAAGAATCCTGGAACAGCTTCGGTTTCTGCAGCGACTCCTCTCAGATGCTACCCTGCTGCTCTCCTATGTGATTTCATCTCAACATTAAACAACCATGTGGTTCAACAAACACATATAAGACATGTGGAGTTCATAGAAACAGAAAGACAAACAACAGCGATACATTTAGGCGGACTCGAACATCTTCTTTCTGTCGGCCTTGTCTTCAATGTTCTTACGCCAGTCGCCCACAGCTTCTGTTGGCTGCAGAGGAGAAGAACCAAAACCTCAAAGTGCTGCTTTCTGTCATTCTGATAGTTTCCCTGATCTGAATCAGGACCCATAATGAAACCAATAATATTCAACTGGAAGATATAAAGCACACTTTGTGCTGAATTTCCTTCCCTGGTGCAATAAATAACTATAAATGTGAACATTTTGAGCTTTTTGCCTCAGAAATGAATCAAGGAAGTACAGTACAGGTATAAACTTTAGTTATTAAAAAGAAATCATGAAACCATAACGTCGTGACTCACCTCCTCTTTCGTCTCCTTCTTCACCTGCTTCAGGTTGGACCTCAGGTCCATGTTGACCGTGTGCTTGGAGCCCAGCAGAGCCTTCAGCATGGAGTCGGCTGACATACGTACTTTCTTCAGAGCGGGCTTCTTGACACCTCTCAGGTCGACGACTTTGATCTTCAGGTCTTCAATCTATGAGAAGAGGGTTTGGTTGTTTTTAGATATAACGGCCTATGAAAGGTTCCTCACCGACGTGATTCTCTGAGGAACGTACCTCTTTGTCCGCCTTGCCCACTTTGGCCTCAATGTCATACCTGTCCTCATCGATCTTGTCAATGAGAGCGTGGAGCTTCTTGCAAGTCTCCTAAAACCAGAGTGAGAAAATGACAGTGAATTTTTAAATATGTATTTTACCTCTGTAGTTTTGAACAAGTTTACACTTTAAGCTCAATCTCTTTTGCTTGATGTATTTTCTTCAAAGAGGGAAAGTTCAACGACAAGCAATACTAACAAAGATAATTATGCTTCAGACTGATTCCACCTACTGTATGTTTCAAAAACTATTTGACAAAGCTGGTGTTAGCGCTGGTGAGTGTAAGTTAACTTAGAAAACAACTCATTTAGGTGTTTAATTCTCAGATAAGTTAGATTTAGAAGCTGTTTCTGTTAGTGTTTAAGTGTGGCCGAATGAAAGCTTCAGACTGTCATGGAGATTGGACCCTGACCCTGTGTGACTATCAATATTCATTCAAAACGGTGTCTTAAAATTGAGATGTTGCTCACCATCAGGGCAGCCTGGTCTCCACTCAGGTCAGGGGCTGGACAGTTTTCAGCCATGTAGTTCTCCTTAGCCGTCACCGCATCCTTCTTTTCCTGTTCCAGCCAGTTCTGAGCGATTTGGAGGATCACACTCTGCAGGACAGGAAAAATCATGCCATCAAAATTATATTTGAATTATTTTCTGTTGATTTCAGATGGAATTTTTGCACAACTAATTTTTCTGCAAAATCCTATTAGATCATAAATGAATAATGCAACCTACAGTAGCTAGCATCCGGAAATTATTGAGCCTTTTAGGAGACACTAACGATATTTTAGAGATGTTTTCACATCAGAAAGATATAAACATATTAATCATTTGGTTGCTATTTTTTTGTAGCTGATAAAAAAAAAAAAAGATTCTTTGACATATGGTAATATCTTGAGGGAAGTCTTTGAAATCCTGTCATCTCAACATTAAGAAATGCCTCAAATTAAACACAAACTGCTTTTTGGTTTACCTTCAAGTGATGCCTGCGGCTGGATGTCATCTTCTTGCTGTTTGAGAGAAAGTTGTGTTAAAGCAACCCAAAAAGGGCACCAAAAAGTTTACTATTTACCGGTGCAACCAACAACTGTCAAAAACACTATGGAAATCTTTTTTACATAATGCAAATAAACATAACATTTTACATAATATAAATTTACATTTTCTGAAAGCAGATTGCTTGATTAACGTTAACATAAAGGTCTCTTGGAAATCTTGGATCTTGGAAATCCTTCTATATATGCACTAATGTTATAATATTGGATTTTTTTTACACTACAATACTAAAAAAAATTACTAAAAAATATACTTTTAACACATATATTGAAAATGGAAACTGCTGTATTTTTTTCAACGTCAGAATTTTTGCTGCGAGGATCAGAGATGTTCAGACTTACTCAGACATCTTGGAGTTTTTGGGGTTTCACACACTGCATGAAGACACACAAGAATACATTGAGAGCAGGAAGCATTGAGATGAGTATTTTTGACCTTGATTCAGATCAAGATGTCAATGTGAGGTTCTCTGAGATCAGCATGTCTCTCGATGGAGATGGAAGGATGGGAATATTTGTGTCGTAATGCGATCTGAGGCCACAGCTGAAGAGCAGCGACGTCGACTGAACTAAACTGGGACGACGAGGATTGGGTGTCGTTCACGGACCGTTTACAACCGGATTGGGTCAAGGGAATATCTGAAAGGCTCTCCAGTGGAATGTGGCTAACTAAAGTTCATTACCAATACCTGAATTATTTATATCAAAAGACAAAGTTCAAATCAAGATGGCATCATCTGCTGATGTTGAACCTTCAATTCCGAATTCCACTTTGATCTTTGAATAGCTTGTATCTTTAATTTTTCTTTTTATTTAAAGTTTCACACTTTTCAGTCATGATGATCATAAATTTACTTCCCTTTTTTTAAAAAGGAACTGAACCAACAGCCTAAACTGAATCAACAGTAAATCAAATCAAAGAATTTACACCAGCTGACAATAAATTCAGTTTGATAATCAAAGCCATAATAATTACATGACCAATGTGTGTTCAGTTAATGTCCCAGAATAAAGTTTAAAGGAAATAACTCCTTATTGTCTTTTGTAACAACAATAGCACAAATTTAAGGATGTCGGAGTTCTAAATTTTTTCATCTAATTTGAATCAAAAAATTTTTTTTTCATTTCAAACCCCTAAAGAATGACATTTAAACAACTCTCCAGCTAATATAATGACATGTTTGTACTCCAGCTGCTCTGCTGCATCAAGTTTTAAAATTCAGTGTCAGCTGACGTTCAATTTCTAGCACAGAGCTGCTAACAGGACCACAAAACACAACACATAGGAGCTGCACAGGTCTCATAAAGGAAAAGGTCAAATGTCAGTAAAAACATGTTGAAAGCGAGCTCAGGATGTCAGGATGGGTCAAAGATGGAGAAATGAACGACTAGGATTCCCTCTTGGGCTTGTCTAAAGTCTGGCTGAGGTGAGGCTGTGTTTTGGCGAAGGATGCTGCTCTCAGGGAAGCTGGTTAAACAAAGAGAAAATAAAGATTTCTCACCTACTGAGAGGAGGAAGAAGAGGACACGACAAACCTGGTGGAGGAAAACGACACACTGCCAATGCCACAGACAGAGAAAAATGTAATTGGGTATATATGGTGGATTGCGATGCATCAGCGAATTGCCCAGATCCTCTTTATGGAAATGGATTCCTGGACGGACCAATGGGCCGACGAGCTCCTGAAATATACCCGGCCCGGCACCCCCCCCACCACCACCACCACCACCAGTGAGGCAACTTCAGGAGACGAATTAACTCTGTGTGTGTGTGCGTGTGTGTGTGTGTGTGTGTCTGATTGACTAAAAACTCAACAAAATGCACATTATTTAACTGTAAGGATTCAAAACGTCTTTTAACAGCTTTAAACACCTTTTCATTTTGTTCCGGTCTTATTTCTTCCTTTAAATACAAATGCTTGGCTTTAAGTTTTTTTTGACACATTTAAACATCACATGTAAACAATCTTCTTTATGTTTACCAGCTTTGGCAGAAATAAACCCATCTCTTTCTGGAAGGAGAGCATGCACACCATTGTGATTAAACGGGCATCTAAACACATTTAGGAATTGTCTTTTAAAAGCAACTGTTTTGCTTAGCGTAAAGATTTCCCCTAAAACTGCTAAAGTTTTCAATAAAACTTCTGTGTAAGTCTTTTTTTAAATGTTAGTCACTTTAGAGGTGATAGAAAGGGATTTCTTAACATGTTTACACTGAAGTGGATTCAGCTGAAGGTGATATCAATCCTCTCATATCACTGAAAAGGACAGCAAGCAATCATACATTCCAACAAATAGACCTATTTCTTCTGAATTGGTTAATTGTTCACTCATATTTAAGAAAGAGAGGCTTTTGCATCAAGTGTCAAAGGATGAGGATGGAAATATCATCATCAATATCTCGACCCCAATTGAAGCTTATGGCCGTGTCTCTACTTTTGAAAGTTCAACTAAACTTTGAAAGGAACCTATAAAGAACTGTGTGACTGGATAAAAATAAAAAGACCAATAAGCAGAGACATTTAACAAACAAATTTCAGAACATTTATTTCTAAAGACTCCATGGAAATCTGCACAGTTTGAATGTTTCTCTGGTTTGACTACGTACACGATGACAGGACTTTGTCTTAGATGAGTGTCTCCCTTGGCAACAGCATCACAAAAACAAATGAAAAACAAAAAAGTGTCTAAACTCTCGTCCCTGTGCGTCCCGCTGGAACACAGAGACGCGTTCAGTCACTCAGACCTCAGACAGAAACACCTCCACCACCGTCCTCCTCGCCGCTTCGGGAGGGTCTTAGGAAGTCTCAAACATCTTCTTCCTGTCGGCCTTGTCCTCGATGTTTTTACGCCAGTCGCCAACCGCCTCTGTTGACTGCAGAGACACCAACAAGGATTCATTAACATGACACAGAATCACTTCCAACTACTTCCACAGGAGAGCGACTTAAAAATGAAACTGAAATCACATGATTTTCTTTTGTTTCCGCGAAGCCGTTGATTTGTATTAATTTCCCCTGCTCTAAAAAAATCAATCTTGTTTTTGAACAATCTCAGTCACGGCGTCTGAAAGTAGATTTTCACAGTGTTGTGACGTGACTGGAAATCATCTGCTGTTATTTGAAGATATTTTGGATGCAGCACTTTTCTTTCTGGTGGAATATTTCCACATGGTTGAACCAGTCCTTCAATTTAAGATGTGAATATTTCTTCCTCTGACAAAATATAAAAGCTCATTTCAAGCTGCTCCAGAAGTACCTGACTCCTTTCTCACCTCCTCTTTGACCTCCTTCTTGACCTGTTTCAGGTTGGCTCTCAGGTCCATGGTCACCTTGTGTTTCCCCCCCAGCAGAGCCTGAAGCATGGCGTCGGCAGACATGCGCACTTTCTTCAGGGCGGGCTTCTTCACCCCGGCCAGCTCGATCACCTTCAGCTTCAGCTCCTCAATCTGCAGACAGAAAAGTTACTCCAGTTACATTTTAATGTCGCCCTTTGTGAGTCCACACTCCACACATAGGGGTCAGCAAATCACCAGACTAGTGACTAATAGCTGGATTCACTGGGACGTCGTGCCAAGAACAGACAGCTGGTGGTTGATCACCATCACGCTGACATAGTCAACATTTTCCACGCTGTTGTCATCATTCAGTCTCCTCAAATGAAACATCCTCATGAGCACCTGTTCCTGTTTGGTCGACCTGTGAGACCGATGAGCCTCTCTGAACAGACCTGTAGGATGATTGTCACTCATGTGACTCCTATGACAATAAAAACAATGACTGTTCCTGAACACCTTTAAAAGTAAACTGTGCGGTCAGAAATCATTCAGTATGAAAGTGATTATCTAATTTTTCTTTGTTTAAAATCAGAAATTCAAGACAGTTCTTGATGCAAAGGTAATTTTTAAATCGGCACAACAACATTGTTTAAACTGGACCCTTGACTACATGTAGACCTTGAGTCTCACCTCTTTGTCGGCCTTCTGCACTTTGGACTCAGCGTCATACCTCACATCATCAATCTTGTCGATAGCAGAGTGAAGTTTCTTGCAGATTTCCTGTTAAAACCAGAAAAAAACGTGTCAAACACATTTCATTAGTTGACAATGACACTGAATCTGCTGACTCCAACATTTGAAAGGTTTTCATATCTTGATAAATAAAAATCTTTGCAGTCTGCTTGTGTGAAATCTACCAACCTAACAATCATGACATGTACTGACTTTCAAATTTGATATGATGTCCAGTTTGGGTTTTTTTTGTTTCATGAACAATATATCCCATTTTCAAACAGAAATCTTGTATAAACACAAATATTGAATTAAAAATAAATTAGAATACTAATAATAATGCTAATACTGATGTTAATATTGATAACAATAATTTGTTTTTTATAAATAATCTGAAAAAGTAAAGTTGTGGAGTAAAAAGTATCAAATTTTAGCTGTTTTCTAACAGAATGTAATTGATTCTTAAATATTTTACTCTTTAATCTTTTCATAAGTTTTGCAGTGATCCATTCTTACTGCAGTGTGAAGCTGTTCCTGTCATGGAGGGTTAGGGTTAGGGTGTAGTATTCACCCATAACTCCACCATAAGACGGAGCAGCCACACAAAGGCTCACCATGAGGGCGGCCTGGTCCCCGTTGAGGTCGGGGGCCGGACAGTTCTCCTGCATGTAGGTTTCCTTGGCCGCTGCAATATCCTTCTTCTCTTGCTCGATCCAGTTGGCAGCAATCTGTAGCATCACACTCTGCAAAGAGGCATAGAAACCAACATGTAAATCAGCATTAAAGACTGACTGTAACCCCCCCCCCCCCCATCTAAATGTTAAAGGGTTTCAATCTCACCTTAAGATGATGCCGGCGGCTGGATGTCATTTTCTTTCCCCTGGAGGAGAGAGATCAATCATTAGAAGAACTCATGGGCCGATCAAAGACTTATCCTGAGGTGGTACGATAACATCCAATAGGAATTCAACAAATACATTTCTAAATATGAAGATACAGCCAGCTGCTAATAATTTTTGGTTTTGGAATGGAGCCAGGAAGAGCAGCCTGATTCCTGCGGTAACCTAGCAGCACCTCTCCATCACTGATGAACAGAGATAGTCCTAAACATCACCCGTCTGCACAAACACTTTTGACACATCTTGTGAAAGGACTGATTATTCTTTAACACTTTAAGCTTTTTGTTTGCAAGGAACAAACAAGACATAATATGTCACATTTATGATTCGAAGAAGTGTTGACCTTTGAAGAAAGCCAGACTAGCTGTTCCTTCTTCTTTCCAGTCCCGCTTTTTTTATGCTAAGCTAAGCTAACATACATAGAACACATTCATGGCAGCTGTATCAACTATCACTTGAAAAATAAGTGGTACTATTTCTGTAAAATAACTATTTTTGTAGTACTATCATTAATTTCCCTGATAAAATAACTGGATTTGATGTCATGGTTCCAACAGATGTAAGTCTTTGTAAATGTTTTACTAACTCTACTTTAGGTTGGCGCAGTGAAATCCACTGATTTGAAGTGGTTAATGGTTTTAACGTGTATTAATACCCCATGAAAAGGACTTTTTTTTTACCTGTCAGTAATTACAAGGCCTATTTTCTCCTCACACATATCAGAACCGAGCACAGCTGCTGTCATCTGAAGCTCAGGGCTGACCTTCAAACCGAGCTGCTGCCCTCGCATGCATTCCAATCCGTTCAGACATGTTACAGGCATGTCGGCAACTGTTAGACGGATTGTCATGAAGGCAGATATTCACTTTACACGGAGGATCAGTCCACAAATGTTGCATCTTGATGCCAACATATGATGAAAACATACAAACTGTTAGCATTCATGTTCTTCTTTGGTTGTTCATTTTCTAAAAGTGTGTTGATTATGTTTCGTAATTCTAATAATCTACATACATCTGTATTTACTGTAAGTGTAATAATTTAAGAAAACTGACCAAGAAAATCAATAAATGATTAGTTGGTTGTGTTTAAAATGAGCTTCTCCACCAACTACTCCTCATAAACTCGAACTAAACTGAATTTGAAATAAATTACTATTTTAGAACTTTTTTTATCGATTCAATAATTTTTTTTATGATTTCAGAATATCAAGAACCATCTTTGTTATCATCTACAGTCATGAATGCCACATTGTCAGATTTTCACTATTTTGAACCCAAAAACTCTTCGGAGAAATCAGGAATGTGTGAAACAGAAAATAAATAAACATCTGAGCACGAGGGGACTCAAAAATGACAAAAAAAACTACCTCAGAGGATTCCAGAGAGCTGTTTGGTGAGATTGGTGTGACATCCATTTCATGAAGTAAAAGTCGGACTCTATTTTTTTGTCAGGGTATTTGGTAATGTACAAAGATGAAGAAGAAGAAGAAGATGATGATGGAGACGACGAAGAATAAAAGGATGTGTACTCACTCAGACATCGTGGCAGTTTGGGACCTTCACACCCTGTTCAGAGACAGAAGGAACTCGGTTAATCGTGAGCTGACAGCATCGAAGAAGCGACTGATCGTTCACAGCTGAGCTCACAACTCCCTTTTATCGATCGACGACCTTCTGACCCCTAACAGGAAACACAATACGCTTTACTATCATGGAAATCTGGCTACCAGTGATCACAAACCGGCTAATTTTGGATGGGCAGATTCCAGACCTCCTCCAGCAACAGTTGCCCCCACTGGAAAAATTCTGGCTGGAATGTAACTTCTTACAGTGAGGCAATGATCTGAGCATGAAGGGCTACCAGCAGATGAACCAAATGTGGCGCTAAGCACGCGCTAAAGCTAAAGCTGTTACCACCAAGTTCAACATCCTGCAGACATGCAAACCATTCACACCAAGGTGGGGCCAGAAACCGGCCCCCACCACAAATTAAATACGATCCGGGAACTGTAAAACTTTTGTTTGTTCTTTTATGCTATTTTATGACTCTTTTACGCTAAGCTACAAGACAAATCACATCACAATATAATGAAAAGCAACGGAAGAACAACTTTAAATCCCTAAGCCAATCAAGTCAAGACATTTTCATCTTTATATTATTTATCAATCTGTCCGTAAGCCGCAAAAACAACATGGAATGTGTCCACAGACAAGAAAAAATGTCAAAATGCGAAGGGACATGAGTTTCCAATACAGGAACAATAACTAAATTGATTTTTAAATAGAACTGAAGAAGTCTCTTGGATGAGAGACGAAACATCTTCAAGAACTTTCTTAACGTCCAGTGGATTGACCTAAACAGCTTTTGGATAACCATGACCTGGATAACTGAGAACCTACACAGACATTTTTAAATAGAGATTTTCCTCCAAAAACCAAATATGTATTTTTTTTATTTATTTAGAATTTGAAACATAAAAACCTCTTTAACACTACAAGAAAATTTAGAAAACGTACACATCCAAAGAGGTTTCGTTTGCTGAGCAAACCCCCGGTGCCAAATAAAACAGAATCCACTTTGGTCTGATTTAAAGGCCAAACGCTAACCTGCCTGAGAGTCCTGTTTCGCTTCAGGTTCAGCTCAACGTCCTTCAGTAAGTCCGACAAGTCTCTGCTGCGTCTCCTCTATGAGTTGCTTGAACGCAGCCACAGAGGTCAGAGGTCACACCTGCAGCAGCACCTTTCAAAACTGCATATAAACCACCTCTGCAGAATAAATAAAGTCCCGACTGCTGAGACCTCAATGTGACTCCCTGTATTGTTTCCAGCTGAGTGAAAGCAGCCTGGCTGAAGAGAACCCTCACCTACTGAAAGTGACGAGGAAGAGGAAGACGAAGAAGGGGGGAGACGCTGCCAAGTGTGAAACAGTAAAGATTATACAGGGTATATAGGGTGTGAAGTGTTCACTCAGCAGAAAAGACAGCCCTCTTTATGGTAACGGAGCCACTTTAGACCAATGAGCCGGCAGGCTCCAGAAATACCACCACAACTCTGAGGAAGCTCGTGAATTTCTGCCGCTGGAAGTCACCTCCCTGGAGCGAACCCTATCAGATTCCCCCGAGGAGATCAGTGAAAGGATGAACCAATTGTTACACAACAGCCAGCAGAGTGGCTGACATGATGCATGTTCCAGTGGCAGCAGCAGCTGGTGAAGCTGTTAGTCGCACTCACAAGTAGTTCTGCACCAGTAAATAGAAGCTCCAGTGAAGACCAGAAGCTCCAGCGAAGACACATGAAGGGAATTTGTTCCAGTGTCACAGGGTTTTATTATTGGAATATATGGAAAATTAGTTTAAAATAATGCATCAGTATTGGTTTGGTGTTAAAACGATGGGGATGCTTTATATCTACAGGAGAAACAGGCAAAAACTGTTAATAAATAAATATACAAAAATAAACATCAATAAAATCAACTAAATGAGGATAAAAACAGATGCTGAACTATCCCAGGCATGAGAAGCTGTTTCAGAAGACCTACGTTCAAATGTTAACTTGATTTTTTTTTTTTTTTCATTTATAATTAATGGGAAGATTTAAAAAGAGGCTTTAAAAGGGTGATGCAAAACAAAACAGTACAAGTTATCAGAAAAAGAGCTCAAAGCAACTTATAAAGCCAACAGACAACATAAACATACTGCCGACCACAGTATGTCCCAGAAAAACTTCGAAACAATGAAAAAGTTGGAGCTTAAAAAAAAAAAACATGTTAGTGGGTGAAGTGAAAGTTTTGAAAGACATGAATTCATGCGAGGGAGGGAGTGCATTTTTTGTGAGCTGGAAAGGGCTGAGTCTCATGTAGGATTCTTTTACTTTCTTTGTTTCCCATTTTCTTTCATCCTTCAGGTGCTGTAAAGCAACTGAAAGTGAGTTCATGCAACAATAAAATGAAAATATAAGAGAATCAAGAAATAAAGCCACTCACCATCTGTAGAACTTCACGTCCCTCCATGTTTGTTTGCGATGGTGAAGGAGATGAGTGATCCGATGAAAATGTTGAGATGTGAGCCTGATTTTTAAGACTCAAACTAAGGAGAGATGATGTGCAGGAAAGAAAACATCCAGCAGGGAAAAGAGAGCAGGAAAGGCTTTTTGCTGACACCTAGTGGCTAGCCAAGAGAATAGCACCCTGGCCACAGGAAGGGAAATCTAATTTAGGAGGACTGTTTTTTTTTTTTCTGTCATTTTGAGTCGAAGTGATTCTAAAACTTGTTGTAGCTTTGAAATGACTGTAAAAAAAAAAAAACACATCAGGTTCAGATTAACGCCAGTTAATTCATGTTAATTGAATTTTAGGTCACTAAAATGTAAAACCAAACCATAGCAGAGTTAAGGAAGTGGAAATGAACCAACTAAAAAAAAAAGATCAAAACATCATCTGCAAAAAAAATAGCGTGACTACATTCCCTTAATCCAAAAACAAATTTAATGGCATGAGTTTTTTTCAATTCCAGGAAAAAGGTGTAACAATCAAAAGAGAGGAAGTGAAAGTCTTTAGGAAGTCTCGAACATCTTCTTTCTGTCAGCTTTGTCCTCAATGTTCTTACGCCAGTCACCGACGCCCTCGCCAGCCTGGTGGACAAATTCAGTGACGTCATCACACGACCCCCCAGCGAGGAAACATCTCCAGTAGATCTGTGAGTATCTCACCTCCTCTTTGACCTCCTTCTTGACCTGCTTCAGGTTGGCTCTCAGGTCCATGGTCACCTTGTGTTTTCCACCCAGCAGAGCCTGAAGCATGGCGTCAGCGGACATGCGCACTTTCTTCAAGGCGGGCTTCTTTACTCCGGCCAGTTCCACCACCTTCAGCTTCAGCTCCTCAATCTAAAAACAGAGGAATGGGCTAAAACGCAGCAGGGAGACGCCATCAACACTAACATGAGGCAGAAGCAAATGAAAAGGAAGAGAAGTCCAGAATCTTGTTTTCAGTGCAATTTTTGTGCTAATCTATCATTGGCAAAGTGTCGACTGAATATCCCTGAATACAAATTTTGTTTCTAACCTAATGACCTGAGGCTAGCCCACGTTTTTCTGTAGAAGATCTCAATTATTGATGCAATAAAAATTAAATTGAGGTCTCAGGCAAACCTGTTTGAACATTAAAATCAACTCCCAGACAGGACGTGAACCCTAACACAACTCAAAATAATGTTTCTATGACAGAGAATCATTTCTACCTCTTTGTCCGTCTTTGCCACTTTGGCTTCGGCGTCGTATCTGTCCTCATCGATCTTGTCGAGGGCCTGGAAAATCTTTTTGCAGACTTCCTGTTGATGTGATGCAATGCAAACATTATTTCTGAAAAATCTATTTTTATATCGTAGTCAGAACTTCATTCATATTTTTGGGGTTTTTTTTTTTTTTTACTGTCAAAGCTGCCTGGTCTCCGCTCATGTCGGGGGCGGCGCATTTCTCTGCCATGTAAGCCTCCTTGGCAGCTGTGATGTCATTAGCTTCCTGCTCCAGCCAGTTGGCAGCAATCTGCAGCATCAAGCTCTAAAGGGAAAAAATCACATGAATGTTAAACATATTACAGGAAGATTAATTCATTTTTTATACTTCTAAAAGCAATAGTTGATATTTTAGCAAGTTTCTTGTAAATGAATGTTACCTTGAGGTGATGCCTGCGGCTCGATGTCATCTTCTTTCCCCTGTAATGAAAAACTAATACTAAATACTAATATTAATACTCAATAAATAATTTAACACACATTTTCACTTTTTTGTTTGATAAAATCATGTTTTAAATTTACATACAGGACATAATGAACAGAATAAACCCAGACTTACTCAGACATCTTGTCTTCTTTGAAGTTTCAGACTCTTCATAAAAAATAAGTAAAAAACAAAAAAATTCATTAATTATGATTGATGTCATAATATTAATAATATTAATACAAGATCATTTCTGCCGTCAGTCAAATTAAAGTGAATGTCTAAACTTCTGTTAAGACCCATTACATCAGTCAGAATAATTCTTAAAAGTTCTACCACTGAACTCTTTTGAATTTGGTCTTTTCTGCATTGTAAAAATAGAAAGTTCAGTGTCCATATTAGTGACATCAGACCAGGTCAGCTCTGCGCTAATCCTGGCTCAGTGTCAAAGGTCAACACTGACATTTCTGGGAACAGCTCATCTGACAGGAGAGGTGTGTTAAAGTGCATATTTCACACATGTCATGTCACAAAAAAAATGATTTTATGATCTAAAACCTCAAGACTCCTTCAGAAGTTTATTTTATGTGGAAAACATTGTTGACAAGCAGCCAGATCTTATTTACTAAACATTTATAAATTACTAAAAGGGTAATTAGGCTTAAATTTCATATTGAGATGTTTTTAGCTAGCACCTCCCTCTTCAAATATATGCAGATTGAGAATCTCACCCATCACTCCCCAAAGTGAACTGTATGAGATGCAAACACAGACATGGTAAGAACTTTCAGATTCTGTCAATTTCAGCATACAAAAATAAAAGAAATCATCCAAAATTTAAAAAAAAAAAAAGTATTGGTCTGACTAACCTGGTTTAAAAAGGGCCCGACACAAATATTAATAATTGTGCACTGACGTCACAGTGTGTAAGACAGGACATACAACAATGTCCTCCAACCATGCGGTGATGAACAATTCATCGTGTGAAAGGTAACATGTGTTGATGGAAATCTATCGTTTAAGCTTCAAGTATTTCACAATGAACATTCAGTCACATTCGCTCTAAATCCAATCAGAAAAAGAGTTTCTCACCTAGAAACCGATGAGGAGGAGGACAGCACGGACTGACAGAAGGACAGTGAGGGAGTCACACAGACTAAAAAGTGAAATCTGTGGGGGTATATATGGGCTTGGATGGAGTTTTGGGTGGTTTCTGTTTATGGCCATGAGGAACTCCTCAGACCAATCAGGTCAATGAGCTCCTGAAATACCTTCATCCTTTGACCGCTCATCTCGTAAATCTTCCATTACTGGTGTGTCTGAGGTGGTTCGTCTGAGGAGCAACAGCAACAGATCTGAAAAACAAGCAAGGAAAGGATTCACCTGAATGAGGAAGTGAAGGTCCTGAACGACAAATCAAGCAGTCATAGTGAATTTTTATCATATGGACAGAACAGGACAGGACAGGACAGGACAGGACAGGCTTAACATAACCAGAAATTATAATATTTATGATAGAGGTTAATTATATTTTAATGCATTTTCCTTAAATAAATACAGTATATTTCAATATATTTTTATCCAATCAGAATTCAGCTAGCTTGTGTTGCCAGGTTGAATGAAATCTGCCCAGGACCTTCAGAATCTAGAATGCAGGCGTCCCTGCACTGTGAGTTAATGGGCACATATACCGTATTGGCCCGAATATAAGACGGCCCTGATTATAAGACGACCTCCTCTTTTTCAAGACTCAAGTTTGAAAAAAGACTTTTTGAACACCAAATTAAATTTTTATACAGAAAATAATTACAGTACATCTGAAACAAATGATTACAACAATATATTTGAGAGAAAAAGCATGTTATTTTGCCTCATTCAAATCATGCAAAAACTGTCTATCACATCTTAATATCTGATGGGCATACCGTCCTTTCGTTTCTCATCCATGTACGCGCACACCCTCCCGTCGTATATAACGGCAGGAGGGTGTACATATCTGTATATTAACGGTAGTTAATATACAGATATGATAGCCAATCAGATCATGAGTTGGCCTTCCAAGACCTTCTAGCTGGCCCTACGTTCACCTGACATGTATATGTGTCCTGTGATTGGGTACTCACTCTGAACGCTACATTGGTGGCACTGGTGGGAACCCCTTACAGTGTTATGAGATGTATTTTATGCAAGTTTGACATCACTGAAAGCCTAGGTGTAAAATGCAAGGTCCGCCACTGTAGGATACTAAGTGTAGGGAAGGATATGAAGAGTCGGATAGAATATGACAGGACAGGAAAGGGTTGAGTTGGGCAGGACAGGACAGGATAGGATATAATAGGATAGGAAGGGTCACATAGGGTTAAACGGGATAGGATGAAATGGGATGCGATGAGACAGGATAGGATAGGTTTGGATGGGCTTAGATAAGACGGGATAGGATGGGATAGGACAAGAACAGATGGGCTAGAGACAAAACCAGACAATATAAAATATACTTTAGGTGCTAACATGACATCAGTGTTACATTAGGTTCACAATATAGTGTAAATGCAAAATTACAATCACATTGATTAACACATCACTTTCACGATTAACACATGCACAAATAATTACAGAAAGATTAAAAACTTGAATTCTTGTAACAAAACATTTGAAGACAACCCTTACCTGTTGCTGTTTTGTTGCTTCATGTTGGATTCAGAGGGAAACTGAACACGGACCAGGAGCTGAAATACAAACAATGATAAACACAAAGATGAACTTCAAACCCTGTTCTTTATAATACAGGCAAATCTGCAAATAAAACTGTTAAAGATTCAATAAACACACAATTAAAACTTGCTTACCTTTTATTTGACTGAACAGTTCCATCTCTGATAAATGATGTCGATCAAAAAAACATCATTCAAAACGTCGAGCAAAGGTAACAAACACCTTCGGGCTAAAATAAAACAATGGCTCATTATATTTTCACGAATTCCGATGACTTCGTAAAAAGTGGTGACGTCATCCATCCACGTAATCGCATTCACATCCTAATCAATCGGCATTGTCCCTGCCTACAGCAATCAATACATTGAAATTAACTTTTAGGGTAAAGATCATAAATGAAGTTAAAATATGCACTTTATTTAAAAACGTACTGAAAATTGCAATAAAAATCTAACTAAATAATTTGGGGGTAAAAAAACAAATGAAAAACAAAAATTGGATTTCTTTTGTCTCTTCCTTCCCACCAGCAAGAGGATTGTCATGGCCCACATGAAGTCCTCTACTGACACCCTGTGGTCAGGACAGGTAACTACATTTAACAGATGAAACGGGAAATTCACTTCATTCATCCCAAACTGGGAAATTATTAATTAATTTCTCCTACTTGGACATTTTAAGCAGGATAAAAACATCTAATCAAATGTTTCTGACATGCCGCAATAAGGTGATAAAATCTTTGTTTGACGTGTTTGTCAACAGCTATGACTGTTGTCAAAAGTTATAGTTTGTTAACAAACACTCTAAAATGTCTCCATGTGTATTTTATGTGAAATTTTATGTGAAATACAAGGGAAATATTAAAATATGACTACTAAAACTGTGTTTTATGTTTAAAAATTTTGGTAAAACAAATGTATAGATATCACATAATAATTGTGACACTGCAAAATACATAATAATTCTATTTTAGAAATAACCATATACTTTAGACAAATTTAACATTTGGTTAAACTTTATATTGATATGATGTAGAAACAGATATAATCTGTCCTCAAAATTCACTTGCTTTTGTTTTTCTAGAGCTTTTGACAAACTCATCTCTATCCAACAAGAGGGAACGTGATCAAATGACCTCCGTACAAGAACTCTGCCAAAATGAATTCAAGCAGTCATTTGGAAGAAGGTGGAATTGGGTCAAAAGCTCTGGGAAAGCTGGTCAGGGGTTTGTGTCACTGCGTCATAGATAAATAGAGTGTTTGGTTATTTTTAACCATGAAACTCAGGAGAAATGAGTATTTTCCTGAATCTATCAAAGGGAATTTCACAAGGAGCGGTCAAATATTCACTTTATACAGCTCCCTGAATTATATGATAAAAATTAAGAAATGCTGAATCATGGATATCTTGTCCTTCACTGACACGGACAGAACGACAAAGAGCACAACACAACCTCATTAGAGCTGGAATCCACCTTCTTGTTAGTCAGCGATATTAATCTGCAGATGCAATGTGACAAAGGTGTTTAGGATGTTTTAATCACTGCTTGTTTTGGTCTATATTATTTAATATCAATTTGTAGACATGTAGGTTAGTGAAACTAATCTGGTAAATTCAACTGTCTATGGTTTTTAAAAGGTTCAAGGTGTGTCGAGCGCTTCGTCTGCAGTGTCGTATGTCAAAGACAAAATACCTCATGACAGCAGGGGTAGGAAACAAAACATTTATTTAAAAAAAAAATCCTAAAAGCAGGAAGTTGTTAAAAGTGAACCTTTACACATATTGAAACAGTCACACAAGAAAAGAAAGGCCGGCTAGCGGGTCGTAACGCCGTAAAACAACAGACCAAACTGAAACTGACAGATTTAATGAAACAAGGCTTATTTCGTTCCCATGAAAAATTCCATACATTCCTTAAAAAGTGCTAACGGCCCAAGCGACTACTTGAGGGGAATTAAATCCTTTAGGAACTCTCAAACATCTTCTTCCTGTCAGTTTTCTCCTCGATGTTCTTACGCCAGTCGCCAACCGCCTCTGCAGGCTGCAAAGACACAAACAGATGACGGTCAACTTCTGGACCTGTGTTCCGGACAGCTGCTCGACTCGTCCCTCAGACACTCACCTCCTCTTTCGTCTCCTTCTTCACCTGCTTCAGGTTGGCCCTGAGGTCCAGGTTGACCGTGTGCTTGGAGCCCAGCAGAGCCTTCAGCATGGCGTCAGCGGACATACGTACTTTCTTCAGGGCAGGTTTCTTCACTCCAGCCAGGTCGACCACCTTGATTTTCAGGTCATCAATCTAAGAGGAACCAAACAGTTAAAATCGAGGCAACAGTAGGAAACAATGAAGATATGATCTTGTTGAGCCAGACCATTTTTGTGAGAATAAAATCTTTCAGCATTTGGGAAGCACCTGTTTCCTTTTTTACTAATAACATCATCACTCAATAGGAAATAACTCATAATCTTGTATGATGTAATTGAATCCAAAAAAAAAAAAAATCCAAAGAGAGACCAGCAAACAATGAATGCTGAAGACTAATGAAAAGAAGAAGGCTGGTATCGTTACACTCTGAAGCGTACCTCCTTATCCGTCTTGTTCACTTTGGCCTCCAAGTCGTACCGCTCCTCATCCACTTTGTCAATGAGGGCATGCAGCTTTTTACAGGTGTCCTAAACACCAGAGAGAGATTCACTTTAAACACAATGAATAGACTTCCTGTTGTCACAGAAGTTAGTTTTGCGTGTTTTGTTCTTATTACAGAAACTTTCTTGGAATAGGGATTGCATGTTAAATTACTTCTGAGCTTACTTTAATGATGTGTAGTCTCACCATGAGGGTGGCGTGGTCTCCGGAGAGGCTGGGGCGCACACAGTGCTCGGCCATGTAGGCCTGCTTGGCCGCCGCAATGTCCTTTTTCTCCTGCTGTATCCAGTTCGCCGCGATCTGCAGCATCACACTCTGCAGGGTAGAGCCAGTTATTCATCTTTTAATGTGTTTCAATGTATGAATAAAGATTTTTAGGCAAAAGAGTTGTTTTTTTTCCTCTACAACTGAACAAGATTTGATTTGAGTGCACATGTGAAAAGTTGATTGAAAAATGTTTTACATGTGTAATATTTAATTTTTCTCCGGCCATCTGCCAAAAACAAGATATAAATTTCCTTGCAGGGTGGGATTTTTTTCCAAATCGCACAATAAATTAATCTGTTTTAGAGCCAATTAATCTTGTTTTAATCACCAACATAAAATATATTTCTAATGGTTGAAAACTGCATTAAACTGATGATTCAGAAATCAATTTTTTCTTCATTTGATTTCAGTGAACTTTTAATTGAATATCACAAGGCACATCAATGCAGGCCTGAACTGGTAGTGATCACAACACTGAATTCTAATGTAGAAAAAAATATGATACGGACTGAAAGTACTCCAGTTCAAACACATCATGTGTGAAAACTACAGTTAAAGCTTCCAGACTGTGGTTGAACATTATTTACTCGGTTTATTATACTTTTTCTTTCTGTGGTAGAGCAGCTTAACGGCCTGCCGTCAGTCAGATGAGAGTTCTTCCTTCTGCAGCGATGATAGTAACATCTAATTCTAATTAATTCTGTCTACTGACAGCATATATTTAAAACTTTAATAGATAAATATTCAAATCGCAGGCTTTTCACCAGCAGGGGGCGCCTCGGAGCTTCACAGTGTGCTCGGACGCACATGATGAAGACTAATAACTGAAAACATTTATCAGAAAAGGGGTGCCAATTGTTTCCTCAATCAGCAGCATACAGCAGCCTGGTTTTAGGGTGAGGGTGGGGTGATGGACACGGGTGGGGAGGGGTCAAAGTTGGGTCAGCACTTGTGGGAAGAGAGGCATGCAAACATTGGTTCACTCCCACATCATTGCAAATGTCCATAGACATACCAAACCAAACTTGAAGAAGTTATTTTGCATTACATGGAGGTTAGGAGGGCCAGGCTGTGACAGCTAACACGGCTAACCGAGCTAACTAGTTAACCGTAGCTACAGTTAGTAGTTTTTTAGTTTGTTAATAAGGAGTAAAGCTGCACATCAGGAAACCCTGTCAGCTCCTGAGGAACAACGGGGAGACCAAATAACACGATGGGGTCTGAAATGTGACCAATTACTTTAATGTTAAACATTATAGACACGATGATAGGAGTCTTTTAACAGGACATGTGAAAAATAACCAGTTCTGACCCCCTGAACAATGTCTGTGTGCAGGATTTTCAAAAATCTTAAACATCTTTTTGTTAGATTGAGTTTACATCCTGTGGACTTATAAAAAGCTCCTACAAAAAAAACATAAGTCTCACCAAAAATACAAATCATCGGACAGAAGGGAAAAAAAATTACCAATTACCAGCACACAAAACTCACACAAATATCCAAAGGTTTTCACTGAATGATCGATGATGGTGATTTTTAAATTTAATTACTTGGTTGAACATTGTCTCTGTGGGATAGACCTGTGTTGCTCCCAGAAGCTGTACTCTAATAAATGTTGACTAGAAAGGTTGGATGGTTCAGTTTAAGATTACATAACATATAACACGTCATTAACACGAGAGCGGATCAGTAGTTTTGATTCTTCACTATTATCACCACTATTGATCGACTCTCTTACCTTTAGATGATGCCGGCGGCTTGAGGTCATTTTTTTCCTGTGAGGATCAAAGATAACATTTTCTAAGTCTGTTTTCTCATGAATTAAGTAAATAAATGTCAAAATAAATCAAAAACAAGTTCAAGAAAAGGTATTTGCTCTTCCTTTTTGCCTGTCTTTTTCACTCATCTCTTCTTTGTTAGCTGTTTTTGTGGTTATTTCTGCTTTCCTTACATTTTTGAAGTGTTTTTGTTTCCTCTGTTCTCATTTCTCTCTTTGTCTCTTTCTGTCTTTTCTTTTTCATATTTCATCTCTCTGGCTTTCTGATTTTTCTTTATTCATTCTTTCTTCTTTTTCCCCCTTTCTCTCTCTTTCTTTCTTTCTTTCTAGTTATTTTTCTCTTTTTCTGTCTTGTATTTTTCTTTCTGTCTCTTTCTTTCTGTCTCTCTCCCTCTTTTTTTCTCTTATTTCCATCTCATTTTCTGTCTCTCTTCTTGTTATTCCATTCTCCTTCTTTCTCTCTTTTTCTTTCTTTTCTTTTTGATGATTTTGCAGGACTTGAGCTCTTTCTCCAGTCACAACACATCAACAACTGATAATCGAGAAATGACACTTACTCAGACATGTTGGCGGTTTCTTTTCTTTACAGCCTGTTTGATGAGAGAAACAGAAGAGAAGAAAAGCTCTTAGAACGGAGGGAGAATAAACGATGCTGTCATCTGCTATCTGCTTAAGTATCCCAGCCCATCGGTAAGAAATGTGATCTATTAATGCGGTTGATGAGCAGCTGGGTGGTTATGAGCTAAGTTTGGAGTTTGGGTCAAATGTTGCCGCTGACGCCCATGATAAGCTCCTTTACAGGTGTTCAAAACCGAATATCCTCTGGGAGTTAACACTTCAATTCCTTTCGTGGCAAAGAAATCCTCCATCAGAATGTGCTTCAGCAGCATGTTGGCTGCAAACACTCAGCTGTCAATGGACAAACTCGAACGCGGTGCAAAAACAAATCTGTCCGAACAAGTCACTCAGGCCAAGACTCGGATTTCATGAGTTATTTTTTTGCTATAAATAATTCAAGGTTTGAGTTTCTAACTCCTTAAATCAGAGTCTTCAGACGTGACAGAGAAAAGCTGAAAGAATCTCATCACACAATGAGATTCAAGACTTAAAAAATCTACCGACAAGACATTTTGTTAAATTCAGAGCACAATCCCAGACAAAGTAGCTGTTCCCACTATATATAAAACTTTTTCCATTCTTATGACTTTGATTCTGTTTCATCAAGCAGCTCTTCTCTCTTTTGTTTAACAGTTTAGGTTAAAAATGGATATTATTATTCTGATTTTTGTGCTTTTTGGCTGTTTTGATGAATAGATTTTACGCCAAAGTACGATATGCACATTAAATTCACCTACATCCCAGATCTCCAGCACCCAACCAGCAGAATACAACCCATAACATCCATACATTTTACAAGTTATTACAAGATCAACAATCCTGAGATTTCCTTACAAAGACCATACACCTATAATAAAATCATGTTAGCATCCCAGCTCATTCACATCACAATCTTTATACATCGTACAGAACCCAACCTCAACATTTCCCCTCACTGCTAATAAATCAAAGGTCATGGCTTTCATCACCTGAACACTTTGCCAACAGGTCTCCTCAAAAAGAGTCTATATAGTCTCCCCTATGCTGCTTTACACCCATTGTACCAGCTTCTTTCATGCATTCAGTGAGGAAGAGGAAGAGGAGGAGGACGTAAGGGAAACTGGTCTCACCTAAGAGGAGATGGAGAGTCGAGGAGCACTGCAGCAAGGACCAGAGGCAGTGGGAAGAAATAATCCCCAGGCTGTATATATATATATATGAGGGATCGGATATGGCTATAGAGTTCCTCTTTATGGAATTGTGGGATCTTCAGTCCAATCGGCCGGCAAGCTCCTGAAATATCATCTTCCCCAGCCAACATCATCCTGTAAAGCAGGCTCGGCAGAGGAGGAGCCTGCTGTCCTTTTAGAATCCCACTCGGTGCCACCAAGATGCTATAAAAGGGAGGAAAAGGACTTTTAAAACCACCAGAACCCAAACGTGTGAACACATGAAGATGGGAGGGTTTGAAGTGGAGGAACAGTAAAGATTTTTCTGTTTTGGGATGTTGTTCTGGGTGATTCTTTACAGAAACACCTGAGGATGCTGAAATTTTGTGAGTTTATGAAAGTCACAAATGTCAAACACAAATGTCAGACATTAACACCCCTGAAGTTTCTAAAACAATATCGGAATTGCTGATTCGATTACACTCCTCTGCATGAAAAAAAAAATTTGATCATATTCTGACCCACAAATCTTTTGTTCAAATTCACTTTGGATATTTGCATCAGATTTCACAATCGGAAAACTTTTCACGTTGCTTCTCTCAACAATGTGTGTGAATATAAGTGAGGGAGGATAAAGAGCTATCGTTGGAAATATGAACATCCCATTTCAAATCCCTGGAGTTTCACACTGAGCACTTAAAACAAACTCTTTGCCAGTTTCAGATTTCAGCTGCGGGGTTTAAGCTTGGAGGGCTTTCCTGGAGGAAATATCCCACAGACCCTCCTTCTCCTCGGGACACATCTGAAGGTTAGTTGTCGAGCTGACACTTAGCTTGTCGATGAACACCAAAGATATTTGATATTAACACTAAAGGGAGGGGAACAAATCCTTTCTTATCAAGAGTTTCATGTGCACGGATTCGGTCGGTGAACCTTCTTCGATCCTAAACTCATACATACTATTTTCAGCTAGAGTCTGGGGAGTTTAAGAGATTCAAATTAGTTGTTATGGCATATTAAGACTAACAACCAACAACAAAGGTTTCATGCATGAAAAGTCATTTGAACTACCTGAAACTGGATGATGCTCCACAAGAACGGATATTTTGTAGTTCACTAAATTAAAAAAAAAAAAAATCCCAGGAGTAAAAACCTTAATCTTTACAACCACAACGATCTACTAGACTCCAACCAGTTCTGAAACAACTTCAAAAAGAGTGAATGTTTCATATCACTTTTAAATATTGCTCAAAATAAAGTGCTTAGCAAGCTCACATAAGTGTGGTCTATAAATATCACCGGCTGGCCTGGTTAGCGTTTCATCTTGGATTGAAGATTTGACTTGTGGATCTGTCCTCAGAAATCTTTCCAGACCTTTCTCTGGTCCCAGAGGGTCTTCTCATATTAACACTTGTGGTATAAAAATATGTGGGATGCTGGCAGGTAGGCAGGAAGGCAGGTTTTGCATGTGGGTAATGTTACATCGTGAATAAGTTTTCTCAGGTTTTTCTTTTTTTTGTTAATACGGAAAACAGCAGTTGGTTTAAAAGGACTTCGAAAAGGTTTGTGACATCTTGTCTTACTTGTTTAAAAGTTCGGAAAACACCCCAATCATTGTTAAACCACCAGAGCTTTTTATTATCATTCTTAGCCATGGTAGCAGTGTTGCTGTTCCATTTCAGGAGGTAAATTTGCTTCACTGAATATGTCACAGGATGTATTACCACAAAATCCGGTGGAGACATGTCATATTCCCCAGAGGATGAATCCTAATAAAACAGAGCTTCATTTCGTCACCTAGCATCAACAAACTGAAATGGAATCCTGCCAATTATTTTGGTTCAAAAACAAATAAATAAAAATAAATGAAAGACTTTATCTTTTTTTTTTACTTTATTTTTACCTCTGATAAATTCTGTGTAGGTTTGCAGTAAAGTTTCAGTGTAGTTCAGCTCCGCTCACTTTATTCCACATTATTAAAAATAGATCCAACTCCACCGGCTGCAACATTAAAGTGACATTAATCTACATGAAGGATTGTAATTCAACACTGACATTTTGTAGCACTTACACTCCCAAATACATGCCATTAGTATGTTTTATATTTGAATACGTATGTTCTGGGTTTTTTTTAATGTACAACAAGTCAAAATTTATTTCTATAACAACAAAATGAGCCCGAAGTGCCGAACATGATTTAAAATATATAACAGATGTCAGAAAAACAATAATCATAACACCAAAAATAAAATGAAGTTCAGTAACTTTAAAATAAAGAAAAAGATGTCAGGAAAAGCCAGAGAGAGGTGACAGGTTTTTTTCCAGACTTTCATCATTACGTTTTTTTCTTTCCAGTGAAAAGCCAAGCAGTCTGGATCATCTGCAAATGACAAAGAACTGACAGATTGGTGTGCTTCTTATTCGGCTGTTTTCTGACAATACCTCCATTCCTTCACTAGGGGGCAGTGATGAGTAACGCTCACAAACCAGGTCTGAAGCAGAACGTTTGCCTGTGATGTTTTATAGGGACGGCTGCTGTGCATTATTCTTTGAGACTGAACAGGTCTGGAACAGAAAGCGATGGAGGAGAAGGTCCAAACAATCAGTAGTTAAACTGGCCCCACACTGACAGAGGCGCTGGTGTAAACGATCACCCGTTACCTCTTTACCAGCCATCAGCTCAGACCCACTAACCATCAGAGGTGTCTAAGCTAACAGCATTTAACAGGTCAGACTATAAGAAACGTGGGCCGAGGGGGAAACGTGGTAGGAGCCTGCGTGAGGTGCAGACAGCAGAGATTATGTAGGTATGCTTGAAATGTTGTGATGGAGGTTGATGCTCGGGGTCAGGTTCATCCTTCCGATAGGGAGACTGGCAGGTATTTTAGACCAAGATGTCCGGCCTACAACTCGAGCCTCAGGAATGTTCAGTACGACAGGTTCGGAGTCTGGAAATGTGATTGAAGCGTGTGGCCTTTCCTCACTATGTGAATGTATTAGCGGCTATATGTATATGTTTACATAGAGTTTGATTCATACTCCTGATGGTGTAGTAGTAGCACCAGCAGTTGTAACTGCTTGGATTCATCCACCATCTGGTGGACTTTAGTAGCGTGGAGAACGCGTGCTTGTCGCCACCCCACCGAGAAGGTTCGCAGGCGAAGTCACTGCATCTCACAGATTCATGAAACGTCAACATGCACATAACTACGTGGCAAAATTTTGACTGACTTCAATCCATACTAACTTATTCTGTTAGCTTTCAATAGAATTATTAGGGAATAGTTCAGGTAATTTCACTTACTTTAGGGAAAAATTCAAGTAATTTTACTTTGGGACAGGAATGATTCAGGATCCCCAAAGAACTGCCCGGAAAAGTTGTTGGGAGAGGACTACCTTGTTTAACTTGCTGCCACAACGATCAATGCCAAGAATACAAACGGATGGATGGATGGATGGATGGATGGATGGATGGATGGATGGATGGATGGATGGATGGATGGATGGATGGATGGATGGATGGATGGATGGATGGATGGATGGATGGATGGATGGATGGATGGATGGATGGATGGATGGAAGGGAAACAAGTAGGGGATTTTCACTAAAAGGTGAGGTTCAGGTTGTGAGCAGCACCTAGTGGCCATTTGAAGAACTGCAGCTGAAAACAAGGGTTTTTTAACCGGTTGGTTAAAACAAGAAGGATGCTAACTGGTTTACACCTAAGCATTGTTTGACGATCTATTGGCTTCAAAATGAAGACACAGAGGACTCAAAATCAGGTAAGTGAGAGAAAATATAACTGATGCCCGGAAGTGTAGGACCAGTAACACTAAATGTCGTCTTCACACTTGATACATGTTCATCAGAAGAAGAACTCACCTCCTGTTTAATGCCCTTCTTTTCTCACTGTGGTTGTGATGCAGATCAGTGTTGCCAGCCCTAGAAAAACAGAAAAATTATTGCAAGTACAGTTGTAGAGAAGTTAAAAGGAAGACACACCTCATCCGTGTTGAGTATTCATTTTCTGCGTCTGTCAAAATGTCAGAGGTGATTTTAATACAACAACACAATGACACATCTCCAATCTCATTCTTACTACTGTTCTTTGCACCTTCCACTTGTCCATCAACATCCTCTTGGCAGATTCACAAACTCAATGAATTTATAAGCAGTATCATCAGCCACCACCACCAGCATCTGGACTCCAAATGCTGCTCAGGGAAGAAATCCCTAAGTCCCTAAGACTCTGTGATTGACTTCACATCACATATCGACTGCTCTAAAACGTATTTAACTTAGTAGTGTCTGTTCCGATCAACTTCATTAATATTCATCAATGTATATGCATCAGTTTCAGTTTTAAACATTAGAATGTATTAGTTGAATGTCAGGAGGTCTTGGCAACTCAAACGTTCGGTTGTTTCTCGCCTGAAGGAACTTTTCCTTCATGTTCAGCAGGGTAGCGATCACATCTCTTCCTTAAAAGGAGAACATTGTTAGATTGCATTATGTAGTGTGTCAGCATCATCACTGTGTAGCTCAGTGTGGATGATGTAAAATGCAAACTGTTGTAAGACCTCTGTAGAGCTCTGTTTGCTCATTTCTAATTCTGGTCAGTGTCTAAGTCTAAGTGAAGGGGCAGCTGTTATTTGATGATATGATACCACCAGCAGCAGCGGTCAAATATAACCTGCAGAAAGGGTTGAAATGCCAAACACAAAACATTGTTGAGGCTCAAAGTGTCTGTAAGGTTTAGAGAGAAGCAGAGAATGAGAGCGGTAAAGTAAATGATCAGTCATCTGTCCTTAACAGAATCTCTCTCTGGTTTGAGAAGCATATTATTTTTAGCTAACTGCAGGTCAGACCGCAGATCAGAGGTCGACATTGTCGGGATTATTACGGGATTTTAACGCTGCAACATTGTTTGGTGGAAATCAGGAGTCAGCAGGAAACACAAGCCTTGAAACCGACTGTATGGCATCACCACACATCGGGTTTGACCGTTTGCTCAGCAGAATTCAGGACAATTTCCTTGTTTTAAGTAGAAAACTAGAAATGGAGTATACCGATGTTATTCACAAAATATTTCCATGAAGTTTTAATTTTTTCAATTTCAGCACTGTTGTTGTTTTTGGTGCTTTTTGTATTACTCAATCATAAAAAAAAAAGAAAAATAAGATGGGGCTCAGGTTTATAATACAATGAAGCAAAGATAATCTGACAGTAACAACAATCTGAATGAACCTACCTCTGCAGAAAACTCAACATGATCACATTCAGGCCCATCTGCAAGAGAAAATTAAAAAAAACGTATCAAGCAATTGTTTTGAATGAAACACAGTTTTAAACTGATGTCACTTCTTCATAGAACTCACCTTATCGGCTCCAGAAAATGCTGGGATTTTTCTTTTTGCACATCTGAGCTAACAACAGAGAGAGTTTTTCACTGATTCAAGGAAGAAATCGATGAATCAGGAGAAAAATAAGCTCAGGACAGTCTGATTTTCAAATGAACGACTAAAGATTCTTAAGGCCTGTGAAATATTAAACTGGCTTAAATTTATAAGTATAAAGATGGTCTATGAAGAGATATTAAAAATTTTTTTGCAATTTTTTTTGTCTTAGGAAGTGTTTCATGCTAACAGTTTGTGCTAATATCAGCTAATGTAAAGTTTAATTTAATTAATTTTCAAAACCTTCAAAAAAACCAAAAACATTGATTTTTATTTCCTGAATATTCTAACATTTTTTAAATGCTAAATGCTTTCAAATCTACGTTATAATCATCACTAGCACCTTTATTTATTTATTTTTACATTGCATTTACTCATGGCAACTTGTAATTGTGCAGGATGAGAGAAATTTAATACTTTAAACACAATTTCTACCTTCTATGAGTCTAGCTAGTGCAAAAGTCTAACAGCTGCCATTTCACACACTGGAAAGAAATGCACTCATGACGATGAGAAGAATTCTTCTGATTGAGCGAAAACACTTCGGAATAAATCTGAGATCTATATTCACAGGATTTAGCAGAATGAACTTGAATGAACTAAGAATTTACAAATTCAACCAAGACTTTGAACAAGATGAACATGAAGCTTTTGTATTTAATGTGGCTGCAACCAGATGAAGAAAAGTACATCACAATTTCTGAACAGTTCTGAAAGCGCAGCATGATGTTTTTAAGTACAGACTGTATTATACTTCTGCAGCAGGGGGAGTTGTTTGTTTGACCTTATTTCATCCATTACTGACCGTTAGCTCACCAGGCTGACATAAACAGGAAGAAACAAAGTTATGAATAAATTCCACATCTGAATTAAACATAAACTTTGCCTGAGCCCAAACCATTAATGTTATTCTTATCTTTTAATGCAGAAGAAAAAATATTTTAAGACAATCACTGGTACAAGTGTGCATGATGTTTCTTCTACAGTAAACAAATAAAAATATATTAATTAAAGTTAACAGTGTGCCAGCTTGAAAATGTGAACCCTCCTCGGTCAGGAGAAAAACCTATTTTCACCCGAGGCTTTTATATCAATTAATAATCACTTTCTGATGAGATTAAACATGGGGCAGTGCGGTATTGGCGTGGGTTTGAGGGAGCAGGTGAAGCATAATTTAAATTTCAGGAGCACAAGTCAGCCACTTCAGAACGAGTTTGAGTCACCACTGACACCAGTACATACAGTACAAATATCACAGTACAGTGTCAATACAGGCAAAAGCAGAGGGCAGCTTCCATTCAACTGAAGAGTTCTGTTCCAAAGTAACATATTCATAACCACCCAAACCAAACCCCATCCCATCAGCCTCAGCTCACATTGCAGATGTCTTTTATTTTGAAAATCAAAACTGTATCATTCACCTAATGGTTGGGAATAAATTAATTCAGTTACTTCTAATATCAAACAGCTGGAACTCATAAATTGCATAGATAACATTCTGGTTTTCATTTAAGCATACAAGAATAATAGATAATAATAATAATAGATCAGCTATTGTCATAATTTTTAACATCATGTGACACCGCTGAAAAGGTAGAGGACATTCATCACCTACTGAACCATTAGTTTAAAACCCATTCTTTTACAGCGTATAACCTGCTCAACAATCTCATCCGTTTGATAAGGTAAGGGTAGGTTTATAGGGGATATGCAACGTTTTGGAATAAAACTCTTCAGTTACAAGACCTGAACCTGAATTCTGTCCTGAAAGGCCCAACAATCAGTGGCAGATCCCGTTTAGCTATCGAACATCTTCTTCCTATCGGATTTGTCCTCAATGTTCTTACGCCAGTCTCCTACATCACGCAGCTGCTTTTCCTGTGAACACAGACAAGGTTCGATTCATTAAATTAAACCAGTAGTCTAAAAAAAAAAAGGAAAGGAGGATAAAAAGCAGTGGAACACAAAAATGGATGAACTCCTGAACTCCTGATCAAGCAGGTCTCACCTCCTCCTTCACCTCCTTCTTGACCTGCTTCAGGTTGGCCCTCAGGTCCATGTTGACCGTGTGTTTGGAGCCCAGCAGAGCTTTCAACATGGCATCAGCGGACATGCGTACTTTCTTCAGACGGGGTCTCTTGAACTTTCCCCTCAGATCCACGATCTTGATGTTGAGGTCTCTGACCTACGAGAAGATTCCGGACAGAGAAAATCATTTTCATTTAAATGCTGCTGTTAAATTCAAGATCATTTCAAGAAAAACGAACTTAAATCAACTTGGAAAAAACCTGGAAAAGTGTCTCACCTCATTCAGAACCATGTTCAGTTTGAACTCTATGCAGTACCGCTCCTCCTCACTGATGTCAATCTGCTCATGGAGTTTCTTGCACAATTCCTGCAAATAAAACTCTATGAGATGATTGCAAACTTACACAAGAAAAGTGACACAAACTCGGCTAACATGCTGGTTAAACCCTGTAAATCTGAGCCACAAATAAAGCAGAATAAAGGAGAGCACAAGGTAGTTTTGTAGGATATTAAAGAACCGAAAGACCCGTCGCCTCACCACAAGCTCGTCCTTGGAGTACGGCAGCTCCAGCGGAGGACATTTGTCCGCCAGGAACTTCTCCCTCTCGTCAACCTTTTTTTCTGCTTCAGCCTCCAGTAAATTATTGGCCACCACCAGCATACAGCTCTGTGGATGACATCATCACGCGTGTTTAAATGTTCTCAAGTTAGTGTTCAAAGCAGCATCACCGCCGATAATAATGTTCTCGTCTCTTACTTTCAGTGTATGCTTACGCCTCGCAGAAAGTCTTTTCCTTCAGATGAGAAAAGAAAACAGGATTAATAATTTAATAATAATAATTGTCAAAAAAATACACTCTTTGAAAGGTTTTTAATTTTTCCTTCATCATTTTTTTTATTTTGCTGCATTCTTTCTCACGAGACTCTTAACCTTACTTTTAGTAATAATGACTCAATTTGGTAAAGTTAGTGGATATCATTATTTTAATGAGAGTATAAAAAATTTAGTTATTGTTAATCAGTAGAAATATTTATAGAAATTGTGATATAAACATTTAAAACATGCATCAAAGAAAACCTTTGATAAATGCTAGATTTCTCTTGTTGAATTAAAGCGGTGAGAAGATTCAAAGTAAAGACATTAAAAAAATGTACTCACTCATCTGCCATCTTCACTGCAGGATCCGGAGATTATCTGGTAAAAAAAAAACATAAAAGAACCCATTAAAACTACATTTGCACCTTTTCATGTGGCTGAAACATGGATCCTCCTGCAGCGGCTTTACACTCTGCCGCCACCATCAGCAGTTGTGTCCTTTAGTGCACGTAATACTCGATAAAATCTTTATTCATCTTGATTCAAAAGTAAGTTCGTTTAAGTGAGGAGGCAGAAAAAGACAGGAAAAGCTTATTTTGCCTTTAATGATGGGGCAGTTGAGGATATGACAGGAAATGGGGAAAGAGAGAGTGAGGGGATAGACCAGCAGCACGAGGACTGAAGCCTGTGGACACGGGGTCGCGTGCCTGAACCCCTACGCCATCTGCGCCCCTGGCTACTTCATTTGTACCCATGTGTCCTCCTTCTAATTCCTTCTGGCTGTAGACACTCACTTGTCTCACATTTCATGTTTGGCTCCTGTTAATTCTATCTTAAGGTATCACGTTAATTCCAGGAAATTTCGTGGAACTGAACTTTGGAACCCAAACCACGTTAATCCCTTTGAGTACCACTATTTTTAGCAGCGTGGCCCCGGGGGAAGTAGTCCAACACTGGTACAGTTAAATATCGAAACAGCTTTTGGAGATTTTGTCATGATGTTTGGTCCAGACATCTGCAGACCTCAGAACAGTACCCATAATGCCATCTGTTATCTCACAGCGACACCAGGGGGTCAAGATTTGGACCCGACAGAACGCCTCAATTCATGCTGGCATAATGCTCTGAATTTATAGGCTAACATTTTAGATTGCTGTTTACAGCATTTATTGCAAGCCAAATGTTATGTAGCTCACTTGATTCAAGTCACATGTTTGCATGTTAACATGACACAAATTCAAAATTTTATTTCTGAAACCTCAGCTATGCATTTAGTTTTAACAGATTAGCATGCATTTTAGCATTTTCCTTATTCCTCATGCTGATTCCTGGGAGTAACAATTATCCTCTGTCTGCATCACCAATGCATACCCACCAAAAATATTTGCAGCGCAGAAATGAATGAGCTTCACAAGCAGCAGTATGGACACTGCAATAAACATACAGTCTTGGACCCTCCCAAAACAACTACAATTTAAAATGATTATACTACGGTTTCAGCCACCATCACAAATACAATTTTAAGTGTACATTAGTATTACATTGAACACCACTAAAGTAATTCTATTCATCATCAAAACTTCATGCAAGTGACTGTAAATTTATCACAATTGTTCGCTGAAGTCAATGTGTTTATTCAACTATGCAAATAAATAACAGTGTATGTATGCATTTGTGTGTATAAATATAAGAATACATTTAGTTGTTTTATATTAATAATATTAATAATAATAATAATAATAATAATAGTATTACTATTGTATATTATTATTACTATATATATGTTGAGAATATATGTTGGATCTGAGAAAGCAACCAGCTACTGAGTGATGAATGTTATTCTGCTGTACATATATTAACATGGAACGCACTGTGGTTGACTAAATGTACTTAGTTACCTTTCCCCATTGGCTTGAATAGATCAGATAGTTTCTGTACCCAGCTAGGGGGGCTTTGAGGCCTCTTTCAGAGGCCCGACAGTCTCATCAAAAGCTGCCTGAGCTGTTTGTTTGGGGGCTGTGACAGAGTAGTGGATTAGGACTCTATTCCTAGACCACAGCTGTTCTGAACATCTTCATTATGGAGAAAAAAAAAGACTGACAGCAGACTTGTCTTGAAAGAAAAGAAGTCTGACAACCACTGCAGGCATCCAAGAACACATAGCTGGCCCAGGAACAAATGGACTTCAGCTGTAAACCAATAGGACGCAGGAGAGGCATCTCCAGTGCTAACAATGTATTTTAGGACGCCAGAAACTGAGAAGACGTCGAAAAATGTTAATCTGTTTAATCTGAAGATGGAATCGTATCTGCAGGGTTAAATTAAGGCCCTGAGTTTTGTCTTAAGTAGGATCGTATGTGTGTATGTGTGTGTGTGTGTGTGTGTGTGTTGTGAGGGAGGGATTGTCTCTGGAGGAAGGGTGGAAGAATTCACAGTAACCCAACACCACAGAACGTCCCTCAGACGAACAAGACGTTAGGACATATTACAAAAATAACTCGTTGTTGGGTTCCCTGCAGACACAATTCATCTGCTGCACGCTGACAAAATACAGACAAGAGGATACAGCAGCACGTAAATGTAATGCAAAAATATGAATCCATAAATATATATGGATTAATGTTGTATTTTTATGTCTCTAAGGCAAAGAAAGTAAATTAAAAGAAAAAAAAGGAAACAAATAGCTCCTCTTTTGCTACTGTTTGGTGTTCAAACACTTCTACAAAGGTGACGAACATTTGAATGAATGAAGAGAAATTCAAAACTGAAGATGAGGGATTAAATGAAGTGTGAAGTGAAGAGGAGTGAAGAGGAGACTGGCAGCTACAGCAGATTAGACCCAGTTTTCCTCCGAAACCCTGGGCGCTGACAGGAAGATAAACACTGATGGATCGATTTCCAAGTTCATGCCTTGTTGTGGTGTTGCCTTTCAGCGTGTCACATCGTCAGATCATACATCACTAGTTTACAACTACAGCAGAACAAGTTTGTGTCCAAATGTTTTTAAAAAGAGACAAAAACTAATACTGGATGCACAATGAGAGTTCTCCTGATGAAATAATCTGTAAAAACACTATGTTGTCTTTAACCTTTCACCAAATGTAAACGGTTTATTAAAGCAAAGTAAAATCAATGCAAAAACATTTCAGTCCTGTATCAAAATTCCCAAAATCATCCAATCACTGTGCCTATTTGTTACTTAAACTAAACCAATGAAGTGACACCATCCTAAAAAGACCAGGTAGAACACCGGCACCAGCCAGTCACATGCTGCACCACTGCAACCATCAGAATTCACCAGGAGCTCTAATAAGATTTAAAATAAAACCTTTTTCTGTAAACTTTTAATCACAGAAGGCAACGTATTCACAAGACAAACTGCTGCCATGCAAACAACTAACACGAACAAACACAATATCCCATGCTTTTAGTCTTCATGGACCAAGAAAACGTCAGAATGGAAGAGATCTTACTTTAACGTCGGACCGGACGGCTGATCGGAGTCACACAGACACAGGCTGAGTCGCAGGCAGACCAAGTGTTAAGTAGGTATATATTGCAATCATTGATAGCCCTCTAAATCCTCCACTTTCTCTTTATGGTAGTGGATTACTGGCCACACCAATGAGCTGGCAAGGTCATGAAATACAGTACAGTGTCATCTGCCCTCCCCCTTCCCCTTCCTCATTATAAATAACCCGCCCTTTAAGATTGTTATCTGTATTATTCTGTCCCATTGAGCATCTGATGGACAGAATTCTGGAGAGAAATTCCACCACAGAGGAAATACTCAGAATCATCATCATTAAACATTTGATATTTTATATTATTAACATTATTATTAGTATTATTATTGGTTGCGGTATTTTATAATACCTTTTGATTTTGCCCCATCACTTAAATTCAATGCGTTTCGCCTGGCAATGAGTATGAACAGGAACAATATGCTTGTACAGCGGGAATTGTGCTTTAAAAAGGTGAAGTTAATTGTTTTTGTCCATTTCACAATAAACAATCTGTATTTTTTTCTCCACTGTGATATGAATAAAAGATTATATCATCTTATCTTATTTATAGACCATAAATAAAGTATATGTTTTTTCTGCATCACTGATTAAGGTGAAGGTGTATTAATAATATTCATAATTCTGATTTTTTTTTTTAAGCAAACCAAACCTTGTAGGTTTTTTTATGCTATGTGTCCCTGTATAAAAACTCCTGACCATCACAGCTGCTGATAAGTGAATTGATTTTGTTGATACAAGAACCTTTTTTTTATATGTGGGTTAGGTTCATGGGACAAAGGAAGTTGTACTCACAGTGTGGAGCCCAGCGTCTCCGAAGCAGGTTCGCCTAAATACCTGGGAAAGTGACGAAAAGTTACCAAAATCATGCAAAATAACAATGTTTGAACATCGACTAAAAAATTTACGGCAAAAAATACATTTTACTCTTTATATTTACAATATTTTATTATGTTACCATTCATGATCTCGAGGCTAAATTACACTTGCAACACACATTAAATAAAATATTAAAATTCATTAATTTGTTAAGGGAAAATTCTAATCACCAAATCTGAAATTCTGTTGGATTTGAAAATGAAATGTTAAAGAATAGTTTGGGTGGATCCTGGTGGCCCTGGGGGGGGCACCATCACTCGCTCTACTTAATACAACAGAGCCAAACCAACAGCTGGAAACTAATGATAAGATTAAAGACAAGTAAGACTCACACCTCTCCTCTGGAAAACGCTTAGCAGAGTTCATTCAAGGGGAAAGCGGGACGCTTACGTCTCTGTGGGTGATGTGTTGAAGATGACACCCCTAGCTGGGGGTTTAAAGCTTCAGTCAGTGTGTGTGACACCATTAGAAGCTTTTCACGTCATAAAGCAGCAACATCTGAGAAACAGGACTCACTGGTGGCTTCTGCCTGGAGTCCTTTTATCCCCCTAGATGTACCTGGCTGGCCTTGACATCTGTCTCTCCAAAATAAAATGTGTACAGCGGAAAAAACTTTAATGAAAAGTTTTATGGAAATCCATCGTGTGGTTTTAGTGTAATCCTGCTAACAAAAAAAAAAACAAACATACATTAAGTCATTTGTGATGGTTACATCATTTTTAATGTGTGAATTTTAACCGCTTTGTCTTTATTTTTTAAACATTTTAACAATGATAATTTCCTTCTTGTTACAGCAGTTCATTTTCTGGTTTAATTAAGCCTCAAATTATATTTCTGCCCCCAGATGGCAGCAGTGAGACACAATGTTCCTGAGCCGCACAAGTGAGAAAAAATATTTTGAAAAATTAAGAATCTGTCACAAAATATGTTTTAGTTTAGTCAGTGCACTGATTTCCATAACACTAATAATAATAATAATAATGATAATAAAGGGGCAGCAGTGGCTCAGCGGTAGAGTGGGTCGTCCAATGTTCCCAAGATCGGGGGTTCAATTCCCACTCCCACCCAGCCACTCTACCTCCCATTGCATGCTTACAGGCCAGTGTGTGTGTGTGTGTGTGTGTGTGTGTGTGTGTGTGTGTGTGTGTGTGTGTGTGTGTGTGTGTGTGTGTGTGTGTTAGTTACAGGGGCCTGTACACGACATATATACTATATATGCATGTGTGACTAACACTAGAGTGTGCTCATAATTTCTCCTAGGGGATCAGTACAGCATATAAAACAAAAACTAAAATAATAATAATAATAATAATAATAATAATAATAATAATAATAATGAACAAGTCAAACAACTTCTTCAGTACATGTTGAATGTTTTATTCTTTCATTATTATACTACAGTTTACATGGACATTTTAAAAAGATCCGGCAGGTTTGTTAAGAACAGATGCAGATTTAAGACACTGATTTAAGCCTCGGCCTCAAACATCTTCTTCCTCCCATCCATGCCAGATTTATCTTCAATGTTTTTACGCCAGTCACCAACATCACGCAGTTCCTGAAACACCGAGATGAGCACAACCACAAGCCGGACGATCAACTTAAGTTATTCATCAAATCAGGATGTTTCCATCCTTTTTTTTTTTTTTTTTTGGTGAATATTACTTTATGAAGATAAAAATCAATCAACTTTTATTTATAAAGCACTTAATCACACCAACTGATATTTTGAAGCGTTTTTAAGAGAAACCCAACAGACAGATGGGTGTCAGCGCTATTAAACCACTGCAGAAGAAGATGACACATTCAGATGCGTTTAGTCAACTCTAAAACTGATCCATGATGCCTGGGGTTAAATCTGTCCACCAATCAGGCGGCCAGGTTCCTGACGAGCCAGCCAATGAGCGTTTGTATTTAATGCTGCATGATGCCCATCAAAGTATGCAGTAACAGTTAAATCAATGGTATTTTCTCCAGCTCCTCCTCCCATCATTTCAAATCAATTTATATCCACGCTGCTTTGGCTGTATTGTGAATATTGGCACCTCCAGGAAAAAAATAAATCATAAAACATGCATAAAGAAGATCTCTGGTTCCTCACCTCCTCCTTCACCTCCTTCTTGACCTGCCTCAGGTTGGCCCTCAGGTCCAGGTTGACTGTGTGTTTGGAGCCCAGCAGAGCTTTCAACATGGCGTCAGCGGACATACGAACCTTCTTCAGGACAGGCTTCTTGAACTTGCCCATCAGATCCTGAACTTTAATCTTCAGGTCTTCAATCTGGAAAGCACAGATGACACAAACAGAAATGTCTGAATTTACTCCGAGGAAGTTATTTCCAACTTAGCTGTAACTACATAACTTCATTATCTTTGACGATCTACCTCCTTGTGAGTCTTATTGACTTTCATGTGCAGGTCATATCGCTCCTCATCAACCTTGTCGATCTTGCGGTGGATCTCCTTGCATAGCTCCTAAAAATCAGAAATAAAATGACGTCCTATATCGAATCTAAACAGACTGAACGATGAGCTGAAGGTTGGTACCAGGACGCACCTGCAGCTCCTGCATGGTCCTGGGCATGGACACCGGGGGACAGTTCTCAGCCATGTACCGCTCCCTTTCCCGCTCCCGCTCCCTCTCCTCCTCCTCCAGTATCCCTTTGGCAATGGACAGCATCAAACTCTGGCAGACGACACAAATATCTCACTCTTTGTCGCTTACTTTGCTTTGGAAACTGTAAAACACTGAAAAGAAACTTTTACCTTGATATGATGCTTTCGACTCGACGTCATCTTTTTGCTGAAGGGTTGAAAAAAAAAACTTTTTTTTACGACAAATCTCTGATTTGAAAACATTTTTAGTCCTAATTATACATTTTTATCAAAAGCTTTTACACACAATATTTGTGCAGTTCTGCAATTTAGAAGAGAGCAGCTTAAAAGGGTTGAACATATATGTGAATAAGACTCACTCCGACATCTTGGCGTTTGATTGGCTTCAATCCTACAAAGAAACATCATTTTATTGAAAGGGTTGAAGTTGAAGCACAAAAAAAATCATCTGAGTCCATTTATCAGAAAATATCTCAGAAACACAAAGACTTAAACTGTCCAGTAATCAGAAGAACAAGATGAAGAACGGAGCAGAGTTGGATGCTTTTGCCCAGTCTTTCTGAAATAACTCTGCTTCCAGGAAATGCGAGACCCTCTGGAGCATCAGCCTGGGGCGAAAATTTCAAGTCTAAATTAGGACAAGGATCTCGGGGTCCAGTTGTCCCCTCCTGGGCATCCTGCTCATGAAAGATGTGTCTTGTGGAAGATTATCAGGAAGCATCTGATACGTCTTCTGTTCATGCAAACGCGTCTGACATGACAGAGACGATATCCATCTCCTCTGAAAATAGAGATGGTGCAGAATATTCCAGATCAACAATCACGCCATCCCAACAGAAAGACATTTACCCATCACTCCGTCTAGGGTAAGCCCAGATGGGGGGGAGAGGGGCTGGGGGGTAAGAGTGACATGTCACCAGTTCATTACAGGGCAGCAGAAAGCCAAAGCCTTTCCCATGTCTGTGGGAAACACATCGCAGAGATGTGTGGATAATTAGAAAGAAACACTAGTCCACTGGAGTCTGATCCAGTGTTTTCTTTACAACTCAGAATGGATCTGGACTTTAACTGGAACGACAAACAAGAAAAGAACCAGAAATCTATCTTCCTGCATATTGATAATATGATTCAGCGAATAATTACAGATTTGACACTGATCCAGATCGGTTTGTTGAGCAGAAATTCATTTTCTACTGAGATAGTCTTCCAGTTTTTGCAAAAAGAAATTTTCACTCAAATTTAAATTTCTCAAAATACTATGTCAATTTTTTCTTTGCATAGCATACCAGATTTAATAATTGTAATAACCATTATAGTTTCAATTGTCAAACCTGTTGGTCTGTAAAAATAAAAGTGCCTTGAAATATAGAACGTGGGTTCGACTGCAAAGACTTAAAGACCTCTTCAGGACAACAGGTTGTTAATAAGCAAAGAATCATCAGCATGAAGAAGTTTTATGATAAAATGACAACATATCCCAAATGCTACACAATTTATTCTTCAACTCTAAACTCAGGAAATATCCTGATCTCATATTAATTTATTGATAAACATAGCATTTCAATTCTAAATGCAGCAATTTCTAAATTAAATCAGAAATGAATTACTGCTAATGTTTGAAAGTAAATATCCACCAGACTCAAGAGCTTCAGTTCCAAATGTACAGGAAATAATTTTTTTTGCAGGATTGTATCTCAAAGTCAAACCACAAAGCCTTTAGCATCCAAAGCTGCAGACCTCTTCAGTGAACTCTCATCAGAATCAGATTTATTGTCCCTTTCATTCATAAAGGGAGACACAAATTGCCTCTCTTCACAAATCAGGACTCACATTCACTTGTAAATTTTAAAGTCAGCAACAACACATCCAAAAGAACAGAAGATTAGAAGCATAACAGATGAAAAGAAGGGATTATTGTGAGCATAAGGGAATCAAACACGACACCAAACCCAGCTGTCGGACTAACCAGCAGTTCTGATGCATTAGTTCTAGTCAGTCCGTAATAACACGGCGATAAACTCTGGGCCTATCACTTTCCAGCTCTGAAGTCCATTCACACCAGCGCACCTCATCACAACGCAATTCACACCTGCAGCACCGGCTGCTTTAACCCCAAAAGGAGCCGGATTAAATCCAAACTTCCCCCATTGATAACTTTCATCCTGTAGTAACAGCTCCTCAGAGGACTTTTTTTTTTTTTTTTTTTTACCAACAATGGACAAAGACGGCAAGAAAGTCTGATTTCCAGAATAATATATAAATATGACTTCATCAGCAGCGGAGAAGAGGACGTGTTTTCTTACCGTTGAGTTGCAGATGGAAGCAGGACTGGGCGACGGAAGCGGATCGGTTTTGGCCTCAGAAGTTGGTTTATATTGCATTCCCCAAAGGCAAATCAAACCACTTCTTTCTCAGTATGGAAGTTGATTTTCTTACAGACCAATGGGCTCACCAGCATCTGAAACATTAGACCCGACCCCCTCCTCGACACTCAAATCTCCTCCCTGTCTGACCCGTATAAATAACCCCTACCCTCTAGATTGTTCCTCTGATTGCATTGTCCCACCGCTGCACCCCCAGAAAGAACACACTCATTAAGTCTAGAGGTGAAAAACAGAAGAAATAGCAAAACTCCAGAAAATAGGAGTCGAGAAAAACATCATTTATGAACCCTCATAGTCTCACCAGCAAGACCAGAGCTGGGACCACTTTTTTTTTTTTTGATGGGGGAAACCAGGGAGCACAAGTGATGAAAGTTGAGCAGCAGCAGGTGGAAGGGCAGAAAAACTCAGGGTGAAGTTTCAAGACAGTCATTTAAGACACGCTAAATGGATGCTGCTAACAAGCTGCTAACAGGAGACGGCCAATGGGAGGAAGAGAGCAGCAAGTAGGCATAGGGGGAAATTCCTTCAAGGGCCCCCTTAGTATGCTTTAAACTTGTGTACAACGTTTATAGGATCACTGCAGAAAAATTGATGTTCAGGTTTGTTTTAAAGGCATCAAGCAGGGAATAAAAGGATTCATGGACTAAAGAGATGTGTAGCAGTAGAAATAGTTAGAAATAATCTGTTTATTGTGAATCAGATAGTGCTGATTATAAGCCTGTAGGATCTGGGGATCATTAACTTGACCTTTCAAATTAATGATGGTTATATTAGAGCGTCCTCACATCCCTGCCCAGGACGAGTTCCCTCTGTTGTCGTCTCACCGTACTGTGAGAGGACAAGACCGAAATAGAAAGTGAAGAGAAACCCAAAGCGATGCTCGTCTCACGGATCCGCTTGCATCAGACATCAACCTCTGGAAAAAAGAATAAATGAAAATAAATGGAAAAGAGTTTCCAAAACAAACTTCTGTGACATTTATTTATCAGACTTGTATCGCCAGTGATTAAAAATGCATCAGCATTTCACATTAACATCCTTTTAATATTTCAACAGTAAAAAAATTATATTCGACTTAAGAAACATGACATGAGAAACACATCGCTTCACATTTCTGAATATCATAGTCATTGAGAACATCGTGGGCCACTGAGAAATCACCTGAGAACGAGTTAGAAAACCTATCGAGTGTGACGAGTCGGACCGGGAGTGTTTACAACGGGGGATAAAACAACATATCCTCCTTTCAGTCTCAACACCTGCATTATAACACCAGCACCGTACAGTCATGACCAGCAAGTATATTACAGCAAGGATCACTTTACACAAACGTCACAGTCATACATCGTTTGGCTCAAAATTAAATGTCAGAAAGGTTTCTACATTTTACAACAGCTAGGTACAGTCAAACAGTCAGGTACAGTCAAAGTTAAGTACAGTCAAACAAAGTAGGGTACAATCAGACAAAGTGAGGTACAGTCAGACTGTTTGAGGTACAGTCAAACAAAGATGGGTACAGTCAGACAAAGTGAAGTACAATCAGACAAAGTCGTGTACAGTCAAACAAAGTGAGGTACAGTCAGACAAAGTGAGGTACAATCAGACAAAATGAGGTACAGCTAAACAAGGTCAAGTACAGTCATACAAAGTCAGGTACAGTCAAAGAGTGCAAATGTCACTGTACAGTCACAAAACAACTACGTATGAAGGCACCATACTTCAAGTTTGGACTCCTACCAACACCACTCACATGACATGTTTTGCTGCTGGGGGGGGGGGGTCGATGTCAGGCCTGCTGGAACCACCCGTATGACTGTTACATGATTTTCAAAGCAAACATGTTGTGTTTGTCCAGTTTAGACGGGATTTCCTGCAGCTCAGTTTTCGGTGATGGAATTTTCCAGACATTAACTAATCTGAGTCCAATTTGTTTGCTAATAGCTGCTAAAGGAATCCACAAGACGAAGCACAGCAGCATCAAGAGCCACTTCAACTGGTTCAGATCACATTTGTTTCCATCTAAATGAAGTTGGGGACATTTTCAAGGTTCTCACAGGAACATTACTCATCATATGGATTTAGAATACAGTACATGTGTGTGTGCAATCATCTCTGCATAAGATAAGCCTACAGACCCCGGATGACACTGCATTTTGAATGACAGGATGGCGTTAGACCTACTCTTTTATTTCCTGCCGCCAAACCGGGTGTGATTTAAAATTTAAAAAATAATGAAAACATGACAGTGAGGACGTTACATCCCTTTTCATTCACCGCAACACAGCATTAGTTTGGTGCCTTCAGTGACACTGCCCTCAGCTGGACAAACAAAAAGTACAGGAAGGAAATGCTGCAAAGTTTATTGGAAGTGGGAAAATGATTTTCTGAAACCCCACTGTCAGATTATCAAGCTGGGTAGACAAATGGGTTCGTCTTCCGGGTTCAGACGTCACTTCACATGGATAAAAACTTCTCAACTTATCAAGTAATATAAAGTAACCACCGACTTAAATGTTCATGTTGAGATAAAGCCTGCGTCAATAGTGACTGCACACATAAGACCCCAACCACCGAGAAATCAAATCGTGTGAACCATGTAAACACGTGAACTGTTTCCAATCCAGTAATTCTCATAAACATGTAAACTCAGCAGCCGTCCAAATGCTTAGCTGTTTGCCTTTTAGTCCTCATAGTTGTTAACCTACTAAAATCATAATTGAAAGAACGTAAAATTAAAAAGTGTTGTTTTAAATAATAAAAACAAAATTACATTGCATTTTGGGTAAACCCTGTAAAGTAGTGCAAAAATCGTGCAAAGTCTGGATCGCAGTTCAGTGATACCGATACACTAATACTGATAATCCTTCATCCAGCTTCACCGGAGTTCAAATCCATTAAAGCCGGTCGCAGCACCGCCGGAGAGATTTCACCACAGAAGCAACACACTTCCTCACAGAGGACAGGTAGGACTGCGTCACGTATGATCTCAACACACACGGCAACACAAAAAACATGTGGAGGGGAAAAAAGTCGCAAAAAGAAGACGTCTGCACGCAAACATCCGTCTCAGTTATGTGATTCAGTCAGTGCTGACCGTTCACACGTACGCCCTTCAAGCTTCCTAGATTTCTGCACAAACCACACCCACAGTAACTAGGCCCAAACAGGAAGGAAAGGAAGGAAACCAAAGCTGGAATGGAGATCTTAGCAGGTTATCTACTGTATATAAAAACAGACCAAAGTACAAACTGGAAACTGAAATATTTATGAAATGCATTTTCGATGACGGCTTGTATTTCATTCTCATTTTTTCTTTCAAGTGGAAATTTTAGAAGGAGAATTCAGACTCGGCGTGCGTTCTCCTTCTTCTGACTAGGAGGAAAAAACCGAAGAATTCTTCTCTAGAGCAATGTTTGTTGTTGTTGTTTGCATCTCTTGCTGTCCTGGTATAGTGTGGGGGATGCAGACCTGTGGAGCACGCATACTATATTCCTCAAAGACAACACATCCTGTTCGGTTAACACGCCTGCATCAAGGAAAGCGTCCACTGGGCTTCCTCCGGCTTTGTTAACGGTGCTTAAAAAAATTACAAAAACCTAATGCTGACATCATAGCAAATGAAACCATTATTAAACAATTCAGACAAAATTAAACTCATTGTATAAATCATTACCCGCTTCATACATCACCGAATCTATCTTAAGCACCGCTTTCCCCACATCCCATCAACATACAGTATGTGTGTGTGTGTGTGTATGTGTGTGTGTGTGTGTCTGATGGCTTTGACCGTCAGAGGGATGCAAAGTTTGTATTTTTTTTAAAACACGTTAGGCTGCGGTGACTTACGATTTTGCATACATATAAAGGAAACCATAACAAAAGTTAGAGAAATGCTGGTCTTCGGTCAGGAGAAAAATAATAACCAGGCAGTTTTTTTAAAACATGCAAACAGGTGAGTCAGCAAAACATTAAAGTTATGCCCAGAGGATTACGGAGGATGAAGCTAAGAGCAGCCACAGATTCAGCTGACAATGGTGTTGTATCTGAACTCTCTGCAGTGTTTGTGTGTCAAGTAACAACCTCTAAACTCTCCCACATTTGCCTCAAACATCGTGTATCGATAAGAACCCCCTTTTCCCTCCATTTTTTAGAGGCGCAGGCGTCATTATGTCCAATTTCAGACGTCAGACGTCCTGCTTTCCTCTTGGCTGCTCAAGAGCTTCGGTGCTGAGCGGAGTAACATATTTATTAAAGTCTAAGTTGGTGCGGATTGAACAAAGGGATGTTTCAGTAGAAACGATCTGCTGCTGACGTCTCACGACATTTTTAAATTCAAGTTTCAAATTCAAGATGACGATCTCAACTTCACAAAAGCGCCGACTCTTTGAATCGCACGGCGTTCTACACGCTTCGCTCACAAACATGCAGGCCAGACACATTCATCCAATGAGAAACGTCCCACCATGAACTGGATTGACATCAATAATCTCCTGAGATCTCCCATGAATAGATTCCACAAATATAAACCACCACCAAGGAGCATGGCACACGACTGAAGCAGGACTATATCAACTGTACAGCCAACACTATCACATTGTTCACCATGAAGCTGTGTACATTACTGTGAAGTCTAGTGCCTCCTATTCAGAGAGGGTGGAGGGTGCAACACAACCAAACCTCCTGTACAGGGTTGAACAGGAAATACATCAAAGTCAGAACTTTTACAACCACTGAACTCAAATGGAGACAATATCCAGTTGTCCAGTCTGCAGGGGAAAGAACATCTGTCCCAGGTTCGTCTTCAGGAGTAGATCTAATACCGTGGAAGGGTGGAGATATATAGACAGACTGGAACAGCTGCCGAGCCTGCTGGGAAAAAAAAAAGAGTCAGGTCCACGCCACTTTCCTGGAGATGGCCTGTTTGAAGCATTCTGGGTCGACGTTGCCTCCGGGCCGCAGCGCCTTCTCCAGGCTCACCAACACGTTTTGGTGGCACTCCCTGATGTTGACCGGGTACTTGGCCCTTAGGAGCTCGTAGGCAGCTATCAGCCTCATGTTCTGTTTCACCATCAGGTACTGGATGATACAAGTAGGCGCAAGGGAGAAGCCATCGCGACAATGCACCAGGACGCGCTTCCTCTTCTCAGTCGAGGCATCGATGCACTCGTTGATGTCCTCGAAGCAGCGCTGCTTGAGGGCGGGGCCGTCACCGAGAGCGTCCGGCACATCTCCAATATCCACCTTGAGGCGGGACCAGCTGTGGCGGGTGCCGCGAGAGCACGTGCACGGAATGAGATTGAGGCTGGGGCCCAGTTCTCCCGGCGCGCTGCTCATGTCGATGATGCTGTCGATGTTGTTGCGACACAGGGTGCGCCCATTGTACGCCGCGTTGAGGTTTCCGACAAAGATGTAGTCCGTTACCTTGGAGATGACAGGTTCAGAGTACTGGAAGTGTTCAGGGCCACTTGGTTTGGGCTCAGGCGTGTCTGGAACCCAGGCACCAGCTGGCCCCGTAGCTGCCCTCCTGCTGTAGTTGCGTAGCTTCTTGGAGCCCGTGCGTGACGGGGGATTGGAGTCAGACTCCGAGCTGCTGTTCCAGGGTGGAGAGAACAGAGAGAAGCGGCTGGAAGATTTGTTTTTGAGTAGGATCTCGACTGGGCTGGACAGGCCTGAGCTGGACGCTGTGGTGGAAGCAGAGGCGCAGAACAAAGATGCACGTTCCAGAGAGCCTGTACTGCTGGCAGCTCCTGCACTGTGGGCCTGCTCCATCTGTACCAAACACACACACAAAACACACATGCACATGTCATTTAACATATGTAAGCAGTTTGGTTCATTCTGTCAAACCTGTGAGGACAGGGCACGAAGTCTGCATAAACTGTGTGTTTAGACGAACCTGAGCTTTGAGGTTATTCTTCCACTCCTGCGTCTCCAGAGCTCTGAAGCGTCCGCTGCTGTCGGAGGAGATTGACATGCAGAGGGGCCGGTGAGCTCTGGGGGGGAGCTGGGGGGTGAGGGCCACAGGGGCAGGCCTCACGTATGTCTGCTCGTTCCTATTCATCATCAGGTTTGGACAGGAGCCTGGGTCACATAATAGAGAAAGTCTGCCATCGAAAGACAATTTGACTGACGATCGACGAACAATCAACATTGATTAGATGTTATCTTTTTTTGTGGTACACAAATTAACATTTGGGGGAAAAATGCTAGCTAGATCCAAACTTAAAAGACAGCATTTCTGAAATGTTCTGAAATTCATCAATTGCAGGTCTTCATACTTTCATGTCAACATTACCAACGATCAGAGAGGAGTTCACTTTATTTCCAAGGCGGCTTTCACCTACCTGCACATTCTGAGAATGTGATGGACTGAATCTGCAGAGTGTTCTGTGTTTTCAACAGGCTGTGAAGAGTTTTCACTATACCTGCAGACGAGATGTCACCATGGAATCAATTTATGAAACCCACGAGTATGCATGGATGGCAAATGTTTTCATTTAACATCACTGCAAGAAGATGTGAAAAACATCCGTCTCACCTATCCTTCCATTCTGTTTGAGGGGCCCCTTTGCATCCCGTTGTTTCTGTGCATTCAGTTCTTTGGTCCACTTTTCCTCGGCTTCCATGTTCCACCTCCTGCCGGCACAGAAACACGGCTCAGGCGTCCCGTCATCTTTGACCACCCGAGCAGCGCATATCAGCACCCCGCGGCGTGGACTGGCAATGCGGGTGGCATCACTTGCTAAGCTAGCCGCTAGCTTAACTTATCCAACAAGTATGCTAGCTCTCGAGGCGTGAGTCATGTTGAGTTGGTGGAGGGTCTAACCGAGAGTTATTTCTGTCACAAGGAGGGAGGTAAGGCCATACCAAACTACAGCATCCACACTGCAGGGAATGACTAACATGACGACCGAACTGGTTAATCCTATCGGTGAAAATACTGGACGTCAGACGCAACGTTAGCAACACAACCTGCGCTAACAGGCGTAGCTGATCTGCTGCTGGCTGCGGGTACTTCGAGTCATTGCGCAGAAGCATCAACTACCACAGCATCTTGTGTCTGTCAGCCGCCACACAGCAAGCGCGAAAGACGGTGGCGAGCACCGTAAACGACACTATTTTTGGCACAACTCTATCAACCAGCTAGCATGCTGGCTGTCTGTGACTAGCTAGCTCAGGCTCGGCACTCCAGGAGCATCCCTACCGCGCGGACGCAAATGTGAAGTAAGGTGTAAGGGTATTTTAAATCCCTCAGTAATAACTTCCAGGTTGTTTTTAAATAACACGACCAGTTAAAGCAGGGAAACTGTTCCAGAACATCAGTTGTTAAATCCATGACTAATGACTTAAGGTCATAATTTGTGAAATTCAACAACAGAGAGCAGGACTGGGGGTACCTGAGTTGCCTGTAAGGCTAACTACGGCAAATTAACGCTCATTAATAGGGATTGTTCGGTCTATATGCGAACGTATTCCGAGTGGGCGGGATTGAACGGCTTCTTAATTTATTCAAGATGCTTTGAGTTCGTTCGTATTTTGTGACGGCTGATTCAGATGAATGAAACTAACGCCTTTTCAAAATATAACGCTTCAAATATATCAAGGCAATTAAAAATCTCAAGATGATCACATCTGATTTCTTTTGACTTAGGATCATGAGTAATGATATAACTTTAAAAATACTCTACACTCCTGTCTTGTGTTGAATATGCAAAGATTTAACAAAATTACTTAAGCATATAAACCCAGAAAAATTATCAGAAGGAAAACAAATCAGTAGTATTTCAGAAAATATGAGAGAAAAGTGTGAAAACTGAAACTGGATTTGTTCAGCTGTTATTCTTGAGCATCCCGTTAATCCTTTTTGCAACTCCTGAATTTTCTGATACTACAAGTACTTGGGGCTCCACATTGACAATAAACTGCACTGGGGGAGGCACACTGACTCCATCTACAAGAAGGGCCAAAGCCGTCTATTTTTCCTGAGAATGCGGAGGTCTTTCAACATCTCTAACACCATGCTGTGGATGTTCTACCAGTCTGTAGTGGCCACTGTGCTCCTCCATGCTGTGGTGTGCTGGGGCAGTGGTCTGAGGGTAGGGACGTCAGCAGATTGGACAGACTGATCCACAGGGCTGGTGACGTTGTTGGAGTAAAGTTAGACTCACTTACTACAGTGGTGGAGAGGAGGACATTGTCCAAATTGAGCCAGATTATAGATCCTATTTTCACTTTTGAAAGTTTAAGTAATTCTATCTTGCAAAAAAAAACTTTACTTTTACTTAATGAATGTACAATAAATGCAAAACCTTTACATAAAAAAGTAGTTTTAGTGTTGTATATATTTACTTAAGTAAAAAGAAAATGAAAAATTATCTGAATCTTTAGGATTGTTATATCCAAGAAATAAATGATTTGGACAAAAGGTCATCTACATAAAAGCAATAAAATTACCATAACCTCACTTTAAGCAGAAAAACCTCAAACATGAATCACAAAGGCAGGTATTTTTACATAATGAAGTATCTCATCATTTGTGTCACATGAAACGTAATCAATCAGAAATAGCTTAGCAAATATAGCAAATATAGTATAACAATATACAATTGCAGGAGCCTACTTTTTAACAGTCACATATTAACAAAACTCTAAATATCAGCTCCTTTTAAATGCAATCTGCCCCTCCATCACATCACAGCATCGGTTTTATAATCCACTCACCGTGTGTGTGTGTGTGTGCGTGCGTGATGCTGGTTGTAGCTGTTCGCCTGTTTCTCAGTGTCTCAGCAGACTGACCGAAGCAGCGGCAGACAACAATTATCTAGGAGCTGATCTGGAGCTTCTCTTTTTTCCCCTTCTTCTTGTGTTTAATTGGATGGTTGGGCCTCTCTCCAGGTATCCTGGTAACCCACCAGCCTGCTGATGTCACTGCTCTCTATAATGAAGTGTGAGTGTATCTAGCTGCCTTTGTCAATAACCAGGCAGGGAAATTCACAAGAGATAAGAGCAACAATGAAGGCCATGTCTGCCATGATGTGATTCAAAGTGAAGCGGACACAATCGGCTTCTTTACTTACACAGATTATATAATTCTTAACCTTTTTAGATTTTTACTTATAGTGCGTCAAATTCTCTAGAGATTGCCAAATAGCACGGTTAAAGGACCATGCTAGGTTTTATTTGTTTGCTTGTCTGTTGTCTTTTCTTTTTTTTTTTTCAGATTTAATGGGATACTGTAGTTCCAAAATACAAATAATGATGTACTGAAGATACTTATGGATATTATTTGCAGATTACTCACTAAGTAACTTCAAATATTTAAAGGTGATGGCTTAAAGAACAACAAGTTTATGTTATTTGGATGAATTGACATGTTGAAATAAACTATGGTGATATTAACAGGCCTTTAGGAGGTTGGAAATTAGCAGAGCTATAAAAATTTAATTAAACTGAGAATATATACTAATTCATTGCTTAATAGAGCCACAATTTTCAAATAAAATCAAAGATTTAGTGATGAATTTTATGGTTTATTTTTTAAATATGTACTAATTATAGATATGAACCATTGAAGGGCTGTTATTTATAGATAGATAGATAGATAGATAGATTAATAGCATTTTTTAGAACCAATTAATTTTCTCCAAGCAATAAACATTAAGTACTCTTAAAGTCCCTTAAACTGTTCCTAACGTGTATACCAAGATGCTTAAGTTCTCAAACTGAAACACATCACCAATTAAAACCCTAACAGACATGTCGTATTTAAATGATTGGAATGCTCACCCCTGATTGGCTTGTTTTCAAGGCATGGTTAGAATGAGTCAGGATTGATCAAGACAGAGGAAGCTGTGATGCAGCTCCCTCATAAATATCATGTCCAGTCTGTCTTTGGCACGCACGTGGATGGCGTTCCATCACGGTTCTTATTTGTCACGACTGAAGACACTCATGAGATGAATATAGACAAAAAGCTCCACCAGCGTATGTACACATCTCTAATGTCAAGCATAAATGAGCCTTTAATCTTTCAGAAATGTGACAAGCACAAGGGAGAAAGTGAGAGAAAAGAGGCCTTTAAATCATCTCTGGGTGTAGGACTGAGTAGGTGGGACATTTGAATTTAAAAGAGGCTCCTTGAGGTCCTCAGCTCATCAGTGCTGGACCTTATCCGGCCTGTTGACACCTGCCAGAGGTAAAAGGAACATCACAAGGCTACTAGAAAGAATCAAGCTTGTTATACAGCAGAAAACAGAACTGATGAACAGATGATGTTTCTATTTAAGGCTCTTTGAATCAGAGGTTATGTGTTTTACAATTTAGATTTTTAATTTATTAATGGGAAAACCAGGTTTGATGCATTTGCACCACCTTGTTATCTTCACCAGTGGACTGGGAGGAGCTGAGTGATTGTGCTCTCTTTTATTTGTTGGCTTGTCCATAAGATTTCAAAAAGTTTTCAGTAGATTTTGATGAAATTTTATGCAATAGTTGATCCTGGGTCCAGCAAGAAGTGATTAAATTTGAGTTACGTTGTCAATATAATGAAAAAAACAATATCTGAGATAATTCAGATTAAGAGTCACTCAAATAAATTTCAGGTCAGATGAAAGGTAAGTTTATCAAGCCAAAAAAAAATAAAAATACAGAACCACCACTAGGGAAATTATGTTTTTATTAGCAGCTCGTGAACAACTGATAATAAACACATGATTTAAAATGCTTGTAGTTGTTGCCTCATGCCATGGCATTAAGTGATGTCATCATGTGCGGTATGTACACCAGCTCAGCTTGAGAAGAGTCCGAAGTCATTTACAGCTAAGGTTTAAGCCATTTCTTCAAGCCTTCAGACATCAATGAAATAATATGAAACACACTTTTTGTATGTGTGATCATCTGAGGATTGTGTTTCTCCTGCTTACAGGATTAGCGCTTCTTTCTGGTAAGATAAGATCCCCGTTCAACATCAAGTGCAGATGGAGTAAAAAAAAAAAATCATCCCCTCAGTTTCCTGTTGGTTGGTTTGTGTGCAGAGCTCAAGGGCCGGTTAATGAAGATGAGTCTGATCTCTAGAGGCCTGAAGCAGCAGGAAGACACACCTGCTGAACTCAGCTTGATTGATCTCTGTTCTTATTTTCAAACTCCATCCATCTGGGGGAAAAACAAGGGAGCGCAGAGCTCCGAACACACAACCTCCATCTGCTGCTGCTCAGCCAAACATGTTGATGTTGAATGTTTGTGGATCAAAAAAGCGTGAAGGGGAAGAGTCCAAAAGGTCCAGATGTAGTTATGACAAAAATAATGGAATTTCAAGATATTTATATTTACACATGTATGAAATATTTTGTTATTTCTGATCCTCCACCTCTTATTACTTGGATGTGTGTGAGTTGAGCATGAAGCAGGAGATGGTTTGAACTTTTTTTTTGTTTTTCTGAGCTGGAAGTGACCATATTTGAATGAAAGGTTGGAGCTTGTGAGGATATGCATTGCCACCTGACAAGAAACATGAAACCATCCTGTGGTGAAAAATTTAAAAGCTGGATTATGACTCCCACCAAATTCAAAATTTCACTGCTGATTTGTGCTTCTTGCCTTCATGGTTTTTACAAACTGGCCATGAACACGTCATTTCATTTCACCTGTATTTATTTTCATATAGTCAGAATCACATATAAATGTCTTGCAGAGAGAAAGCAACAATTTAATTTGATTCTGAAATGTGGATTTTAGGTAGAAAGGGGATAAATAAATATTTTAACTTTCTAAATATTCCATAAATACAATTCAATTGTTAAATATTAAATTTAAGGATTAGCTACATTTTTCTGTGGCACATTTAAGGACCGAATACCTATATAAACTACAGGCCATGATGTTCAAGGCTCAAAAATGGAAATTTTGTGTTTAGACGTGAGGCAACATGAGCCGATACCTTTAAACTGTAATTCCTGGCACTACCAACAGATGGTGCAAAAGAGTTCCAGAAGATTTTCAATTAATTGATACTGTAAACATTTTAATTGAGGTTAGCTTATTCAGAAAGAGCTGAAAGGAGCTTTAAGGAAGCCACCTACATATATGTTTAACACATAAAACTATAGAATACCATTAATGTGAAAAGGATGAAGAAGAATGTGTAAAAAGTGCTCAGGTTTGAAATAATAGGATTAATACTAACATATTATTGTTAATCTTGAATGTAAAATACAAAGTGTTCAGTCAGACAGACGTGATGATTTCCTTCTGATAGGAGCGTCTGTGAAATTTCCTTCAAATAATCACATGTTTCCGTAGCAGAAGTGATTTCATGATGGACAAAACCACTGCTGTGTTAGAAAGGTATTTTGTCAGCTAGGGGTATCTTCTTTTTCAGGGTCAGGGTGGAGTTGACCTGCTCGGCTGACAACAGGTTGTGCCACTGAGCGACCGGCCGCCGCGGGTTGGACAACATGTCCGCCCAGTGCTTGAGTTGATTCCCCGAGGCGTCGCAGCCCAGGAAGATCTTCCCTATGGGGTCATTTCGGGACACATTGTCGTGGTCCCAGACCGAGATCACTAGGTTCACCCTCTGTGGAGGAAGAGAGGTTTTAGTCTATTTGAGACTCATTTTTAGTGTATTAACCAAATCTAAACAAAATTCTGGCAAGTCTGTCGTACTGAAAGTGATTAACGTTGTCCTTTCAAAATACAATTTTTCCCATTTCCCTCCAGTGGGTTTATTATAGTCAGTTTTGTCTTTGTTTGCGTTGCTGCTGTGCTGATGTAAAGCCTTTATGAGATACTTTTAGGAATTATTATGTTTGATTATGTTAAAATAACCACAATCCCATTCAATGTTGACTTACAAGTTAAATACAATAATATTTGAGTTGTTTAAACAAATATTCCAATTGGAATCGAGCCAAGGACACCCTCAGATCGGAATTTACTTTCTCTTATCAGGTGATACTCACCTGGATTTGATCAAATGACACGTCAAAGACGAAGGACTCATTATAGTAAGGATTTAGAGTCTTCTTCTTATACGTGGTCTTCTTTTTCTTCCATTTTCTCTTGTCCAAAGCCAACACCACCTTCACATAAGGATCTGCAAACAACAACATGATGTCAAATTCATGACTGAACTGGAATGGAGAAAGTTTTTTTTCAAAAAGCCTGAACATTATTAAAAAAATAAAAATAACAACAGCAATAGAAACATAAAAAATCATGCATTTGAAAATATTTTAAATGAGTAGAATTCTCAATCCAGTATTTGAATTTCTTCAAAATTTCAATAAAATGCTTCATTAAAAGTTTTTTAGCTATCTAAAAAAAAATCATCCACAAAGCCTTACTGAATGAAATAGGCTTAAGCATCACAGCGGATATCGAATTAATATTGCATAGAAGGTATTTTTAATTGAATAGATCGACAGGAAGGAGGTGGTGAAGAGCTTATAAAGTAACTAATTTACTCATTTGAAATATTTAATGAGTATAAAGTCCAAGTGATTGGCTGGTGTTGTGTTGTTCACCCTCCAATGACCGGCTTCAGAGAACCACCATCAAACCTCTGGAGTTTTTGAATGTGAGATCCCGTCTCCCTCTGACCTGAATTTCCTCCAACATCCATACTCTTCAGGTCTCTGGCTTCCAGGATGATCACAGTCAGTTTTCCGGCAGTGGGAACGTAACGCAGAGAGAAGCAAATCTCTCCCAAGTTTTCCTCCTGCGGCGCAAACACAAGACAATCACGACAAAAATCTTTTTATATTCTGCACACAGAGGAACATACAGTAGAAGGAAAACAACCAGTCAGACTGACATTCACACCTACAGGAAATTTTAGCATTGCCAACTCTACCAAGGACAAAAATCTTTACAGCAAATATAAAACATGAGAAATAAAACGAGACATCTAAAGAAACCAACAACATTAGTAAGATGATACAACATTGGTGAATTAGAGATTCTAAATAAACATAGGCGTGAATGAGGGTGAGAGTGGATCTGCTGTCTTTCAAAATGGGATATGCCCAGGTCGTCATTGTAAATGAAAACTGATTCTCATTTGATTACCTGGTTAAATAAAGGTTAAATAAAATAAAATACCTGTGACAGCGGATGAAGCAGGTATGGAAAATGAATGAATAAAATGATAATAGTACTTATATATGAGATGTTATCTCCATCATCCTTCCTGTTTTGTTTCCTGTCAAAACATCAACACTTTCCAGCTACTCTCATATGACGTATTGTGAAAAAGAGAGCAATGGCAAAGAGAACCTCAAACTTTGCAGGTTCTGCAAGGTCCTGCCACTCCTCCATGACGTGGTTCCAGTCAACTTTGCCGAGCTCCAGCCTGATCTCACCGATGATGGCGTGTTTGGAGAAGCGGTTGAAGTCATACACCTGCATCACGACGGTCGACTTCAGGAGGTTCGACTTGGATATCTGCAGAGACGTAGCACATTAAAACCAGAGGCATCAGTTTGTTTTCAGGGCCTGAGGTTCAGCAGCACCCATCAATTTAAATTTGAATTTTGTGAATATCAAATACACTACAGTTTAATGTTTTTTAGAATTCTACCAGCCAAAGTATGAAAGTGTGACATAAACAAAACAAGGCAATTAGTCCTTTTAAAGAAATCTCTTACCGGGAACTGAAAGTGTTCATTGTACATGGGATTCAGGGTGTTTTTCAATACTTTGGTCTCACAGGTTTTGTTTTTGTCAGGGAGGATGTAAACTCTGGTGTACGGGTCCGAGCTTTTTCCAAGGTCCATGGCCTTCAGGCCGTTGGCTTGTTTGATGCCCACTATGAACTTGGAGACATGCAAAGAAGAGGTGCTGACAAACTGTATGACTCCGCAAGTGAAAACAAGTTTGATAAAGTTTCTGTGTCCTCAAATATGAATCTATCCATATATCAGTGTCATGTGAAAATGAACCAAGCCTCACCTTTTCTGCAAGCTAACAAAGTAAAACTACTTTCACTTCTAGCATAACATCCTTCAATCTCTAAATGAGTTTTCTGTGGGTGAGCTGCATTGTGGGTAATGCAGGTCAGGAAACAGTGGAGCTAATTAATCACCTCAGAGTGAGCACTGTTGTACTCCAGAGAGTAGAGCAGCTTTCCTCTCGCCTCTTGTTTAGTCGCACCATAGTCCGTATCTGACGCCTCTCGCTGAACCTATCAGTGCACAGGAAGTAAAAAGCTAACAAGTTTTTTTAGGGGACCTATCAACATAATCTGATTTGTCAACATAAATGTTTTCTAATCTGCTGCAGGTTCCTACTTTTAAAGGGTTTGATGCCACAGAGACATTAGCCAACAATGAATGAAGGCCCCTTCAGCCGGAATCATGACAAAACAACCCTGGGATCATTTCAGCTTTTCACCTCTAGAGGGAGCTGTCACTCACCAGAGCTGAAGTGGTTTTTCCATTCACTTCTTTCGAACCAGTCTTGCTATTCTTCTTTCGCTTCTTTCCTTTTTTGCAGCAGCACTTGATGCAGATACACAGACAGCTGAACAGTATCAGCAGGGCACCACACACAAAGACAGTGTAAACCGCCCATCGAGGCACTGCGGGAGATAAAAACGGTTGATTTCATCCTTGAAGATATGGAGCGTCCACGCAAAGTCACGACAAAGACTAGACATTTTGACAGCTTTACATTTTACATTGAAATAATGCCATTTTAATTCTGCCACAGCGCACTGACCAGGACCAGGTGAAAGGTTTGTTGTGAGAAAAACTGATGAGGAGGCTAATAAGACTTTAATAAGGTTGACTATAATAAGATTAGCATTGGCACACTGGACCAGACAGTCTGGAAATTTTAATGATCATCAAAAGTGAACGAAACCATAAAAACCCATTAGTAAGACTAAGTCAGTCAGGGTGAGGGTGACTAATGTTCAGTTCCACCTGGCTGGATTTTCTCCTGGTTCTCCAGCTTCCTCACACCTCCAACAACATGTAGTTTAGGTGAAATGATCACTATAAATTCACCATAGGTGTGAGTGTGAGCGTGAAGGGGTGTCTGTCTTTCTGTCCAGGATTCGGATAAGAGTCTCATCCACAAGAAGATGAATGAATGAAACTAAGCCCCACTTCTCAGTGATGGTTTCCTGAGGTCTATATTTTATCAGCTATCTTTCATAATTGCAGATTGAGGATAATAAAAGCACTAAACACATTCTACATCAACTGCAACTCATTTTGAAGAGGCGAAGATTCAAAAAGCTCTGCTGAGGACACATGAATTTAATGATCTTTGCTTGATTTTTGAGGCAACACAGCTCTTTAGTGACTCACTGGGGATCCTGTTCAGCAGGTCATTGAAATAATGAGAAGCAACGGCGGCAATCGGGTTGAGGGTGGTGTTAGTGGAGGCGAGGATGGTGGTGAACTTGGTGGTCAGGCGGGTGGTCGGGTGGGGGGTCGGGTGGGTGGTTGGGTGGGTGGTCGGGTGGGGGGTCGGGTGGGTGGTTGGGTGGGTGGTCGGGTGGGTGGTCGGGTGGGTGGTTGGTGGACTGGATGTGGTGGTGGGTGGAACAGCTGTTGTTGTTAAGCCATTATGCTTTGGCGTAGTTGGATTTCTAGGTGGGCGGGTGGTCGGCATGATGGAGGAGGAGAGAAGCTCTGGAAACAGAAGAAGAGAAGAAAGGAGTTTCAGTTTGAATCTAACACTCCTCTGTGTCACACACCCCTTGATAGAATCACACACACATTTTCATTTCAGTGTTACGTTTCAAGTATGAAACACAGCCAGCTCCCCTCCATAAAAAGTTAATGGGTTTCCATAGCACCTACAGGCCACAGTTACTCGTCATAAAAGTAGATTTACGGTAATATAATTAAACATATATTTAATACTCATATTTAATACTTCTGAATTCATCAGTTTTAGTAGCTTTGCAAACGTGATGTGAAAATGCTGCGGTGAATTTCTCCGTCACAAAGAACTGAAAACAAGCTGATAAACTTCTGGTTTGTCACCAACTCATTTGTCATACATCCAGTAAAAACACACAGCGGTGTTATCATGTGGTCCGGAGTTGATTAAGATTTAAGTCAACAAAAAGACTATTTCAAACTTTTGAAATTGCATCGATGAACCACTCCCCTGCTAAAACAACCCTCTCCTATGAAAAACTGGGGATAAAAGTTTGACATGACCCCACTAAAAAAATTTAAATTTTTTTAGTTGTATCATCTATAAGATTGTTAGTGTAAAATTTTTGGTGATTTTTTTAACAAAAGAATCACATTGATGTTCCCCTAAACGGGAATGGCTACTTTCACTTTGTTTTCTTCTCCTCCAACAAAATCATAAAATCGAACCACAACCATTAAATTCCACAGACGTGACCGAGTGGAACTTCACCTGAGGGACTCCACCATGAACAAACAGCAGTGGTACACACACCTACAGCCTGACTCCTCACAAGGTTTCCTGGGCAACGCTAGCCTCAAAAACACTTTGATGATAAAAACAAGCATTGAGATCTTCAGATTAATTATTGACATCTAACAATGGTAGCGTAGCCAGAATCAATGGTCAAGCTTGTGTGTGAGTTAGTTTGGATGCAAGCAAGACAAAAAGTTCTGCAAGCATTGGTTCAATGAAAAGAAACAGGAGGTGCTGTTTGCAGAAGACGGGCCTATTCAGTGATCACAGCGACAGACGAGGTCAAACAAATGTGAAATGATGGACGCCTTCAAAGATCAGCCGAACGCTCTAAAACAAACTGTAGTGACGAGTACATGACCGAAAACAGAGCAGGACTCTTGATCTGATCTTGTGAACACATGTATTTGCAAATCATTGTGACTCATGCATGTATTGCTAGAATCAACAAAGACCATTTATCCATTTGGATGAAAAAATACTCCACCAACCTCTTCGTAAGGTATTTGGAAAATATTTCTGATCCACTAAAATCTAAAATTTCAAACAAAAATTTCAAACAAAATTTCAAACAAAAATCATCTTTAAAAGTCCAAAACATTCCGTTCCTTCTGCACATGCTCCATGATGACAGTGACTTTCTTCTCTGAAACTGATGTCTGTTATCGACATCCTGCCATTAATCAATTTGCCAAAATATAAAAATAAAAGCTGTGAGTGAAATATTTTATTTACCGGTGAAGACGTAAATAAAATATTTACATCTTCACCAGCCAATGAGGATGTTGACATCCTCATTGGCTCCAGCCAGGCTAAAGCGTTTCTAATGTATAAGACTTGGAATAAAAGGGAGTTGTGTCGGTGAATGAGTGAAGAGGAAGGACATGATGTAAAAAAGTTTTTTAAAATTTTTAAATGCTTGATTAGAGAGAGGAAATGTCTTTCCATCCACCCCGTTTTCGCTGTAATCACCAGGAAACATCAGACGCCTCTTAATGTTTCTAAACAGTTAAAGTTGACATCCTGCTCGGAGCAGAAAAACAAAAGTCCACATCTTTACTTTAAAGGCTCAAATGCAAATTTCACAACTTTTTAACAACAATTTAGCTTGAAGGCTGTGAAAACGTGGCTCCATGCCTAAGCCTAGCTTGAAGCATCAAGGTGTTTGTGTGCCCTCAGGCCTTATCTTGTTCATTGAATTACAGATACTGTATATCAAGTGACCCAATCAACCAACCACCGGTTCTTCAGTCAGCTGCAGGGGTCACCATCAAATTCAATTTATTTTAATTTGAAGCAAGAAATTGAAAGAAGTTCCTGAACAACAGATGAACCTGCGGTGCTTGTTTATAAATCACCTGACCGGAGTCACGCACAAGCGAGCTCACAAGGTGTTTCAGCACGACAGGAGGTCACTGCTGGGGACAATCACAGGTTCAAGCAGAGATAGCAGTGGAACACGCTTCATAGGCCCTCCATTCTCCATCACAGTATTTTGTGAGTGTTTTTTTTTTACCGATGTCCCAAGAAGCCTTTGCAGCTCCATAACTGTAGTTCCTGCATGAAGTTGTGAGGAAGTGGAAATGGAAGTGTAAAAACTTCCTCAATGTAAGTTTACCATGAGGTGAAAAATCTTCCAATGCTGTTTTCTCTGCCTGAGGATTAAGATCCGATGTTTCATGGTGATGCATGTGACTATTGTGACTGAAAAACAGGTCTGCTTAAGCAGCCAGAAGCTGTTGACACACGGCACATGTGACCTAGAACAGAAATGCTAATGAGATGACTTCTATTATTTCTGAGAGCATAGCAGCTGAAACCGAGTTACATGTTTCAACAACGGCAATTATTTGATTAAGTTTATGATCTTTATGATCTTAGCTTTTGTAGCTTAATGCTATGTAAGCTCACAATTAATCAATTTACCCATCAAATGCACTAAAGCTGGACTGGAGAGAGGAAATAAAAGAGCAAATTACAACCATAAAAATGTTCTGAGAGCAGAAATACTCATCTAAAAGATAACCCAAAAAAAGGAAAATGGATGGAAGAAAGATGGTAGGAAAGGAAAGAAGAATCCATATAGGAAGGAAAAGGAGAGGGAGAAGATACACATTTCCTACAGAAAGAAATAAAGATTTGAACATCAACACACACCCAGGTATATATTTGTGTTTAACTGTATACCCTATAAATCATCAGTATCTGTCTAAATGAAATTCAGAAGGATGAAATAACACTAACACCAACAATACCTGAGTGTAAGACGAGAATTTCCGCTCTATTCAGACACCCTTTGTCTCTCCTTCATTTGTTCGGTCGGCTGTTAGATCTGGGTTTCCTTCCCGGCTCAGTTCAGTCGGCCATCCTCAGCTCGGCCTCCCTGTGCCGCCACCACACCTGCTGAATACACACAGTTACCTGTCGGTGTTCAAACAGAGGTGGAGTCGTTGCACTTCGAGCAACAGTTATTCAAATATGTTTCATCTCATGATAGCTACTGTAAAAATGTGTGTGTGTGTGTGTGTGTGTGTGTGTGTGTGTGTGTGTGTGTGTGTGTGTGTGTGTGTGTGTGTGTGTGTGTGTGTGTGTGTGTGTGTGTGTGTGTGTGTGTGTGACCTCCTTTATAGAAGGAGGAGTCACACACAAAACTCCTGCCTTCTTCTAACCACAGATGAGAAATAGTCCTCCTCCTGTATTTACACTAAAGATGTTTTTATCTAGCTATTATGTCTTGGACGGTTCACACAGTTGTGTTTTTTCCTACCAAAACTTGAGGGATGTCTGTGCAGTGATTGGTCAGCCGAGGAGAGGTCAGGGGTCACACATTGTGGGTCTACTTTTGCCTGACTCACCTTGCTCGTCTTGTGGCTGGTTTATGGAAGCAGATCAATGGTTCTCTGGTCTTGATTTCAGTTATTGATCAGTCTGTCTCCGGTTTGATGAAGTTTGTATGACCAATTATATTTTTAAAAAGTTATGACAGTATATACTACTGTTTTATTCCAAAACAGTAGTTTAATATCGCCACAATACATAAAGCAGAAAACACAACAGTATCTTGATTCAATGCTTAAATTCTTCCTGATTCAGTTTCTTAAAAACATGCAGACAAATAAAAACGATAAGAGGCAAACACAGGAACTCTATCCCTCATTGGTTGAAGAAGATATTGAGTGCTCATGGTTGGGGGAGAAGTTACTGCTTCAGCTAATGACACATTGATTTGTCAGGACTTTTCAGTTCATTTTAGATTTTTTGGAAGATATTTTTTATGAACTAAGAAGTACATTATATTTTGGTAGTAATCTTTTTTTTTTTTTACAGAATTATTTTGCAATATAAGGATAATTTCAGTGTTTTACACTAACTTTCCTGGATAATGCCTACTGTGTTTGAAACAAATATGTATATGACACATCCCCATCAGATCTAGCACACAGTAAAATCCTAAGGGTGGGTTTTTAAGGAGTCTGTGATAAATTGTTACACATTGAACCTTGTTTAAATAAAACTGCATTTATTGGTTGAAATAGCAGCAAGAGCAAAACAGGCCAGAGCCAATCAGGATGGAGCAATTAGAGAAGGAATCAGTTGGTTCAGAGGGTGAATCAACACTTTGGTTCCACGGAACCGCTGCTGCTCAGCCTCTGAGGGTTCAGGCTGGAACTGTAGCTTTTGTCGGTACAAGTTATGCCTGTAGTCAAGCCAGTCAACAAAACATTGTGTGGTTCTTTGAGGTCTGAACGTCTTTCCTCACAAGACAAAGCAGATAGTAGAAACATCACACTGCCAGGTAACCTTAAAGCTGTCAAGACAGTGTGTGTTTGTAAAAAAACGCCAGAAGTCACACCTTCCACACAACTGCAGGAAAAAGCCACATAAGAGTATCTCTGATAAAAAATGAAGGTTAATTTTGATCAACTATTTTTATCCCAAAAATGTCACATTCAAACGTGTTATCTGCAATCTTGCCAGGCTTTAAATCTAAAGGATATAAATTTCATCTAACATAATCTGACTGTTTTTACCCTAACATGTTTACAAGCGCTGAAAAAACGAATGATTAGTTTAACAAAAATGTTAAATTTTGTAATACTGTTGTTCTATTAACTCCAGTTCTAAGTTCTATCTGCTGCAGTCTCAGCCAGACATTTTCCACCCAGTCTTAACTTTTTTTTTTAAATTTTTTTTTTTTTTTTTTGGGGGGGGGGGGTAATAAATTTTTCTAGAACACTTTTCTCAAACTGGTTTCTTGACACCCAATTCTCACGTAAGCTGCCACACTCCTGATTTCCCATCACTAATCCAGACTGTTGACAAAGAGCAACTCCAATTGAAGATTTATCCTTTAAAAATTCTCACTATGAAACTTTCAAGTGCTGCAGTTCCTTGTTCTCAAACTGGGAAAGGAGACAAAAATACTCTCCTTCCTCCATGAGACAACAAAGCAGATCAAAATTCTAAGTACCGGTACTGTAAATCTGTGAATTCTCTTTTCTGGAACATTTTAAGTTATGCATTTGAAAGCTAAAGTAACTATCTGTATTAAATGGTTATGACCCAAACCCTGTTTAACATTTTATTGATAACATTTAAATAACATGAGCATTAAATGATGTACAGTGTGGCTGTGCAGAGGATCCCAGGGGACTGGATGAAGGCTTTGACTTGGACACAACATCCTGTTTCTCCTCGGTTATGTACACTGAAGACGGGACAGCGGATCAAAAGTTGATGGCTTTGCCAAAAGAGGCGGCCAGGTTTGCTTCTCTGAAGGCCTCCGACACAGTCTGCAGGAAGTAGAGGACAAACGGGGGGCGGATGAAGGGAGGTGTGAACAGAGGAACAGAAGAGTGTCAGGTTCAGTTCATTTCATTACTACTTATTCAGTATTTACTGCTGATTATGTCTCTCTCTCTGTGTGTGTGTGTGTGTGTGTGTGTGTGTGTGTGTGTGTGTGTGTGTGTGTGTGTGTGTGTGTGTGTGTGTGTGTGTGTGTGTGTTGCAGCAGGGCATACAGGATGGGCATGGCAGACTCTGGCAACATCCTCACAGGAAGCGCCATACTCCATGGCCAAAGCAGCTTCATTGATCATCTCTCCTGCCCCCTACAGGCGAAAACGGAACAGAAATTTTAAATTTCTCACTCCTCACGGACACGTTATTTATTATCTGTTCACATTTATGCTCAATCCATCACTTAAATAAAAAAACACAAAAAAACTTTTCACCAGGTGAGTAAGTTAGTAGGTTAACAATAACATGCTACATAATTTTGCAAAACTTCTAGCTGCATGGACGTTTCATGTTAGATCATGCCAACCTGCTGGTGAATATATTTAACTGCTCAATATTAACATTAAGCTCAGGTAATAGTTTTACTTGCTAAACTTCAGTGATTTGTTCATGAGGAGTTTTGATCCCCACGTTGCATCAAAAGGTGACGCTAGTGATTCTCAGTTTTAACTGCGTTCAGTCAGAAGTGGTGTGAAACTCTTACAGATCCGACGATGTGAGCTCCCAGCATCCTGTCTGTCTCCTTGTGGCTGAGGATCTTCACCATGCCGTCAGTGTCTGCGTTGGTTTTGGCTCTGCTGTTGGCTGCAAACGGGAACTTTCCAACTTTGTATGGCACACCCTTCGGAACGGAGAAGAGTTGATGTGTAAAAGTTCATTAAATAACATGAACACCAATCATAATGAAAGATTAGATCGTGGCGTTATCGCACATTCAAATTTCAAAATGAGTGCATTTCAGACAGGATGAGATGTGCTTGATGCTTCCTGGCTTCCCGCTTTCATTTTTAAGGTAACACTCCTCTCTTCATCACTCCCTGAGACTCTCACCTCCTCTTTGAGCTGCTCCTCCGTCTTGCCAACCCAGGCAACTTCAGGGTGTGTGTAGATGACGGAGGGAACACAGTTGTAGTCGATGTGCACGGCTCCACCAGCCATACCCTCCACACAGATGATGCCCTCATCTTCAGCTTTGTGAGCCAACATTGGACCAGCGACAACGTCACCGATAGCATAAATACTAAGAGGGGGGAAAAAAATATAATGTTCGCTCTATGAAGAAGATAACCTTCAGGGTCACCTTAACGTCATCACTCCATGGAAAACTAGCACAAAACTGACAGCTAGCTTCTGCTAGCTTCTGCTAACTAATTTGTTAACAGTGTCTCATAACTTAAAAACTATGCAGAGCACCGCCATCAAAAATCAGAGCACACGTCGTCCACAAACCCTTCAAAATGTTACGGCCTTGTGAGACGTTTCAATCAACTTGTCGAGGCGCTTGACAGATCGGGTGGACAGAGACAATAGAGCTCAGGTACCTGGGCACGCTAGTCTGGAAGCGGCCGTTGACTGGGACGCGGCCCCTGTTGTCCAGCTCGATGCCGACGGAATCCAGACCTAGGTCCTTGGTGAAGGGCCGTCTGCCAATGCAGACGAGCAGCACGTCACACGTCAGAGTTTCGTTCTTCCCTCCAGCTGCTGCCTCAACTCTGAATTTAAAAAAACCATATCAACACACACTTAGGGGCTGTCGATGCACATGTATAAAAAAGTCCATAAAACTATCCCAATGGAATCTGAAGTTGAGGGACTGTTTTACTCACGCCACATCGATCTTGCCGTCAGGCCTCTTGGTGGCTCCCATGACTTTGGTGCTGAGCTTGAACTTGAGGCCCTGCTTCTGCAGGATGCGCTGGAAGTTCTTGGACATCTCCATGTCGATGCCCAAGCCGCCAACGTGGCCCAGAAACTCAACTGCTGTGACTTTAGAGCCCAGACGCTGCCACACTGACCCCTACAGGATGGGGGAAGTAAATTCTGAATGTAAATGACAACAGTAAAGCACTATGTGCATTTGGCAACACTAAACAGACTGAAAAGATGCTGACCAGCTCCACTCCAATGACTCCTGCTCCGATCACGATCATCTCCTCTGGAACTTTCTTCAGAGACAGAGCTCCTGTTGAAGACACGATGCTGTCCTCGTCAATCTAAACACACCAAGACAACTAGGATTGTAATCAGGGTTAAAGACAGACATTTTATTTATTCTCTGAATATTCTGGCTTTGCAGCGTGCTGCTTCACGGATCGTCACGGTTTTAATAAACAGCCTTGAATACCACACCTGGATTCCAGGGAAGGGCGTGACCTCTGAGCCGGTGGCGATGAGGATGTTTTTGGTGTTGATGACCTGTTTGCTGCCATCTTCGGCCGTGGCTGTCACCTGGTTCTTCCCAGTCACCATCCCAAAACCATTAACATGGGTCACCTGAGGGGAGTGACGCCACACCGTGATTCAGACTGACTAAATGCGTGCGAACCACCATTATAAAACAAGCAAACAAGCAAAAACAGTCCGACTTTGTTCTGTTTGAATAGATGTGCGATTCCTCCTGTCAGCGCTTTGACCGCCCCGCTCTTCTGAGCCATCATCTTTTCCAGGTTCAGTGAGATGCCTGAAACTGTGAGGGACACGGAAAAATGTTTACTGCCTAAAACTCACTTCACATTGATTTTCCTCTTCCAATGTAATCAATGTGAGCAAGCTAAAGGCTATCTGGAGGATTATAAAATACATTTTAAATTTACATCTTTACTCTGTTTTTGAGAACAACAAGTATGATCTAACTACAGACTCTTGTCCGTAGAACAAGAAGGTTAAGGTATCCGACATCATCAGACGATGATACCGAATCCACAAGTTCTGAGATGGATTATAATGTCTGCGAATAATAAAACATGATGGCAGATTAGATTCTCTGTTGATCAATGAAAATGAAGAAACTGACAGCTAATTTGATAACCTGTTATTTGTCTGCGTGTCAAACCTTCATCCTAAATCCTAAACCTAACCTGAAAGGCTTTTCAGTGTTTAAACTGACCCACTACACATATTGTCCCTCTAAAGTTCATTGAAGCCTCTCACTTTCAATGCCTCTGCTTGCAAAGTCCTTGCCGTGAGCCATGTGGTACAAGTAGGAGTTGTTCAGTAGAGCCTGTGGGCACAAAATATCATTTCAATCTTTAGAATTGTTTCATGTATTTTATTGTTTTTCACTTCTTAAGTTTCATCATGTGCAGGTTTGTTTGTTTTTTTCCAGGCTGAAAAACAGGCTTCTATGAAACTTCTGCTAAACATTTAATACAGCACAAAAATTTTACCAGACTTTTCATTAATCATGCCAGAGTCAAAGGAATGACTCTTTTCAGGTGATGCCAAGTAAATCTATGCAGGTTTAGCGTTAGAGTTACCAATTATTTACCTTTGAGGGGATGCACCCAACATTCAGACATGTCCCACCCAGTGTGGGATTCTTCTCCACACAGACTGTCTGTCAGAGGAAAGATGCACATTAGAAAAATCTACATACACACATCTTTTCCTTCATAGAAATAAAATGTTTTCCATCAGCTATGATGGGGAGAAGAAAAAAATATGGCAAGGAAAGTCCATAAGACAATGAACAGTAATACTGCTGTAATGTCTTTGGTTGTATTAAACATCCTTTAACACAATGTTGAATTACTTCTGCACTTGACAGGAAGTCATTCATAATGAGAAATTATATTTCTTGATTCTGAATCTTTTGCATAATTCAATATTCCCTGAAGGCTGCTCACCTTGAAGCCGAGCTGTGCAGCTTTGATAGCAGCGACATAGCCGCCTGGACCAGAGCCAACCACTGTGACATCTGCATCGACTACAGACACATAGGGGCAACTTTGATTATGAGTTTACGACTATAGCTCAGAGCAAAGCCATAAAACTAAATATTTCATAACTGCAGCAGTGTAACAACAGCAAAACATTTGTATTAATAACATGATTGATTTAACATTATACGTAACATTATGATACATAGATTGATCATGACATATTAGGATACGAAACAATATGATAAATAATTTTCTTCGGCATGAATGAAGTCAGTATCTATCTCTCTATTATTCTAGATGACTAAAAGGAAAACATCCTGGAGGCAGTCTAGTCTACCTATCAAAAGATTAGTTTTGCTCGTTTAGTTGATGCAAAAAGATTTAAATAATAATAGTGACGTTGTGAAAAAAAGTTAATTTTATCTCATATAATTTAAGTATTTTAGACGTTAAATTTAGACTCAAAACTCACTGATATTCCAAGACCAAAATCATTATATGTCTTCTCAGCCCAATGCTGACTTCCTAATCCTTACTTCTTGCACAAGATCAAAAAATGGACTCCATCACACACTTGGCTTAAGTTCAGGAAACCACATGCCATTAATAAAGTCAGATGATGGCGCTCATGGTTCTCTTACTTGCTGCTTTGTCAGCATAGGTTCTGACAGACAGAGCTGCAGCTCCATGCAATTTGCAAGGAAGATGGTGGCTCCGCTGTGAGGCAAAGCAAAAGACAGTTACAAAAAACAATCCCTAATCCACCTAAGTGTCACAGTCTAAAAATACACTCTATAAAAAATTGAATTTGCTCCATGACAGACATTTTTGGTCAGAAATGTTCATGCATACATTATTCTTCATAGGACATAATAAGGTAATTTCAGAGGTTGGAAGCAGAAGAACAATCACCCACTTCAAGAGACGATTTGATTTTCACACAAAAAAGGTAAATATTTTCAGTATGACATTGTCTCAGATTGAACAACAGAATTCTTTCCACGTGTTTCGTGAAAATTATTTTAGAATAAAGTTCAACCTCTCAAGTGCACATGCAAATGATAAAAGACTTTTAAGAAGACACAAAGTTACATGAGCCCAATCAGCAAGAAAAGTTGCTTATGCACTGATTAATTTAGCAAATATTTTGAAGGATGAACAGATATTAGAGACAGCAGCAGTGAAACTGACTCCTCACTAAACACACATGCTTAGGAGGAATGTTTGACAAATCAGTCTGTCATCAGCTTCAGTAAAAACTTGGTCATTTATGCTAACTAAATTAACATGCTAACATGGTGTGAAGTGAGAGCTGTCAGACCGTAATAACATATTACTTCATAATAAGTGTAAGTAGTAAGTTTCGACCTTACCACAGGTATAAGCACTAGAGGTATAATAAGATATGTACAGTTTATAAACTCAATATCTCTTTTCGTATGACGTTCTTTTTCTTGGAAAAAACTGTACACAGCTTCAACCGATTGTTTTGGTATTTGTTTTACTACATACCTTATATGTTACCATTGCTTTTGCTGAATTAAAACTGGTAATCCGGAAAATATCAACATATCCAACACACACGGAAAGTGACAGTGTTATTTTCCAGCCACAACATGTTCAAGTTTTTCCGGTGTTAGTTTTCAATGTTAGCTGACCTGCTAGCCAGGCCCGGGTTGCAGTTGTGTAAATAGCAGTATTCACATTATCTACCGGAAGGAACCAATAGAAGCCGATCCAGACCTGATCCCGGCTGGTAAATCAATCAATCCTTACCGTAGCGAGGGAGCGGTACAACTGAGTCCAGCTCTGCATTTTGACTGTGTCCCCTCACAGGATCTGTAACCTACAGCAGGCCGACCAGCCAAGGACTCCTGTGGCTGCGCACGCGCATTACCAGTCCAGAGACGCGCCTCTGCGTCGCCTTTAAATGACGTCACGCAGTTCCGAAAGACATAACGTATACGTAAACATTTTTTAATGTAATTTAAACAATTCAGTTCCAAGCTGCGATTTAAAAATTAAAACTTTTAAAGAAAAAATTAAGACAACTGACATTTGGCGAGAAAAAATTCCTGATGATTTATCTTATGCCTGCAATAACTGTTCAGGCTCAAGGAAATCTCGTATTGATTTCTGGTTAACCTCTGTCAATCATTAGTGTATTCTCACAACACTACAGATCATCACGCAATTTACATAGGATTGCAACCATCTGCACGTAATAACAAACAGATCTGCATGCTTGAAATTAAAAGTTCACTCTTTGAACTTCTTAAATTAAAGATTAAATCCACTCTATTCATCCACACATTGGGGAAATTATCTTTTACACTCCACTTTGTGTTAGTCAGAGCACACACAAATATTGTATACAGGCCCCTGAACAAACACAACACACACTAGAGGCCTGTTGGCATGCAATTAATAACAATCAGTACAGGAGAGGCGGAGTGACAGGTCGCGCCCCAATGAGCAACTTGTGGGGGGGGTTGGGCGCCTTGCTCAAGGGCGCCTCGGCAGTGGCTGGAAGGTGACTTGACACCTCCCACTGTCAGCTCACACTCCGAAGATGTCGCATCACCGTTGGCTGGGCGATGTCTGCAATGACACGGTTGATAAACCTAGTTTTAGGAGAAGGGGAAAACAGGCAAAGACAAGAAGATGCAGTATTTTTATTAAATACCTCTTTCTTGTATTAGCAAAGTTCTCTATCCATTAAAGTAAACATAACAAGGGAAGATATGCATGCAAACATTTTTATAATGATACTATGGCATATAAATATAAAATTAATCAGTGATTAATTTCAAAAAGGATTCAAAAACCTCTTAAAGTCTGTATCACCTGCAAATTACTTGAATATATGTTATGTTCTCGCAGATAACAATTGTTATATAATCATTGTATGCTCTTTGTATACCGTTATTTCTTTTGAAATAAATCATCTTTTAAAAGTCCGTGAACAGTTCTAATTTGGGATATTATTTGGTACTGGATGTAGCACAGTGTCGTGCAGCATCTCCTATATACTGAATGCCACATTTTTTTAATGTGTCAAAATTCTTTTTTTAGTATTTAGAAAAATGAAGAAGAAATTAATACTGAGCATTTGTGACAAGTGTGACCAAAGAATCAGCTATAGTATACCAGGTTAAGGATATTTTTAATGATAGGCCTTCATGTACACATACCTTGTTATGGATTAGCTAACTGCAATAATATTCAGGCAATCCCAGATATTGATATTTATTTCAAAGCTGTAAGTGTAAATCAAATTCAGGTTCATCTTGTCTGTGACATGATAATTGATCAAAAACAACACATTTAAATGTAAACTATCAAATTCTAGGTATTTTCTAAACTAGTTATTAACAGAACAATATTATTTGAACAGAATGAAAATACACAAAGGGCATTCAGACAAACGACAAAACAACAAAAACACCTAAATTATCCTCTTAAGAAAATCTTATTAAGTAATCTATAAAATTCTGATCCTTAGAATGACCAGCGAAGTACAAGGAAAAAGATCTGAAAAAAAATCTCTACTGCACAATAACAAAAACATTAACCAGACCTTGAATAGAATTGAGCACAAACAGTGAATTAACAAACTGATTACTTTTAATATACATCAAATGATACAGAATAATGTGTTTTTCTATTTGGTGTGATTGACAGGACAGATGATCAGAGGCCAATTATCACCATTGTGGAGATCCACAGCAGGACAGAAGATTGGGAAAATTTCCTCATTGAACTCGCAGCCAGTAAAGGAGTAGATGAGAGCTGCATCATCAGCATCATAAAAGGAGACCAGGCCCTCCTCATAATCAACAAACACTCCCACTTTTTTATGTTGTGACTTTGGGTCCAGATAGACTGGAAATTTTCCCGTCGGTCTGTATTCCTTTCCAATGTCGAAACATATCATCCAGTAACCATCCTTAGCGTATTGATTATATATGCTGGTCGACTTTCTAATGATTCCTAAACCCCAATCATTCTTCTTTTCAACCTGAACCTCATAGTAAAATCTACCAGAAGAAAAACTTTGCTGAGCTTTAACGCTACCTCGCAGTATACCGCTTCTGAAGTAATTTCCTGTAAAATTATAATTAGCTTGTTTTCCATCATCAGATAGCTTGACATAGGAGTTTGCTGTATCATGATCAAGTGTCACATCCACCGCATACTGCCGGACATTCGTCAGCTCATCCTGGTATGCCTGTTTTATCTGTTCAGTGAGTGTCTCTGATGTCTTTTGAGCTGCAGCTCGAACACAGTCTATGTATGAAGGTGGACTCGTGCTGATGACTGACCAGTCCTTGGTGGGTGGAGCAATGCTCATCAATGGAAATCTGTCAATGAATTGGAATTGATCCTCAGATTGTAAGAGCTGCTCCATCTCTGAGCTTCTCTTCTGCAGCTCTGAGATTTCCTGTTCTAGTTCTTGGATGGAATGTTCGGCCCAATTCTCTGTCTGCCTCTGTTTTTCTTTAATTTTGTTTATGAACTCCGTCTCATGCCTCTTAATGGACTCCATCAGAGTGTCGAAGAACCGAGCACCATCTGTGAGCTCCCTTTCTGCATTATTTTTGCTGTGCCCCACACAGCTTTTGAACTCCAGAATCTTCAGCTGTCTCTCCTGGATCATCGTTTGGATTTCAGTCTCTATCTTTTCCAGATTTGCCCTTTTTTCTGTGTATTCATCTTTCAGAGGAACAACATCGTGAGATTTGTGGCCTAAAACGGCACAGAACATGCAGACACACATCTGGTCAGTCCGACAGAATAGCTCCACAGCTCTGTTGTGCCTGGATGTGCACATCCTGTTTTCCAGGTCCACAGGGTCGATCAGCTGGTGTGCTTTGAGAGGTAAAGCTATCAGATGAGGCTCCAGGTGAGCCTTACAGTAGGAGGCCAGACACAGGAGGCAGGTCTTCAGGGCCTTCTTCTTTGTTCCAACACAGACGTCACAGGAAATCTCTCCTGGTTTGGAATCCTGCGGCTCTGACCCGCCGCTGCACGCTTTCACTTCAACCGACTGTCTCAACTGAGCAGCCACCTCAGAGATGAAGGTATTGATCTCCAGTTCAGGTCTTTTATTAAATGTTTTTTTACAGTTGAGACACTGACATTTCTTAATAGCTATCCAGTAATCAATGACACAGCTTTTACAGAAGTTGTGTCCACATGGTGTGGTAACTGGATCAGTGAACACATCCAGACAGATGGAGCACAGACACCGATCCTTAGTCACCAGACAGCTGATAGCAGACATGTTTGAAATCTGATGAAAGAAGAAAGTAATACTTACTATTACAGACTCAAAGTCCAAATATGAAAAAAGACATAATACGAAAAAGAAATTCAGAATTAAAATACATGAGAAAATAAGAAATTAATAGATATACAGTATCTGTACACACACATGTACATCCAAGCACATACATCTACAGACCTACCAATTAATACTTTACATATAAAACACTTCACAATTGCCTCCACAGCTGTGATTGGTACTGAGTAGTGCTAAATCTGATCACAAAGACTTTTCAGCATCAAATCAGATTTTTAATGACTTTCTGAGACTGAGCCCAACCTTAACGAACCACACCTCACTTCATTTCCAACTTCTGTTTAAATTTCAGATGAAGTTCTGATACTTTCACCAAACATGACTCATTTTAACGGTATATCTTTTTGTTTGGTAAAATATTTTGTTGTAAAATGCAGTATACTCACCTGTTGTTGGCAGGTAGGGATCCTCAACTTCTCAGCAACTCTTTTTCAACTGTTGTTCAGTAAATATTAATGGAAACGTTTCCTCCTTCACAGTTGCTCCTTCTCTCAGTGAAATCATAAAAGAGTTTCACTTTCGTTTCTTCATAAACTGTAAAGAAATATTTTGCAGTTTAACAAGAGTTCTTCAAAATGATTGAGGGGTTGGCTTTAATTGGAAGAACCACAGTATGTAAAAGTGTTAAACGCCTGCTGTCATGTAATTTATTATCAGCAATGCAATTTAAATAATGCGTGAATTAGGCTGCAGTTTTCAAATGTTCCACGAGAGGGGGTTATCGGCCTTCCTCTTCTGAACAAACTCCACGCTTAAATACGAGAGAAAACCTGCTGTAAATATATTGCAAACACTCACTGCAAAAATCAGTCTCCTAAGATCCCTTTTGGGGCTCATAAGGTAATTCTAAGCAATTCTCATCATCCATCCATCCATCCAGTGCTCAATTCACAAGTCGCTGCCTCTTTATCAACATTCTATTTCCTTTCACCCATATTGAATTAATAGCTCAACATCATCAAATATATGAGTCAGTGGCCGGCTACTAACTCTATGAAATTAAAATGTTATTATGGCCAGGTAAATTTATGACCCCACCTGTAGGATGGTCCTGACTTCCTGGCACACTCTTTATAAGAACTTCTTTTTACCAGAGGATTTTCCAAAATATATTTTTCACCATTTTCACCTGATTTTATTTCCCAATGAGGAGCTAAATGTCGCTTGAAGAGCAAACTGTCAGGGACTTGTCACAGTTCTGACTTTTTGCAGCTTTAATCATAATTTATTTACATTTCTTTGTGTAAGACTTTAAAATGACAAACAGGATTGTGGCAGCATGTAAAAGCCGTTTGACCTTTTTGTTTTCATGTTTGTCCTTGGTTTACTTCAGCAGGATCCCAAAAGGGTCTCTTCATAATAAGCTTGTTTGGACCCCCTTTGAAACCCACTGACAGTCAAATTCAATTAAAACATGATGCCAACATCCTGACAAACACTCCCTACCACTCTAAGAGAAACGCTGGCTTTCAAAGTCAATTGCGCCCGATGTGAAGAGCCTGCCTTCGTGTCCGTGTCTGGAGCCTTTTCACGTGCTAAAATAAGAGTTTTCCCCTCTTTCCCTGAGTCGACATGAGCAAAGTGATCGCTGTGAAAGGCCCAGAGAGAGCCTCCATTGGATGACTGGCAGTCCCGGGTCTTGTGTCTGCGTGACACTATGGGCCACTACAAAGGGCCGTCCTTTCTCCCCACTGCAGAATAACAGGGACAGAAAAGAAAAGAGGTGGTGCATGATGAGGAGGAGGTGGGGGATTTTAAAGAAAAAAAAATAAAAGGGGGGGAGTCTGGCTTTTGAAACCAACCCGGCGCAGATGTACAGGGCAGGAGGATTAGGCAGCGGGTGTTGATGACATTCACCCGGCTCCACTCTCCCTCCGTCGTGGCCCTTTGTGGCTCCCAGCAGCCTCGGGGTGGTAAGCTGCCGGTCGGCATGCCAAAGGTGTTCAATATACACCCAACAATGGTGGAGCAGTCCCCCCCCCACACACACACACACACACATCCTGTTCCACAAACATTCAGCTTCCATCTCACCCCCTCCTCACCCGCTGCAGCTCAACACTCAGATGATGTGATAAGCGAGCTAATGTCACCCTTCTGATCAGGGACAGTGTTTGCTGTTGTTGTTTGTGTTTATGCTAGAGATCAACACATCCCTCCCCAATGGGAGGATCCGAATTATTGGAAAATACTTTCACAAAGCAAGCACTGTTTACAGGTGTTGGGTGTGTTGGGTTGGGGGTGGGGGTGTTGGGTATGTAAGGTATAAGTCTAGAGAACTTATTCGATATACTTTGTTAGGTGACGTCAATCAAGTCAGCGTCTGATTGGTCCGTTGGTGTGGAGTTCCTGGCTCCTCTGCTCCATTTGTTTTCAATTCAAAAAATCATTTTGCAGACGTTTCAGTCACCTACACAGATCCTGCAGTTTCAGTCAACAAATACGACTCTGATTTAGTCAATTTAGTTACTTCAAATATGAAATTTAGGGCAAACTGAGTATGAAACCTCATTCTGAAGTCACCAGGATCCAGTAAACGGCATCTTTGTCTAAAATCTCTTCAAGGAGGAGGACCGCCGGACTCCTGTTAAATTGTCCCAGCATCATTTTCAATGCTTCCTACAAACGAGATCCTCACACATCATCCTAATACATCACCCAGTGGTGAAAGAGAAGCAGAGCGACAAGCACATATTCTCAAAGTGTATTGTGAAGAGGAATGCCATTGAATTTGGGTGTTTTTTTCATGCGCCAGCCTCTTTTGTGTGCAGGCTAAGGAAGTCCATTGTGCGGTCAGACACCCTGAGAAAGGGGGCGAGTTTGGAGCCGTTGTCTGCCGGTGCTTCTGCAGAGCACCAGGCCTGAAAAGACCTGAAAGAAGCTCTGCCGTCGGAAGCAGCCGGCCCAAACCCAGAGACAATGCCGATGGGCAACTTTGAAGACCAGCAACAATTAAAAATGCAGCTTCACTATATTAATTATGCATTCACGCTTTTGTCTTGTTTTCTTTTGGGGTTTTTTTATGGGTGGTGGCGGGGGAATAAGGGAGCTATGAGGTTTAAAATTCAACAGGTCAGATACAGAAAGCGAATAAAGTGAAAACACATCTAGAGGATAGTAATTAGTCCTACATGTGAGTAATGGATGAGGTTCAAGGGATTAAAAGTAATTTCTGAAATGACATTCAAATTCTAGTCCTGTATATTCCTAAAACCAGACTTCATGTTTTCAATAAGAAAACTAGCAGAAAAAAAAATGCTGAATCCCCCCAAAAAAAGATCTGCAGAGTTCTGCAGAAGTCATGGTTTGATTTTGCCGAACATGTTGCTAGGAAACCCTGAGTTACAGCTCTTTTCAAGGCCTTTCTCCTCTCTCCTCCCTCGTTTGCCGGCAGGACACACATAGAGCAGCTTCCTGAAAGCACTGAGGTGAATTTCTGCTGGCTGGCAGCTCTGTCTGGTGGCTCTGTTGAAATCAAAGTCGCCAGCAAATGGCTCCATTCGGAGAGGTGGAAAAGTTTATTCAGAAAAAGCCAAGACGGCTCTGAAATATCGCTCCGGTTGAGAGGAATTCGAGGTGTTTACACCCAAATCTGTCACGCCGAGAGCGGAGGAACGTGGACTCACAGGGTCGGATGCCCGACAGAGTTTGGACATGAATTTGTTGTGTTTGAAATCATCCTTCATCCCAGATCCAGAATACTGAGAGGTCAAGTTTACCTTCATCAGGCCCTGACTCTGCACCTGTGTGGCATTACATCAGTCCAGTCCGCTCACGTAAAAGCAGCATGACGGGAAGCAGACGGAGAGGAGAATGTGAACTGAGAGGTCAGCAGGAAAACAGGTTTCTGTGTCACTCTGAAAAATACCAGAGATCAATTCTAATTAGCTTTGGGTGGTTTGTGGATGCAGCAAACAAATCAAGTGAAGCAGATTGAGTTTGACTTTCAGACAAACTGTCCTCTCTGTTTACTATGGACCAACCATGCAATTGTGTAATTTAATACATGCATCGTCCTGCAAAGTCATGCAATATTCAGTACCTCTGGTAAATCAGCAGCATTTTTAAAAATAAATAAATAAATGCGGAGACTATCAGCAACTTTTTTCCGTTCTACTGTCCTTTTCTATCACTCACCTGCAGGCACAGCATGAGGCGACCATTAAAGGCAAATAGATTTTGAAGGATGTAAAATATGTGATAATCATCAAAGGTTAAATTCTGGATTTATTTCTTTGCTAACAACTACTTATTGTTGTAAATGGTCAAGAAAATGAAAAGGTCAAGTTAAATTTATACTCTATACTGCTTTCATACCTCTACTGGATTCAAGAAAGCTCTAACTGACTTATATTTAGATTGTAACACCTAATAAAGTCACAAATAAGTCCAGTTCCCCAGCGACTATATAAAAATCAGGTTTCCACTTTTGCCACCAGAACCTCTTTGGCAAACAGAACATCCTAATCTGGATTTATGCTTTTTTCAAAGTGACAAAACGACTTCGGGCTGCCACAGTTTCTCTCCCACCAGATTCAACTCAGCAGTCGCGATGGTGTGCGGCAGGGGTCGGAGGTCACGTGTGTTGGCAGTGCTTAACTCGCCATGTGTTTCAAATACAAGCAGGCCTGCATGAATGAGTGGCTGAATGCAAAGCTCATTAGTGCTGCAGGAGACAGTACGAGGAGAGTCAGGAGAGACTGTATAGCTGAAGTGAATGTAGAAGTGTCTCAACACATTCATGCCTCTTTATTAAGGTGATCTGTGACCCTGTCTGTCCCAGAATAGAAAGTTTTCCCATTGTGCGTGTGTGTGAGTGTGAGTCTGTGGTGGTGCCAGCTGAAACAGGGAATATTGGACCTCTTCTATTATAAAAGGGAACTTGTTGTCAGTTGAGAGACCACTTAGTGCTCTTATACTCAGTGTGCGGATAAAAGTGAATTGGACCTGCTGTTTTCTGAAGCCTCCTCCACTGGAGAGGAGCATTTTATTTCACCGCTGGTATGTAGAGAGCAGCCTGGACGCACAAAGACGACGGTAATAACAGTTAATCTTTGCAAAGGTTCAATGGCTGCCAACCAACCAGTCGGCCTCAATGCAAAGTCTGACCAACAATGGTGACCGACATCAAAGTGGACGGAGCACAGAGCGGCCGGTTCCCATCACCTAAATCAACAAGGCCTTAGCAGAAAGTAAACAACGCTGGGTTAAAAGAGGCAGTAACAGGAAGTTCAAGAACGCTCGTTACGACTCCTAAATGCGCTACAACAGACATCTATTTCTACCTTCATTTAACATCCAACTAGAAAGCAATCGGAGGTCGCAGACGTGTGCTAACGGCCTCGTCGCGAAACCCTGAACGACTGATCTGTCGCATCAGAATCTCTCCATCAGCGTTCAGGCTGAAAGAAAAAGCAGATATAGCGTTTTTGTTTATATGTGTCTTCTTATCGGGAGCAGAAGACCTCCAGCTGCAACACATCCCCACAACCTCCCAGTTACTCCCTCAGATCTGGATCTGGTTCCAGCTGCGCAAAGCAGTGGAGCATCATGGGTCATCGTGACCTGTTATTAAATTCCTGATCGATACTCAGATCAATGCATTTGTTACTCATAGGCATCAGCTGATAAAGTGGCTGAGCTGTTAACTGTTTAACAGGAAGCAGATGTGACCCCGCCTCTCAGTGAACATGACCCCTGGATTGGACCAGCCCTTGGTTATGTGACAGAAACGCTGAGTTGGTTCAATGACGATGCCCAGAGGGCCCTGAACCAGCTTCAGAGCCTGACCTCTGACCTCTTTGCTAGTGTGGGTGGGGTCATATATTATGTGTGGCAGCGGGGGGGGGGGGTGAGGGGGGGATGATGGTGATAGAGGAGGTTTTAATGACACCCAGTCTGCTCTGTATAACATGACCTCATTACCTCAATCCAAGTACTAGTGGGGGGGATTATCCTCAATATGACAACATGTTCTACCAGTGTTGTTAATGGTCTGAACCCATCCATCCATCCATCCATCCATCCATCCATCATTCATCCATCCATCCACCCATCCATCCATCCATCCATCCATCCATCCATCCATCCATCCATCCATCCATCCAGGTTTCCAAATGTCCTCCTCTCCAGAAACCTTTTCCAGCACCTCTTGGGGGCTCCCAAGGGGTTTCTGGATCAGGTGATATACGTTCACCTCTAAAGCTGCCATGTCAGAATCCTAAGCCAGCGTCTGGTTCTCCTCCTGACTCCTTTAGACACTCCTCCAGATGTCTGAGCTCCTAACTTTGAGGTTAACCTCTTAGGATGAGCCTGGGCTCCCAAACAGGAAACCACTTCATACCTTCTTCTTTCGATCTCTACCTGAAGCTCTATAGGAGAAGACTAGGAAGTAGATCAATGAGTAAAACTGAAACTGAAACCTTTACCATTCAGCTCTTTGACGCTACAGTCCAGATAGAGCATCAAATGATGATATTTATCCAAATATCTAAACATCCACCCATCCACTTGGACTTTTTTCTGTGTTTTTTCATATCTGATTCTGTTCTGTTCTGTGTGTGTGAGTGTGCTGACACACACATTAACCTGAGGCCAGACAGAACTGAAGAGCTCTTTGTCAAACAAAGGTTAAAAACTTATCAACAATAAAAACTGGATGTGCTTATCTGATGTCCTGAAAAACACCATGGGAACCATCCCCTCGGGGAATTTGTTGTTGTCCGTCCGTCTCAATGGCTGCTGCATTTTCCCACGGAACATCATCCGAGGGTGGAACCTGTGTGTGGATTTGCAAAGGGTGTTTCCTGATGCTTTTTCTACCACTGTAGAAGGAAAGGTATAATCGCTTACATAGCATTTCTTGAACTTGTGATGACGCAGACACGGAGGAGCTGCATTTGTGTCGTCAGCCTAAAGGTCAAAAATATTGATGTCCACCTGAAGGAATAGGTAATAAATAAACACCAATAAACAAACGTTTTGATCCATCTATGCTCATGTTGGTTTGGACAAATGAAACTATACCAGTAATTTAAAAAATAACAATAAAAAGCTTGTTTTTTGTTTGTTGGTTTGTTTGTTAGCAGGATTAGAAAAACTGTTTGGTTTTTATGAAACTGTAAATCACATACACATGTAGAAAGAATCAGGCGTACTATATTTTACTTTCAGTTAATTTTATTCAGTTTTAGACTGCGATTGTTTTATTTTTTCAACATTTCTAACAGTTCCTCATAAACCACTTGACGGATTTTCATGAAACTTTGATGAAGACTTTGTCTTGTTCCAAAGAAGGAACAGTCTAGAGAATTTTGATGCACACTTTCTTTTGTAGTTTGTGATCTTCAATTCAAATCGCACTGTGTTTAACATTTTTTGTTCTTTTTTTAATTTGATTAATAGGAATAATTCAATGTGCCAGACATCTGAGTAAAATGGAATTGGGACTTTACTGTGTCACCACTAACTGTGAGAGTTTGATGTTTTTGTATGTTTTTAGGGATCAAATTCTGCTCCTGGCAAGATTCAAACCTGCAACACTTTCATCAAAAATGTTCCATACCACAATCACATGCCAGACCGATTGGTGGATCAATCAATCCTGTTCCCCCTGCTCGCTCTGTAGGATCAATAATCACTTGTGAACCACCTCTGGAGCAGCTGGTTTTGTCCAGAGTCACTCTCTGCTCAGTGTTCTGCTGTTTGACGATGCGAGAATCGGCCCTCTTAAACGAGAGACGGACTGAACGCAGAGCACAGAACCGTCTCTCAGACGGCTTTGTTTCCCTCCAGAGGTCACTTCAGGTCACAGGTTCATGTTGGAGAGAAAAAATCTCTCATCTTGAGTTTGAAAGTCAGGGAAAGCTCACAAAAATATCAATGAACGGGAGCTCAGTGGGAGTACAACTAATTTTATTTGCCCCCTTGGAAACACTCAAACTAACAAGTGAAAAGCAGTTTCTGCATAAATTAAAGATAATCCAGAGTAAATTATGCAAATATATTCACTCAGATAAAGGAGGGGGTGGTGTGGTCGTTTATTGTGAGGTAAAAAAAAAAATCTGAGCCAGTGGTTGAGGCTGAACTGAGGCAAACTTTACTGTGAGCAAACACAACGGCCATGTTTCATCATTTGTGACTCGCTGAGAGGTCGGGATGAAGCGCCGGTTGTCAACCTGAAATAATAATCCAAGTCAGCAGGAGAAAAATGTTCACCTCATTAAGTGTGGAGGAATTCGTTCTTTCCAAGCAGCAACATTTTGTCCTCATTTCCATGGAAATAAATAAGTAGAGCCCCAAGAGATTTTGGCAGAGATGATCCAGTCAAACATTTTCTGAACAAACCAGTTGTTTTGTTTGTTTGTTTGTTTGTTTGTTTGTTTGTTTGTTTGTTTGTATAAACTCCAGCTCAGATCTCAGAATAAAGAGTTAACATTGATGCACTTCAGTTTTGATCCAAAATGAATCATACAAAATCCAAAATGAATCCTAGCACAAGAACTGAACCTTAGTACAGAATATTACAGAAGCTATTATTTGAATTGTTCTGTCAAATTTCTCAAAACGTAACAAAGAGACAAAACAATATTGAATTTAAAAAATCATTTGAGGAATATTTCAGGATAATAGTTTGCTTTTTATCCTGTTCATGCTCCATCCTCTGAGATAAATATTTTTACCAAAGAATACTTCTGTCAAATCTTCAAAATGAAATTTTTGAAAAAAACTTGAAATAAATTTTTTTCTTTTACTACTAAACCTTCATCTGCCAAACTTTTTTGTTGTGTGTGAGTTATTTTGCCAAAAAAACATTTTACGCACTAATAGATGAGAGGAAGAGGACAGAGAGGAAAAGGAGGATTTCTGAAAATGTTCAGCTTTCCTATAAGAATAATTTTCTATTTGATTTCCAGACCTATAACTTTCATTTTGGGGGGGGGGTCAGATTGAGCAGACACATTGACACTTGATAGACACACACACACACACACACACACACACACGCACACACACACACACACACACACACACACACACACACACACACACACACACACACACACACACTTGTTCCAACTTCCCAGAGTGAATTGTGATTTCTGGGTCACTGCTGATGTTTCGGTCTCCATTTCAGTGTGAGAGGTGGAAGGTCGGAGGCCTGTGAACTCCACCACACACACTTAAAAACAAAGAGACACTCCTCTCAGACTCAATCACTCTGTGTGTTGTGTTAATCACTCCCTGCTGCTGTCAGTCTGCTGCTCCTCACCTTTAGGGAACTACGAAGGAAGAATAACGGATGACGATGACGCCTTCTGAGTTTTATTTAAAGGTCTCAGATAGATTTGGTCAAATACGTGAGGAAAGATGAGGATGAATCATGGGTACACTCTTCAATTTTTTTTTTCATCTTTGAGAGAAATAAATGTTGCTGGAACACATCCTCCCACACCAGAGGTCTGTCTGTAATGCTGACAGACTGGAGCTGAAGAAATATCCTCAGAAATCAGTGAAAAACTAGAGAGAAGAACATTTGTCAAAATATGAGCAGTTCACTGTTTAAAATCACACAGTTGAAAGTTGAGTTGAAATGAGTGAAACTGGCCTCAAGAATCAGCCGCTGCTTCTGGATCTGCCTAAAAATGTTATCAACTTTTCTTTAGTCCAAAAAAACCCCACAAAATTTTAACAGAATCCACTGAAAACTTTTGGAAGACTGAGGTTGTTTCCCATTCAACAGAAAGAGAGGTGTGATCACATGACCCTATTAAAGGTGTGAAGCCAAGGTCAGCAGCTGCCACGTGACTGCAACACTGACCCACGACCAAAATGGAGCCAAAACTGTGTTCTTGTGTGTGTGTTAATTTACAATTGTATAAAAGTAGTTATGAAAGGCATTAATATCAACATATAAAATACCACAGCTCATGCTTTGAGTGCCTACATTTAAATAAGTACACAAAGCAAACAGAACCAGAACATTTTTGTAGTCCAGAAATTGTGATGTTCCCTGCATTTACTCCTAGTTTTCCTTCATTTTATTTCTCCATGCTTTCATCCTCTAACGTTAAATCTATTTAAGTAAGTATTGGTAACAAAAAAAAAAAAAAAAAAGGTCATCAATAAACGAGTGAATAAATAAATGAAGATAAAAAGTACGGAATACGAACTAGACGTGTGAGTGCTTCTACTGTCATCAGTGTAGTTGTTGGATGTGTGTCGGAAGTGAGGCCGGTGTGGCCCCGGGCTGTGGGCGGCGCGCAGCGACAGTCTGGCGGCTCCGCGTCAGTCAGTCACTCGGTGTGGATGACAGCGGACGGAGCGGAGAGACGCACCGGGACCCCGGATCTGTATCGTGAATATCAGACATCGAGCCCACGACCGACTGACCGAGCAGCAGGACAGGAGCGCAGCAGGATGGAGCTGTGAGCGCAGCGGGCTGATCGGGACCTGCTCCCCATTAACCTGATCCATCTGTTTTATTTACCACCCCTGCGAGGTTTTTCCTCCCCAATATGGAGACTACAGGCTGCTGGCTGCTACTGGCTGCGCACTTCATCCTCGTCTGCCAACAAGGTATGGCATGTTATCTTTCGTGAATTGTCCCTGCGTGACACAGAAGCCCTGAAATCTGCTCGGTTTTACGGGTTGGAACTTGCTGCGCCAAGTTGCGCAGCAGGTTCAGGTGATCTGGGAAGTGAGTTCAGGCAAACACAAGCGGTCTGCCTGAAGTCTTCATATTTGTATTTCAGTTAGTATTAGAGGTATTTTTCTCTGCGTAATTTAAAGGACTAAAGATGCAGTGCGTAATGCGTTCTGTGTGTTTGGAGACGTAAAAGACAACATTTTCTTCAATGAAACATTTTTATTTGTATGCCGGTGATAGATTGTCTTTAATTCTGATGATGATCGACCCCACTGCTCCTCTCCAAGTCTGGAAATTGCAGATTAAAACGTTTAAGAGGCACAAGGCGTCACGTATCAGGTCGAAACTGGAGCTGTCAAGCATGAAAAGGGAAGTTTGGACACGGTGGTGTGACTGGATTATTCAGGGGCTCCATATCTGGCAACAACAACAGCAGTGATCCTACAATACGCATCAGAAACAGATACGGTCTCTGCAAAACTAACGCAGACCCAAACTCTACATGCGCTTTGAAATGTGTGCGTCCCGCTGTCTCCGAGTCAGATGACATGATTATAGTGTTGTAAATGTCAGAATTCGTATTTATGCAGACTTTTGCTGCAGAAGTACATCATCAGTGTGTCAGAGGTGTTACAAATGCTAATATAATGGCTGTGTCAGTAACAACACTGGAATGTTATTTATTTGACTAAAAGATCATTGTTTACTTTATGAAATCTTTATTTAAACAAAGAGTTTGATCCAATAAAGAGAGAAGTTCTGCTATGAATAAGGGTTTGACTGATTTTCTGCCACATATCAGCAGAACGTAGAAAAATACTCAGTGATCTGATCCATGTCTGCTGCTGTGGTCGCCCAAAAATTTTAGATGTTCATCAAAAGAAAAGCCTCTAAAATGTTAATAATCACCTTCGGAGAAGTTGTTTTAATGTTTGAGTCAACATTAATCGATAAACAGTTCGAGACTAGCTGAACATTTGGAGGAGATGCCTCCCTCAGGAGTTGGTAGCAAAGAAAAGTTGTATCTTCTGGGTTTGTCGGTTGAAGGAGACAAACTAGCAGCAGAGCTTTTGATTTGCACAGTCAGACTTTTAATAGCAGCTGAACGTCTGGTGACAGAACAGGAGCTGAAGCTTTAGACTGTATTTTAGAGAGCAATAAATAATCATGTGTCTTTGGAGCATCGTACATATCTGAGCGAGTCTCATTCCTGTTGTCTTGGTAACGGGTGTGATCGAATCAGGTGGCACTCAGCAGCCAATGTTTGGCCATTGCTGATGAAATTGTAGATGATCCAGTTCTTCTTCGTCTTCTTTTCGTACTTGTTCACGAAGCTATATGATGCAAAAAAAAAACTATCTAGCTTTTCATGTTAGAATGTGACTTTTGAGGGTTTACTGGCATCTATCCCAGCTATCCCAGCTGATTTTAGGCAGGGGGTGGGGTTCACCCTGGACGATTTGCCAAGTCAGGGCCTGTTTTACTAGTAGTTGTTTATTAAGTTTCAAAACAGAGACATTTTAAAAGTCTTGTTGCTTCATATTCTCCCAAACTACCTGACATGAGTGGTATTTTTTATAAACGTTTGTGTTCAAAAGGAATTTCATGGTGTTTGGTAGGTTTTCTTTACACATTTTTAATCACAGACTGACCGCTCAGTCCTGCAGGTTTGAATGGGTTTACGGAGCCTGGATACTGGGAGTGTTTATTGGTCCTCATCCTGTGGTTTGCCCTCCCGGCTGGACGGTACGGTGCCAGAGAGGACACTGATCTGCTTGGTTGAATCTTTTTGAGGGGGTGAGACGTACCAAAAGATTAGTGGGAGAAGCTGATTGGTGCCAGTTTTATTTGAAGTGATGTGAAACGCTTTGTGTCGGAGCCAGTTAGGCTGGATCGCCGCTCGATGGTTTGGTACCTGAAAAAAAAAAATGCCCTCGCCCCTCCTTCGTGTTTTTCATTTGGCCAGTTTTAAGCATTGAGTGAATGTTGGAGTCTAAAGGAGGCTTGTGTTGGTGTGGTCATCTCAACAGATATCTGTGAACGGCGAAGTCGTGCTCTGAGCTCAGTTTGGACTGATGGTCTCCTGTCACAAACTTCTCCTTTCTGAGGTCAAAGTTTTATATTAACATAGGAACTGTTATTAAAGTAAACATCTTCAGTTCCTCTTGGATCTGTTGGGGCCAATCCCAGGTCATTTCAGAAAGAGTGTGTTCTGATTGGTTGCTGAGATTTAGATATATTTAATGCCACAACAACTTTATCAATGACGATAAACAGGAAATAAGTTTTCAGACAGTTGTGAGACTGTTTGTGTGTGTGTGTGTGTGTGTGTGCGTGCGTGCGTGCGTGCGTGCGTGCGTGCGTGCGTGCGTGCGTGCGTGCGTGTGTGTGTGTGTGCTATCTTTTCATCCCACTATAACCAAGGCAAAAGGAGCACATTACTGTTGGAGAGTGTTTGCATTAGTCGGGTCAGTTTAATTTACGTAGCTCAGTATCACACATCATAAAAACTGTCTCAGAGGGCTCTTAACAATCTGGACAGCATAATTCACCCTCCTCTTCAAAAAGAGAGAAAAACCTAATGGGGAAAGAATGAAATTTATCCTTTAGAAAGAGCACCAGAGGAGTGATCCATGTCCCAGTATGGATAGACAGGAAGCAGATAGAAACAAACCAGTGCTGTCAGAGCTCCGTTCCAGTTTGGGATTCCAGCGTCTGGAATACGTGTGATGTGTAACACAACCGCATTGGTGTCTAGTGTAATATTTTGCATCCTTGTAAATCTCCTGGTTGTGACTCTCAAGCATAAAATGTCAAAGCATCCACGTTCATCCGGCCGCTCCGTCACGACGACTGTTTCTTGCACAGATGTCGATTACAGTAAAGATAGAGCCGCCTCTTAAACTTCAACTGATTCTATTAAAGGGATTTTAGTGAAATCACTATTCAGATGATTAAAATAGGAAAAGAATTATTGTAAATTTTGATGAGCATTAAGGATCCAGGTGGACAATCCGGTGATGTCGGTCAGTTCTGGACCACAGAGACCTTGAAGAAGAAGAAGTAACACAAACAGGAAAGAAACAAATGGATTGAGGACGGCGAGAGAGAAACAGGATCCAGCTGAAATGTGGTTTAAGAGTAGAGTGAAAGCTCATTGGGATTCTGTTTGAGAAGAGACAAACAAGGCCGTGTTCACCTCAGGTGACCCAATTTATGTGGTGTTTCCTCTCCTCCCTCCATTCATGCCTTTATTTCCTCCAGGTTCTCACCATCCTCTTTCTATCCCCTTTCTTCCCTCCGTTCAATCCCTCCATCTCTATCCAAAGTGGCTTCGACTGGGGCAGACGTCCCCTTTGCTGGTCGTCTGAGAGAAAAAAGAAGCAGCAGATTTCCCGTCGTGGCAGCGGGGGTATTTGATGACCAGATTAGTGGGTATTAGGCTCAACGGCATTCACTCAGGCGAACACAGGGGCCGCTGGTTTGAATCCTCTCGAGTCGCCCCTCTTTTTCTTTCCACTGGCCCTCGGCTGAATGGAGGCCGAGGCGACGTGGGGAAACAACCAGCCGGGTCCTCAGCCGGGGTCAGTGGAGGAGGCCCGTCCATCACGCGCCACCTCCTTCGGCCCCGGCCAGAAAAATTATGCTGTCAGAGGGGAGATTTGTTTTGTAACAGTAGGAAAAGGGGGCAATACGGGAGATGTAAGGAGGCAGATTGAGGAGGATGGGGTGGGGGTGCAGAGCAACGGAGAAAAGAGGGGTGAGGGATGGGGCTATTTTGCACAGAGTGGTGGGGGTAGGGGGGGGTGTGTGTGGGGGGGGCTTAAGCGTGATGCATGATGGCACTGTGATTTGTCCCAGTGGCGGCGGTGGTGAGGAGGAGATGACGCTGTCACACTGTGAAGCTGGAACAGAAGTGTGGGAGCGCAGTGTGTCACACGCACACACACACACACACACACACACACACACACACACACACACACACACACACACACACACACACACACACATTCATCTTCCTCAAGGTTGTTGGAGGGAGGTCTCACAGAGCGATGGAGTGTAGTCTAAGCAGCACTCCTGCATTTATTAGTCTTCATTAACACCCCTCCCAATATCACACCCTCACCCATCGCTTTTCTCAACCCCACCCACCCCCATATCTGCCTGGGTTCCCTCTGGGTTCTCGTGGTTCCTCCCACCAACAAAAACTTTCAATAGAGTTGAATTAGTGCCATATAAATTGTACATAAATCGAAGTTTGAGTGTAGTTAGTTGTTGGAACTGGATTACGCTCCAGTTTATAATCCCACATTTAATTCCATATTCCTTGATTGGGCCATCAGATGTTTTATGACCATTAAAAAGTAGGTTTTGATGTGAACTTCTCTGAGTTTGGTTACTAATGAGAGACTTTCTTTCCTTGCGGTGCATTTCCTCGTAGATGAGGTGTCTTTTCCTTTTTGTTTGCTTCATACTGATTAATCTGAACATTTCTTTCTTCCCAGCTTCTTTTTCGTGCCTCACCTCTTAATCTCTCATTTCTCCCCTCCTTTCTCCACGTCTCTGTGCTGCTGCACATCTTCTGCCACCCTTTTGTTCCACATTTCTCCCCTTTGAGAGCCTCATGCCTTCATCCTACTGTCTGCAATGCCCCCCCCCCCACCTTCTTCTCTTCCTCCTCCACCTCATTGCCCCCCCCCCCCCCTAACATTTTTTGTCCTTCCTCAATTGTTTTCTCTTTCGTTTCTGGGTGAGTGAGGGATGAGGGGTGTTTTTGTTTTTTTAGTTACCCAACCATCTTGCTGGTGTCTCTGCCTGGTGTTCTGCCACCACCGTCACCCACCCATCCCTCCCTCTTCCTCCTCCTCCTCTTCCTCCTCCCTCCTCCTCAACCTGGTGCATTTGCTTGCTCTGAACACTGTAATGGATGACGGGGCAGATCCGGGTGGCCAACGGCGCCTCTGAAAGGGGGGCCACTCACATCGCGACCCGCTGCAGCTGAGAACAAGCGAAGCCCCCGTAGAGTAGCTGGTGGAGAGCCATTTGATTTGTCCTCCACTTTTGTCCCTGTTTTTTCCACTCCTCAGCCGTCTGTGAGTGTGTGGTCTCCTTTCGATCTCGGATGTTCGTTGGCCCTCTTCTCTCAAACCACTGAATGCAAAATCTCCCCCAAAAAAGTGGCAGAGAAAAAAAAAAATCCTGCAACAAAAAAGGCCTGCGTGGAGGACATGGGTTTGTCAAAATCCTCTTCATTACAAGGAGCGATTCACTCCCATTCTCCGCTATTCACCGGCTGGTGGAAGGGATCTAAACAGGTGGGTCTGGAGACGCTTTAGGCAGATGTTGGCGTGGACAAAAGGATTGGAGGGGCCTCAACAAGGCCTTTCAAGCATTTACAGAACATTTACATTTACATTTCAGACATTGGTCTGATCCTCTTATCCAGATCAGCCTCCATTGAGTGCAGTTGGGAGCGTGAGCTTAAATTCCTAGATCACTGACATTACAAGCTAACAGTAGCAGGGGGTCGCGTTGTACAGGACCATGTCATGTCTCCAGAACCTCTAGAGAAGTACGGGAAGACAAAAGAGCAGAAGGGAGATGCAGATTGTTCGTGGCAATGATCTGAAACACTTGGCTTGGGCTCTATGGATATTTTCTTAATGTAGGAAGTCATTATAGTCTTGAAACAAAGGATGCTGTTATAATGGAAGTGTAGCTGTCAGTGAATGATGTGTAGATGCTTCAGTAAAAGCTGCATCTTCTCCAGACCAATGGAAGCGTGCCCTATCATATAATTAAACCTGGAAATTAAATACTTTAAACAGAAAAAAGAAATAATTTTTGCAAGCAACTTGAAAAAGTCTCAAGATAGTGAAATGTTTGATGAATAAACAGTGGCATTCTGAAGATTTTCCATGATGAATTTGGGAGTCATCTTCAACATTTTGGCTCAGAGATCTAAATTTAAACAGAAAACGATCTCAATTTGGACCCATTTCAGCTTCAATGAAGTCTTAAATTGAACCTGGTGTGTTTGTTAAGAAAGAAATGTACCTGAAGGCTGCAGAGGTCACTTTCCAACCCTTTCAGACTTGTCTGAACAGCTGTTTCCCCCCAGAGGAGGGAGGGAATGCTGACGCACCTGAGCTGCTGCAGAAAGACGGTCTGCAGGAAGAGGCATGTGAACGCTGCCAAAGGTTAATCCTGCTGGTCTGTGAAGCGTCAGACAATTACAGCAGTTAGATCTAATTGGAAGCAGATATGAAGTTTTCACTTTTTCACAAACTGAAATCCCGAAGCTGGTAACTGCCAGATGTTTCTGTCAGGAATGTGTGCATGTTACACAGCTGAGTTATCTTAGTTCAACTCCTGTTTAAAATAACTGGTCGACTCATTTGAAAGTTAGATGATCCATTTTTTTTAATGTAAAACAGATTGAGGGCTTTAAAATCATTTGTCCTTTAGCAACCTTGAATGTCAGTAGTAAATGTGAGGAAAATGCTTCCCAAAGTTCTCCAAATTACCTAAAGTAGAGTGTTAAATCATCCAATCAGCAACACAACTTAAAACAACTTAAAATCATTAGTTCACAATGATATAAAAGCAAATTTCATGACTGACTCACATTGAAGACAGCTAGAAAATGTTTGTGTTTGATGGGGAAAAATTTGGTAGATTTAAAATAATTTATCAGCTTGTGATAGATAGATAGATAGATAGATAGATAGATAGATAGATAGATAGATAGATAGATAGATATTCTGTGATAGAGGGATAGATGGAGAGCGAGATGGATAGATATTTATCAAATAGATATTTAATAATAATTAGGAGGAAGAGTCTCAAAATTAGTCAACTTGGGTCTGACAGGAGTGTGTCAAGGTTAAAGAAGGACACGGTGTAAAATCCATAGTTTCCTTTGTTTTACCCCCCCCCCATTCACCCCCCACTGTTAAATTCAATTAGGTCATTCCTCAAAATAGTCATCCCCAAGGCACCGTCACCAAATGACACCGGGAACGGCAAAGGATTCATGGAGGTGGAAAAGCTGTTTGTCTCCAGACCTGCTCCCACCTGCAGATAGTTTCTTTCATTTTCATTTCTTTCTTTCCCTCCTTCTTTCCTTCCCTCCTTCCTTCCTTACATCCTTCCCTCCATCTACTTTAGATGGCTGAACAGCAAAACAATTTGTAAAAGGTTTACACACACACACACACACACTACTAACTTCCTCTCAGTGTTTCCTGTTGGACACAGCGTTGGCACTCTCCTCCATCCATTCAGCTCCGATGTTTAATTAAGATGTTTTTTTCTCTGAGAGAAGCTTTTCTTTCGGCCTCTGACAAACTGTTTCGTCACCGTGTGTACGATTGGATTAGAAACACGTCTGCTGGAACCGACGCAGCTCCGCTTGGAACAGACGCTTTCGGCATGGGAAATCTGGGTGAGGAAGGAAACCCACAGCTCTGGAGAACCTGGAGAAATTTGTGTTCTGATCGACGGTGATCTTTTTAGGACATGCTCTGCCTGTCAGAGTTCGGGTAGTTGGGTATTCCAGACAATCTTTCCAAACAGCAACACATCCCAACTCATCCTGGGGTATCCTGGTGCGTTCACATGCTAAATGGGCTACGTAACCCCTCCAGGGAGTGCTGGCTCCATCGTGGGGTCTCCTCCCAGTTGGATTAGTCCATAAACTATCCCATCCAGGAGGCGTCCCAACCAGACGGACCAACCACCTTAACTGGCTTTCAGCGTGAACAAGCTGTGGTTCTATTTTGAGCTCCCTCCATGTGTCTGAGCTCCTCTCCCCCTCCTCTGTTTTCAAAGCACTATTTCATTCAAAAGCTTCAAACTGCAGTTGAGAAAACATTAATTCAGTTTCGGTTTTCAACTTCCATTAACTAAATGTTTCTGGGGGGGACAAGGTCGCTCTGTCTTTTCATTACTCACGAAGAATTCTGAATGTTATAACGTATATGTGAGGTTCGCCGTTCCGTTGCTGATGCCGACATACATTCAGTGCTTTCAGATGCGTTTTTTTTCCTTTATTTATGTTCCGTTCTGCAGCAGCTCGGACGAGAGGGTGGCACAGCCAACAGCTGAGGTTTAGAATAAATAAAATGTCTCTGAGATCATTCTGTACCCTTCTAAGTTTCCCTTTAAATCTTTTTCTGCCTATAAACAAGTCGCTGTGATGGAGAGTTCTTTGTTTAAACTGCCCGGTTGGGTTCTGGATGTTTGGCGCCGCTGGCTGCGGAGGCGACATCTGTGTAGAGGAAACAGTTTGAAGGTTTTGGGCCGGCCGGAGATTGATGCATCAGCAGCAGACGTTGGCACACAAACTGCAAACTGTAATCAGTAATCGTACCCACTGAGAAGACTGTCATTGAAGCGTGATGAACAGGATGTAACTTAGGGACCATCCCACTTATTAGCTATGCCAACAACTGGATGGTAGGATGGTGGAGTCCGTCGGAACGTAATCAGTATACTCCTAATCTTTAGTCTAAAGCTTTCTTCATAAAGTTCACAACAATCACTTTAAGTTTCTAACATTTCGCTTCAAGTTAACACCATTTCATAATAAATCATCTTTGTGAGAAGACCTCTGTCCAGCTTTTTACTCTGGTTAGTGAACTCCTTTTTGCAGTATTATTATTCCCAATACGCAACCTTCGTGTCGTCGTCGGCTTGCTAAGGCAAGCATGAATGTTGCGCTGAAAACAGACGACCACTCAGTGTTTGCTGACTTTTTGTCTGCAGGGTGGAGAGTCTGGAAACTGAAGACACGTCAGATCCATTATTCATCTGCCTTCCCATGAGACCCATCATATCATTGCTGCCAGAGAGCAGTTCTTATCACAGCAGAGTCGGTGTTGGGAGATATAAACCAGAGACTTGACACCGACATTAAAAGTTAAACCCATGACCACACACACACACACACACACACACACACACACAGATGGGAGTGTGTTGACTGACAAGAGGAGGTGCAACTCAGTCTCTTAGATGTACAACCTCAGTGTTGTACATGTGCTTTTCCCCTTCAGACTGCAGCACGATCTGTGGTCTGGATCAGGTGCAGCTGTTCTGTCCAGACGCTGCAGGTCTGGGTTTGGTGCATTAGTTAAAACACACCTAAAAGAACCAATTTATGTTTTTTTTAATGGAACGATATTTTAATATTTTGCACCATCGGTAGACTATAACTCTATCCGTATTTCCATTTTGAGCTGCGCTCTGTTTTCCTTCCTTCATTCCTGGCGTGCAAAAGTGAAATCCTCCCTGCGGCTTCTGCTACTTTCATGTTCCTTCCTCCTTTTAGGGCTGACGGACTCCGCCAGCAGATAATCCACAGCCTTTTGTCTTTTTGCCATTTATAGTTACAAGTGAAGGATGAGAGAGACTGATCGATGAAGAGAACTTTGAGCCCAAGTCTTCTGTTCAGCTGATGAGTTTGGTTTTCCACCTGTGGTTTCCCTCTGTGTAACACTCCCAGAAGCAAACTGAAGGGATTGTAAGGTATATTTAATGCCTGCAGCACTGTGACAAGGCGCTTTGATTCTCTGTTGGTGGTCTTACTTTGGATTTCTGAGTGTTTATGGAGGATTTGCTGTGCAGAGCTGTAGCCAGAGAAATTTTATGATACATTTATTCTAAGAAAGTTTGGAAATGTTGTTTTTTCTAAAAATGTTTTTACCTGCACCACATCGGTTTGTGATAATGGATATTCAGTAATTAGGATAGCATCAAATTAGAGGTTTTTTATTTCAACTGGTAGTAATAATGGGTAAATTGTCTTCAGTTAGTCGTGCTATCTCATTAGCTGGCCGGGAGGTGAAGTGTAGATAACTGCTGTACTTTTTACTGCTGCTTTGCATTAAAGCTTGAAAATAGATGAGGACTCTGAGTCTTCATCAGCTCATCGAGCCTCAGGTCCGATGCTGTACTGCAGACGAGGAAGAGGGAGCAATCAGTACAACACTAAACACCTCATAATCCACTCGCTCCTACTAAGACCTCATTTCCTGTGCCTGAATCTGCCAACTCCATCATTAGACCAGACGTGGATGATGGAGTAAAAACAACTTCATCAAAGATAAATCATTTCAGTCACCTTGTAGCTTTAGGAGACGTGTTATGACAGCAGAGGTTTTCAGCTCTGTGTTTTCCTGTCACTGTCTGCTGACAGATCAGACCTGTGGTCAAACCTCTGAAGCGTAAAACGCCCCAGCTGTTCTGCCTCATTGTCCCATTCATTAGGCTTAGAAGCAGTCTGGGTAAATTTGTGTCCAGAACTCAGCCTGCCAGTCAGAGCTAGCACTTTCACTGAGTTCCTTGTCTTGCTTTGAAACACCTGAACTAATGAACGATAGATAGATAGATGAACATAGCCAAAGTTAGCATTATCATTGCAGCTATGTTTCCTCGCAAATATCCCAAGTGTTAAACTTAACACGTCATTGATGTCCTGCTGAAACGCTCATCTGGACTTTTTGTCATTAAAGACTTCCTCCGTACATCGATAGAGCTACCATTGTGTCCCAGACTGCTCACAGATCAACCTGCCATACCCATCCTGCGTAATCAGTTGGTATTAGTCAGACCACCCCTACCCTCCCCAGACCCTCGCCCCCGTGGCATCGGGAGAGGGGCAGGGATTCAGGGTGGATGTGTTGAAGCGTATTCTGGCGTTGGGCACCGGTTCTCACCCCCACAGTCTGTGGATGTCCTGGCTCTCCCGGGGCTCAGCTAATCCTCTTATTCAGTGTCCGGCTGGAGGCTGCGGGGCTCCCACAGACTGGAGAGCAGAGCCGGGCACTCTCCACTGAATAAACACACTGACACAGTTATGGTCTTTTCTCTCCATACAGACACCGAGCAAGAGTCCTCCATAGAATCTATTCTACTCATTCACTCTTTTCCAGTGGAATATAAGCACTCCCACCCCCACCACAACACCACCTGATTCACATCCCTCTTCTCTTGCTCAGTCTTCCTCCCAGCTTCACTTCCTTCTGTTCATTCATCTTAAATCAGCTTTTCTCTCCTCAGCACCCGTCATATTCCTCCAGTAATTGTATGTCATTGCCGCAGCAGCAGCAGCAATTGGCCTCATTCAGTCATGGAAAATATGTCACAGTCATAATATACTTATTATGAAATTGATCATATGAATAAAGGCAGAAAACATACCTGAAATAGTTTAATTCAATTGATGTTACTGCATAAATCAATCCGTCAATCAATCAAAGGAGATCACCAGTCTGTCACATTTGCTATGTGAGGCTAATGGGAATGTTATTTATCATAAACCATGCGTCGAACAAGTTATACTCTCAAACCTGTGAGGAAAGTCAGAGGATTTCCAAAGAGTAGGGTTCATCCTCTGGGGATGCAGATTGGCTGCGTAACATTTCATGTTTCTGTTGGTTAGGTTGAGCTAGGGATGGTAAAACTCAGATATAGTTGCCCCTGCAGCCTCCAGGGCACCTGTTTTTTACACCGTCTCCTGGATGATATACACGTACATGGCAGATGCTTTCTTTGTAGTTCATAACACAAAAGGTTTCAACCCAACATGGGTCAGGTGTCGTTGGAACGCCGGCGTGACCTGTAACTGAAACCTGTGGCGTTTGATGTGTGCATGTTGCGTGGGTTGTCCTTGTCCTGCATCTCAGGTGGGATCAGCCAGACAGCGAGGAAATGAAATGAATGATCAGCATCGGTCCAAGTCTCTGGGATCCGATTAAAGACTAGAGTTACCACAAGCTTCCTTAATGCAAATTTAGATGTTTCAACTATTTAAACCAGAACTTTTGTGCTCCATTCTGTCTGCCCTCAGATGGCTTTCTGATATCAGATCCAAACTGTTTCCTAATCTTTTATAAGAGCATTAAGTCGCAGGGCTTCTGCAGGCCTCTCTGGATTACTCATGGTACGGTTTAATGGACAAAAAGTCACCTAAAGCATTCAGATCGCCTCACATCGAAGACTCTTAAAGCAGCGCCACGCGAGCGGGACGACCGCCGGAGCGCAGAGGAGACAGATGAGCCCGGGTGATAATCTTGTTGATGCTGAGCACTGAAGGAGGAAGACGGAAGATCCTAAGATTTTATTCAGCTATTAGTACGACAATGAAGCCTAAAAGAAAGCTATTTAAGTGAAGTCAAAACTAAACACACACACACATTGTAATAGACCGTTGCTGATGTACTCTTCAGTGAGCAGACAGGTGTTTCATGTCAGAGCAGCTGTTTACACTCTGGTTTCCATTTTCACCTTAACAAAGGCTGAGGTCGCCGCTTCCTGTCTGGCCTGACCCGGCTGACTGCTTCCAGGTTACAGAGGCAGAAACAAGAGAAGGGACTGACCTCCGTCCTTTATCTCATTGTTTATGTGTCCACAAGTTTGTATCTAATAGATTTTATCCACTCAGTCAATTAGGTGTCAGGGATTGCTGTCAGTCTGGAAATATCTTAACACCTAATCTAAACCAAAACTAGCTGACATCCCCATCAACCACTGATTGTGTTCTTGGGTTCTGACTGAAGGTAGACTGATTACTGGAGGGACTCCATCATGTATTATCCATAGGTTTCTAAAGCCGTTTCTACTATGTGGCAAAGGCTCTCCCTGTCTCAACACCTCACTTTCCATCGGGTTCAGGTACCTGATATCTTTACCTCTGGTTTCCACTCCATTGAGGTTACATTTCAGACCACTGATTGATCAGAGAACCCTTCACACAAATCAGATAATTAATTATCAAAGTGATACCTTCCAATTTTTTTTCCTTATCAACCATAAAAGTAAATCTTGTCCCATTAAAGGGGTCAAAAATAGTAGGCAATCACTACATATTGTGCTGTAATATTTCCTGTAGTGACAATTAGACTCTGAACCGTGTCCCTCAGTTAAACAGAAGCTGCTTTTTGCTACTTGAACTTCTCAACCCTGACCTTTAATCCAGAGGTTGTGACCCTATCACCGTCTGCCTGTTTGGAGGTCAATGCCTAAGTGAAAGCAGCAAAGTGAATGAAACCGCCGGAACGAAGCAAAGAAACACCATGGCAAGGAAAACCATGTCACTTCTCCCCGCAGGCCTGATTGTTTCTTTATCGCCGCTTTCTCCATCAAACTGTGGTCGGCCGACGGGAGCTGTAACACAGCAGGAATGTTTTGTAGTTAATCACATTCAGTCTCTATCTGTGGTCATGCAGGGATTCATGGGGAAAAAGTGGCGAGGTGCAGGTTTTTGCCTCATCAGGAGGTTTAGTTCCACCTTGGCGCCCTGTCAGTCTTTTATTCCTGATGAGCAAAAGTTTGAAGTCTTCTCTGCTTGAAATTGAATGTTTCTACATTTTAGCCTCCGTTAGATATGGGATTACACGTTCTGCATTTAACGGATGGGTGGGTCATTCTTTGATGTTTCAGATCGGGGGAACAAGAAAAGACAGGCAAAAAATAAAAAAGAAAGAAAGAAAGAAGCCTTTATCCTCACCCAAAAGCTGAAGCTGCCCCTGAATGTTCCGACAGTTCACGCTTCTCAAGGCCTCTCATCAATCAGATGTTATAGAAACCAACAATCAGCCTCCCAAGCAGCACTTCACCGTCACTCGCTTATGGTCCAACCAAACCAAACATGTGGCGTCTCTGACCTGAAGTCCATGAATAGCACACCGACGCTGTAAAAGTCACCGCTTATCATTCAGGAAAGTTTTCTTTATAATCAGGTCCATATGTGGTGTAAGGTTGAAATAAGTAAATGTTATCCCCCTGGTTGTGATCGTTTGTAAAACATCCTGTTGACACTGATCAAACTTTTCATGTCGATTGTCTTTCAGTAGCATTAGAAACAACATAGAAAATAATTCCATCTGCATTTTAATGCTTAATCTAATCCAAACCCTCAAAATGACTTCCATGAGAACTTTACATCCTGTATGAAGGTCTTCATACGGAGGTGCTGCCCTGTGGGTAATATTTTTCGAACTGCAAACATGTAATCCTGGATTAGACCACTATCATCCAAAGCTCAGAGGGAATAAACACAACACAGCAGGATAAGTCATTTTCTAATTTGCTGCAGACTAATCCTGAACTGTCCACAAACCGGTTGGGCTGTTAAATTTGCTTTGGAGAGGTGTGTAACACTGACTTCATGTGTAGGATTATTTAATTTTTCACTGGTTTAATCCTGTTCAGGACTTCAGGCACCTTGAACATCATCCATGTTGGTCGGGTGCAGCTAGCCTGTCATGCATCTTACAATCTTTTTATTGTTTCAGCACATCTGTGGTCATGAAGACTGTTTCAAAACTGCTAAGGAAAGACGTAGCGCGACCATTGTCGTGTTAACGGTACCTTGGGTCAAGAGGCCAGGTTCACCACTCATCATAATCACGATATTAAAGACATGTGTCAACCATTTGTGATAATCTTTTATTTGGAGCAGCCCTGCGGAGAAATATTTTTAACCAGGCAGGTGATCTGTGTTTATGTACAGATATCACAAGTCACAAGAAAAGTCAACTTTTAAAATTGATCAAACATTAGCTTGAGGCAACTTCTAGGATCTGCTTGTTTTTCCCCTTCAAGGAAATCAGTTAATATTTAGTGACTGCTTATAAACACACACCCATCACTTATTTCCTCTTTATGTCATGTGACCCCTGCCATTTGTTTCTCAGGCAGACCCTCTGTGCTCCATTATGGTAATGAGGTGCTGGTCTTTAATGGCCCCTCGGTGCATTGACTTGATTTCATTAACGTGACGAATGCCCAGACAGCTGCTCAGGTTAATGATGTCACCCGCTGATATCGCACCTAGCAGGATCTCATTATGTACCTGATGGAGTCAGACGGTAAGGCAGGAAAGACATCGGTTGTAAAGATCAATATGATCAGAGTAGATTTAGTTGTTTCATCATTTAAAGACAAAATTTCCAAATCTGGATTAAAGGTTGTAGTGGGAACTCAGCTTGGCTCAGGTTTGTTGGTCATATTATGCCATATAATTCCTAACCAATATAGATCTGTAGACACAAGAGATTGAAAAGTCAAGGAAGGTTTGTCAGATTCAGAGGCAAACAGATTCATTTTTAAAACATTGTGATTGGAAATTTACAGGGCGATTATAGAAATAGATTCAGACTGAGCACCTCCAACAAAGTCAGGCTTAAAGTTGTGACTTGTTTCAGACACCGATCGACTCCAGTTCATTTGTTCGGCCATGAAAGTAGATGTACAGAGTTGGTTAAATGTAACATCTAGTATTACCGATATTATCATAAAGACCATCAAATGACCGTTTCTCTCTCTCTATTGCAGGTGACGGATACACATACAGGAACCAACGCAAGTTCTCTGAAGACATCGAATGGTCATACGCAGGTGAGTTAGGGTCAAAGCAACGATCACAGACGCAAAAACGCATCAAAACTTCCATTGTGAGGACTATTGAATGCTCTGCCGGCAGCATCAAACGGGTTGTTTTCTCTGCGTTTCTGTTTGAGGGAACTTCGTCCTGTCTGTCCTCAGGGCTGTGAAGCTTTGGTGCTGAGTGACGTCGTGGGCGTAAAGGTTCTGCCTTTATTTTAAAGCCATTCTGAGTGACACTTATATTAACAGTTGAAACATACCAGTGTAGGAAATGTTCATGCTTTATCTCTAGCTTGTTCTGTATTCAGTTCCATGTTGTTGAAACTTTTGTCCCACCCATATATACTATACTTATATATCCTTTCCTTACCCTTCAGGCTGAATTCAGATCATTATAGAGGCTTTGATAGACTTTCTCCACCCTTGGATGTGAGTGAGCAACAGCTCTGACAAATGTTTGCTTTTAAAACTTCACAATAGAGTGAAGTAAACACAGGCGTGTTAGAAACCCGCTGTGTGCCCGGCTTCAGGTGTTGTCAACGGGGGGAGAAGCTGTACTAGCAGAAGTGTGTGGCCAGTGTTGTTGTGTCTTAAGTGTACGTTTGGTCTGTCTGTCTGTCTTTCCTGCTTTGGCAACCTTAAGAGGAATCTTCATGTTGCAGCATGAAGTGACATTTAAGATACCGTCTGTGTGCAGCTCCTGTTTTGCAGTCATCTCCTGTACAAAGTTCATAAACAACTTTTTGGATTTTACAGTCAGATAATGGTTTATTTCATCTGATCACCTGCTTATGCAACAGGTCACTGTCAGAAAGGGAAGTAGGAGCGTGGATAAAAGACCATAGATTTTCTTTTCCAATGTTCATCTTCCACATCCCCACATTATTTCTTTACATTACCAAAATACATTTTATGTTTTAACTCAGTGATCCTCAGCTGTGGCGTCTCAACATGAAACATTATTCTATTATCTGTCTAGGAGCCTCAGGATCTAAACTCCACATTCCATCTTGTTCTTATCCCAAAATATTGCATTAAATAACACAACTGTGCTTTAAATCAACTCTCTGTCCTCATGTGGTGAAAAGGTGAAACCATCACGAAACTTGAGTGTCAGGTTTTTCTGTTTCGCTGAGCTTAAAGATCAAACTTAATCATATAACATTATACAGCTTCAAAGCGGAGCTGCAGCAACACGACACACAATGATGTTTAGTGTTTGATGGTTATTGTTAGACTAATGTAATGTGGAAACTAATTCTAACTTTATTGCCCTTTTGGAGGAAATGCAACATAAAATGTTGAGGGTTTAAGAGGTGAATTTAAATTTACGATCTTTTATAAAAACACAACAAAGAACTGAACTTTGAAAGAGACTTCATTTAAGATTAGGCTGCAAAACAAATCATCCTTTAGATGTGTCAGAAGTCACTTTTATGGCCTTTTAAGTCCAGCTCATAGTTAAATCTGTTTACGGTGAAAATAAACAACTTTGGTGGTTTATCATGTACGATAAATTAACTGCTTGTAAGCCTCGGAGTTACGGATTGCTCTTGACATTTTAAAAGTCAGTGGAACGTTTTAAAAAAATGCATTGCTTTCTTTTGTTCCTCCTAATGGTTGACTTACACTGGGTTAGTGTGAACGTCTCTTTAAATGCTAACATCCATACTGACCTTGAGCTGCATCCTTGCAGTGACGACCATGATGTGACTGTTGGCGTTGCTGCTAATGAACACAATCTCCTCTGGCTGAAGGAGAGCCAAAACACTTAATCAGCACAAAATGTGTGAAATAGCTCCAAACATCTGCATGAGACTGGTTGTTTTCTGGGTAAAAAGAGGCTAGTAAACTTTACAGTAATAAAACACGGGCAGTTCAACACGACATAAGAGTCCAACTCAGTGCACTTGAACATAACCTATAGTAACCTTTAAGTAGTAGACGTCACATCTTTATTGTAATTAGTCTCATTGAATAGGAAAAGTTTATACTCTGCAAATTACAATAATCAAGGCCGGGGCCACTCCTGATGACTAAAGCATGTGGAATGTTTTATGACTCTGTTCAGACAACTCACAGCTCACAGTTAAGATCCAGTAAATTTGACACGTTAAATCGCCCACCGACCCCCCCGACATTAAAGGACAAGTAAGGATGTCAGTAAACTCCTGCAGTGTCGCCATATTTGAAGTGGAACAAGCTCAGTATATAAGAACGGATAAATGAGTCGTTTTTGGGTGTGGATGTGTAACTTTTGTGCTTTCTGATGTTTTGCATTATATACTCATTTCTTATGTTTGCATGGAAGTGACACTTATTACCTTAAAGGGAGGTCATAATATCTGAATCATACAGAATGACTTTACCAACCTGGACACATTCATTGCTCAAAAAGAGCAAATTGTGTATTTTAATATTTATGTTTTTGTAATTCGATATTTTGGGTATCGTCTTCTTCACAGCATACATCCCAAACAACATACATTAGTCTTGGTTTCAGTTTACAATCTGCATGACAAATTTGTTATTTACAACTTCTCATATATGAACTGCAGGCTGCAGCACATGAACTGGTCTGAAATGCTATTGACCAGTCGTCTGAGCAGATGTGAAATAATCCACAAGTAGTCATTGAACGCACCACAGTCACAGCAGCGGGACACATGAGCGGAACACCGAGTGCTTTCAGCTAAATTTTACATACTGTTCATATTATTTATTTGTGTTTAAATTAAATAAAAGCTGAGGTTGTAAATCAGTTTGGCGTGGATACGCTGCTGGATTAAATCTTTTTGGTATTCTTTGGGGGTGCAGCTGACATGAACATGAATTAACTGCTCCATGAGGGGGCTGATTAGTATCGGCTAACACTTTCCATTCTGTATTTGTGCTATTTATCATGTCAGGCTGTTCTTTTTGTCTGAAAGTTCATAAGAAACCTGAGCCTGAACTCATTCTTTTGACCGGCAATCATTTGCAAAAATTTGAAGGCTGTATTTTAGCAAAGTCCAATTCAGGATTGGAAATATTGAACTCTGACCTTATGGAAGTAGAAATAGTGACAAATGTGAAGAGATATTACCATTACCGCTATGGTGCAGCAAAACAGCTGGGGGTTATTACCTTATTAGTTTGTTAACTCGTAGCTACCTTTCCCAGGGCAGCACACCTGTAAGTGGTCGGTTAGAGGGTCGTCTGCTTCGCATTAGTTTCCTCACCTAATGATGGAGCAGCAGTGGGAAATGAGTCATTTCATATATTAACTTCATGTCAGGTTCTCTGTATGGAAATGAAACAGTAATACCTGCCAAAAGAGTTTCACATTTCAGATTTTTATGTAAGTCTGTTTTCTATAATTTTCTCACTTTTAGGTGTTTTTTCCTTGTTTTGTTCTTGATGTCAGAACCGCCCATCATCAAAATCCCATCTTTATCCAAATGCTTCTTTCCGTCTACAATCCAGGAACATTAAACCAAAATAACTGGGCCAAGAGGTTCCCTTCCTGCAGCAGTGCCAAACAGTCTCCCATCAACATCGAGGAAAACCTGGCCCAGGTGAAGCTGCAGTACCAGAAACTGACGTTTGACGGCTGGGAGAACCTGACGACAGAAAGGACAACGATCAAGAATGATGGCAAGACTGGTAAGAACTTTACCTGTTGGCAATACGAGCGCCAGTATGAGTATTTGTTAACATTATGAGTCATTTTAAAACAATTCTTCATTTATATGTTCATCCTGACTGTCAGATCCAGTTTACACATTTTAGAATAAAGCTGAGCGCTCCAGAACAAATATGGCTGTCTTCACATATAACTTATAACCTCAGTGATATTTTTATGAGCCAGAACTTCTTCATTAATAAACATAGGAAAAAATTTAAAAAAAAAAAAAAATGAACACAGGCTTTGGGGTAAATACTGTTTGCTGAAATGTGAGTGATGCATCTCATATTTGAATTCCAGCAGGCAAAAGAATCTGTTTGGTTTTATCTTATTATTATTAGATATTTTTTACATCTCATCTTAATGGGAGAGCAAAGTTTATAGTTTGGTTTCATTTTGTCATAGTGGTAGTTTGATTATAAGGGTACTTTTAAAAGTTTGAGTATTCAAAGTATTTGACAAATACACAATACAGTACTGCTACTGGTCTTGGTGCATCAGTAGACATTGACTTTTCGGGTTTGAAGGTTAAATTTGGATTATTGCTAAATGACTTTTAAAAGAAAAATGATCATGAAAGAAAGTAAAATGTAAGAACTGTGGTTTTTTTTCCCCGATAAACCTTAAAAATGTTAGATTTTTGCTTAATTCCAAGAATTCCGGGGACATTTCTGTTCTCGGTAATTCTGACCAATAGGGCTTTTCCTCATGTGGTGGCGCACTGGTGTCCGGTTGTTAAGGATACTGTTACCAGTTTCTCATCTGACAGGATCAAGGCTCTTTTATTCATGTACTCTCTGTAAGTAGTGTGAAACACAGTAGACTAGAGTGGGCATTCAGGGTTATTGTTAAGTGAAACTGTAGACAACAGGGATTCCACCTTTCCTTTCGAAAACCTCCACAAGGAAGAGTCTAGTTCTACTTAGCAACAGGACCCCCGGAGAAAAAAGAAGTACTCTGTTATAGCTGCTCAGCGGCACCAAGGGCTTTCATGAATGGCGATGCTCGGTGGAAAATCTGAGTGCGATTCAGGCCAGCGGTACTTCAACCTGTTTTTATCAGGCCACAAATGGGCCCAGCACAGGTTCAAGGCACAGACTACCATCCGTTCCCATTCTGTCAGAGCTCTGTCAGGAGTATCGTCACAAAGGAGACTTAGAGAATGAGGTGATGGATGGATCAGCCGTGCCTTAATACTGCGCAAACACATTTTTCAACAGAAATTAATCAGCGACAAGGTGAGTCAATATTTGCCCTTCCTCACTGGGAAATTAGACTCCAGAGAACATAATAGACTAAAAGACAGAGTACGGACAACAGAGAAGAAGTGAATGAGGCCAGGCCTAATGGTGGAAACAATAAAAACGTACCAAAAGCAAACAGAGTCCTAAGAAATCTCAACTGTTCAGCAGATTTTTATTTTTTTTTTCCCCACAGTGAACTGTCACCATATTGACATAGAGAATATGTATTAAGAGTACAAAACAATCACTTTCTATTTTCAGGATTGCCTGAGATGTGAAGTACAGTAGAGCAGATGAAAGGAGTGTTTCATGTTCACCTCCATTAGACCATCAAAGACTATTTCTGTCCCCAACGGAACCTTTTGTCACGTCAAACAAAGACCGACTTGAAGAAGATCTCCATTGTTTGATGCTTGGATAAATATGGTAGTGGAGATTATTGTGTTGTACAGGGTTGCATCTTTTTTTATCTTCTGTTCATTTATAATCCCTTCTTTCGGAGAGAGGTGTGGCTGCAGGATTTGTCTAGGATGAGGGCAAACCTCAGAAACCACTGATCCTGAGTACCTCCTGCTTGTTTGCTCACATTTCTGTCCTTTTTATTTTCAGTGGCGGTCAGTGTGGATGGAGAGTTTTATATCAGTGGAGGGGGTCTCAGATCAAAATTCAAGGTTGGTCGCATCACCTTCCACTGGGGGCGCTGCAACGCCTCATCGGAAGGCTCTGAGCACAGCCTGGATGGGGTCAAGTACCCTCTTGAGGTAAGACTTCTAATACAAGGTGACACGTAATGACAGTAAAGCAGAATAAATAGATCTCTTCCGTGTCAGTCTTGGACTAATATTTTTCTTCTTCTCCTACAGATGCAGATCTACTGCTATGAAGCGCATCGCTTTGACTCGTTGGATGAGACCATCAAGGCGGGAGGCCGGATCACAGCCCTCGCCATGCTGTTTGAGGTGTGTGCCTTGGTAAAACCAGTGATGCGTAGCCACACTTCAGGGTTTGGATTGATTCATATTTTGATGTCGGATCATCGCTGATCTCCCTTCTGTGTTTTCAATGTCAGTACCCAGCGTCACGCATGCTTTGTGAAGTCGTTTAGCCTCCAGCGAGTTCTGGCAAGCTGACTCCGACAGGAGCCGTACTGGAATGAATGTCATTAAAAGAAGAAAAACAGATCGGACGTGTAGCTGCAGGCTCTGCGTGGAGTTTGGGCTGTAGGTTGGATAACGGATGATAAGGGCTGGAAATTCTATTAACCACTGAAAAAAGAGTGCAAATGTAGATTTTGTAGAAACCTTTTTAAAATTTTGAATTTCTAAAAATTCATGCTGAGGGTAATCATGATGCTTTGTCGGTGAAGGATGGTGTTGCTTGAGCTGAAAAGTCCTGATGTGAATCTGAATCTCATTGTCTGTCATTCCTCATCTTAGCCTTTTATACTTTTATTTACCTGAGTAAAGACGTGATGCAAAGATGGGATGCCTTAATGTTGCCTCTCAGTAATATTTAGGTTTCCTGATTGTCTCATATGAACCTTTGAGAAGAGTTAGATGAAAGTAAAGGATGGATAAAAGTTATATCTGACCTTCCAAACTAAAACCACGTCTGTGTTAAACCTCTTTTCTCAGACGAGCACTGAAGACAATAAAAACTACGCCGCCATCATAAAGGGCATCAACAGCGTGAGCAGATACGGTACTTCCTGTTCTTCTCCTTTTGCTTCTCTTGCCTCTCTTCTTCTGCTGTGATTATTCTAACGCACTCATCCGCTGTCCAGGAAAGAGTGCCGAGGTGTCGCCCTTCGCCCTGCGAGGTCTTCTGCCGAACTCCACAGAGAAATACTTCATCTACAACGGCTCTCTGACCACGCCGCCCTGCAGCGAGTCCGTGGAGTGGATCGTCTTCAAGAACACGGTGGTCATCTCCGACGAGCAGGTGAGGAACTCCATATCTGTCATTGGTTTAACGTGCCGAGCTGACACTTGTTGAGTGTGTTGGATCACGTTAAAGGTGTTTTCAGGTCATCGGTTAATGAAAATCTGCTATCAATTTCTCATGAATCTATTTTGCAGTACTTTCCTACACTGATTAGTATCAAAGGTGAATGAAAGGAATCATCAGGACTGAGTGGAATGGGATCATCTGAGGATATCCTCAGAATGTCGGGGTGGATGCAGCGTTCACAGAAAATCAGTTTGAGTTGGTAGAAGGTTATTTGCAGCGAAGAAAAGAAAGTGGTGAAAAGATGAAAGCTACGTTCTGACTCCTTCATGTATTAAAGATTATCCCGTTCAACAAAGGACTGACCTTCCTTTATGAATGAGTTCGGTTGTTTTCCCTGAATCTCCATGACATTAACTCGAGGGGTAGAAATGCTTTGTGACACTGACTCGCTCCCACATTCTAAGACGTAAACATGCGTTATCCAGTATCCCTCACCTCGTATCTGCTGGTGGAGTACAGTCGATTGTGGTGCCGTTTCACTTGACAGCTTTGGTTTGTCTTCTTAAAACAGCAATAAATAATTGTAAAATCCATTAAAGCCGGAAGTTACACAACAGTCGCAGATGAGGTGGATGATATGCAGCACTGTAAACCATGCATACCCTCCACCGGGGTCCGTTAAGAACCAGACGCCAGCTTTGGGCTTTTAGTCCACCATGAAGAGACAAACAAAACACCTACAGGAACAACAACAACCTTTTAGAAACTTGTTCAAGGAGCTAAAAGGGGGAATTATCATTCCAGAGCTCAGGGGACACACACATGATGGGTGAGGCAGTCTGTATACAAACTGACACAGTATGTGTGTGTGTGTGCCAGTGTGTCTGTGTGTGAGTGTCATGTGTGTGACTGCCCTCAGGCTGTCGTTGATTGACAACCATACAGAGGCATTGCTTCCAACAAATATTGACTCACAAAAGCTCTTTACGGTGTTTAAGATGAAACGCATGGACGCACACACACACTCACACACACACACACACACACACACACACATACACATACGTGCACTCACACATGTGAAAACATGCACAAAAGGTTTTCGAGAGAATTGTGAAGCCTGTTCAGCCTCAGATGTCATTATCCACCAGACTCACTCACAGCTGTTATAAGCCAGGAAGACACACACACAGACACAGACACACACACACACACACACACACACACACACACACACACACACAGATAATTGGATATATGTGCATGCAGACACAAACATGGCTCTCCATACGTCAGTGACGTGTCTCAGCTGGTTTACATTCCAGCTCCGTTCGGGCTGCGATATCCTGATATTTTATTCCCATGACAACCATATATGACCTTAATGGGTCCTAAGCCTGGCTGTGCTTCAGCGTTGAGTCGGTGTGAGTCAGGCGATGTGTTGTGTAACCAGAGGGAAGGCGTTCACCAGGACAGGTAAGGGAGGCAGCCCACCTGCAGCGGATTAACGGGGCGTCCCGGGATGATTTATGGTCTCTTCACGCCCCTTCACTTCTAATCTGCTGATTTATGTTACAGATGATTTGCTCTCGATTTTAACACTGAGAATTTTTTTTTTTTTTTTTTTAATCGGTTTAAAATATTCCCGACAAATGTTTAAATGCTGCTCACACTTTATTAAAATCTCATCAGTTTTTAAAATATTTCACATAACGTGCTCTGCAAAAGCAAAGATTAGAGAAGTAATTAATTAGTGGAAAATGATGAGTCCATTAATCCATGACGGCATTAATAGATTCCAATTTTGATGAGCAACCAATTGATTAAGCGATTTAAAAAGCGTCTTGATTAAGTATCTGTAATAGTTGTGGATGTTTTGAATTCATGTCCTTAAAGTCCAAATGTTGGCCTTTGTTTTTTAAAATGACATCGAAAATACGAGCTTGTACTAACATACTGCAGCTCTACTCTTAGAGTAGCTGACTGTAGTTTTTCAAACCCTTCTTTTCCCCTTGGCTGGGGTTCCTCGCTCCGACTCATCCACCTTCAGATGAACACGCGGTCATTGCTTCACAGTGTGATCTGATGCTGGTTTTTGTTGTCATGCTGGGGCTCCTGCGCTGCAGCTGGAGATGTTCTGCGAGGTGATGACGATGCAGCAGGCCGGCTACGTGATGCTGATGGACTATCTGCAGAACAACTACAGGGAGCAGCAGAGGCAGTTCGTGGGTCAGGTGTTGTCCTCCTACACCGGCACCGAGGAGGTCCTCACACCAGGTAAACGACCCAAAACCTGCTGACACTGCACAAATGTTGTTTTCAGCAGTCTGCAGCCACACGATGGTGTTCATCATTCTCTGGACAAAGGAATACTACTATGTGCAGAATCTGTTCATGTTTCACTAAAGATGCAAATAAAAAAATTGTATTTAAACATGGCTACAGCTGTTAATAGCAATTAAAGTTGAGCATGCTAGCAGGGCAAGTCAGCATTATTTTATTTTAAGTTCACCTTACCAGATAGATAAATGTAAGGATCTATAGAACCCTGCTTTGACAGGCATGATAGACATAGCTTTAGATCCAATACAGGATATCAGTATTTTCTGCTCTAGGCCAACACACATTAATGTCCCCCGTTAATTCAGCGTCTCACCTGGAAGGCTTTGGCCCTCAGCGTGACCCCATCTATAATGAATCCCCTGTTAATGCTAATTAAAAAAGACCTAAATGGATCAGAGACTTTTAGATCACAAATGACGAGAAGAAAATGTCAGAGGGATAAGAATAGAATTCCATTGACCCAAATGAAATCTCAGTGGCAGCGGGGAGGCGGTTGCTGCTTGGTTAACTATTGATTTTCCCAGTAATGACATTGTACTGATTTGCGTTTTTTGGGACCGCTCCTTCCCACATTAGAAATCAGGGAATTTTTGGGGGTTTTTTTTTCCAGCCTAAATTTAAAAATAATATCCAAAGATATAAACAAACATGAATTTGACAAGTAAAGTCTATATGAAGAGGACGGGCTGGGTGATTAGTTGGATGAAAAATGACTTTACAGTATGATTTCTCCTAAATCTGTGTTTGAGAACAAGCTGAAACTTCTTCTGATGAGTGTTTCTCTTCAGTTTTGTTCGGATGTGTTTCATAGATGATGCTGGAAAATTTGATTTCCACAGTGATATAAAGTTTGTGTTTAACAGGTGAAGAAATAGAGGTTGGCTCATCTCCTCTCCTGCCTCACTCTTCCACCTAGTGGTAGAAACTGGGTACTGACAGCTGTGGTCTTCCTCCACACCCACCCGTGATCAGGGGTGGGCAGCATACGTTTGTGATTGCTGGGAAATCCGTTTGCACATTGTGTTGTTAACACAGATTGTATAGCCACAGATGATGGAACATTTTCAGGCTGATCCCTTGAAAAGGATAAAGGTCGGAGGTTAAAGTCGGTGCCAACGGTGGTTTAGGTTCAGCCCACATCCATTGGAAGAAGAGATGTGTCATTGTTGGTATAAATAAAGCTTCCTCCAGTCTATTTTCATTGATCCTCAACCGCTTTAATCTGTCTTAATCCCCAATGTCTGTTATCTGCATTGTCTCTGTTCCTCTAATCTCATCTATGACCCAGAATCTGAGGTGACTCTTGAAACACAGGGAGGAACTACTTTAATTATTTGTGGTAGTCATGAATCCCTAAACCATTCATTGTTTTAGTTTGTTTGTTTTTTTTCCTTGTTGTTTTTTTTTTTTTTTACCATTAATCACTAAAAAATACTACAAGGTTTTCTTTGGCCCACGGATAATATAATCATATAATAATGATATAATGAAACAGTTGTAATGAGTTAAAAAAATGTTCATCAATTTTACAAAAATGTTTCAAACTTGTGAATGGAAATGCATAATTCAGTGAAGTTATGCCATAGAAATTATAATTATAAGGTTTTTTTGCAAATGGAATCCTTCTGGTCTGCAGTACCTTCCACCCAGGTCTTCATGTAAGACTTTGGTTTGACTGGAATAAAAATAATTTCCCAACCGTTGTAGACTGTCTTCTCTTCCGTCTCCCGTCAGTGTGCAGCTCAGAGCCGGAGAACATCCAGGCGGCCCCCCACAACCGCAGCAGTCTGCTGGTGACGTGGGAGCGGCCTCGGGCGGTGTACGACACCAACATCGAGAAATACTCCGTCAGCTATTGGCTGGACAGTGAAGCAAACTCCGCCCCCTCTGTGTACCTGACGGACGGAGATCAGGATGTGGTGAGACGGTCCATCCGTTTGTAATACCAGCAGGAATTCCCTTAAGGTAGTGTGTAACCCATGTGAGCCCCCCCTCCACCCAACCAGTCATCACATTCCTTCAGCATTTCCAGGACATCATCAGGACACTGTTCAAAAATAACAGTTTTATAAACTATCCTAGTTTTAAATTCAAAAGAACATCAACTGAGAAACTGACAAATATAATAATGCTCCAAACATTACCTGTATTTGTCGTTGGTCTTTGATACTGATTCCAATCTTTTGCCCTCCACTAGGGGGCGATACTAGATGACCTATTGGCCAATACCAGCTATGTTGTCCGGGTGGTAGCGGTCTGCACCGATGGTCTGTACGGACGCACGAGCGACCTGCTGACGGTCGCCATGCCCGTCGACGACCTGGGTAAGAGCCAACGTTCCTGAGGCCGAGCATTTCAACAGATGAACAGAAAAACATTTGTTTGTTTTTAAATGCAATGTGTGTTGTTTTATTTATTTATTTGATTGTCTGTCAGCTTTATAGATTATGTGGAAGATTTTTATTTAAAACAAAAGTTGATAGTGGATGTAGTTTTGGTCTCTACATTCATGAGACATGTTCAGGGCTGGTTTAGCTTAGCTTAGCTAAAAGTGTTAAAGTATGAGGCGAGGTGCGAGTGTCGCCTGTGGCCTAACAGAACTCATTTCCTCATCAATCCCAATGAAAAAAGTTCTTTTACAGTTTAGTCTCTGTGTTCACTGTCACCTTTTATCACCAGTCTCATTTTTGTTCTTTTTTTTAAAGCATTTCCATCCATCCACTCATCCTCCTTCTGCACCCTGAATGAAATGACAGACATGTTTTTCCTTCTCCTTGTAGTCTTCATCCTCCCTACCTTTCACTGTGGGGAACATATTTTGTATTCGTCAGGATTCAATCGACCGTACCTTTACAGTTCCGCTGTTTAATTCACCTTCTTCTGCTTTTAACTGTTTCACAAGTTTCTGTGTACCCTCTCCATCTACTGTCTCTACATATTTCTATTTTTCTAAGATGAAAGAATGGGCTTGGTGTTGGGTCAAAGGTCATTACTTGTCTCCCTTTGTGACACGTGGGAAGACGAAGCCACCGTTCTTGTTTGTGTATTAGCTACGTGGCATCCATTCCTTCTGCCTGTCACAGTAAGACTCACGTTTGCATGTGTGCAGCAGCATTGTGTGTAATTAGGTAAGAATGATAGCAACACAGTAATTTTGTATTTCAAATAAATTTTATATTAAATAAACTAATATGTCTTGTCACAAAATAAAACTCCACTGTCGCCGTACATGAATGTGTTATAGCAGAATCTGTTGATCAGCAATAAAACTGATCGTTTCATCAGTTCAATTTTTCTCTTTCTCAGTAAAATATATTTTCATTTTATTAAAAAACTAGAAAAATGTTTACAGTATCAAATCTGTAATGATTTAACATAGTTTTTTCATTAAATCATCATAAATCCAGCCGCCGTGCAAAAGAAGTAACTTATTTAACAAATATATTGGTTTTTAAGAATTAAGAATTTAAGTATTATCATTGCTTAATCTATAAAAAATGTGTTTTGATTTAAACTCAGTCATTTAATCGAGAAGATTAAAGTCAAACTAATTTCTCTTCATTAACAGATGAATTAGTTATGATTTTAACCATTTTTCACTGTGCATCAAACCCTGAGTCATCTCACTCACACCCAGTTCATTAAACTTGTAAAACCTCACCTCATGCTTCACAAACCAGTTTGAGCTGGTCTCCATGATGTATGACTTAGCGTGACGCAGGTAAGAGCTACACCCCCTCACCTGCCCCATCTGCCCCCTCACCTTCTCCCTCACTTGCCCGCCGTGTGCCGTGCGTTTGAGCTCAGTAAACATTTGTGGCATTTGCAGATAAGCCAGATTCTTTTATCCATCTAAGATGAGAGTAGGTTGAAAACCAAAAAGCATCATAATCATGGACGGGAGCCGTCACGTTCTCTCTTTGATAAAAGATAAACCACAAAGATCATTCATTGCAAATGCTTTTTTGTTTCCTGTGTTTGGCTGAATTGTTCGGGAAATACATGCATGACAGTCCAAATGTTTCTTTTTGCATGTTGTATGCAATCTTTGCTCACCTGTTGGCATCGTGTTTACCATGAAACCAACACTCTGCTTGTGTGTGAGTGTGTGTGCAGACTTTTCTTCTTACCCCTTTTCCTCACAATGCTATGTCACAGCGTTTAAGATTCAGATTCGTTCATATTATTGCAACACAACAGAGATGTTTGTACTCTGAAACAATTTCAGGTTTTGGCTTCTCCTCTCTGTGATGTTCTCATCATGATGTTTTCACTGTCAGTGTCTTGTGTCTTATGTCTTTGCTTTTACCATTGTTTTTTTTATTTGTTTTTTTTTTTAACCTTTTTGAGCCGCAAAGAAATAAAGGCAGCAATGTTTTTATCCAGTAGTGAAGTTGTTATAAATTGAATTCTTGTTTCTTTTGTGGAACTAATGATACAATTTGTTTTGTTTTTTCCAGAAGATGCACTTGGTACAAATTTGGATGAATTTGATATTGAGGTAAATAAATCTTCCTTTTTTCCTGTAAGAAATTGTTGAATCATTTTAATTGCTGTTATGTTAGTGTTTATTAAACCTGTCATCAACAGAGTAACTATGATCCTGATCTGTCGTGGAAAGAACCAATCCAGCCTGAGGATTACGGTCCGGCCTGGATTCCTACAAACTCACCAGAGACAACAACAACAACTGAATTTCCTCTTTTACCTTCACCGGGCATCAAAAGCACAACAACAGAATCTGGTTGGAGAAAAACCACCGCTGTTCCAGTTCCCCCAGTCAAATCCACCCACGGTGGTCGCGTTCTGAGCAATTCAGAAGGCACGACTCACAGTACCTACTTACGGCCACCAGGGGTCACTCTGACGCCGGAAACCAGAAGCAACCCTCACTTCGTACATTTACACTCCACAACCACAGCAAAGGAAGTCTTCGTTTCCACATCCACTACCCCTCTGTATTCCAATGCAGAGACAGAGGTTGTTCCTGAACGCAGCAGTACACAAGATTCTGGAAAAGCCGTCAGTGGTTTTAGATCCTCTACTCCCACATTGACCAGTACAAGGACAGAAGGTGGGAAAAGTATTCCTTCAAATAGTCCCTTCACCACATCCACGTCTCGTAGCAGAAACCTGAGTAGCACAACAACAGCATCACCCTTCATTCAGATCCTGTCAAGTCCAATAAACAAAGGCAACACCAGTGATCGAGGTATGGTCCCCGGACGGGGAGGTCACCCAGAGACCCAGGAAACAACCTGGACCACGCAACCTTTCTCCTCAAATGAAGCGGCTCCTCAGGAGCCCACAAGTTCCAGCATGCCTCATATTTCATCTAACACAGCCTCTGTCCAGTTGAGTGGCGTTCTCTTGCAGACCACACAGCCGCTGTCGAACGGTGAGCGCCCCTTTGTCCTTCCTTCCTCTTCCTCCTCCTTTGCCTCCTCCCCTCTGTGTGACACTTCGGATCCCGACACCGCCCCCTCCGACTGCCTGCATGACCCTCCTTCCTCGTCTTGGCCTGTGTTGTCTGCCTCCACATTGGATCCCCAGCATGCCGTTACTGCGCCGCCGTCTCGCAGTGACCCAGCTTCTCCTTCGACCCCTACGCTCTCTGCCTCCACCATGCTTCACATCCCTCACCCCTCACACCCTCTGTCCAGTTGGGAGACTATCCCCGTCTCCCCAGATGTCAGGTTTGATGATAACGATAGCGAAGGTGAATTCTCGTCTGGGTATTCATCTTCATCAGTCTCTTCAGGTGACCGATCAATATTTAGCGAAACCCCTCCTCTTCAAGCTGCGCCACATCCGTCGGACACCGCAGTCGCCGTCGAACAATCTGAATCCTCCTGGGAGCCTTCACTCTCTACAGTCTCTCTATCTCCCACCCTCCAGCCTTCCATTCTCCTCTCTAGTGACTTCACTTTTTCCGGCACAACTCCAGGCCTATCCCGTTCATTCTCCGTGGGGTTTGAGGACTCAAGGTATGCCACAGGGAGCACAATAGAGTCTGTTTTCCCTGAAATCAACGGTGATGGGTTTCCGTTAGCTAGTGGTGTTGACCCCATGTGTGGCTGTTCTCTGGAGCCGTCGGTGCCTTCATCCTGGTTGCTTGCCTCTCCTCAAGCAGTCCTATCATCCTCTTCCTGGGACTCTACTAGCTTAGTGCTATACTCTCATGTTGGCATCACTTCAGCCTCTGGTGGTGGGATAGACAAACCTTTACAGTCTCTGTCTGTGGTGGATTCCGATAGGCTTTTGCTGTCCCATAGTGCTATTTACCCCTCATCCTCCGCCTCAAGTTCCTACCATTCCCAAGTCACCTATAGTGACCTGCCCATTTCTGTTGCAGCCACAACATCTGGTATCGCGGATCCCTGGTTCTCGCCATCAGACAGGAACCCCTCCCTACAAACCTCTGCTCTTCCTTCCGCATCCTCAGCCTCCCCCTTCACCCCCAATCCAGAAGGCCAGGCATTAGAGACTAGCAGCAGTGCCTCCGGGTCTGCCCTGTTCCCTTTCTCTCTGGAGGGTGTAGATCAGGAGTGGGACAGGGTTCAAACCTCGGCCTCAGGAGAAAGCACATTCCCTTATTCAGCCAAAATCACCAACACCGTTCCCCCCTCTATGACGTCTGAATCTGGGCAAGTCCCCGATGATTTGGATGAACGCTCCTCGGCATTCTATTTTGAAAGCGAGAGCGGTAGCGCCATCAACTCTGAGATAGGAGACACGGAGTTGCCGACCATTTCTGCGGTAACCTCAACTTTGCCCTGGTCCCTGGGTGAAGGGGAGGAGAGCGGTTCAGGGCACGGTGAAAGCCTGTACGACAATGAGACATCCTCTGACTTCAGTATCTCCGAACGCACTGAAAGAGAGTCAGAGGAAGAGGAGCCAGTTGAAGGTAAAAGAAAGCAAAAAAAACACTGCAGTACAACTGCAAAGAACCAAGGAAAGGTTTCTGGCCATCAAAGAGATGACTAATCCATCTAACAACTACAACTCCATGTTTCATGTTTCCATTATTGTCTGGGATAGAAAATAGGAATCAGAATCTTCAATGCTTTCAATGTCATTTGAGATTGTCATGTTAGTTCCTCTCTTCCATACAATTTCCAAACCAAATATTCATTTTATGGTTGCAACTGACAGAAGTTTTAGCCCAGTATGAATCTGATAAGTCTGGTTTATGAAAACACTCCTGCAGATTTGTTGGACATACACTCCCAAGAAAAAGTTATGTTTTCTCTTTCATTATCGTTCTAACCCTTGTTTTGAAATACAATTTATGAGGTATAAAATTCTTTACGCTCTGAGTTTACAACCACATCTGTGGTCTTAGATGTTTTCCCTGTTGTTACCTGTTGTGGCCACTAGAGAGCAGCAGAGCGCTTCAAGCGCTCTCGACCCCATCATGTCCAACTATCCTGTAAAGAGAACGCAGGAACTATCCTGTTCCTGCGTTCTTTAAAACGCAGGAACCTTTTGTTGTGCGTTTTAAAGAACCATACGAGTGGTTTTGCACCGTACAGCTGATTAATAACAAGTCAAATATTTATTATACTGCTGGATTCAGTTTACCGATTTAATTTATTTTCAGTTAATTTCTATAAAATTCTGCGCTAAACACTTGCTGGAGACACAATCTTCAATAAGGAGATGCTTTGTTTTTGAGTTACTTTGTTGAATTGAAATACTTGCTTTAAAACATTTTGAATCGCGCCATCCAAGGACGCTCTTAATTTTGAGTGTTTCTTTTATGGAGGAGATTCACACAAGATTTTTCTTTTTTGCCTAATTATTCAACAACTACTCAACTCATTTAAAACAAAACTTGTTGGAGAGGAGGGCCACGGGTCAGGACATCCAAACAGAACTTTGGGATCGTGCACCATCGAGTGCCTTTTGATTATCCCGCATTGCGATTCATGAATGATAGTCGCTTTGGCAAATTTTCATTGTTAGACTTTCTTTAAAATGGAGAGTTTTCAAAAATAATTCAGTTGAGAAGTAATTAAAATTAACATGACTGCTCAGGAAGTTATTCTAAACTTTTGTTAAGATAAAGTCAAGGCACTAATTTGGTCTTATCGTTCCCAGTTAATCAACATAATAGCACAATCCTCTTCATCCTGTCCTCCTCCTTTGTTGTTTCATTTAAAATTTATTGAGCAGCAATGAAAATTGTTCACCCATAATTCCCATTTAATCTTCCCTGAATCATTTTCCTAACAAACATCCTTTCTCCATCTTCTGTCTGGACCTTCACTGTTCTTTCTTACTCATCATCACCAGTGTGTCCAGATCTGTTGGATAGATGACTGCGTGAATGGTTTCTCCTCTGTGGGAGTGGTAGCTGCCACAAAAAGCAATTCCTGTCCACATTTTTACGTTAAAGAGTCAGTTAGACTTCTGAATTCATTCCCTGGCAGATATTTTTAATTTCAGTCAGGATTCACCTGATAAATATTGATAGAAAACCAGCCATAGGTTCAAAGAAACAGCCGCTGCCACCTGAAGTCCCTATAGGAGCTGTAGACCTCGGTTCACAGCTCACAAGGATACATTCTCATCCACTCAGATGCCAACATACGTGCACCTACTCACATCTGTTATGAAATGGAGTCGTGATCCACAGATCGGTGCATTGTTGTACTTTGTCCACTCTGACTATTGACATGAGTGTGAATAAACCAGCTTAAAGTAAGAATCGATTTGCTCCCTGACCTTCAGCTGTAGAAGTCTTCCTTTCAACCACACCAGTGTTTCCTGGCAGGTTAGCAGAGCACAAAGGTACAATTCACCAGCGGCGGCACAGTGAGGTCAGGTTAAGTCGTCACGTTTTCTCTTGTCATTATTCAAAGTTACCATTATGCTGCTGATTTCCTCTTGATGTGGACTCATTTGATCTGCTGCTGACTTTTAATTATGAACCTTTGTGTGTCTGGAGTGGTTTACCGGGTGGTTTGAATGTGAGGAGTTCAGCGCCGGCGCCGTTCAGTGGCTGAATGTAAATGGCACTATATTATGTTCCAGCGATGGGCTGTTCATATCGTTCAAGTTTCTTTTCAAGCAGTCATTGAAGTTGAGTTAATTAACTTTTAATTCTGAAAATATATGAAGGAGGCAAAACATTGATGTTGAATTTGACTTCATCTCAGGTCATCCTCTCGTCTCATGTATTTTGATATTATTGTTTCCCAGTTATGATTGGACCGCCACAGAGTTCTGATTCACTTCACACATTGTGGAGTTAGATGCTTGAACTTGAACGTTGAGGTTTTTATTCACATTTAGCCTCAGTCTTCTGTAGAATTCCATCATACGGTCTGACATGAAGGGGGTATCTTTTATACCATGCAAGATAAATCACATTTATTACAAGTCTTATCTCAGGAGATTTCTAGCAGTAAATCTAAGTTCTGGGAACGATGTGTCTCCAACCAGGAAATGATGGCTAACTGGCTCTTGAAGTAAAAGTCTCGTGGACTTTAAATCAGTTAATCTGATGAATCTGAGAAACACAGTTGTATTAAACTTCTCATTTCCTCTCCCTGCAGTAGCTTTAATGTCTTTCCTCGCCTGCTTTTCCTCCTCAGATGCTAACAACAGCAGCCACGAGTCCAGAGTTGGTTCGATCAGGGAGAGGGAGAGGAAGGCTGTGGTTCCTCTGGCCGTCATCTCCACCCTCACCGTCGTTGGCCTGATAGTCCTGATCAGCATCTTCGTCTACTGGAGGTCAGTACCGACGGTGGATTTAAAGCTACGTTTTAATCGGGCGCAAGGAGCAAACATCTTCACCCACATTTAGCAGGAGGAGATGGAGGAGCTCTCATCTCTGATCATCTGTTGTCAGTCGTCGGCTTTCCAGAAATCTAACTTTTCCTTCATATTCACACAGAATATGCAATTTCTCTTTCAAAATTCATCAATCAACTTTGATGTTGGACACCCTTCGCTCTTCAGAGAACCTGACCTCCAGGTTTTCCTCCAAATCAACAAATCAACTGGGCGCATCCTGTTAATCATTTATTTTTATCCATGAAGAATAAAAGGTGTAGAAGAGCCTCCATTCTCCCTTCCTCTACCTCCTCTTCATCCCATATGATAGCGGATGAAAGGGAGAATTTTTGCCAGAACACTCATATTTGACTGGGAAGCTAAATCCCTGTCAAACACAAACTTAATCTTCCTCTAACAGTGTGTGTGTGTGTGTGTGTGTGTGTGTGTGTATGTGTGTGTGTGTGTGTGTGTGTGTGTGTGTGTGTGTGTGTGCGTGTGCGTGTGAGCCTCAGCCCCTCCTCAAACAATGCTGGCTGTGTTGTGCAGCTCCTGATGCGCTGAATGAATCCATTCACTTGTCGCCGCCATTTGCTTTTGACAGCAGTGGTTTTGATTCCTTGACCTTGAGAGATGCTGTTTTTCATTTTTTATTGAGAAGTATTATTTGCAACCAAACAAATGTTTCTTTGAGAAAAGTAAAACTTTTTTTTTTTAATCCGTCAAGGGCTGAAACTGAAAAGTTTCTTTTCTCCTTTTGCTGAAAACATCTTTCACTCAGCCCAAAGGGAAAAAAAATACTCAACTGTCCACTCAGACCGCCAAATAGCCAGCCTCAGAAATCCAAGGACATGTTGTCAAATGCTTTCAGTCATATTTTTCAAAGGCTGCATCTGCAATCCTGGAGTCTTCACATATTGTTCTTGTTTTGTCCTCATCGTGTTGTTTGTATCTCCAAGATTGAGCAATGCTAAAACGGTAATAATCTGAGGAGCAGGGACGGGGAGGGGGGGGTTAATCCTCAGAAAACGGTGTTCCTTGGCCGTGGCGGTTCCAACTGAGAGCATCCAGAGACGGTCAGGGGATAGAAAAGGACATCCGCCTGATTATGTCAGACAGGCAGAATCGTGTCAGCATCTTGTAGGCTGAGCAACAGGAGGCCAAACTGCTCTAATCCGGCCTTGTGTCCTGTTTCGCTCCCTGCTGACAACACGGTGCTCATTTGGACACTGCTGTGCATTTAAGGTCAAGTAGTTTGAGTTCTCCACAAGTTTAGAGATGTACTTCAAATTAGCACGATTGTTTTTTTCAGAGCAATCAGTGAAAAGATTGATTGTATAAATAGAATCAAAGCGTGATTAACAGAGGTGATCGTCAGCCTGGAGTTCATCAGAACGGTGCAGCGTTTTTCAAGCTTGTGTCTGTTAATGAGCAGCAGCTGTTTCCCTGTTTTTGGCTGAAGTCCTCACTGAGCTCCTCAATCCGACATCAGTATAATCAGATTAAGTCGTTTCAGTCTCAGTCTCAGTAGATAAACGAGTGAATTATGCGCCGATGAGCAGCAGCAGCAGCAGAATCACATCTTTTGAAGGATAATCTAACGTGTCTCCTGACATTCAGCGCCGCCTCTCAGAAGGTGAACGTATTTGTATTGAAAGAAAATATCCTTCGATCTTTTGGATGTTTATTCTGTATCAATCAAGTACTGTAATCGGAAGCTCTAGAGTCTCTGGGGTTGACCATTTCTGAGAAGGAGCCACACAGGAATAGTGTGTGAAGTAAATTAGGATGTAGAGATTCATCTTTTTAACCAGATGAAGCATTGTTTTGCTTAAAAACAGTCAAATTATAAAAAAATAAATGGTGAAACATAACAGTCACTCCAGTCCCACTAGTTTTAAGTGATATCAAAATCGAGCTTCTGTCAAGCAGTAAAAAGGAACAACTGTTTGTTTTTCCTCAAAACGTCTCGGAGCTCAACCCTGATGCTGGTTTTTTTTTTCTTCTTTTTGTCGGCGGTAATCCCTGATGGCTGTTTCTGGCTGAGACAACACAGGTTCATCTGAGATTATCTCATCCATTTAAAAACTTGTCAAGGATTAGAAAAACATCTTTTTTCCTGTGTTTCTGAGAAGATTACCATGTATTCTTCTGAATCTGGGCCAACGGAGAGTCACATGAAAACAAAAGCATCTTCTGCCTTTCAGCTGCTTCAGCATCAGAACCAATGACCATCCTGGTCATTGGTGCATAATATTCCCCCTATTTATTTGTTTAATTTATTTATTTACTTACCTTTGTGGATTTTGTCCTATCTAAAACACAGATCACTTGGACTAAATGTATACATCATTGGAATTTATAAAGACATTTTTAAAATAAAAATTAAACCTGATATTCACTGTTGTGTTTTCAGAACTTGTTTTCAGACGGCTCACTTCTACATCAATGAGAGTTCATCACCCAGAGCCATCATCACACCACCCAGTGCAGCTTCAACATCCGGTAACACACACACACACACACACACACACACACACACAGAGTTGTATTATTTGCTTAAAAGTGAAGATACAGCTTTTTATTTTTCAAGTCATTTTGGTTTAATTTCAGCAACCGTGAATTAGAAATTGTCCAAAAGTGTTTGTCCAAAATTTATGCAACTTGCATTTCAGTGGGAAAATGGAGAATCTTGAGTTATTCTGGAGTAACACTCATGGCTGCAAGGATTCTTTGCTGTGTCAGCAAGATTTCTATTAAAATTTTCCATCAAACTGGTCTCGGAATGATCCCATTTAGATAAAAATCTAAATGTTGAACAGAATTTTCAGTTAAAAAAATAGTAATTTTCAAAATTGTCATTAGGTTCCACTCACCCTCTGGAATTTCCACCGCCTTGTTCTGTTATTCTCAATCCTGCACAATGTCTTTTTTTTTCCAAAAATGTCAATTAAAAAAAGCACCTTTGAAAATCTCCACAATATCATTTATTTTAATGCCTCTGCTGTGTGAAAATATGTTTCCGCTCTTAAACTACCCTTGTGTTTTAGAGATGTCTTCACATTTGCACTCAGCTTTCCTTCTATCTGTAGTCACACTTTAATTTGTACATTTAATAAAAACCCTTAATATTTACCACAACAAAATCACACACTACGCATACACAACTTTAGGCTATATTAACACTTCTTCTTGTCCTGCAGGTTTTTCAGTGTTTTTTTGTCCTGTTTATTTTCCAGATGTGAAAACAGCGTTCCCGGTGAAGGAATTTGTCGGACATGTGGCCGAGCTTCACAACAACCACGGCTTTCAGCAGCAGTTTGAGGTACAGGAGGAGACTGAGTCAAACGAGAATCAGAATGTCTTTGTGGAGGTTGTTTTGTCCTCATCTGCATGCTGCGTATTGTTCTGTGATGATCTGATGGGGTGCAAGATGGCTTTATTTTTAGGTGTTATTATGACAATTAAAAATAAACTGCAATGTGGTTAGTGTGACATATGAGCTTTTTGAGGGCGGATGTTGTTGTTTTTTTTACAATTTGAAAAATCTTTTACAAAACAGGCACCAGCACAAATAAACTCACACATGATTGTAGTACGTTTAGCAGTGGAGAGGGTGGACATGAAAATTCCAATCAAATTAGTAATTAATTACACTTTTCTGTGTTTTTTTTGGTTCATTTAAACATAAACTTATTTCAGTATTTTTTTTTTTTATATGCTTGCTGATCTTCCCTTTGTGTGTTTGCTGTAGCATGAGCTATATTGTGAGATAAATTTGTGGTTTTCTGTGTTGTCATGTAATTTGTATTTGTTTTTTTGCCACCCTTTGTTTCACTGTGTTGTCACGGAAACATCCTTGCTGCCTGCTACTTCCTCACCCTCGTCATTAGATACTGAAGGAGAGTTATGAGGTAAGATGCTCTCCTCCGGTTCTCCCATTAAACCGCTGCTGCTCTGTGTTTATTGTCTTGTCTTGGATGCAGTGTTTTTGTTCTTGTGGAAATGTGGCTCTTCAGGATGTTACAGTCGTGGATGTCTTTTAAGAAATGAAGTCGCTCACTAGTTTTTGCTTTCTTTTATCAACTTTTCACTAAAATGGCATTGTGAACATAAAAACCGGCAGTATTAAGATTATAATCCTCCTGTTTTACACGTTGACTCATGCAATGACATCAGCTCTACGCCACGTCCAATTGAGCAAAAGTCCACCTCCACCTTCTTAAACGGAGGGGCGGGCTTTTTGGTCGTCAATTCACTCTTCGGAATCTGTTGTGCTGTCAGTATTCATATTTTTAATAATTTTAATGCCATCTATTTATGAGAAAAAATGCCTTCTGCACCGCAGTAATTTAATTGTTGCCGTACCTCAGTTAGCTACTGCGGAAAATCATGAGCAAGGCTGCCTCAGTGTTGTATCCATCCCATAATACAGCCACAGAAGAAGTGAGGAAATTTCTACCTAAAGCTACATTGTGGGAGTTTTCTGTATGAATTTATGACATTTTTTAGTGTTTTATAAACTTTTTACAAATCTGAATTCTGCAGCTGTCCACTCTAGTTATGGATTTTACAAAAACTGGCACAAACTGGTTTGACAGAGCTGAAAGAGGAAGTAACTGAAACCTTAAAATGTATGTGTTCACGTAGACGACGGTGTGTGCAGAAAGTATTACACACATTTCTGGTTTAAGTTGAAACGCTACACTTAAAATCAAAAACCAAGCTGGAGAAGTCTATTTGAAGACCAACTGTTTCCTGTCATAAATATGAACACAGTATTTTCCACACTATAAGACGCACTGGACTGTAAGACACACCTTCAATGAATGGTCTATTTTAAATCTTGTTTTCATATATAAGGCACATTGAATTATAAGAATTTGAGAAAATTAAAGGCTTTTAGGTGTGCCCTATTGTGCGGAAAAAAAGGTACTAAAAGGCTCTAGATTTTTATATACAGTATAACAGGAAGTTAGAATCCATTTTTATAAAGAAGTTTGTAGAAAAAGAACATATTAAAAAAGTTTTGCTACTTAAATTTTCAAAATGTTTAAATGATACACTGCTTTAATGATAACTAATATTTCATGAATTATCTGCCTACATTCTGGATCTAGAAATAAACTTGCGCTACCAAATTAGCGCAAGCGTTGTTTTCCAGATGAAAACAACGCTGTAGTGAATAATGAGGGATTTGAGGGATTCAAGCCTGACTTTGTTGTGTTTTTGTGCATCCAGGAGGTTCAGTCCTGCACCGTGGACATGGAAATGACAACTGACACCTCCAACCACCCTGATAACAAGACGAAAAACAGATACAGCAACATCCTGGCCTGTGAGCATGTTTGATTACAGTCACCGCAGCATAGCGTTTAAAAGACGGAGCCGTATATTTATTATTTTCACTGTAACCTGATCCTCAAACAGTTTGAAAAGATGAGCTTAAATGTAGGTTTAAATAATATAATGTTTCCTTGTTCCCGTTATTATCATCTTTACATTTATGTTGTCTTTAATCCTCAGACGACCACAGTCGAGTTAAACTCATACCACGAGCTGACAAAGACGGAAAGACGAGTGATTACATCAACGCAAACTATGTGGATGTAAGAAACCTGCCATCACCTGTTTTTCAGTTTAATTTCCAAGCGTTATACAAACCGAGGCCTTCATCTTCACCCCAGCCTTGTCTCCTCTTTCTGAATCAGTCAGACATACAGCAAAAACTTGTTTTATTTCTATCCTCCAGAGCCACTTCACTTTTCCCTCTTGTCTCCCAGAACCAAAGTCAGCCTGTGCCGCTGTATAGTTTTAAGCCTATTCATCAGACTTGCTGTTGTTAGCGGGGACCTGCATGGCTCTGCATTATCGCCACACAATTAAACTCTCATTTTCAGTATCAAGTTGTTTTGTTAGAGGCAGAGAGGACACAAAAAACCCCTGTGACTGTCATGGCCTCTCTGGAGAGCCGGCGTACAGGTTACAAAGTTGGTAAAGCACGTTGAGGATCTCTCAAGCACGCACTTTTGTCTGAGTCTCGCACAGCGCAAAGGAAACTTTATTCTGTCAGTCATGTGAAGGTTACCAAACTATTAACGGGAGTGATTGAAAAATGCCCTCTGCCGAGAACATGTGACACCTTCTTTGCTGCGCTGGCTTTAAAGGAGCTCTGTGGACTTTTCTTTTAAACCAACAAAAGTTGCATATACATTCAGCTTCTCACCAAAATGAATCAGGTTGAATCCTTGAGATCCTACATATTTGTAAAATGTATTCCCTCCCTCATGAACCCTTTGTAAGAGAGATTTTAAAGCGTTTGAAAACCAGTATTGTTTCCATGCTAGCAGTGTACCTTTGACGGCGCATTGTTGCGTATTGCATAGCCGCCTCTAGATTAGGAGAATGGCGTGACACGCTTCATCATCCGGCTCTAAATTTTGTTTTAAGCAGCCTTGACCTTTATTTCATTCACTGAGTCATTCTCACATGGGAGAATCTTTAGAGCAGAATCTCAGTGTTTTTGGACGATGTTAGATTGGCACCAACTTTCCTGCAGACATTCCTGGTTCCCAGAGGATAAATCCTCCTCACTTTGGTGGCACCATGTCTGTTTGTTTTTTTCACCAGCAGGCGCACATTTTTGATATTTATGAAATATTTTCAGCCCTAAAATTTAGTTTTTCTAATGAACTACGTACTTTATCTTTGGTGATTTCCTGATTTTTACCTAGTAGCGCAACGTCTCCTCCACATGTGTAAATTACACATTCATGATTCCCAGAGGATTCATCCTATTGTCTTTGACGAAAACTGGACAAAACATTAGTGGCTTTTAGTGCATTCATTCATTAACTTTTGATTGTCATTCAGTTATTTTTTAATCAAAGAGGTTTTAATCGTTAAATCACGTGACTTCTCTTTTCACCCTTCTTCTTCAACATATTACTTGTGTCGCTTTAATTTCTGGTAGCTTCAGAAAAAATTGTGTATTTGTATTTTGTAGGAAATGCTGGCAGGTTTCTGAGGAGTTTCTGAAAGCTGATGTAGCTGTTATGCGTTTCCTCAGGGCTTCAACAAGTCGCGGTCGTACATCGCCGCTCAGGGTCCCCTGAGGTCGAGCACGGAGGATTTCTGGAGGATGATTTGGGAGCAAAATGTCGGCGTCATAGTCATGATCACCAACCTGGTGGAGAAAGGAAGAGTGAGTGAGCAGATTCCGTTCCACAGTTGAAACATTTAGAGGATGAATATTCCTCCTTAATTTTGTACATCACAAATGATCCAATAATAAATGTGGAACTTTAGTGAAGTGGTTTATACAGTCAAAAGTGAAATTAATTCTGATGTCCTAAACAGGAAAATAAAAATATACAAATTATGAATATTTATAAATTGAATGTATAAAATAAACACAAAAATCTAAATTTTTATTTGAATTCATGATATTTGATGCAGCAAATTTCTCCTCAGAGGAAGTGTGATCAGTACTGGCCGGCCGAGCTGCAGCAGGAGTACGGCAGCTACCTGGTGACGGTGAAGAGCAGCCGAGTCCTCGCCTACTACACTCAGAGGAGCCTCACCGTCAGGAACACCAACACCAAAAAGGTCTAACAAACAGCCGATCAGATCTCAGTGACTGTATTTGTTGCATATAAGTGTTCAAAATATTGCCGTTTTAGTGCCAAGTGCACATGAAGGACGAAAAAGATGGATCAAAGCAACATCTGATGTTAAGATCAGATGTAAATATCACATTCTGACCTGATATGTATTTATTATTTCTCATTCTTTTCCGATCTAAGATAATAAAAAAAACCTCAGCAGGTCGTTTGATATTTGAAGGACACTCTTTAACATTCAAAGCCTCTCCGACAGGCGGATATTTACTGCAGTAAAAAGGAATGAAGGCAGGAATATGCCGCCGTGGTGTTTGTAGAGTCGACTAAATGCAACTTTGAACAGACACATTCAAATTGAATTTTAATTTGTAATCAAAAAACCTGAAATATTAACCACTGAAAATATGATTAGATGACATTTTATCATTTTTGATATTATGCTTAAAATAGTAAATATATAAAAGTTTAAAGAGACATTCAAAAACAAACCTTTTTCAGGTCAGTAATATTAAAAGAAACGTGATATTAAATTAACAGATAAAGGAAGATGCAGATTTAAATAAATAAGCCTGATAGCTAACTAGCTTAGTTTATTTACCGGTCAGTTATCCTGTTGCTAGTGGTTACTTCAAAATTTTGTTGTATGAGAATTTTTTTTTTTTTGTAGAATTTTTGTCGTATTTATTTTTGTAGCCATAAGTGTAAATTGTAACTTTCTCTTAGCAAAACAGTATAACAGGTCTGACGGGAGACATCAAGGAAATTAAAATGCAAAATGTTCAGAAGCATAAGATAATTAACTTTTAAAGTGCCTTTAGAAATAGCAGTAGGGGAAAGAATAAATAAATAACAGCAAGGAAAATGAAAAAAAAATCTGCTTGAACAAGAACGAATGCCAAAAGCAAAGTGAATCTCTTCTATTTTTGTACATTTGTGTCCCATACCTGTAGGGGTCCCAGAAGGGGCGGAGCAATGAGCGGACTGTGATGCAGTACCATTACACCCAGTGGCCAGACATGGGCGTCCCAGAGTTTGCTCTTCCGCTGCTCAGCTTCATCCGCAAGTCATCGAGAGCCAGGACGGACGAGATGGGGCCAGTGGTGGTGCACTGCAGGTAGGATCTGAGCACAAAAACAAAAAGTTTTTTGGTTTTTGTCCTCGCGTCACATCCTCCCATTCTTCTTTTCTCCTCTCGTCACTCTGAAGTGCCGGCGTTGGTCGGACGGGCACCTACATCGTCCTCGACAGCATGCTGAAGCAGATGAGGGAAGAAAACGCCGTAAATGTCACAGGCTTCCTCAAACACATCCGCACGCAGAGGAACTACCTGGTTCAAACAGAGGTCAGAGGTCAACTTTATGTCTGCCCACGCATTCATACAGTTCAGTTAGATGTTGCCTTTCAAGGAGGTGTTTGAACCCAGTTTGCAGGTCAAAATGTGGTGAAGTTAAAACGGAGAAAACCAATTTCTTTTTGTTGGCATGTTTTTAACAGATTTAAACATTTATTATTTTATTACATTCATATAGAGGGCAACTAAATCAGAGTGGAGTCCTCGTTCTCAGCACCATCCCTCTCCTCTTTGCAGGAACAGTATGTTTTCATTCATGATGCCTTGGTGGAAGCCATCTTGGCTGGAGAGACAGACGTGGCAGCAGCTCACCTGCACAGGTACGTGAACGAGCTGCTGATCCCAGGACCAGCCGGGAGGACGCGCTTGGAAAAGCAATTCAAGGTGAGCGGCTTCTCCAACAATCGATTCACTGTGTCCAGACCCAAAATACACGAACGGCATTCAATGGAAAAGCAGTATTCTAAAATAAGATGTTGTCCACAGCTGGTCTGCCACCCTGAAGTGAAACAATGTGACCAGTCTACTGCTCTGCACGACTGCAACCGCAGCAAGAATAGAACGTGTTCTGTGATCCCTGGTGAGTCCAACACGTTTGTCACCTCAGGAGCTGCAGCTTTTAAAGGACAAAGAGGTCTTTTTTTTTTTCACATGGCTGCACAACTGAAATATTTTTTTCCGTCTTTGCAGTTGAGAGGTCGCGAGTGCGCCTGACCACGACGACGCAGGACGCTTCAGACTACATTAATGCATCGTATATCACAGTAAGAGGGAATTTAGGAGGTTCAGGAGAAAATTTTCTCCCAAGTTGGTCAAAGTCAAAGTTAGAGGAGGACTCATCTCCATTTTTTTTCCATGTTAATGGTTTTGACTAGTGCTGTCAGGCGATTAAAAAAATTAATCAATTAATTACAGGATTTGTAATTAATTAATCTAATTAATCACATTTGAATCTCATACCTGCTAAAGGCCCCCAAATACAGAATTTGAATTCTACAAAATTGCAGTGCATGACTAATCAATAGAATACGCCAAGAAGAGAAGACTTCAAATCCACATTTTTATTGGTTAAGTGTGCTTTATAAATGAAATTCAAAAGAAAAAAGGCCAAGCACATCAGCAAACCAATTAGGCCAGGTGCATTTCACAAAAATGCAATACAAATACAGTTAAATAAAATAAATAACTGACTACAGACAACTGTATGTGTCCTTGAGCGAGTTGCTCAGACAAACAAGCTTGTTTACATTGTCTGAGTGTAAGGCTGCCCTCTTCTTTTGAATGATGTTACCTGTGAGTGAAAAGAGTCTCACATGACACAGACGTGGCAGGGGTAGCCAGGTATTTGCGCAAGAGAGGACAGCTGTTCATAAGCTCCTGCGTGAGCGGCCCACCACTCCAGTGGACACTCACGCATTCCAATGCACGGCTCAGCTTTGTAGCGGGCTAGAGGTTCCTGCTCCTCCTTGTCTGAATCAGCAGGAGGAGGCTCTTCTCCGCTGCTGGCTCGTCCTCCTTTTTTGTTGATAGTCCCGTCTTTGTTCTTTCTATAAATAAACTTTCCGCCCAAAGGTCCGAGTGGGCTTGCCTCGCTCTCCTGTGTCATGTCCATCTCTGTTGTCAGTCACCCTGCTTTTGACTAGTGTCTCAGGTACAAAGTGACGTCACTGCAACCTACGGGTCACTCAATGGGCCAAATTTAAAATGCTTGCGAATTGACTTGCCACTCACGATTAATTGCGTTAATTTTTATAGCGCGTTAATTTGCAGCATAGTTAATTAATCAAATTAACGCGTTAAAGTGACATCCCTAGTTTTGACTCATTAGATTAAAAAAAGGTTTATCGTCCTCTAAATCAGGGATTCCCAAAGTGTGGTGCGCGCACCCCCTGTGGTGCGCGAGTGTAATGGCAGCTGAGCACCTTGAAATACATAATTAAATAAATAATTTAAACACTTTTTAATGCAGGATTAACAGTTTAAATATTTAAATTCATTCACGTAAATCATTTGTAATTTTCAATTAAAAAACGTTTTGGGAAAATTTTAAATAAAAAAAAATACCCAAAATGCACTTGGCTTTCTCCTAGCTACGTGCTAGCTTGTTGTGATAGCAACAACAATAATATGCCGAAATGCATAACTGGTTAAAAACGGGCAGTCTGTCCGGTATTAAATCTGGGAGAAATGAGAGAGGACAGGATACATTGGCCACAACTGAGAGCTGTGTAGTCTACCGGGCTGAAGAAATCGAGCAGGAAAAAGAGAGTGACGATGACGAGACAGGGGAAACTTAAAATGAGGAGCACAGAACGCAGAAAACTCACCCGGACACTTCATCGGGAGAAGGGGGTAAAGAACACAATGAGACTCGTACTCGAAAGAGAAAATATGATGTTGAACTTGGGCCCATGTTATTTTGATTCTTTGTGGCGGAGTAGCATATTTGTTACCATTTAATAACTGTTAGTTTGTTAAATAGGCCTATTTGTTACATAGCAGGGTTCGAAATTGCGCCCACTTTGGTCGCATATGCGCCCACATTTTTTCAGTGCGACTATGAAATATATTTGGGAGCACCGGTGCGACTAGGGGAAAAAATCTGGTGCGCCTTTTTTTGTGAGACTGCGGTCCTGCCAGGAAACTGAGAGCGCAGCTGCGGCTGCTCTCCTGGGGGAGGGAGAGAGGCGCGGAACGGAGATGGACGGAGCGTCTCTATCGCTCCGTCACTGCCTTGCTTTTGGGTAGGTGCTCCTGAAATCTTTGCTGGTGCTACTAATTTCTAAATTTGAGAGCACCAGTGCTACCAAGAAAAAAAAGTTAATTTCGAGCCCTGCATAGTAATAACTGCTGTCCATCACTCATTAGTAGTCGGCTCGCTCGGCGATCATTTTGACTTAAAATATTATTATTGTCATTTTTATATTGTTACTATTATTCTCCCCACCGTTTCTAAAATGAGAGATCATTAGGCCCATTATTGCACAATCTATTCTGTGTTAACAGGAGCCTATATTATTAAACTTGATACCTATATGGCTATAAAGACTACGCCTTTTCTTTCTTTTTTTTTCATGTTTTGGCCATTGGGGGTGCGTCAGCTAAGTCGGGAGGTAGAAGTGGGTGCGCGGACTGAAAAGTTTGGGGACTGCTGCTCTAAATGTTTTGTAAAAAAGAAAAAAAAATGCTAACGTTCTGTTCCTGCAGGGGTACAGGCGAAGCAACGAGTTCATCGTTACCCAGAATCCTTTGCCTGGCACCATAAAGGACTTCTGGAGGATGATATGGGACCACAACGCCCACGTGATTGTGTCGCTGCTGGGGACAACGTCAGGCGAGGTGAAAACATAAATGTGTGCTTTTAGATGGAGGATGATGTCGCTTCACTTCTAGTGTTGGTTCAGAGTGCCAGGTAAAGTCTGCTGACTTCCTGTGTTGTTAGATGGAGGAGGAGCTCGGTGTCGTTTGGCCTCGAAAGGGGCAGCCAATCAGCTTTGAGATGTTCATTGTCACTCTGAAAACTGAGGATCACATCTGTATGGCCAATGAGGACATGCTGGTGGTCAGAGAATACCTACTGGAAGCTACACAGGTAGGAGAATCCTGGAATGCGACAGCCTCACTATCATTCAATAATCATTAAAAACAGGTCATTTGGATTTAAATAAACCCTCAGTTTAAAGTGCAGGAAGAGAAATTTGTAATTTTGTTTAGTGGTGGGACTTTCTGTTGCTTTGTTTGATTTTTAACTGTTTAGATTTTAAATTACCTGCACTTTCAGTTCTTTCATCTTTCTAGGAATGTGTCTTGGTTTTCATTGGATAATGCAAAAAAAAAGTATTACCATTTCAAATAAATGTGTTTGTCCAACTAAAGTCTTTTGGTTTTTGGGCTTCATTGTGACTTTTCTGTACTAAAGTTTGATCCTTTTACTTCTTTTTGCATGAGGATGACTACATTCTGGAGGTGAAGCACTACCGAGCCCCCCGCTGGCCAAACCCAGACAGTCCCATCAGCAAAACCTTTGAGCTCCTCAACTTGGTGAAAGTGGAGAGTTCCACCAAGGACGGGCCGACTGTCGTCCACGATGAGTAAGACCTTCACGGGCTGGTCAACGTTTAACATCAGAATAATTTCATTAAGGGAATTTCCATGCTTGATAAAGTCGGAATTTTTTTTTCTCTTTTTTTGCCTTCAAGTGTGGGTGGAGTTACAGCTGGAACATTCTGTGCTCTAACATCTCTGACAAACCAGCTGGAGGCTGAAGGTTCAGTTGATGTCTTCCAAGTGGCCAAGCTGACAAACATCATGAGACCAGGAATCTTCAGTGACATTGTAAGGCTAACCACACCATATGTCTCACAATATGCCGATTATAATGTGCTTTATATCTAATTATCATCTCATTTCCTTCTAATTTTTTTTTTTAGATGATCAACACATACATCAATCAGATAGTATTAATCAAGTTTACATCTGAGCTCTTTACAACATCATGAAAGAAACTTTGAAACACTGAAAGGGAGGACTTCTTTAATCAATTGCATTTACAACAATGCAATAGAAACACTTAAACCTACAACCTACATCTTTTCACGAGTCCGTTTTTGAATGCTAATAGTTCAAATGTAAAAAAAACAAGACGACCGTTAGGTTTACATTACTTATATCAATGATAGTGACATGATTATTTTAATGAAGTACAGCATATTTACTAGTAGTAGTCTTTTTTCAAAGAATTATAAAAGATAGGAACAAATCTTACTCTTAACTCTAACTTCACTGTCCGCCCCACTTATTCCCAAGGAAATGATTTGAGTTACAATGAAGTGGTGAAAGAATGCTGGATGTGTAACAACTGGTTTCTGGTTGTTGATTCACAGGATCAGTACCAGTTCCTGTACAAAGCCATGCTGAGTCTCATTGGGACGCAAGAGGATGAAAAAACCCTTCAGTCCTCCGACAACAACGGAACCATCGTGGTGGGAACTGCCAGCACTGCCGAGAGCCTTGAATCCCTGGTTTAAATACTCTTAAATCACAATACAGTCAAACAGCAAGAGGACTTTTGCAGATGAGCAACCACATTCCGTCCTTCCTCTTCCAACGCCAACAGAACTTTGCGAGATGCCAGACTAATGCGTCACCTATTAAATCAAAACGCAGGGCATTGTAGTTTGCAGCTGGACTCCCCTGCGGTTTTGTAATGTGTGCCTTTTTGTATTTTTCATCCTGTACATCTAACTATGATACAACTCGTAGATTAACTGTCCAACATATTAACGCTGTACTGCCTCATTTCATTCAACTAACAAGCCTTTCCTAGACATTTGTATTTATTGGCTCTGAGCCAAATTGGGGGGGTAAAGGAAAAGACTGCATCTTTTTACAGATGAGATATTTTGTTAGCTTGTCTTTTATAGCAGTCATGCACTGAACGTCTTTCTGTAAATATCATCACAAGGGTAGCAGCTGCATGTCAAATATAAAATAAAAGCCAGGAATAATAAAAAAAAAAAAAATCTAATGTAAATAATATTATAGTAATCAACTCAATGGACCAAATTTCTATTTATACTAGTAGATTTTTATATTTTACCATTTCTAGTGCATTCAAATGTTATGTTTTAATTCTTGCTTAGTTGGGAAGATTAATGCTTTTATATTCTGGATTTCATAACACACTAAATGTGATACATGGGGTACTGACATGTTTGTTTTCTAGTTGAACATGAAACACTGCTGGATTATTAGATAAGGTATTAAATAAATGAAAGAACACCAAAGAAAGAGCCTGTTGAAGTCCTGTATGCATAAACATATTTTTCAAGTGCCCAGCAAACGTTGGCCGAGAAATCAGGTTACATTTGCATGTGTTTATCCAGGGTGATGTACAGCAGCAGAAGGAGGGTCAAGTCCTTGATCACCAGCCTCCAAAACAGGAAGGAGGCTGAAGGTCATAGGTCATGACAAGAGACGGCGACCACGCCTGTCAGCTTGGGAGGGAGAGGTGTTACAAATGCAAAAATGGTAAAAATAAAGACTTAGTCTGATGAAAACACAGTCCTGTGCGACCTGTAGATTATATTTTCCCTTTGTGGAGTCATGCTTTAATCCCTGCACTGAACTTGTTATTCCAATTGATTTCCCATGTGTTAATCCGGGATAAGACTCTGCAAGAAATGCGCCTTTTCAGGACAGAAAATAGGTCAAGTGTCCCAGACGTCATCTTGACCGGCTGCCGTATCTATATCTTCATTTGCATTTTTGACTTTTTATAATTACATGACCAATTATCCCCAGTTTGGTGGCCTAGTTTGCATGGCTGCTTCCATAATTAGTGGAAGCAAACAGGCTGATTGTCTTTTTTTGTTGTTGTTTTTTGTTTTCTTTTTTTTTTGTGAAGCTGAGTGTGATGCTGAGAAGACATGAGAGCAGGATCAGAAATACAAAATATGGGATACATATGTATTATCAAACATGCTGGTTTAGGTGAACAATATCAAACAGATTTCAGACAAACATTTTTGAAATATTTATTTTTCAATTTAAATGTCCAAAACATTCATTCATTTTCCGAACCTCTTATCCGCTTTTGCTGGTCACCGTAAAGTTTAATACAGTATAGCAATTAAAAAACAACGGTCTTACCAATGGCATAACAACAAGTAGAATCTTAAAATGAATCTTTCAAAAAATGACTTAGTTGTGTAAAGTCAGTAGAACTGCGCTAGTGTGTGTTCTGTGTATTCTTTTAGGACTGGTATAATGTGGAGTGTTTTATCTCAGATTTATACTTTTTTAAATTCTCTACTTTGACACTGGTAGTTATGATAATAGTAATCCATCCTTAATGATGCGTTCCAGGACCGCCCCTGAAAAAACGAAATTTCTCAATACAGCGACGAACTATTTATTTTATCCATCCATCCATCCATCCATCCATCCATCCATTCTCTTCCGCTTATCCGGGGTCGGGTCGCGGGGGCAGCAGCTTAAGCAGGGAAGCCCAGACTTCCCTCTCCCTAGCCACTTCGTCCAGCTCCTCGGGGAGAATCCCAAGACGTTCCCAGGCCAGCCGGGAGACATAGTCTCTCCAGCGTGTCCTGGGTCGTCCCCGGGGCCTCCTCCCGGTAGGACGTGCCCGGAACACCTCACCAGGGAGGCGTCCAGGAGGCATCCTGACCAGATGCCCGAGCCACCTCATCTGGCTCCTCTCGATGCGGAGGAGCAGCGGCTCGACTCTGAGTCCCTCCCGGATGACCGAACTTCTCACCCTATCTCTAAGGGAGAGCCCGGACACCCTGCGGAGGAAACTCATTTCGGCCGCTTGTATCCTGGATCTCGTTCTTTCGGTCACGACCCACAGCTCATGACCGTAGGTGAGGGCAGGAACGTAGATCGACCGGTAAATCGAGAGCTTTGCCTTTCGGCTCAGCTCCTTCTTCACCACGACGGACCGATACAGAGTCCGCATCACTGCTGCACCGATCCGCCTGTCGATCTCCCGTTCCATCGTACCCTCACTCGTGAACGAGACCCCGAGATACTTGAACTCCTCCACTTGGGGCAGGATCTCATCCCCAACCCGGAGAGGGCACTCCACCCTTTTCCGACTGAGGACCATGGTCTCAGATTTGGAGGTGCAAATTCTCATCCCAACCGCTTCACACTCGGCTGCGAACCGTTCCAGTGAGAGTTGGAGATCACGGCTTGATGAAGCCAACAGCACCACGTCATCTGCAAAAAGCAGAGACGCAATGCTGAGGCCACCAAACCGGACACCCTCAACGCCTTGGCTGCACCTAGAAATTCTGTCCATAAAAGTTATGAACAGAATCGGTGACAAAGGGCAGCCTTGGCGGAGTCCAACCCTCACTGGAAACGAATCCGACTTACTGCCGGCAATGCGGACCAAACTCTGACATCGGTCGTACAGGGACCGAACAGCCCTTATCAAGGGGTTCGGTACCCCATATTCCCGAAGCACCCCCCCACAGAACCCCCCGAGGAACACGGTCGAACGCCTTCTCCAAGTCCACAAAACACATGTAGACTGGTTGGGCGAATTCCCATGCCCCCTCAAGGACCCTGCGGAGGGTGTAGAGCTGGTCCACTGTTCCACGGCCAGGACGAAAACCACATTGCTCCTCCTGAATCCGAGATTCGACTTCCCGACGGACCCTCCTCTCCAGAACCCCTGAATAGACCTTACCAGGGAGGCTGAGGAGTGTGATCCCCCTGTAGTTGGAACACACCCTCCGGTCCCCCTTCTTATTTATTTATTATTTATGGTAATTTAAACGTTTCTGAACCCTCCCCATACTGATATTAAACCACCGTATCTGTATTACCTATTCCCGCACTCTTGTGGACTGTTTAAAGCACTTTTGTATTGAAGAAAAGTGTTTCTTTAATACACGGAAGTGTGTTCCGTGAGTCTCGGAACGCAGCGCAGACACGGGTGCTGTCAGCCTATAGCATTGCGCGTATGATATCACGTGAATACCTTCTGAAAATCCGCGACGTAGTGAAGCCGTACAATTTGAAGCGCGAATAAGCGATATTATATACAGTAATCCCTCGAAAATTCGTGTATCAGCCATTGCGGCTTCATTTCATCGCGGATTTTTGGAAGGTGGACACGTGACGGCGCACTCTAAGGCTATTGGCTGACAGCATCCACGTACGCGCAGACGCAGCACAGGTACGTAATTTGTGAAACAATGGCTCCCAAACGGATTGCATCTTGTATTCAACGTGGGCGAAACAGGAAAACGATGACGATTGATGGTAAGGTCGGACTTGGATAAACTAAACACCGGGAAAAGTTTTACAGCGGTGGGCCGCCATCACGGAATCAACGAGACGACCGTTCGCGAGGAGAAAATACGAAAGACAGCATCGATATCTTTTAACAAAGACGCATAAAGAGTCGTTACGTCTCGAAATGGGATCATCGTAAAAATGGGAAATGCTCTTTCATTGTGGATTGAAGATTGCAGGAAGAAAAATGTAACTTTTGATTCCAAAATATTCTGAACAAAAGCAAAGTCCCCTTCATGATAACCTTGTGGCTGCTGCTGCACCTGATGTTATTAAACTGCATTTTGCCAGCATCATGGTTGTCATGTTATTGTCCAGTTTAAGGTTTACAACCAGTCAAAATGTTGAAATGAAGATGCTAGTAACATGTACAACATATCTGAGTCAAAAAAGAATGGACTCACATTCCTGCCTTAGACCAGCATTACGATGGACCGATGTTTTCAAAATCGATGGTGAGTATAGAACAGTCTGTAAGAGTGTGGGAAAAGGTCATACAGATGGAAAGTGGTGTAATAATAGTGGACGGAGGCTTCATAAACGTTTAAATAATCGTAAACAATCAAAAAAAAAAAACTTTGTAGCTTTATCGTGGGATTCATTGATCGCTTGTGGAACGCGTTCTCACCAAGACCGGGAAGAGAACGGGAGGCGATGAGCGTGTCCCTTGAGCTGTAGTCACGTGATATACCGTACGTGCATGTGATTGGCTGACAGCATCCGCGTGTGCGTTAACAGGTAAGGTTAATGTGTTCCAGGTCCACCCCCGAAAAGAAAAAATCCGCCTTATAGCGAGTAAATATTTATTTCATTATTTACGTGTAATTTAGACGTTTATGACCCCTCCCCATACTGATATTAAACCAGTAGCACTTTTGGGAGCTACACAACCCAGCGGACCCTTTCCCAGCTGAAAGGTGTGTGGAAGCACTGGAAATGCTGAAGGTGGAGTTCGGTGTGTGATTCCATGAACCACATGCTAATGCAAAAGAAACCCGTCTTTTCCGGAAGCAATTTATTGCCGACATCGATGAAGCTCAGCCTTCTGATCAGTTTGAGTCGGCCGAGTTACAGAACTGTGTTGTTCTGAAAAGACACGTTCAAGCCCAACAGCGTCATTGACTTCTCATTGCATAAAGAAACACGCAATATCCACACTTTTTTGGCTGCACGTATATCTGCAAACCTTTTCATACATGGATGAACTGGAATGTGTGGAAATGGGGGGGGGGGGGGGACTAGAGCATTCAGGGCCGCGCGTGGAAACAGGAAGAGCTGGAGTCCGCATCAGTGCGTTGCTCATCACGCAGGGACATGCCCCCCCGGATAGAAAAAGTTGCAGATACACCGTCCCCACGGCAACGCAGATTCAACGTTTTCAAAAAAAAAAAAAAATCACCTTGGCCAGCGTTTTCAAAAAGTTGCGTTGTCGCGTATTCGGAAGTCGTAAATACAACAAAAAAGTTGCGTTTTCCAAAAGTTCTGGCATCGTGTGGACGGGGCCTTACTTTATTTATTGTAGCACTGAAGAGTAAATATATTTAATTTATATTTTGTTTATATTTTTTTGGTTTTGCGTGTTTTTAAGGGATTCTGTGTTGCTTGTTCTTATAGTTTAGTTGTGGCCCCGTCCATACGATGCCGGAACTTTTTGAAAACGCTGGGCAAGGTGACATTTTTTGAAAACGCTGGGTTTGCGCGGACAGTGTATCCGCAATTTTTTCTACCCGGGGGGGGGGGGGGGGGGCGTGTTCCTGCGTGATGATCAACGCACTGATGAGGATACGTGTGGACGGAGATTTTTTTTGAAAGCGCTGTCGTGTGGACTCGAATCGTTTTCTATGCGGAGTGAAAAAAGTTGCGTTTTTTAAAAAGTTCCGGCACCGTAGTCAGTCCGTTAAAGGCTGGCCTGATGCTCACCTGTATTAAACATTAAAAAAAAAAAACACGCAATGTCTACCTTTTTGGCAGCACTTAGATCTGCACATCCTGTCATACATGAAACTCCTAAAAAAATCCAATGAGCTCAAGATTGACAGATTAACTTCTGCATATTATTTGATTGATTTGTTCACCCTTTTATTAGAAGTGATCAGCATTTCTCCTACAGTGAATCGATTTTTAAAAAAAATATAATTATTTTCATTCTAAAATACATTATTTCGGTTTTATACAGACCTGAAAATGACAGAAGCTTCAGGTGTGTTCAGAAAGTTAGTAAAAGACACTCAGCTGTGCAGTTAGACACGCAGTTTGTTTTAACTTTGTAGATCTCCAGTATTTCCTTGACCCTGACACAGTGAAGTTAATGGAATTTGTTTTGTGGTGCTCAAAGATGGAAAAAGAATTTTGTTTCTCGAAGTTGATTAGATAAACTATTATGAAGGCAGTAGCGTGCAAACAAAGTACTTAAAAGCCTGTAAGTGTTTAATGAGAATGCTTCAGCAACTACACAAGTGATGAAATAAATGCATTTGCAGTGAAAAGATACATTAATCAAAGCTGCTTGAACGCTACAATATTTTCAAATGATCTATTTTTAAATAAAGAAGAAAAAAAAAAAAGGACGTGACAGAATGACTTTTATTCGTGCGGCAACTTTAACATTCTCAAGAAGCAAAATATGTTCTATCAAAACAAGCTTTTATAATCATCTCAGACATGAAAGACGAAACAAGCGTAAATAAAAACCGTCCATTTATGTGAACCAAAGCAATATTTAGATTCATTTTCTAGTTCTTTTAACCATAAAAACATCTGGGGAAAAAAATTAACACCTAAGCTTTAGCTTCTCGAGTCTTCACAACATGCAACACAATGGAAGTTAAAGTTTTCCTCAGAAGTTATTTTATGATGGACGGTGGATGACGGACCTTTGGTCTGGTGGTGTGAATTAAAGGTTTTGAAGTTTGCTGGTGATCATCATCTCTCTCGCTCTTTCACATTTTGAGGGCATTTGTTTGTAGGTTTTTTGTTTTGTTTTTTAATCAATGCAAAAATCAGTGTTTACACAGATCAAGTGATGTGAAAACAGACAGCAAGTTTAATTTGCACACTGAACTGCAACTTACAAACAGGTAAATAAAACTCACATGTACAGATGCATGAAGCGCTAAAAAGAAACATCTTCAAATGTCCAATCAAGCCTCTAGGAATTAAAGTTGCTTTATGGGTGGAGTAGTGTTTGATCTGCTTTTTTTAGACAATTTCAGTTGAACCCGTTTGACTGAAAATATCCAAACAAGGTTTCTGACCATGATTGTATGCAGCCTTTTCTGCATTTAGAGCAGAAAAGGCTGCTCTAAATGCAGAAAAGGCGTTTTAGATGATGGACCTTAGCCATCATTTTAAAATGATGGCTAAGGTCAATTTAATATGCCGCTGTCTGCTTCACTCCTGAAGGGTGCTCTTGGACAGGAAGTGAAGTCCCTCCTCCTTCAGCCGTGTCAGCACCGGCCCATAGATGTCTTTCTTCATCGGAAGAACCAGTCCCTTTGCACTTATTTCACCTGCAGACAGAGAAGAAAAAAAGAATTTTAGCGTTACAAACTGACAAATTTACAATAAACCCAGAACAAATCTTCTTGACTGATGTTACTGACCATCAAGGAGCATGCGAGCAGCAATGGCTGCTGGGTATCCTACAGTCTTGGCCATGGCGGAGAAGCCGTTTGGGTCGCCATAGACCACCAGGGTGATGTGTTTGGTCTCCAGCTCACCAGTAGGATGGCGAAGCCCCACGTCGTTTCTCAACATGATCATGTCTCGCTCGCCCTTATCTGACCAGAGGAGAGAAAAAGTCAGCGCTTCATGTACTGGTAAGACGTCTACGTTCGGTAGATGATCTTTGGTTCGTTCTCAACTGAAGTAGAGTTTGGTTTCCAGGTGTTTTGCCAGAGCGGCCAGGATGCTGTCGGCGTGAGGCACCGGCTCGTCTCCCAACATTCCAAACCTGAACACACACAGAGAGCAAAACACAATGGAATAACCTTCATCAAGCCATTTCAAAAACGCAGAAAACCAGGCTGCTTTGTCATCCCCTGCAGTCACTGTGGCCCATACATCTTTGATTGAATCTAAACAGATGAGCAGCTGCTTTTTGTCGGTGAATTGAATAAATGAACAACGAGTGATTTGAGCTGTTGGCTTTTTACTCTTAAGGAAACATGGAACATGGATGGAACACTTCCAACAGTTCACTTTGACTGTCAGAGGAATTTGTGTTTCAATGACAGCATGGCACTCTTCCCTTCACTGCCAGCGGAACAATGGCAGCACGAAGCCTTGGTCTGAAGAGACTCTTGGAAAAGTTGATTTAAATTGAAAAGTGTGCACACTACACCACTTCAGGCATCCTCATTATGGAGGGATGTAAAAAAAGTATGTAGAAGAAGAGCAGCGTCGGCCTTGTTCTCTGCCCAGCATTCAAAGAAACCACCGCTAACTTTGAAGAGCAGCAGATGTCAAAAGCTACCTTTGCTTGTTTCGGGCTCTGCTCGCATTAAAATCTCTATTTCAGAATTTATTTTTTTTTCTTACCAAAATGCTTCACATTTATCTGTTGGGTAAATGTAAAACATTTTCCAGATTAGTTTGCCAGGAAGTCAAACACTGGACCAGAGGAAACAGAACTTCACCACATGCTCGAACCAATGAATGGGAGTGCAGTGGCACCAAAATGGCTCAAGTAAAAAGTGACAAATTTTGTTTCATTGTGTTGAAGGTAACTTTTCTTCTGCTGGGTTTTCACTATCGATACCACATTGCGACTGTTTATCACAATAAAAGTCTTGTTAAGCAATGAAGGGGATCAGTTTGCAGATAGCGAACAGATTTTTTTCAAAAGCCATGAATCATTTTTAGCATTTTTATTACAGTAACTTCCACAGTTTAACTGCATACACCTGAACAGTGTATGCTGTCCATTGCTGTTTAAATGTGACCGATCAATGTGGAATCAAGTTTTCGTCATCAATTATCTTCTCATCGCCTAAGAGAACCATTCATTGACATTGAAACTGTTATTGAATTATTCTAAATACTTTAGACTGACAGGATACCAGCTTCAACTCTGAGATGCATATAGAAGAAATATCTAAAAAAAAATGAAGGTCAAATTTGGATTTTTTATATTTAACAAATAAAACTGCCAGTCAAAATACTGTTTTCTGCAGAACAATGTCTATATCGTGTATTTACATCCTACGTGTTGCTGTATTAACTGCTCTTGAACAGTCAGTCTATTCATAGAGCTGAAGTTAAATACACTGATCACGTTGGGTCACAATGTGATGTTAGTCATTCCTCCAGTTTGAACCGAACTCGGCAGAAGAATAAATACTATCCTGCATACAAATGGAATGACCTTCAAAAACCAATGAATTGAGTTTCCTTTACTTCATTTGAACATTTTAAAAAAAGATTGAACTTGTATATTTTCACACTTATAATTGCTTTTCTAAACTGTGAGCGCGCATACGTGTCTGCATTGTTTCGCTGCATGTTTAAACCGGAAATATTCATCTGCGTGAGACCTGTCGTCAAAAACGGATCCAGATCTCAAAGAGGCCGTCTGATTTAATTAAAGCTTAATTCATTTTGTGACTACAGGAATTAACGGCTTGACAAGAAGATTTAAATGTGGCATTAAACAGATCTGTAGCGGCGCTGCACGAATCTCTCAGAAAGAAATGTAAAGAAATCCAAGGCTCCATGTTTTATGTTCAATTTCAAAATCCTGTGTGAGTAAAATGTTACTGACACATTACAACAACAATGGCTGTTATTCTTTTTTTCTGAAGACATCTTAAATTAATAATATATCCTTATTTGTTATTGTACCATATGGATCAGGTCAGACAAGGTCAGGTTAAGAAAAGAATAAAACAGATTTCCCTCCAAAGTCGGTGCCAAGACAGAAAGAAGCAGCTGGAGATGCATCGCTTATAAATCCAAATTAGGACCTGGTTTTAGCAAATAAAAGATACAGGAAAGATGTAACTGGAAAAAAATTGTAAGGTGTGCAGGTTTTGTATCTTCAGCGTTTGATTTTGATCTGACACACAACACCGATCTAAGCAACATTTGTAAGTCACAACTAAAGGAAAAATTTTTGAGCACAAACATCGTCACCTTAAGAGGACAGTTGCTTGTTTCCTGTTTGTTTTGTCACCAGGTTTCAGAAAACGCACCGGTAGATTGAGTGAGACGTCATCTGCTATCTGGGAAACGTTAATGTGTCTCACCATCTCAAGCCGTCGATGAAGGAGTCGTCCTTTTCGGTGCGTTCACATAGGGCTTCTTCAAAGGCACTCTGGGAGATCGAGGAGGACAATCCCATCTGCTTACAGAGGAGCTCTTTCTGTGGAAACAAAATATCACAGGATCTCTGCAGGTCCTCCACGGATCTGATCACATTCAATCTCAACTCTTTAAATGTCTTAGCTCTTCATCCAGCTCCTGATTGCTTTGCATCGCCTAAAGATGCTCCCCTTTACATCCTGGACTGACCTTTATCTCCTTGACTCCTCAATTAATACAAGGAGATCAGACAGTTTAGAGATAGCTGCATCACAACCTTTAAAGAGGCACTAGGCCATTTATACGTTTCTCTTTGCATCTGTTTCCATAGTTGTTTTAAAAAAAAAATGGGCATTTTGAATGTTTTCAGAAAGACAAGGAGGTATTGAAAAATCACTAATTAAGATTTGACTTTAGATAAACATATTTCAAACATGTAGCGCTGGTTCTTTTTCATCAGAAAAAGACAAAAAAAAAATGGCTGTGATTATCTGCGATTAACCGGCATTGGCTGTCAAGAGAGCCTTGGCTCACTGCAGCCTTGATGCTGACAGGCAGCCATTGACAGTAATAGGCTCTTCAGCAAACACACTTTCACAGTTGCTTCAAGTGGAAGAAAAGCACGACAGCTTGTTTTTGAAAAAACAAAACAAATGATAGACAGGAGAAAGAAGTGGAAGGCAACTTCTCAACTTTGCGTGTTTTACACTCATTCAGTGGTGGCTTTTACCCAGGAAACAGGAGAGGAGGTGTGGTGCAGTATGGGACAGGTGTCCTTGTTGATCAGACCCAGTTTGATGAATCCGCTCATGGCCTTCGAGAAGCCCTACAAGGGAAAAAAAACAAAAAAACAAGAGAGAACCAAGCTGCAAAACACGCTGAGAGAGTACAATTCAACAACATTCTCTTCTTTAACTCTTTGTCCTCTAAAAGAAAAATCTGAAAATGAATCACACAACAAACAGTCAGGTAACAATCAAAATAAAATCTATTCATTTCTTTATATTTCTTCATGTCTGTGCTGTTTCCAGCAAACAATGACAGAGTGTTTAAAAATGGCCTTTCCTTTACAATACGTTTAAATCAGGTTTGTGGGAAGTGATCCAGCATCATGAAAGCTGCAGACACAAACTGGAATCTGAACTTGTGAGTTTTATTTGTATTCAAGTTCCCCAAAGACAGCAGCTCCTCTGCTCTGTAGATAATGGCAAGCAGGTGTTTCTGAACTAAACTAAATAATACCAGCTGAAAATGCTGCCGTGTGTATGTGCATGTGTGTGTGTGTGTGTGTGTGTGTGTGTGTATCCGCCTGTTGTACCTTGTAACGCAGTGTTCCTCTCAGGACTGTGTGCGCGGTCTGAATGCCGTAACACTCCGAGTAAACGGTGCTGTCGCGGTTGGGAAACCCCTCCAGGTTAAACCCAGGGAAGAAATCCATCGGCGCGGCGGAGTCCATCAGGGCCCCCCCAGCCGGGATGCTCACCACCTGAACACACGGGTGCACCGAATCAGTTTGTCGGAAGGCGGACAAACCAAAAAGAGGGATATATTATGAATGATATTAATCATTTTTGGTCATTTGAGGCCACCATACTTGGTTTTCTTTGAGGAAGACGGCGGGGCTGATGGTGTTCTGAAGGACGCCGTACGGGAACCAGCTGAACTTGTAGCGAAGGGGATTGTCTGAGCATTCAGGAGCAGGAAGTCCTCCGCAGAAGGAGATGTAGGACTCCACCTACGTCATCAACAAAAGTAGGACTGAATTTATTGTTATTATGGATAAAAAGTCACCTGACAATAACCCCGTTTGACTGATTGGAGCGAATCCTGGATCCTGAAGAGACAAACAGCCACGTTTCCTAACATCACACCTCCTCTGAAATCAGGTATTTGTGTTCAGAGGGTTGATGTGAGCCTTCGAAGTGGGAATGACTTCAATACTTGCATGACGACATCTGTTGAAGCACCAAACCCTGTTCGATCAACCATGTGAACAAAGTCTGTCTGATGGATCGATACATCTGCCGGCCCACGAGTGTTCAAACAATCATTATCTCATGCATGTGTGTCTGCCTGTGTGTCTGCCTGTGTGTGTGTGTGTGTGTGTGTGTGCGTGGGTGTGTGTGCACTGACTCACAGTACAGCCGTCGGCTTTTGCCTGGTCGATGCACTCCATGGCCAACATGTGATCGATGCCTGGGTCCAGTCCCATCTCATTCACGATGGTGATTCCTGCCTCCTCCGCACTGACACACACAAACCCACAACAGTTGTCAGTGTGATCCACTGTGTGTTCTGTTTATCTGTTATTGATTTGTATTATAATTGTGACTTGCCAGGTGACTGTAGATGAAACAAGGGTTTAAATTTAAAACAACTAAATCACAAGATGTTCAACACCCTATCTTTTATATGTCATTTTAAGATCCATCCATTAAAGATGTATGAAAACACTTCTTAAATCCTTTCCAATATTGAATTTAATTATAAACATTCTTCCTTTCAGAGGTTTAACTGCCGGTACTAGAAGAGAAATGACAAGTCCATTCCAGATGTGTTTCCATAGCTACATTTGAACTAGCTTGTGATGTCATACAACGTTCACACGAATGGAAACTCTGCTGAACGCTCGGCGGTCACCTGCTGTGCAGCTCCCTCATGGCAGGACACAGGTAGCTGGCTGTCAACATGTTCACTTTTCTCTTGATGCAGTGTTTGGCGATGAGAGGGTGGAGCGAATGCGGCAGCATGCTGAGGAGAAGAGGGCGGGGCAGGGGGGCAAGGCAGACATATGATCACCCAGTTCCCTTTATCACACCTTTACAGTCTGTTCCCCCGCGTTTGTCACCATCACACCGTACCTAATCACCAGGTCGTGGTCTTTGATCAGAGAGTCCAGGTGTCCTTCCTGGCTGCAGACGTCCACCATGATGGCGATGGTGTTGGGATATTTGGCTGCGAGATCTTCTGCCTGCCTCAGAGGGACTGAGCCTGAACAAAGAGGAAAATTTCTCATGGTAATGTGTAAAGGTCATTTTTGATTGTATAAATAGTAGCTCTGAATTATTGTTTTTAGGACCAGAATTCTGTACAAATGCGCTCACCCACAGTGACCTGGGTCCTCTCATCACGAGTCAAATACTCGACGACGGGTCTAGAGACGTATCCAGCGCCCAGCAGCAGGACTCGCTTCATCCCGGATTTCTTCATGATCTGCGCCTTTTCCCTGAAGGACATCAGAAATTTAACACATCGGTAGTTTTAAATGTTATTCCAGTTCAGTTTTGGACAAAGTTAGGAAACAACAATTTGCGACAAATAAATGCTTTAAAGTCAATGTTGATAAAGAAATAAATTTCACTGAAGTCAAAATAGTTTCCTCTACCTTACGTCAGTAGGAAAACAGAACATTTGTAGAGGATCTGTGAAATACAATTAGGTTGCACAACAGACAATATAAATATAGTTGAAGATTAGAATTTTCTTTGATGCCAATTTATTTTAACAGTATTATAATATTATCAGGCTTTATTAACTCCATATCTGACTATTAGCATGATTACACAAAGACTACTGGATGAGTTTTCGTGAAGTGTGGTTGGGAAGGCTTGGCATGTGGCAATGAAGAACGCTCGGTTTTGGAGTGGATCCAGATAAAGGGGCTCTAATGCATGTCTTTCTCATTTGTTTAATTCACATTTCTTGAAAACCCTTGAAAGAATCAAACTAAGTAAAATCAAGTTTTAAGTGCTGCTTGTTGTTGAATTTAAACTTTATACATAAAAAAGTGTTTGCCAAAAAATGTGCTCGCTGTGGGCATTGAATGGTGGCAGCAATTCCTCTGATTAACTGATATAAAAGTGCATCAGTGTAATCTGAACCCAGATGAGAGGAAGAAGAGGGTGGGAGGAAGAAGAAACAGGAGGATCATGGAGAAAAAGGGTCACCTAAAGAATAAATACCAACAATTAATTAAATGAAATCTAACATGTATTCATAAAAAACATGTGATTCATGTTTTCACACATTAAATGTCTCAAACACATGTGTTCATTTTTCCACATGTATGTCATCACATGTGATTTCATGTGTGAAATATCTAGTGATTACATGCACGCAAAATATTAAATATTAGGTTTACTATTGTTGCTTGATATTGAATCAAAATAAGGTCATGAAAAAGAAAAAAGTGAATAAAAAAAGTGAATTTTGGTTGATCTGCTTTTTACATGAACAGATGTTTCACTTAATATTTACAAGATATAAAAGGAAGGATCTTGAAAATCATTTAAAAACCCAGAGTGAATGATCCTCATTCTTTTGAACTTTAAAACATCTTTTAAATGCAAAAATTAATGCAGAAAAGTCACTGTTTTTCTACATTTTGTTAGGTTGAATAAATCAAACATTATGATTGCACAACGGGGTCAAAAGAATTTGACCTACATTTAAAATTCTATGAACAAAGGTGAATAAAAGTAAATATTAGAAAAGGACTTCAGAACCCGCCGGAGCTTTTCTACTGATCTCAGCCCCAATGGTGGAACCAAAGCTTCGGATTTGAATGAAAGATCATCCCAAAAATAATAACACCATAATTGGGGCATCAACCCGAGTGACCTGTGGAATTAATACCCCACCGCTACCACCCTCCTCCAACCCCCCAGGAGTCAGACCCCTGGACTAATTGGGTGCGACGCAGGAGTCGCAGTGAGACCGACTGCAAGTCGGACCAGCAGGCTGCCCACCGCTGAGCACCTCCTCCTTAATTAAAAAAGAAAAGACGTTCCCTCAGGAGGATTTCTCCCTGAGTTTCTGTCTTAAGGAGCCCAAGTCAATCAAAAGGATTAAGATTTGGTGGCATGGCTTGTCTGGAAAAATGATACAATTAGAGGGAAACTCATCAAGTCTTAAAGGTGGCCTAAATATGAGCAAGAAAGACTCTCTCATGCAAAAAAAACAAAAAACCACAGTGGCCTCAAGAAGAGGCTGAAGTCTCTCCACCCAAGCTGTTCAGAGTCGCTGAGGAGCATGGAGGCTGAATGTTAATCAGGTGAAGATGATCACTGGAGTCAGAAAAGAATCGAGAAGCTCATTCAAACAGAACAAAAATCCCAGCGATGAAACCAGCGGATAAAAGACGAGGCGACGAAAAAAAATAAATACTGACAGAATATGAATGAGGAGGGAATATGAATGAGAAGATAAAACTTAAGTAATGTTGATGATGTCAAGGTTTGCAAGTAAACGATTTACACCAAGATCAATAATTTTTGGAAACTCTTGAGGTCAGAGGAGATCAGTTTAATCAACATGGAAGGGTTAGCATAGGTTTGATTAGAAACCAGAGTATACTGTCACCTTAGCACCACCAAATGTGAAAAAATAAAGAAATAATTTACTATGTTACGCATTAGTAAAGACTAAGCTTTAGATCTAACCTTTAAAAGTTTCAAAATTTTGTTTTATATCTTTAAAATATTCAGAACACAATGAAGGACCCTGTCCTGCTCTAGGGTACGGGGTTTGGGATATTGGACCCACATAAAAAATGACGGTTAATGTCTGCTGACAGAATCGTGCACTGGTGACGGCGGGACCGATCTTCCCCCTCGCTGGTTGTTGCGGAGAAATTAAACTGATGTCGATCGTCTCGACATCAGTTTGATTGGCCTGACAACAAACAGACAAAACATGACAGACTGACGTGACAGAAGAGGTGACGGCATTTTTAGTGAGAAGAAAAAATGTTTCTACCCCTCGATACCCAAGAGTCCAGTATCTGATGAAGGCTAGCAGCTTTGGCCTATTAGCACGCTAGGCATGCAAGGTGTAAGTGCGGAGGCGGGTTGGGACAGCAGACACCAGAGGGCAGCACTGTGCAAGAACAACCACAAAGCGTTAGATGCCTTAAGTAAAAACTGCAACGCTAACGGGGTCGAAATGAGGGGGGGGAACAACTGGAGCTACCAGGGTAACAAATATTAGCTTTAAGGCTATTGACTGTAAGAAACTGTTAGACGTTAAATCACGTGAGGTACAATTAAAATGCGAAACAAAAGGTCAATTGGATTGGTTGCATGAACTCGTAAGATGATACAGATGTGACTCAAAGAAACTTTCTTACATTTTTATGAATAAACAAACTAAGAAAGGCAATGAAATACAGATCGATCCTAAAAACACCCAAAAACATGCTAAACATTCTACAAAACATTCATTTGGAACAGAACACAAAGTCTTACTTTCTTTCTCGAAGTTTTTCGATGTACTCAAATTTGGGGGTTAGAACTCCGTTCGAGGTGATGATGGCCTTTAAAAAGAATTTAATTAAAGAGAAGACTTTTAATATAACATAATTATCAACCACTCATACAATTTTCACTCACACTGGTGTGATCCTCAGGCTCACTTGTTCACCATAGCAACAGCTTTTCAAATTACTTTAGAAGTCAAACATCTAAAGTTGGAAGTTTGAAGGAACAAAATAATCTCATGCGCCCTTATTTTTTAAATGAGCAACAACATGTCAACATGGGACCTCAATCTAAATTCTTATACATGTTTACAAAATGTTTTCATAATTTAACACTGACTTTAACTGCCATTATTACCCCATTAGACTTCAAGCAGAGGTGACTTACGTCTCTCACTTGCGGGCTGAAGTCCTCTTCATCCAGCGGTCTGGTAGCATCAGAAGAAAGCTGATGATGACAGAGCATCACGTTTACATATGTATTTATGGCCACTCCCATTCGTCGTGGGGTTTAGTGTCCTTTTATTGTCTAAGTTTGTCCTGAGACACCTGTCGCAGCGCTCTCCCATAGCAAGCTCAACCACAGTCAGAAAGGGAAACAGCACAGAGTGAGATCCAACAGCTGTTCTCGCCTCACCTCAGAACCCTAAACCCTCTTACCATCTCCCAGATGTAAGGGAAGAGTCGATCTCCAAAGTACTCGGTGGCTTCAATCGGAAGTTGAGCAGGAAGGTTGTCGATGGAGCACATGAGGATCCCATTTCCCTCCACACTGTAACAAGAAAATAGTTTTTACCATGCTTGTCCAGGGATCCGTGTTGATAATCAACAAAATATTGAACAAATACAGTTGAATACATGTTCAGAAATAAAAATATTCAGTTCAGAAATAGTACTTGCTAATGAAAAACACATGGAGGGATTAAAAAGTGCTGCAATTGTTGGCAAGTAGGTCAAATTCTACAATGTTTGGCTCTGTTGTTGACTAATTTAAAAAGGTCCAATACTACACCTTTCCCAAAAATATTTTATAATTGGAACCTAAGCCTCAAAAATACATCTTTGAAGTTTTAAAGCCATTTTGATCATGTATTATGTGATGCATTTATACCCCTGTGATCATAGACCATCTGTATGTCTGTGGTCTGAAATGCAAATTAGTTTAGGCTAGCCCCACCCCTTTCCAGGAGTGGGCGTGACTTGGGCTTGCTGGCGCTTTGCTCCTCCTCCTTGGAAGAGGTGTGAAGCCTTCGATGATGTCATGGTCGATCTGGAATCTAAACAGTTTCACTTTGAGAGGTATAGGAAGCAAAACAGAGAGAAGGTTGTTTTCTCATCTGGGACGTTTGTGGAGGCGAAGGACGAGTTTTTAGTTGGAACCCGTGGAATAAAATGTTCTTTACATAATATGGGACCTTAATCATTAAAGTAAATAACTGTTGCATAAAATGTGTAATCAATCATTACTGTATAAAAGTCACTTTCAGTGTCATGACACGCTTAAAAGTCAACCTGTACTTGTGTTAATGGTTACATGATTGACTGAATCTGCGTAATCCCTGGAAGCAACACTTGGATGTTACTCAGAGAACAACCTTCGTCTTTAGACCAACATCCTTATCGTTTAACCACAAACAGCTGCTGTCGCCTCCACTGCTGGGACCAGTCACTTATTATCTTTTATTTATAAAACCAAATCAAACACAAACTGAAACTCATCTCAAACCGTTTGTTTGTTCAACGCCAGCCTTTAGAAACTGTTCGGCTGAAATAAACCAGTTTTAAAAAACAACAATAACAACAATCTCCTCGTTGGTCGATGACACCAACACAAGAAGATAAAAAAGACTTTCAGGAAAATTTAGCCTGCAGATTTAGAATGGGATTACATAATCTTACTCTTAAAATGGGCCTGGATCTGCAGAGCTCCACAGAAAGTGATGCACCAGAACGACAGATCAGACCTACAAACACTCCCCGCTCTGCAGGACTTCCACATGTCAGATGGTGCAGACCAAGCGTTTGTAGGATTATGAAGGATCATCGCCGTCCCGGCAATTAACTATTCCTCCATAGAAACAAGCCTGACACGGAGACACTGAAGGAGGCTCTCTGACCCCTGCGTGACCTCTCAATCCCGTGTGTTGACCTGCACATGTGGTGAATTTTCACTTGAGTGCACAAATTGTAACCGTATAGTTTGCTTTAATTGAATTATTTTCAGATTTCTACACTTATCTCAAATCTTTTTTTTTTTAACAATTCTATTTTGTAATCTTTCATTTTTCAAACTAAAGGTTTAACACATAGCCCTCATTGCATTTAATTTACAAACTAGTTTGTCTTGAAATCAAATGAACCACGACAATGCATCTGTGTGTTAAAAACAGCTCAGATAAACTGAGATAAACTGACGTGATGTTTGACATCATATAATATTTAGTACAACTCCCAAAAGGCAAAGTATGAAAGAGTCCAACATGAATTTTAAAACCTTTTTAGTTTCTGCATTTAACTGAATAAATTAAGCATGAATTAAAAAAAAAAAAAAAAGTCTACAGGTCAGAGAAGAAGAGCCAAAGAGCAATGAACGTGTTGAAGTGCTGTACCTGTCATGATCTATGTGCTGGTCTGCGTCATACATACAGAAAGGCTTATCAATGGTGGTGCACTCATTCATGAACTCTATAGAGCCCCCGGTGTCAGCAGATATGTCACAGATGGCCAGCAGTCTGCGGGCGGAGAGAAGAGGTTGGAGGTCAGACTGTTCTGCAAACACGGGTGAAGATAACAACGGGAGTTTTGACCCCTTTTAAGAGACACTTCCGTTTGTTGACGGTATCAGGTGAGTCGCCGTCACGGTAACCGACGGGTGATTTAAAGCCTCATCTGTGAAGCTGTCACAACGGTAGCACACAACCAAATGAATGAAACATCCAATAATAGCTCTGGTAACGTTTGATTGTAAAAGAACGTGGGAAAGACCGTCTCTGGGTGGTGTGAGGGTTCTGAGGGGAAATATTAACGTGACATCAAGTTACATTTTAAACAATAGCAATGTTTGTCTTTGCTTAAACAGTTATTGTTTGACTTTTTGTTAAAAAAAAAAAAAATTCCGCGTGGCGCTGGTTTAGTGTCAGGCAAAATTAGACAATCGCTTTTCGCATTTTATCGCTCACATGCTCTCGGCTAACTGTGGGACAACCCGGTGTCTGGCTCACAAATAAAGATGTGTTCATCTGAGGCCGAAACACTTCGACTCCAGACAGACGCTCGAAGATCAGGGCGATTTGACAGTAGTAGACAGAGGAAAATAAAAGGAGAAATACTTCAGGATTAAAAGGACTCTCTTACTTGTGTGGCAACGCTGGCGATCCCTCTGTGGGTACGCGGGAGACTTTGAGGGGTCTCATCAGCTTTTGGGCGTCCAGTCGCCTGAGGAGCCGCGGGGTGAGGGGATCCCAGTAGATGCCATTGATCAGACAGTTTGTATAAGGTGCCACCTGGAGTTGAGGTCATAGTTACTGGGATGGTCCGCTCAGATCAATGGCTGACATGCAGGACAAGGCCTCAAAGTGTGAAGTCTGCGCTGTCTAACTGGATTGACAGGCTAACGCTAACGCTATCGAGGCACACTCACACTGGTCCTGAAGTGCGAGGTATACCGCTCCGGGTGGTTCTCGTACTCCATGGGGTCATAAATGCCATCGCTCTTCCTCACCAGGTGGTGATGTCGGCTCAGGACGGTGGCGTAAACTTTGTTCATATCTTAGGAGAAAAACGACACAAAATCGGTAAATGATCATAGTACATCCCAACCCGTCGACGTGACGCTCACACGGGTCCATATCATGTGTTTCCACGAATGGTTGCAGAGAAAGTCTGAATGTTTCACCTGTCTGCTTAAACAAATTACTTATTAAGATTACCTAACCTGAAGATTTAAGTATAGCATGAGCAAGAACATCAACTGTAACCACAGCAACCAGATAACATGAACATGTTACAGTGCTATTGAGCATCTTCCCACTTGTTGAAAAGGAAACCACATCCCCTGAAGTAAATATGCTAACATGCTATCTGTGAACATGGTGTCATACAAGCCTTAAGTTCATATACAATGTTAGATGTTGCATGCTAATTGAGCTCACAGATTAACATGCTAATCTCAGCCATGTTCATATACATCAGCATTGCTTAGTGTAGCTAATAATAGCTTGTTAACATTTTATAAGCTGTTCAGTATTAATCGATGTCTGCCGTCTCCTCTTCCATTGGACAGAACATGAATGACATCACATTAACCCCACAGTAAGAGGAGGAATCTCATACCTCCTGTTTCGCACACGTCCTTCAACTCGTGCGGTTCAACGTATTCAACAGGAAGTTCATTCAGGATATCTTGGGCTCCCTGTCAGACAAAAGGAGAAGGATGATGAACTGAAAATGTCCTAAGTTCTGATTTTTAAGGCCACAGAGCAGTGAGATGGGCGCGTCTCCCGTGTTGTACCTTGGAGACGTTGCCGGTGCCGGTGAAGCAAAAGGTCACCGGGCCGATAGACTTGGGCATCAGTCCCATGGAGATCTCATACCCACAATCCCTGACTGCCTGGACGGCCTGGCTGAGGTTCCTGTAGTTGTGAGCCATCCCAATGTGCTGTGAGCGAGAGTGAGACGGCGTGCGATGAGATCAGAACCACAGGGAGGCAAAGGCAGCTGGTTTCACAGCAGCAGGGAACGTTCTCTTACCATGAAGGGAGTATGGTGGCCGAGAGCCAGGAAACGCAATCCAAGTCCGTGCAAAATGCTTATCATACCTACAAAACAATCATTATAATTAATAATACTGTATTAGACACAATTTTTGATGCTTCCCAGGGGAAAAGTATTTTTTGAGGAATGCAATCGTTAATATTTTCCTGGACATCTCCAGCAGCTGGGATGTTTTTATTTTCTGCTTTATAAATCTTTTTATAAATAAGGTTTTTCTCCAACCCACAGCATGAACGCTAAATAAATGTGCAAACTAACTCTTTCAAAGTCAGATCAAATATATTTTAATGACCTTGTGCCTTGTCTGCATTTACCCAGTGAGCGCCACAAAACAAATTTTGTTGCGCAAACAGCAAAACTTTAGTCACAGCAACAGGAGAATTTGTTACAGACACAACGATTTGATGTCGCACTGACACATGTTTGAATCAATTTAAAACAATTTCAGTTTTAATTAATACTTAATTTTAAGTGTTACCCGTTTCAAGAGGAAATCTCAACACACTACAAAATGTAAAAACACATTCTCCTTACCTGCAACGCCGGCCCACTGGCCAAACGCAACGATCCGGAAGCCGTTGGCGTCCACCATCTTCTCATAATCGATCAGACGCACCTCCTGGGAGACAAAAAATGTTATTTTTACTTTTAGTGGACAAATAGAACGAAATATCAAATTCTGCAGTATCTGCTTCAGTACAGGAGATAAAACTGAACACCAAACACACAAAGCAAACATACTCTGTGTGGGAATCCACACCGTTTCGCCTGATGTGTGAGCCGATCACCTGCTTTTACACTTCATTTTCACATCGTGGCGATCACTACATTTACAGAACCCTGCAGTTGGAGACAACCTCACCTTTGTCAGCAGGTCATCCAGAAGCCCCATGTTGGGCTCCTGCGCCTTGATGGTGTGGGAGAAAAAAGCGTAGGTCTTCTTTGGAATCACCTTCTCTTCTGGCAACCTCTTTACCCCGATGATCAGAGACGCCTCTGAAATGTCCTCTTGCATGATGGCCCCCGCCCTCATGTAGTACTGAACACAAGAAATATGAATGAGCTGACAGACGATTTGAAATCTTGATTTGTGATTATAGGACTCATTAGTAACTAAGATACAAGGTGATACAAGAAAAATATTGACACAACATGAATGAAAAATGACATCTGAACCCAAAAAGTTAAGATCAGCTTGAAGAGAAAACCTGTTTTTGAACACGACTGACAGTTGGTATTAATATAAACATAAGAAGTGGGGTTGACTCTCAGCAGAGGATCAAGTAATAAAAGCTAATAAAATACATTGTCATTTATTTTTATCAGCATGATTAGGGAAACAATACTTGGGGATAATACAGGGATGTCATAAGAAGTAATTCCTCCACATGTCTACCAAGGGATGACATCAGGAGGTGTTCAGCCTCTCTTTACAACTCGAGATTCCAGCTGTCAGTACCTCACCTTCTCATGGATGGCTCTGCGGTTGGATGGTTGGACCAAGACTTTGACCCCGGCATTGGTGAGCTCTTTGACGTGTCTCGGGGCCAGAGGCGCCCTCCTTTCCCAGGGGTTGACGTCTTCCCGCCGGATAGCCATGACGGCCTTGTGGTGCTCATAGCGCCGCTGGCCTCCTAGGCAGCGGTCCCGCGTCCTCCTACCGTGGCGACTGAGGAGTCTGAACATGACTTCAGGCCCCTACTCACGACAAACACCAAGCCACACACTTTGTACCATGTATTTTTGGAACCTTCCACCATACGACAAAACAATGTGAAGGTGCAGGCTGAGGAGGTCAAGTATGAATGACAGAATTCAGAGGGCAAGTTGAGTTTGCTGCTGGGAGAGAGCTGCTGACAACAGGTGTTCTAACTGAAGCAGATCAGCTTAGACACACACCGCTGACTAAATTCAGTTTTAATAGTAACACAAACATTTGCTCATTACACATGTATATATGAATGGAGTGAATCATGCTAACTTCCAGGCTGTATAACTCTTCATTGAAGCCCACCGAGGCCTCAACCCTTACCTGGCCTTTCACGTCCTTGAGGGGTCTCACGCCCCTGGTGGTCCCATAAATCTGACGTCAATGTATTTGTAATATTTCAACAAACTTCTAAACGTCTAAAGGAATATTTAGCACCAGGCAGCACACGGGCTCTTAACGGTGCTGTAGCATTGATAGCTAGCAGTAATATAAGCCCTATAACCATAAATTTAAACGTGTTGAAGTGTTGTGTGTGTCAGTCGTGGCTCGTAGTGTAACTTCGATCCGAGTGATTCTAAACGACAGTGCCATCGCAGGGTCAGTTCCGGTATCTGATCGCAACTACGTTCCAGATCATTTAGACGCGTTAACTAAAAGATCGATACTCAAAACTTCGCCAAAACGGTCGAACTCACCTTTCTGTTCGGTGGTCGTTCACCACACCGGGTCCTGACGACAAACACTGGCGACGTTCGGCGAAGGAGACCCTCTGGGTTCAGACGAGTTCACGCAGATATTGTACATCCGCCAACAGTTGGGAAACTTATTCACTTCCGCTCAAGATTTCAAAATAAAATTCAGATTTCCGTCTTTGATGAAAAATAAAGAAATAGCAGGGTCATTTATTTATATATATTACATCATCTTCTGAAATTGATTGTTTGACGGCAGTCATCTGGGCAGAGATCTTAATTGTTGCATCTGGAATCTGCTCGAGTAAATCCTGTACGTCACTGCCACTAAAACTCCTTTCACCGCTGAGATAACTAGTTTTCAGCTCCCCACGCCTGTTCCAGTTGTTCCTTCAGATGACTCACTCAACCAGTTTAGATGGTGCCTGATCCTGGGATTTGGGGATTTTCAAACCAAATGTCAGTACTGTGTATGATTCACTATTCCAGTGCAAGTTGTCACAGGTTGCATCTTACACCCGGCCACTCTGTTGAACTGTTTAGGGATATCTTGTCATCAGTGGCATTGGTTCCTGTCTGCTGTGGTGGACACACACCTCTGTAGATCTGGTAGCTTTTCCAGCCATCATTACAATTTCCTGCCAAAGCTCCTTCCTCTTTCTGCCAGTGGCAGATTGCATCGTGTGCTTGGTTCTTCTGTTATTCCTTTTGTGGACAGCATTTTATGAGTTATAATAATAATAATAAATATGATAATAATAAGGATAAGATTAAGAATAAGAATAATAATAAGGAGAAGAGTGGATTAGATTATGTGGAGAAACAATCACTATCACTCCAGTAGAAAATGGAATTAGGAGTTGATTGATTTTTTAAAGAGCTTCACATAAAAAAACCTAACCAATTATCATTTACTTTAGCAAATTAAAACCAGCACACATGCAGTAATTCTAGCCGCACGTCTGTCGTATCTACTAAAGCTATAGCCTTTTCCCTAACACCACTGAAACTTGTCAAAAGGTAGAACTTTGTCTTTTATTCTGAAGACAATGGCATTTCCGGTTGCATGCTGTTTCTGGCACATTTCAGTTTTTGCGTGGGTGCCAAGTAAAGTTGCGCACTAGAGTCAGTTTTTCCACTTCCATTGACATGTTTGAGAAGTTGAAGGAAGTTTTAATAAAAATCCTCGAGGCTCCGTGGAAATGACGACACGCTGGAACATCCGCCGCTTGCCAACACTCGGCTCTGTTGATTCAGCAGGGTTTGTTCCCAGAATGGCATAGTAATCCGTCCGCCAATCACCTTCCAGAGTCCTGCCGCGCCCTCGTGCCCATCCTGTCGCAGATTGATGAGGTGTGTCTTTGTCGTCGACCAAAAATATATATTTTTTTTAAGTTTTCAAAACTGCGCATTCAATGTAAAATAACTCAATATCAATGTTAATTAAAAGAAATCACGCAACTTATTATATTTTAGTCGTTTTTCAAATGTGGAAGAGCAGTTAATAGGTTCGCGTCGCTGGGACCGCAATGCGCATGCTCAACAATCAACACTGAGTTTAGACTTGAACAGTAATATGTAAAAACCCCTTTTGGTAGATTTAAATATCTGATAATATTTCGAGCTACCCTGCATTTAGGTCTATTCACCAAGACTCACTTCTAATTTTCTTTCAATAATGTTTAATATATATATATATATATTTTTGTAAATCAAAACCCTGGTCTGTCTGTTTCAATCCGTATAGGTTATTTAAGATTACTGATTCTATTTATTATTGATAATATTCTGGAAAGATCTGTTTTTGTCATGTACTGAATTTAATCTAAATTATGGTGAAAATGTATTTTCATTCATGTAAATGTATCCTAGCAGCTTTATTTCATCATCCATGTGGGAAAATTGTGTTTGTATTTTTGAAGCAAATCATTTAAAAAGACATAATCGTGACTTATTTTATTGTAATCAACCTAATCCACTACCAAACTGACTTTGAAAATAAATTAAACTCATTTTTCACATTTTTAACTTAAATCATTGGCGTTATGTATTGAGGGTTTCCTTTGAATGGGTTTACTTTGAACGGTTTTGTGTACAGCCTTCAACCTGATGTCTTTATCCCTGCGTGTCTCTGTAACTGTAAATATATTGGAATCTTATGTGCCTTAGTGAAGGCGTGAAGACTTTTGCAATTGGAAATAAAGATTGTTCAAAACAGTAGTGACTCATGAATGCCTGTTTACTATATTTGCTCAACAGAAAAGGACTGATTGTTAAAATGTTAAAGTCAAGTAAAGATGGTGAATTGAACTTCGTAAAATAATTCCATACTCTTCACATCTACAGCTTATGAATAAAAAGACATTTATTTAGATTTTCACTTTTTGCTAATATGCAATCACCACACAGTCTCCTGTTCAAAATGTGTACTGGATTACTTGAAAATGTTTTGGTGTAATCACATACAGTAGCCTTTATTTTAATTTTTTTCCCTTATTAAGCATTTGCAGACAGGCCCAACAGAATCTAACCTTCACTGTGACATGAAACTCTTTAAAATAGTTGTACAATTTGAAATAAATATCATAGAACACTTCTTTTTACAATAAACCTGAGACTGAAATCAAAATAACAACAGACTGACGAGGAAAAGCTGCTGCTCGTCTTTTTCTGTCAGCCGGGACCAGAGATGTAGAGATGAAGCTGTGAAGAGAACGTGCCATCCGCTAGTGTTTCTTTTGTTTGTTTGTTTGTTTCACCAACAGTGAATTTTTTTCACCATCACCGTGGGAGTTCAAGGTTAGGATACATCAGAATTTTTGTTAGTGACTTGAACACAATTTTCAACAACAGTGCCACGAGTGGGCATCTACTGGAAGCCTCTGACGACTGCTGACGACTCTACAGCAAGCACAGTGGGTCAAATCTGAAGCAAGAAATGCATCGCTCAGCTCTGATTAATGTTTAGGATCAAATATTAAAGCACAGTGTCGGGGTTCTATAATAGTAACCCCGACCTCACTATAAAAACATTGGATTATGGCGGTCTGGAGTTAGCAAACTTCTACTTTTAGGCCCAGCACTCATGAATCATCACAGAGTAATCATGTTTGACCACCTGTTATCATGTAACCTAGGATCAATTATAGTCTTTTTTCACTCTGTTCATTAATTTTTATCAATATCATAAAAAAAATATGTACAATTCATGAAGTTTCACCACTGTGAGGTACTGGATCCAGATCCGCATCGCAACCTGGACCTGATGCACATCGGAACCAGACTATCGTGATTCTATAAATATGTAAAGGCTTGTATATTCCCCTTGTATATTTTCTTACTGAACCAAGAATGTTTGAGTTCAAGTTTGAATCTGAATCTCTCAGCTTGTTACGCATTGATCCTAAAGAATAAGTTGAAATTGGGTAGAGTGTTTTTAATACACCCAGTGTACAAGCGGAGCTCTATGGCACAGAGGAGGATACAGTGGCTTTTAGCACACACAATACTTTCTAGGAGAATTATTCCATCGCTGGTCTTGTCTATTCTTGGATTTGTTGGCATCAATAATCAACAGGCTCAGCCTAAATCCTGGTCAGACACAAGTTGTTGTGGATGCACCTCTGCAGCATCTCTGGTCTCATTTTATTAATCTCACAGCCTGAGATGCAACTGAAAAATAATGAAAAATAAAAATCACTGATGACTAATGATAAAATAATTAGCCACCATTGTAATATAGTTGACTAAGAGTCAGAGGATGGGACGCTTGGTGTTCAGCTCGTCCTCTGAAGGGTCCTCAGTCCAACATGAGCAGGTGGTTCAGTGGAGCTCAGGCAACACGGTCAGATTGGATCGAGTCTGAAGGGTCACTGCAGGGCCTGGAGGGGTCAGAGGGGGGCTTGGCGGCTTTTTGCAGGGTCAAGTTCAAAGGGGAGAGGGGTCAAGTTTGGGATCAACGGGCCTGAGAGGTTGACTGGGGGACAGGGATCCCGTGTGTGTGTCTTCTGGCTCACACATTCACAGGGAATTTTTTCCTAGAACCAAAGTATTCACTTATAGCTCTCTTATTCACTGAGCTCTCCAAACAAAGTCAGATTAGAGTTGAAATGTGATAAAAATATATAGGTAGATGAAATATGTGTGATTTTAAAAATGACACACTGAGTCTCTTCTTCTGACTCATGCAAAGTTTGTATCAGGGCGAAAATCCATTTTAAATTACAGATAATTGGTCATCTGACAGAAACCTATAGATAAATCCCTATAAACCTGAGAAATTAACTCTGATGATGTCATTGTGACATCATCCAAATTATGTAACCTAGGGGCCACAAATGTATGAAACACAATTTATGTCACAAATTGAATCAGTGGCATTTCTAATCCATCTGTGTTAAACTGAATAATGGACTAAATTCCTGAAATCTCAGTGCTGTTTGGATTTTTTTATATCTTAAAAATAATCAATACTAAAGAAGTTTGTCTAAAAACATAAATCAACTTTTAAAATGTTGGTGTCAAGGGGAAAAATATGAAATACTAATTTTTCGCAGGAACTGTTAATTTAAGGGGGGTGGGGGGGGGGGGTGACCTTAATTGTTTAATAAATTTGATGCATGATGGTTCCAGGCCTGATGGGATTTTTTTTCGGGGGGGGGGGCGGGGGTATTCATTATTTTTTTTTTTTTTTCCTGTAATACTTTTGAATGAAAAGCAGAGTCATAGTTCAGGGTTGCGGGGGCGACTGTGGGCTGATAGGGTCGTGCAGCTTCCTGATGTGTTTCTTCAGGTCAAAGTTCCTGCAGAAGCCCTTGCCGCAGGTGGGGCAGGTGAAGGGCTTCTTGTCGTTGTGCGTGTGCATGTGGAAGGTGAGGTTGTACACCTGGTGGAACGCTTTGCTGCAGATCGAACACTTGAACTGCTTCTCGCCGCTGTGCGTCAGCTTGTGGTTCTTGTAGTTTCCTGCGTAAAAGTCAGAGGACGAGACGTCAGACGTGTAGAGCAGCTTCTGTTTGGCTTCTGAGGGCTCAAAGAGGAAATGATGCTTCCTTTGCTTTATCAAATGAGTGAAAAATGAATAAGGTAATTTCTGAAATTTTACAAGTCACTTTGTTTCCTTAATTCCTATTAATAATCTCGTGAATCATGTTGATTTTTATTCTGCCTCCGGAGACAAACAGGAGCAAATAAAAGATTTTATCTCGTCTTCTGTCTCTTGTGTGACTCCAGTTTGTGCGGCTCTGATTTTAGAGACTATTTTTATGTTGTAGCTGTGGAAAAAGAGACGCTGTCATCATCTGACCGGATGATTTAGTGAATGGAGGCTCAGTGGGTCTACAGGCCTTCTCGTTTACTCATGTCGGGACACTTCAGATTTAATGACATCCTGTCTAAACACTATCGGATCAGTCTAAAGGTGAAGATGATGACCTCTCTTCATCTGCATGAGGCCTGAAAACGGCACGTTTAGAACCTTCGGGAGCGTCTTTATTTTATTAAGGAGCGTGTGTTCCATGAAACAGACAGGCGACAAATAAAGGAATTAAAACGCGCTTCAGCTCCAGCAGCAGGAACATCCCATCTGAACAACCACCAATGATTAGATTCATTATAATCACACTCATTTAATTGATCAGCATGGTAATTAAGTCAAATGCGATATATTGAAAGATAAAATACATACGTACGCATTTGCTCATAATTGAAGAAAATTGGTTTCTGCTCCAGTAAAATGAATCCTTCCATCATTTATTGGTAATTTAAAAGATGCTGTTTATGTTTAATGGTCAGATTTTTTTTAAACTACAAAAAAAATCCGATTTTGTTTGACAAAACCTTTTTTCTCACCTTTCTGATGAAATCCTTTCCCACAGAACTCGCAGATGAACGGTTTGTATCCCGCATGGATTCGCGTGTGCGTGTTGAGGGTCGAGCTGCGGTTGAAGGCTTTCCCGCACTGATTACATTTGTGCGGTTTTTCCTGAAAAATAATTAGAAAACAAATATTTAATGTAAAAGTCATGTGACAGAAAGAATGAGTCTGAGATGTTTGGTGATTTTATCGTCAGGCCGCGCGAAATGATCTATTATACGGATTTTTTTTTTTTTTTAATTTTTTTGTTAAAATATTCCAATAATTACTTCAGGTTTCGCACATTGCCAATGAAGGCATCCTCTGGGAATGTTTTCGGATTTGTCTGGTGTTTTGGAGTGTCCACAGAATTCCACAGGAGGTGCTCAAACACAACCAACAGGCTGAACTGAGGCGCACCTCGGCCCACCGGGGAAAAAAGCAAAGCTTTTATTTTAAATTAACTCAAGATCTTAAGATATTTTTAGTTCTATTTTCGTTTGTTTGATTAATCACCATCATGGAATGTTATAATGAAAGAATATTTCTGCGAAAGGAATTCTTCATTTTACAGGACTGAATTTATACGATAAAGTCGCGGAACAGACATTTCAGCCTCGGCTCCACTGGAATGAGCCTTAAAACAGAAACACAACTTGCTGCAGCATCAAGCCATACTTTAAGTAGCTCGAAGTCCATTTAACAAACGAAATGTTTCAAAATGATTTACTGTCGATTTCAAATCGATTATTATGGGATTAATTGGACGATAATAATGTTATAAAAGTCTTTTGTACAAAACTCATAATTAATGATGACTTTTTTTCCTTTTTTATTAATTACAATTTTAGACACACGGTCTAAAATAATACACACAATTATAAAACTATAATATAATATAATATGATATAATATAATATAATATAATATAATATAATATAATATATAAAACAAAGCAATATACAAAGACTTGCCAGTATGAATATCAGGTTTGAATGACAATAAAACGGTGAACAGTCTTAATAACTTGTTATAAACTTCTTAATAACAATTGACGTCATCACCAACCAACGTGAATTTATTCCGGCTTTGAACTGAACTGATGTACCGTGTTCTGAATGCCGGGTCCTACCTGAGTGTGGATGATTTTGTGCCGGCACAGTGTGCTCGCCTGCCGGAATCCTTTCCCGCAAACTTTACACACGAACGGCCGCGCGCCGGTGTGAACGGGCATATGGCGGGTCAGGTTGTAGTGCGCGTTAAACACCTGAAAGAGATAATAATAATAATAATAATAATAATAATAATAATAATAATGATGATGATGATGATGATGATGATGATGATGATGATGATGATGATGATGATGATGATGATGATGATGATGATGATGATGATAATAATAATAATAATAATAATAATGATGATGATGATGATGATGATGATGATGATGATGATGATGATGATGATGATGATGATAATAATAATAATAATAATAATAATAATAATAATAATAATAATAATAAATGAATATTCATCCAGACCACTGGAACACATACTTTATGAATATATATATATATAGGTCACATGACTTTTTTTTGTAAAAAAGGATAAATTTTATTAATGTGCGACACCATCTATAAGATTAATGACATTTTAAGAACTGAGTTATTTTTACAACTTTAATTTGGTCCTGATTTAGCTTCTTGGTCTTTGCCATAATAGCTGTAAAAAAAAAAAAAAAAGAAAGAGAAATGAAGTACCTGTTAATTATCAGATTTAGTCTAATTAGAGGTAATCAGTCAGGGAGCGTTTAATGAGTCGCTTTTAACGCGGTAATAACAGGCCGTAACCTGCACAAATTCCCAAAGAACACATGTCATCCTGTAGAATAATTGGCGTTTTTAATCATTCATCAATCTTGATTTAACAGATTTAACTACATTGGTTGGCTTTTGTGTTTCGATCACGCTGAGATTGAACTCATCCAGAGCGTCAGAGTGAAGCTCGATAGACTTTCTCTAGTTAAAGAAAATTAAACTGGACACAGACTGAAAATAAAGATGTATAAAGGAAAATCCACCTTTCCTCATTATTACCCAAAATCAGCTCAAATCCACATTAAAGGCAGTAAGAAAATCAAACACCGTCCAGTGTTTTAATTTTAAATCAGATAAGTACAAAATAATGCAAAATAGTCATAAGTGCCATGTAGTCTGGTTGGAAATGTGTCTCTTTATATTAGACATATTTATATAAAAGTTTATATCTTCGAAACAAACGTTTTAACATAAAAAATTAATGACCCTAAAAACACATCATCTTTCCAACAGAACTGTTCTTTTAATTCTATCATTAATATTTAATTAAAATGTATCTCCATTATGTCATTTGCTGTTATAAAGAATTTTTTATTTTTTATCACTAGTCTCATTAATAGTTTCATTAACTTATTAATGAATTAATGACATTAACGACACCGCAGTGGTCTGGTCTGCGTCTGAACGTGAACTCTGGTGATTCCTCCGTGCGGGATCCTCCGTGCGGGATTCTCACCTTGCCGCAAACCTCGCAGGTGAAAACTTTGGGTTTGGTTCCGGGACACGATCCGTTGAGCCGGGCCGCCGCCGCCGCGGAGCCCTTGAAGATCTTGTCGTTGAGGATCTGGTCCCGCTCCTTCATGTAGTGCTGGATCTGGCTCTGGGACAGCTCCTTGAACGCCTGCACGCCGGACACCGGGTAACGCTCCGCGGCTTGCTGCAAGCCCGGTTTGTTCTTCTCCGCCATGAACGCCTTGTGCCGGGCTGTGAGCAGGTAGGAGGCCATCGGGTGGAGGTTGACCAGGCCGGCGGGTGGGGGACACGCAGCGTTGTCCCCGCTGCAGTTCAGGTAGCACACGGTGCCCACGGTGGGGAAGGAGGACTGGTTGACCACCCGGGGTCGGAAGAGTTTGTATTGACCGGCGTTCTGGCTCATGGCGGAGTCCTCCTGTTGGTTCTTATAGTTCAAACCAAAGCCCAACAAGTCTGCAGGAGCGGCGAGAGAAGACGCGTCGAAGTGGCCCGAATCCAGCCCGGTGATACTGAGACGGTGGCCCGACTCGTACCCGAGCGGGACCAGAGGGATCATGCAATGCAGCGAAGACGGACAGACTTCGGGTTTCCCCACGGGAGAGGATTGGAACCTGCTGGGGAGCGGTATCGACTTGGGTTCGGGCGTCCTGGCCATAATCCGGTCGATGGAGAAAGCGAGAGTCTTGCTGCTGCTGCCGCCGGAGGTGAGCACGTCGGAGCCCACGGGCCGGCTCCCAGAAGCCATGGGGGAGGAGAGGATCCCCGCTGGGCGGCGGAGAAGTCCGTCCATCACCTCCGCATCAACCACGCCGCAACAACAGCAACGAGAGGAGACTGGAGGGAAGCCGGGGGTCGTCCTCACCGGCCCGTAGGAGAGGGCAGCATCTGCCGGCGAATCCCCCTCCTAATCGCCAGCCCCGTTCCCCTCGCTTATTGACTGCAACGAGGGCGGCCACGTTCGCTCGATAACGGCGTGTGGAGAGCCGAGACCTCGTCGATCGTTACCGTCCAGGAAGGTGCGCGGAAAAGGAGATAATTTGTTCAAATCTACTCCGTCGATTCTCTACACTTGTCAACCGACGGATGAGGAGGAAGAGAGGAGGAGGTTGTTCCTTACTTGGCAGGACTCCTGCTCAACTGGAAGATATTTGGTAAATCCTAGGTCCCCTTGTGGCTTCGCGTGACATCATTTTTTTTTTTTCTAATCTCAGCACCAGAGACGCGCAGCGGCCGCGAGGTCAGGAGCTGTGAGAGTTTTAGATCAGATTTGGACGCATCTTTGGCTCACGAAAGCCAGCCCTTTTACGCATGCCTCAGAGAGTACACAGAGCTGTGCTGTAGGTGAACTTGAGATGGAGAAGGGATCGAGATATTAACAGAAAATACATTTCAAGTCATCGATCCCAGCCTCGGCGGTCGTTGAATCTCTGAATCACAAGATTTGTCTCCAGCGTTTTCCTTTTCTTTTTACGCACCATTACGCACAAGTTCTATACTGGAATCTACCAGCGGTCAAAAATACTTACTTAGGTACAGATTCTAATTGACGTATGGTAATTATATATATACAGTGTATGTGCATAGAGGGATTAAAAAAAATTCAAAGACCAGAAGCATTCCACAGGATGGTCAGGGATGTAAGCGCAAATCGAATCGAGTTTGGTGTTGAACTTAAGTTTGGATATAATGAACGTTAAAATGTTAAACGTTAAAATACTCACAGAGGGCCTGAAGACACCCCCGACCACAATGGAGCCGTGTTAATATTTATCGATAAACTATTTGTTTCGATTCCTCTGAAAAAATGTTCTCTGTCGATGTAAGACTTTAAAAAAAAAATGTTTTAAGTCATTTTTTTTCTCAAGTCGAGAAGCGAGTGTGTGCCTCTGAAGTCTGTTATAATGTTATTATCATTACAGGAGCTTCTAACGTTGCTAACTGCTTTTATAATGACTCTTATTCCACCAATTATCCTTTTAGTAATAACATGAACACGGACGTAGGCTGAACACCGGCTTGGTTTTTGGAAGCAAAATTGTGACCATTTAGCTCCCTGCTATGAATTTTTTTAAAATACTTTTTCATTGTATTTATTAAATACTGTGGGTGTCATATTAATCGTTACTGAAGCCCTGCTGTGAGCAGCTTAGAACACAGGCTGCGGTAACGACGATCAGTCCCACGTTGGATGACATCCCAGTGGGTCCGTGCGCGCCGCGTGGAAGCAGCAGCCGCTCCAGGGATTAAAAACCCGCCACAGGTTTCACTGTGTGAGCAGAACGATCACCAGAGATGGACAGAGATCCTGCGTAAAACTAAAATATAGAAAAATATAGACGCTATAATAGTCGTATTATTGAACAGTTCAAATGTCTTTATGGTTGTTTACCTTTGTAAACCATTTATCAAATGTTTGAAGACTCATTCAAACTAAAAGCCAACATAATATAATATATAATATGCTCTGATTATATTCGCGCAATATTTTATGTGCAGGATAAAGAGGAAAAAAGTTTTGCGCCTAATTTAAAAAGGAAATTATGCAAAAATAAGTTAAAAGTTCAAAATAATTTGAATGAATTTATAGAGATCAGATGGTGTTTCGCAGCAGCACCATTAGTAGTGGTGGTAATAGTGCAGTAGCAGGAGTAGTATGGTAGTAATTGTGGTAGTAATAGTAGTGATTGTAATAGTTGCAGTATTAGTAGTAATAATAGCATTAGTGGTGGTGGTAGTAGCAATAGTAGTGGTAGTAGGAGGAATAGTAGTAATAGTAGTAGTGGTAATTGTAGTAGTACTACTAGAAGTAGTACAGTAGTAGTAGTAATAGTAGTAACTGTAGTAGTATAGTAGTAGTAGTAGTGTAGTCTTGTACTCTTGTACTTGTACTCTCAGCACCAAAAGGGCCTGTTGGCTGAATCCATTTCTATTATTAATTTAGACGCAATAATTATCTACTAATTATCATCAGATTATTAACAGATCATTATCCAGATTGTTTTTATGATTAGAAAATAAATAAACAATATTATTATTATTATTATTATTATTATTATTATTATTATTATAGAATCACTGCAGATATTTATGGGTGCTCACCTTTTAATTTTTGTTTGCATGTAAATTTCAAATCAAATACTGTCTCAGACCGGAAGTGTCTCAGGCCTAATTTAATTTATAATTTAAATCACGATCAAAAAGGAGGAACTCTGACTCTGCTTCTTAACACGAATAGGAAATATTTATGCTGAAATCACGAAATAGGTTTGTAGTTGTTTTGATTCTTTTACTCTTCGGGTCTTTCTTCATATTTCTGAACCTAAACTATTGACATATAACTGTTGTTAAAAAAAGACAGCAGCGATAAGAACTTTTAACTTCTTGGGTTTCTGTCATCCAGCAGCAGGACATTTTTTTTCGTAAAAGAAAAAGGTCCGATGCTCATTTTAAGGAGGAGAGAAGAGAAACTGCAGCGAATGGACGACGGCCAGCAAAATTTCCACTGAAAATTAAAAACCATATTAACCATAATTCAACTGGATTAAAGCAGGAGAGACACCAGAGAGAAAAGACAAGCCTGAGCATTGAAATTAAAAAATATTAAATGTGTACGTGAAAATAATACGTGCATTTCAAAGTAGAAACCAATAATCTATGAGTGTATTGATGATCAGGGACGCAATGATTCCATGTCTGGACTGCGCGTCAGCAAGTCCTCAATTTACGCGCATCTGTTTAATTTGATTCAACAATGTTTAGTTGTATCTTCAAATGAACTCATAAATAATTAAAATGAAAACTGTTGCATGATTTTTGATATCTGCTCCACAAAAAAACAAAAACAAAAAAAACCCCGCAAAAATGTGATTAAACGTAACTCATAATTAAAGAAAATGAAAAATCTAAAATCCTTCAGTAGCAGAAGACACACCTTTATATGACGGTTGATGGGTGTACAAAATTTTGTGTAAATATATTAATTTATATAATTTATTGAGTTATGCTCTTGAAACAAACAAACAAACAAAAAAAAACCCATTTGAGTAGCTCAAACGTGTCACGTTGACGCCATCGCCATAGCTTCTTTGTTTGTTTGCAGGATTAGAGAAAAACTACTTGACCGATTTCCAAAAACCTGGTGTGAGGGTTAGGCCTATGACCAGGGAAAAACCCTTTACATTTTGGAGTGGAACCGGACTCTCATCGTTTATTTGTACTGGGAAATAAGGAAAACATGAGAGGCAAGTGGAGTAGAGACTAGTCTTGTAGGGATGTCACATGTTTTGTGTTTGTCCTCTCCTGATCCAGATGATGATTCACATCACCACTAAAATCTAATGGAAATTTGTTTGGGCCACTCCCCGAAATGCCAGTAAATTTTAGAGCAATCATTTAATCCTCCTTGATGTTAATGTAATGTAAGGTGAGGTAAGGTTTTTGAAACACTTCTATAGGATGATGAATGATCGGGGCTGTGAAGGTATTCCACACACAACTGAGAAAAACCATTTAAGGACCTGGCTTTGTACATGGAGGCTTTGTGATGTTGAAATAAATCAAAAGTATAAATCAAATCAAGCTCCAAAATCCCGAAGAACCCATAAAAAAATTCTTTTCTTGGATTTATATCATAAATTTCCTCTCATATTAGCGTAAAATCCATCGTTTTATTGGCTGAGGCCACGAACCGACCTTTAGATCCACCTGGAATAGAGATGGAGAATAAAAACCCAGAGGTGCTTTAAAAACACTTTTAATAGAGACACTCAGATAAGACACCTGAGCCGAACAGGTGCACAAGAAGACAATATAAATAAAGTTCCTGTAGGTTTTTTCCTTTACATAGAGTCCTTCAAACAGCACTGACACTCACTGGATTGGACGGATAAAACAGACAGCAGGTTGTTGCACACAGTCATTCGGAGGCCTAAACACTTGTGCTTTCTCGACAACGACGTACAAACAGACGATAATGAACAGCAGACCCAACACGTCTATCAGGATAAAAACAGACGCATGTTCTAGAATGTTCCTGTTAAAAAAAAAAAAGTACACAATTTTTCAGTGCATTGGCACGTTTCTAAGACTTTGATCAATGGTGGATATGATGCACAGGCGGTATGACCATATCACTCTACAGCTCAACGTTATTCTCTCCACAATATTACACTTCTTTACAACAGTAAATATCACAATGAACAGAGATGACAGCAGATCTACTACATCCACCTGTAGCCTAGATTCTGACGAAGACTCCGATCTAAGAGAGCTCTGACACAGCTGGAACATCATTTGGAACATTCGTGGTGAAACTGAATTCTGTTTCACTGAAACCAGAAATTAGTTTCATCAATATTTCTTTTCATTGTGTGATTTTTTTTTTTTTTAATTTATTTTTATTTCTTGCGTCTTTTACCACCTGAGAGGAACAAAGTACAGCGACTTGTCGATCAGTTGGATCCGTCTACTGCAGCAGACGCCGAATGTTCACACCAGAAATACGACGTTGGGGGATGATGGCAGAACTTTTGACTTTAAATCTGATTCAAACATTCCAACAAATATATCGATTATTACTAAACAAAATAAATACTTTACGTGAGTAACTCATGTAGACTCTAACATCCCGGACGTTTGCCTCCAGAGCTGCTGCAGCTTTTAGCATTTTTTGAACGATAAGCTACACATGGATGAAAGCGAATCAGGAAGGAGCTACTTTGTTCCCATTGGCTAATGCTGCTGTTCTGCTGTTTACAAACAACTGACATCAAATCGTGTATGGCTGCTCATGGGGGGATGGGAGGGGCGGGGCTTCCTGTCCTGCAGGTGTGAGAGGGAGGATGAAGGTCGGCCTGTTCAGAGGCCTCGCCTCACCTCGACTGACTGTCGTACATTCTGGCTCGTGTACCTGTGTGGTTCCACACGTGTCTCCAACAGCGTCCAGGTAAGGAGCATGTGACAGGCTGGGGGGGTGGTGGTGGTGGTGTGTGTGTGTGTGTGGGGGTGGGGGTGGGGGGTGGGTACTCCTACCTAAGATAAGAGCTGATCCTGACCTGATCAGAGCCTTCAGTCACAGTGAAAGACGTGTCCTCAGGGAAATAGTCCCAACTCTGATTTCAAATGACTTTTAGCTTTAATTAGAGCGACTGGAGCTCAGCAGAGAGCATCCATCAGTCTTATCACATTAGATTTGATGATTTCAGTCCAGGTTTGACCTGACCTCTACTGTGCCGTGGGGTTCAGAGTTCAGCGGAGGACACATCACTGCAAACGAAAGGCCCTGATCTGTCATCGGTAGGTAGGATGTGTCCATGTTTAATCGTCCTCCTCGTCGCTGTCTCTCATGCTGATGCCCTGCAGGCCGTCCCCGGCTTTCACCGCCGTCGTAGCTTCCTCCACCGTCAGCCGGTTGTAGATGGTCTCGTAGCTCTTGCTGTTCAGCGTGCTGTCCAGGACGCCCTGCAGCCTGAAGTCACGGTAGGTCTTCTGTCAAGGTAGGAAAGGTAGAGAAGGGAGGGGAGAAAAAAAACAAAAAACAGAACATCTCAGGCACGCAGCCAGCAGGAGGAAGTGGCAGCTCTTTGGACAAAAGCAGGAAGATTGAGGCTCAAGGTCGAGTCTTTTATGTGTCGGACTGGGAAGGCAGGCTGAGGCGGGAGGTTTTGATTCTGTTTTTTTTTTTTGCTTCAGTCAAAAGCCATTATCATTCCTTTTCTTGTTGCTTTTAAGTTAAACTTGCACGTCTCTGTACATTAGCAAACTATTAAAAGACAAAAGCGGCGAGCGGCAGCGCACAGTTGAGCAGTTTTCTCTTTCAAGTCTTGCCGCCTCTTCACACCTAAGCTGCTGCTTTCAAGGACAATTCAGTGTGGTTTGAGTTGTCTTTATGTTTGCTATTTTCCTCCAATGTCAGTTATGACTGTTTTTCATGAATAAACCAGATATTTAATATGCTTTTTTAAATTCAGTTTAGCCAATCTAATTTTCTATTTACTGCAGCTCTTTTCAAATAGCCCCCCCCAAAAAAGAGCCTTTGAATCTGGCTCTGGTCCTCAGACACCACTATTTTTTTAAATGTGGATCTAGATAGTGAATAGTTGACTGTTTTTGACAGAAGTTCTGGTCTTGTTTTCCTTATTTCTCTACCTTCACAATCTTGATGAGCGTCTTCAGCTGGTAGGTGTGGAGCTGCAGGTCCAATCTGTCCGTCAGCCAAATGCACACCGCCTTCATGGAGCCGTTGTACCATTGCTGTGCACGACAAAACAAAAAAAAATATCATAATTAGTCATTAGGAATATCTGAATATAAATTTCAGGTTGCAATATTCTCCTTCCTAACGCTCAAACGACGCAATGTGTGCAGGACATGTTCAGGATTGTCTGCACGAGTTTGTGTAAGATGGGGAGAAAGGCCGTAGATGTTAAAGTAAATAAGAGAAATACACATTTGAAATTAGCTTCAGGATGTAGCATTTGATGATGAAGCTTCAGTTTAAATTTTGGTGTGGTTGTCTTGATGAAAATGAAAAATCTTTAGGACATTTAAAATTTTAACACCTGTACTTTTTAACATGTGGGAGTAAAAAACAAAACAAAACATGGTTTGTGATTCAAACTGTGCAACAGATTTCCTCGTATGGAGGTTGTGACGTCAGGTCAACAAAAATCAGCTTCAAAAAGAAAAATTTATTCAGACCCCAGAAGGGAATCATGGAGTCGTCTCAGGAAGTCTGCGAACCAAAAGCCAAAATGTGTCTAAATAAAAACATTATGTTAATGTGTTACGGCTGCTCTGGGAGCAAGGACGGTTTGTGTTTGTCATTCCGTGTGTTCGCCTTCACGGGGGTTTAGATGATTGCCGTTTGCTTGCTGACAGCCTCTGAATGCCTCGCCTCAGTCATAACGATGACACTACAACACAAGTCAAGGGATGTGCAGCATCAAAACGGCAAAACTGAAAGAGGGTAATACGTTTACTTATTCAAAAGGCAGCAATTTACTGCAAAACTCCTGAATGCTGCATGTCAAGGGAAGAGTTCACAGCTCTGTTTTGACCTTCAAAGAAGAAAAATAAAAATCAGGTTACGTCTTTGTAATTTTCATTAAAAGCTCTTCCTTCATACTTTCAGCCACCAGGCCACAGCTGCAGGGAAATTAAATGCACCTTTTCTCACCGGAGGAGTCATCCTTATTTACTGTAGCAGTCAATACTCCACTGGTAAAATGCACACATTGGGTGCCTTTATTCACTTACCAGTCAAACAACAATGCTCTGGAAAATTGCTCTGACACAGTAATGACCCATAATATTCACATTTACTTTAACAGCCGCGGGCAGACTTAATTTCATATGATAAAAACTGTAATTACCTCCCAATTTAAGAGAGAAAAGAGTCTAAAGAGTGCCTCATACACTTGACGAAAAGCCCAAACAAGCCTGTGTTCATTCAAGGGTCAAGCAAATATTTGATTCCATCTATTGTCGGGACTGACGTCCTTCAGAAAGACTTGCAATTATGTCAAAGGAATGAAGCATTTATTCACCCAATCTAAGTAGTTAAGTTTCAACTGATTACTTGAAAATGTATCTAAGCTCACAAAATGAGGAGTCAAGTTTAATCGAGGGCCGACGTGTCTTTTTGTCCGGGGAGAATAAAAGCAGAGTGGAGTCTTCCCTTTTGATGTGAAAAGTCAGCAGATTATCACAACATTCAGCATCTTTAAATGTTAGGATCTAATGTGTATTTTATTTATAAAAAAAAGCCAAACTTAGACTCAGCAAACCATCTAATGACGGATAAAAACTGCATCCAGTTTATGGTTGTTTGTTGTTTGTGATGACATTAATATTAATGTATTGTGTGAAATTCTACCCAATTATTTTATATTAATCTTCCTCAAAGGGGGGGGCATAATAGAAATTCTGAATGGTTGGGCTGGTTGATTGACAGCTTGTGTGTGTATCACTGTCAGAACTTTGACAGTATTCACCTTAAACTTAATAGATTACATCATCAGTTCCTAAGGAACTCTTTATTAGATCATTAGTATTAATAATGCTAAGCAGCTGACAGATAGATGTCAGGGTCTCTATTTTATGGAATTCTTTCTGCAGAAGGGATGCGTGATAGAAACATGACCAATCAGAGAAGGATAAGCAGATCAGACCCAATCAGGAAGCACACGTGGGTGTCGACATCATTGTTTCTAAAAAATCTCTTGTTTCTGCCCATTCATACATAAACAGCGAAGGATTTTTCCAAAAGGTTCTTCTTCCAGCCATTCACATTTGAATCAAGTGACAAAAATGCAGACGCAGCTACACCCACATCCGTGAAGGAGATCTCACTGGATCTGCTTTTGTCATTTCATTTTCCTCCTCTTCTCACTCTCATCAACATCCTTTACTCTGAGTTGTATCCTAATGAGCCGGCCGAGCTCACAATGCTTGAGAACGATGAAACGATCGGTTGATGTTTCCCGTTCCTGGGATGATTCGGTCTCATTTCCATCTTCCTTCCCCACCGCCCCCCCACTTCTCCACCTGCTGACTGAAACATTCGAGTCTCTGGGAGGCGACTTTCCCTCAGAGCAGCTAATCAGCTTCCTGACGGCCGTCTCGCGGCCGGTGCTAACTGACATGGAAATTGAGTACGAAGATGCTCCTTAATTGAGCTGATTAGAGGATGAGAGTGATAACAGATGGAGGGAATATGTGGGATAAAGAGACGGGGCTGCACAGCATTGTGGGTCTGCATTACGCCTGTCAGAAACAATATCTACATGATGAATAACGGGTGCTTACCACAGTAATGATGCCATTTAAACATTTGGCACATATTTAGAAATGGGAAAAAAAAAAAAAGTCCCATAATTGTATATTATTACATGAAAAATATTGGTGAGATGGGATCACTCACATTTATGCATTCAGTCATTTATTGAACTTGAATGAGGAGATCCGTTTCATTCACTGAAAACAAATAAAGTGGCGACAGAAATAAATACACCTCGCGACAAATAAAAGAATGTGTTTTGTCAGTGAGATTTCATAAAATGTGATTTTCCCAAAGAGATATTATTTGCATTTTTACATCTCACATCTTTCCTTGATTCAAATGCAGTGTGTTTTTGTCTTCACGCTGACAAAGAGACAAGAAGGAAAAAAAAAAATTGTATATCATTTATAAAAAAAAAATTTTTTTTTGAATATTCTTGAAGGCTGAGAATAAACAAGTTCCGTCTGAGCGATCTTCTCTTCCATCAGCTCTCAGGTTCATCCTTGTCGGCTGCTTCATCAAGACGATTTGGCTCCTAATGTGAAGAGGATTGAGCCGTGTGTGTTTGTGTGTGGGCATGTGTGACGCTCTTCATCCACACAAAGGCGTTCCCTGGTGAGCTCTTGTAAACAGCTAAACGGACTGGCGCATGTGAGCGCACACACACACACACACACACACACACACACACACCTACACACACACACACACACACACACACACACACACAAATCACGAGTGTGTCTTCATGTCGTTGGCCACATGTTTGTCCTGGTTTGCTTGTATCAACGTCCTGTTTCCTTACACCCGTCAGTATCAACAGACAAAGACAAATGAATTAACTGCATACCCATAATGCACCTGGCAGGACGCTGTATGAACGCGGCGTTTGTGTACTTTCTCACATCTAACTGTATGTTTGTGTGTGTGTCTGTGTAAAACATGTTGAAGGGCTGAGCTGAAACACTTTGAGGCCCCACTGTCGCCTCCTCCTTGGTGCATGACTTGGCGCTCCTGAGCTCCATTATACTCCTCTATTCTTCTCAACCCCCCTCTTAACACACAGACATACACACAGATCAGTGTAGTGCAGTTCTAACCGCAGCAACAATACTCTAACCCCCCAGAGGAAATGGCAGGTGGCAGAAATCCATCACTCCGCTTTGTGCCGCTAATGTGAGCGAAGATCCGAGCTGCCATGTTTGCTGCATTGACTCGCGGTGGCGAGCTGAGGCGTGTCTGGCGACTGGGCAGTGAAATATTCTTATAAATCTGAATCCTGGAGGGGGGGCAGCCGGTGAAGACAGCATGGGATGGAGGGCTGGATGGATAGATAGCTGGGTGGAGGTGTGGAGGGGTGTTTGCGACTCCTGCAGAGAGAGCTCTCGGTGTTTCCTAAGTGATAAACAGGTCAACAGAAGCAGTCTGTGTTTTCGGTCTCAAGGCAACCTGCTGCTGCTCTGAAAGTGGAGAATCACACCACACACTAACAGAATAACCTGACTGCCAGCTTCATTTGCTCAGATTTGTATTTTTATAAGCCCAGTGTGCTTTCATAGAAGCGTTTACGGAGTTTACGTTCGCCCTCCACTTTCAATTTGTGCATTAAAAAAAAAAAAAACATGACAGGACCGACTGCAAACGTTCTCACAGTAATGCATAAAAAATAGATGCATCTTTTCCTTCATTTCATTTTCTAGAAAGTTTTGCATTGTTCCAGGTTTAAAAGGATCGCTTTAAAACATTTATTTTTGTCCAGACTGTGTGTTTTTAGAATGACGCTTTCAATTTCGTGACGACATTGAAAGTCTGGTTTGGTATAGGCATGAAAAGGGTTTTCTCACATTAGGAAGAATACAAACTGGATTGGGAACAAGGTGGACACACCTCCTTGCTCATCTCACAGGTTGAGATTTTCTATGGGTTCTCGTATTGTTCCCAAATTAGAAGAAAATAAAAGCATTTGATTAAAATCACTAGAGGTCGTTCAACAAAGGAACTCTGGCTGAAAATAACAAAAACCACTTTGAAAATGTTCAACTTCCGCTAAAAAGACTACCGCTCTACTGAACTTCACACAGGTAGAATTTGGAGTTTCAAGATGTTTAAAGGTGTGAACCAGTAAGGCCATAATGTCTATTATCTTTTCATTTTCCAAAATTAAGCAAACTTGTTCGGCCTTCTGATTCTTAGCATGTTAGCACCCCAAATTCTGTCTACTACAAGCCAAGGGTAAAAGGGTGAGGGCATATTTTTTACAGCAGCACCTGGAACACTGAGCAGCTCATTCTAAAGATACATGGAATTAGAAAACAATAACCCAGGTTACAGGTATCAGTTCCACCATCAGACCACTGATGGGTCAGAGCCAGAGACCAGAGAACACCCCTTCATGTTTCACAAGAGACAGCAACATCCTCTGGACAAAAAGGATTTACTCAACATATTTCCTACAAGCAGTGAAGGTCAAGTCTATTCTACTGCTACTGCTAACTCAGTTCACTTGGAAATTAATGTGATCTGGTTCCAACTCCAAACTGGGTGGCAACACCACAGAACATGGAACTGAATTAAACCTGGGACAATATTTTACAGAGCTTGAAAAGGTTTTGGTTCAGTATTTATCTGATGAGTCGATCTCTCTCAGTGTTGAACTCGCCTTGAGATTGGCTTGTCGACCTTTATCGTGTTATAATACCAACAAGTTCAGATCCAGCAGGGCTAATAGCCAGCTAATGTGGGATATGACCATGACAGCAACTGTTCTCACTCTTATTAACCTCGGTCCAGTTTTTCTCTTTTGACACAAAAAGCTTCAGTTCTGAATGTTATGAGTAGGTCATACCAGACGTGTGGTGTTTCATTCAGAGAATATGTTTTAGTCCTGATTTCACATAACTTAAATTAAGAAGACATTTCTAAATCTTTTTTTTTTTTTTCACGTTATTTGTAATATTTTCTACTACTTTCTAAAAATCGCAGCACCGGTTTGAATTTTACATCTTGATCCATTTATTTAAACACATTTTTCTATGACTGGACTTTACAGATATTTGATATATATGTAATCTAATTTTATCAGTATATGTTCATGCTCTACCTGCGTTTTCCTGCTGGTGAAATGTTGCATTCGTATTTGAGTCCTGGGAAATTAAAACTGCGACCTTTGTCTAAATGTACTGTACTTGCATGACAAAGTACAAGTGTGTGTGTGCACGCGCGCACACACGCACGCACACACGCACGCACACTCTCTCACACACACACACACACACACACACACACACACACACAAAAGACCAACTGCTGGCTGGCTTCCAGTCTGTCTGATCCGTCTGCTTGTGCTTCTTGATCTGTCTGACTGGTTTTCGGTGACATCACAGACCTTTTCAATTCAAACAGGAGTCGCCACTCACGTCAAACACCTTCTCGATGTACAGCTCATCATTGATGCGGTCTCGGAGGATGTCCTGGTTCTGCCGTACGAAGGTGATGTAGGTGTCGGCCAGATCCATCCCTGGTTTCTGTCGGAGAGGAGACACGGAAAAGAACGAAACACTCACAGCAGGTCAGGTGTTGAAAATGTGGACATGAGCTCTTTACAGACATCATTCAGGCTCCTCATGAGCTTCTATCAGGCTAAATTGAAACCAGTGAAGCTTGTAGTTTAGCAGCATTAAAGTGAGATGGAGCATTCCCCAAATAATAATACCAGGAGTAACAGAAAATACATTGAAGATGGAAGTCCTGGAATCAGCCCCATTGCGCCTCAACCCAGGGGTCTCTGTAAACGCACACGATCACTCACTGAGGGTTTCTATCATCCGTCTTTCTGGGTCCTCTGAATCTCTCCAACATCAGAACTGTCCAATTTGTGATTTACCGACAGATTTATGAGAGAATTTTTTTTTGTGTGTGAATTTTTTGTGTGTTTTTGTTCCGAAAAACACTCCAATAAAACAGGTAATGAATGTTCAGCATCACCCGCTGCTTCCTGAGTGGAAAGAAGAAACCTAGTAATCTACCCTGGACATGCTGGGAGTAATAGGAAGCTGCTGGAGATGTCACACTGGGACAAACTTTAAAAGCTGTGGAGGTAGCTGATGGTTTGGCAGGGAGAGGCCAGAGGCAGGAGAAGTGGGTAAAACCTTTTCAGTCACCCTCCCTGTTGTCAGGGGAGATTACATCGGTAATGCTGATTGTAATTGCTCTGACATCTTTCACGCCCGTGTTCCCTGAGCAGGCATGTGTTGTTCGGCTGCAGCGCTGCTGCGAACGGCGCGTCAAGTCCCCGGTGAAAACACAAGGAAATGGAGGCTGGAGAAAACTTCAGGCTGCATGTAAAGGCAAGAGACAGGTGGGGAAGCAGTAACAGACTTGGGATTGTAGAGTTTTGATCCCGAAAGGCGACACAAAAGTAAGAGAATGTGTCAAATATCAATGATGGAAGTGAAAAAACGGACTCTCAACATGTCCACCCGACCCAACTCAGCAGAGCGATTTGTTCCGTTTTTAATTCGCTGACGTAAAATCAATCTGTAAACTGTTCTGAAGAACAATTAATCGTTCAAACAACTGGCAGCGTGACCTCTCTGATACTCATCTGAAGAAAAGCATTCCCAGCAGCCGTTCAGAGAACAACAGCCAGCGACAGACTGGGACCAGTCAGAGGTCCTCAGCTGTAATCCAGACCGACCGCTGGACAGACACCGGGGGTTAAAGTGGGGTCAAATGGCCGCAAGGGGAGAAAGGAAGGTGAGCGATACGCTCAACATGAGAGATCGACAGGCCTGTCAGGATCCCATGAGCCTCTGTAGTGACTGGAGACAGGAGAGACTGACAGGAGGGGAAGATCGCTGTCAAATCACAGACGGTGAGTCCTGTGATAAAAGATTCTGTCCACTCATTTTCAGAAAGTGTTTCTGCCCGAATTCACAATAAAAAACACGGAAGCGAGGGATGCTGCGTGTCAGCATCATCATGGCTGTCGAACAGTAAATTTCCACTCCTCTGCAAAAAATTTAAACTTCTTTTCATCCTATTTTGTGCGATTATATTCTGTATCCTGACCAGATCTGCATCATACAGTAAATATGGATGCATGTCAGCGATGACAGCGTCATGCAGCCCACTGTAAAAGGCTTGCACAACACAAACGGCTGTTTTCTGAAGAAAAACAAGAGAAACGGTCAATGACAGAGAAAAATTTGTCCCAACATTGTGTGTCACTGGCAACATATTACTGCCCTCGCTGTCACCTGAGACATCAATTTTCCCCATTCTATCCCCTTCGGGCTTAACCTCAATCATTCTACCTCTCTTTTCTCTCAGTCTGACGAGGTGACAAAGGCAGCGTGACAGATCGGAGACGTCGGCACAGTTCCAGCCACCGAGATTAAGACTTTAACAGGAGAGGAAATAAAGACGGAAAGAAACAAAACATACTAGCAGCTCAGAGCGCTTGTCACGCTCGGCTCGCCATGCCTGTTTTGTCTCCTTCACTGTTTCCTCACTTGTAGCCAAACACCAGTAATCCCCTCTGCGCTGAGATAATGGCCGCCTGGTTGCTTGTCAACATTTGACAACAAAAAAGAAATTGTGAGTTTAAAATAAAACGCTGTTCTTGCTCAGATATAGACGGGGAGGAGCAGATGATTTAATGCTGGGAAGGATATGACAGTTGATAATGAGCTGTTAGAGGAGGGCGGTGAGATGTCAGGTAATTACACGCCGCTTCCAGCCTCGCTTCCTGCTCACTGGGTCCATTTTATTCCTACCAGGTGCAGTTTGTGTACCTGTAAACACTGCATACAAACCTGAAAGTAATTCTAAATAACTGGAGACAAATATACGTTTTTTGTCCAGTTGCAAATTGTTGACTCTTTTATAGAATAAAACTGCAACTGATGATGGAAATCATTCATCCTAATGCATCAATCATCGCTGCAAATTCATGTTACTTCTTTAGCCCAATCATCTGTCTATAAAGGCAAGTAAAGAGTTAATATAAATTTATAAAAAAAAAAAAGAATCCATAGTTTTTTTGTTTTTTCTCTGCATCTGAAGAATACAGTAAAGGTGCATTTGTTAATTTCGTCCTGCAGCCCAGAGAGGTTTGGAGACAGAACGATGGTTTAGAGCCAGTGAAGATGATCACTCTTCCAATGTTTGTGTTGCTGCTCTGCCACTATGCATATGTCTGATATGAGCAGACGAGGCTGTCACTCACTGTTGTCTCACTGTTATAGGCGTTAGAACGTCAGACCGGCCGATCACACTGGCGTCAGCGTGAGAAACACACAGCCAGGACGACACTGCTGCGGATAAATATTACAGTAATGTGTTACAGATAAAAAGCACATCGATGCTCAGGCTCCTCCCTCTGCTGACATGTTGAAAATATCAAAATGAACAAATAATATCACAATGTCTCCTTGCTGTTGTCAAGTGAATGTAAAGACGAATGAGGGAAAAGTCTTAGACCCTATAAATACCCGGCAGTGAACGCGTCGTGTCTTCGTGACAAGGCGTGGGGGGACGGAGCCGTCTAGTGAGGCGGCTCAAAGGCCACTCCCCCCACTCTTCATCCCACCTGGAAAAGAGGCTTACCTGCGTCAGGTTCCCTCCAACACAAAAGACAAAAAGGCCAAGGTAGCGGTTACATTATAATTTCAGGGGAGGAGGCAGCTGAGGAGGAAGTCTGGAGGGGAATCAGAGAGCATGATGGGATAGGTGGGATGTCCCGCGGCGGGGAAGAGGATTAAGGAGTTTTTGGTGAGATTGTTCTGTGGTTCTTTATCTCAATCGTTCAAAGGCTCAGGCTTCAACGTTCTCACATGTGTTTGATCAAAAAATCCATAAAGTAAGTTTTAAAGGAACATTTTTGAAGTTATTCTATGAAAGTTCTACTGTTTATTACACTGATGAGGCAAAACTCTGAGATGACAGATGAAGACTCTCATCCTCAAACAGTCATAGTTTATGACCTTATCAGTGCAGTCCATGGAGAAAACCATGAGGGGACAAATGAACGAAGACAGCTTTAATCTCAGAGACCAATTCCTTTTTGCGCAAATCAAAAAAACACGTCACGGAGAAAGTTGAGACAAAAAAACAACAACGAAAAAAAAACAGTGGTCAAAGCAGGCATGGGGAGAGTTCACTGCTGGATGTGACAGACTCCAACAATAGACATTGCGGCTTTCAGGAGCATCAGTTCAATTCAAAATGAACCGGATTTGTCACATCCAAAAGTAAATTTATCTCCATTGTAGTAATTAAATTTAACTCCCGTCAATTTAAAATATGACGGGAGCTAAACTTACAGTCGTCCTCATTTGTGGTGTTTCACCAGACAAATTTGGAAACCCTGATTTTATATCTTCAATCCCAGTGGACGCTCTTTAATACTGCCAGAATTCATATTTTAAAGATGCAAAAGGCAAAAATGTGCTTAAACAGAAAATGAATTGTTGCTTTATCTCTAAGCCTTCTAATTCTTCAGATTAAATCTGTCCGTCTTTCACACCTTCAACACCGCAAAACATTAACGCCTCATCGTTAGGACACTTTGACTCCCGTGCCATTTCCACCGTCATCTCCTGCTTCCACCACAGCCTCTGATCTCTGCTACGCAGCCGCCATTCATTAACCGCTTGACACCCAAAAGCGGCCGCCCACAAACAGACACTTCAGCAATACATCTCCAAGGACAGGAGTGCAATTAATTAAGCTTGCTATGTGAACTTTGGCACTGGAGCTGCAGATGGCATTAAAATCTTCTTTATGTTTCATACACACAACCATACGATGACAAACTTAAAACTAGAACCAAGGCAGGCAGAGACTGTAACATCCCGCGACACCCCTGAAGTCAAAATTTTAGGCTGGCCTACTTGCATAGGTCAAAGGTCAAAGCTAGTGCTCTGATATACTGTCATTGATCAAAGCACTAGCTTTGATCTGCGGTCTTACACTGGCCTTCTCCCTCGTCTTTTTATTTTTTCCGGTTCCTGAGTGTACAAAAGTTGAAATTTGACTTTGACCTAGTTTGCTCAAGGTCAAGGTCATCATCTCATTTTCATCCCCTTTGCTGCCGCAGTAATGTGCTTTTTGTTTCATCTTTCTATCTGCAACGTTTGCGAAGATATTTGGTGGACAAACGGACGGACGAACGAACGAACGAACACACGAACAATTACAATACATCACCGCTGTGAAGCGGGATGTAAAAACCATCGAGCACAGGACCCAGGCTGAATGCAAAGAGCGGCATCTTTGCATTTCCACGCTGCTTTATTTTGCACCCGGTGCTTCGAACCGTCTGAATGTGGATGAAAACACAAATAAGGAAACCGACTGTGACAGACAGGGTGAATAATAAAACAGCAGGCAGATCGTCAGACTCACAGGGACTTCCACATATTTGGCAGCTGCTTTCACCTTTCAGGGAGGCGGCAGGAGGAGGGGGGGAGAAGGAGGAGAAGAAGAAGAATGACACTGAAGTTCAGCTCGGAAGATCTGGTTTCTAGCAAATAACAGGTTGCCTCTGTGAGCGGTGAAAGAAACAGCTCGGCGCTCTCTGTTTCCACAAACAAAAACATGGGTACTCACTGTGAAAGAGAGTATTGAAGAGAAGAAAGTCCCTTCATCGTATCTTGAGAGCTTGGAGAGGATGCCGTCCAAAACAGTGGCGAACTGTAGACGGAGTGGGGAAACATGATTTACTGCCTGCGTTTGTCCTCCTCAGACACCAAGAACATTGCTTCACTGATTCTTTCTTTGGCTTTAAATTTGTTTTTACAAAAAAAATCACAAAAAAATTCTATGAGAGTGAGAATATCTTTTTTTTTTTTTAAATTTAAAAAGAAGTTCTCATCATCAAGGAAAATAAAATCAATTTCTAATTTAGAGGTGGGATGGAATGTTCTCACTACGTTGATAGAGGAAAATAAATTGAACTGAATTTCTGAGAAATCATCAAACTGTCAAAAGCAAAGCGAGGCTGATTTCAATAAATGAAAAATTTGGAAGAAATTAATAAAAATTTCTAAAAAATATTCATCATTTATGCCACTCTAAAAATAATTATATAAAATGTAAAAAAATAAGTAAATACATCAAAGAATACATTTTTCAAGATAAAAGAAACAAGAGGGGAAAATAAATAAATCCGAAAATTCATCAAGCAAATTTAAAAATCAAATACATTTTAAAATGAGATCAGATCTAAGCGTTAATACTAACAAAATGTAGCAAGAGTTATCTAACCACAAATTAAATAAAGAATAACAAGATAACAATCTGTAAAACCTGAACCCGACACTCCGTCTAGAAAAACAGATGGTGATTTAAAAAAAAAAAAACCCCATCAATTTCACAAAAAATCAAAACATGTTGAGAACAAAGAGCTGATGAGAGGATTTGATTGGAGGATAAACAGACATTTACCTTTGAGACAAGGGAGGACATCATGTCTTTGAAAGCCTCGTCAATCAGAACGTCTATTTTGGAGTGGTACTGTTGCTGCAAGAGGGGGAAGGGGGTCGGATGGAGGGGGGGGGGGGGGGGGGGGAAGTAATATTTTATTATTATCAGAAAACCAATAGAACACAAAAGCAGAAATGAGCTCTCGCCTCCCTGATACAGAACAACAGTATTGTCGGTGCTGTAAAAGACAGAAATAAAAACCTGCAACAGTTGGTGTGAACATCGAGTCTTCACACACACACACACACACACACACACACACACACACACACACACACACACACACACACACACACATACACACACACACACACACACACACACACACACACACACACACACACACACTCCTCTCGACGCGGTGAGGCCAGAAAAACCTTCCCATCCATGTACCGCCGCTGAGTTAAGCAGCTAATAGGACCATTATGCAGCTGACTGACATTCTCATCTGCTCTGGAAAAGCAAAGGAATCTGAAGGATACTTTTTGTGTGGCTCCTCACAATTAGAGCAGCCTTGTATTTCTCTAAAGCACTGGTCCAGCTGCGAGGACCAAAGTCTCACACAAGATTCAATTAATCCGCCATTTCATGTCTCGTTTGGCCCCCCTAAAAACATATTCATGGCACCTTTTCCCTTGAAGGAAGAAGAAAAAAAAGACTGAGGCTGAGCGCTGAATGGCAGCAGCAGGGGAGTTCATCTCTTGGCGACAATGCCCTTTCACTGGCCGTCTAAAGAACACCCAAATTAAAAATTTCAATCAACAAAGAGCAAGGATCGCTGACAAATTGCAGGTCCAGGGAGGTCACCGCCGCCAGCCCTAATTGTGTGTTTTTTTTCCCCCTTCTCCATAAGTCTGCAAAATGGCAGTTCTCTTTAAGCACGCCAAATCTTTTTGGCAAATCTTGAGAGTTCCTTTTTTTTCCCTCCCTTACCTCAATTAACATTGCTGATTTTGTCTTCTTTATTCCTGCAGAGGCAGCCATAAAAAGCAAAGAGGGGCAGAAGACGTTATTTGGTCTTTGCCGTATGTGCGGTAAAAAAATATGTACAAGAAGAATTATTGTTATTATAAAGATTTATCTGATTGTTGAGCTGCTGCTAACTGAACTCTGACACCATTTAGATGACCTCAGGGCGGAATGACTGCAGATTTAGGACAGGACTGTCACTGATGTCAGCTGATCAATGGGATTATATAGCAGAATAAGTAATCAATCCAACAGGAGAGGTACTTGTCTGGATTTAAAGTACAGGTTCTTCACTTAGCCAGGCAACCTTCTAGCATCTGAATGCACCAGAACCTCAAAAACAATAGGTAAAAGGTAAAAGGGAAAAGGGCGCTTTGCTGCAGACCGATGCACTTGAACATCAGGGCAGAGAAGTGACTACGCCAAAGATCAGGATAAAGTTCAGGTTGATGTCTCTTCAAGACTCTTCAGACTGTTGGTCAGGGGTCAGAGGTGAAGAAACCTCATTCACAGCACCTACTGGCGAGTTAAGATGAAAAAGCATCAATTGAGTGATAGTCGATGAAAATCAAGTCTTAGCCGGTGTTTTAAGACCGCATGAAAGAAATGTGGTGAACTGAAACATAACAGCCTGGGCAAAACTGCTATTTGGAAAGGGCATCCCTTCCAGGCTGTTGCACACACAATGTTCTGGACTGTTAGAAAAACAGGCTGCACAAAAAAGAGTTAAGATAGAACCTCCAGTTTACATGGCGATGGGATGTCGGCAAGGATTTATATGTGATATAATGGACTGGACATGTCCTGCTGCTTTGTGAGCCCATGACTAAACTGTCATTTATTAATAATGAATAAAGATGGACAAATCTAAGGCCAGCTTTACTCCAGCAACCCGTCTTTGTCTGGCAAAAACCCAACAGTTTAACAGCCCGCAGGCGACCGTACCAAAACGTTCTTAGATCTCATGAATTCACTGCAGCCTTCAGCATGAAATTAAATTTCCATGACTGGAGTGTAAATGGAGTGAAATTACAATAAATGAAAAATGTTTTTGATTACAAAAGTAAAAAAGCAAAATTACAAAAGGAAACCAACCTGTTGTGATGTAGCGTGTGTGCTCACCAGCTCTCTCCACAAATCTAATTTAATAACCCTTAAAGACTATTGTTTTAGCAAAAACTGTCCTTAATGAATGTTCCAATCTCATCTAATTGTTGATCTGTAAGCTTTTATTTACCAGGAGTAAGATTATAAAACATGAAAGTGTTTTCTGTTGGTGGAGTAAAGTAAAAGAAAGAAAGGGGATGAGGCGATGAAGGGACTTACCCACTGTTTGTCAATCTGGTGTTCAAACAACAATGTGCAGGACACATGGACATGAGGGACAGGACGAGATATGAGACAAGGGAAAGAGGGCACACAGTCAGCTGATCCCATTCCAAAGCAGGGGTATTAACATTTTTGATTAAAAAAAAAAAAAAAAAAAAAAACCAATGAAAATTAATTTCATCCAAGAAATAAAACATCTAATCATATCAAATACCTTTTGATAGCTTTGCTGCGTTTTTCACACTCTTTTCTGTTTCATCTTAAAAGTCAGGTTATAACATCAGATGTTTATGAATGAAAGAACAATTCCCAGAATAAAAGCAAACGCTATCATGTCCTTCAGTTTCTGTGGGTCTTCACAAAGCTTTAATTCTTAACTAAAAAGGTTAAAAACAAAACAAAACATGAGTTACAAAAACTATTGGTAATTCATTTTGTTCTCAGGTGGACGGAAATAAAATGCTCCAAACTCATTTGACGGTGCCTCATTATTTTCTATGCTCACGTCCAGGGTTGAGAAATTTGACTTCCAGATGAGGATATTTTAAATGACGCAACGTCTGAGACTGAACAACCCAAAGACATTAAAAAAAAACAAAAAACTGTTCAAATGAGCTCCGCATTTTCATTTCTGTTGCACTTGAATTAGATTTTCATCAACTCATCGTTTCAACTTAATACTAATACCTTTTAATATTCACATATTTATCAGACTAGGTGGCTTTTTAATGATTGTAGAAAATATCTACCTCCTTTGTATTAGCGGTTACAACGTGGAAATGGTAAAATATGCTAGAACCAGTCAGTATGGGATGCTGTTTATGTGCATGAATCTGGTCTTTAGTTCCTCTGCCGGCAGATATTCAGTAAAAGCTGCAGAAGAGAGGAAGCTCAAGGTTAAGAGAACAACGAGCTTAGACTGCCGGCAGCAAAGGGTTTCGCTCGCAGCATCGCCAAGACTGCCGCCTCACTCAGGCTTCACGGTCATCCATTTAGCAGTTCATATTGAGCGTTTGGCCGTTTCAAGTGAACACAAATACACCTGAACTCCCTATCTGCTGGATGCTTGGAGGAAAGAGTCATGTTTTAGTGGCTGATCTGACAGTATGACTTGACCCGCTCAGTGTGAGGCTGACAATAAAAGACTGAAGGTTTTAGAAGTTACTATCGAAAAACTGTGATGGTGAAGTGTGAGATGGTAATGGACAAATGCAAACATTCTTACATCTTAAGTGATTTAGTCTCATATTCAGCCAAGACCTTTTTTTTTTTTTTTTTGGTAAATCTAATCTGTGAAGAGGGTTTCCTTTGTTGTGTCTCCTCCGGTTTCAGATGACGTCTCAGATCCAGTGAAATCCAAAAACAAATTCAGCACATTTCAAATTAATTGATGCAATTAATGGTTGCACTTTTGTGTAGAATTCACTTGTGGTGAACTTGGATATATTTCTGATCTCATACTTTTATCTCTTAGGTGCATTTTCTTAAAGTCCAGTCAATTCCATGTTATTAAAGGTAGCAGTTTCAAATTATGACGTTATCATGAACATCAAATGTCATCGCAACTGGTGGTAGAAAAGCTCAAGGCTCTACAATCAACACTTTCTAATTTCACCAGCAGGGATTTGGTTTCTCGAGGTGAGAATGGAACATTAAAGAATATAGAACACAACATCGATGTCAGGGTCATGTGACTGCGGGCTCACCTCCTGACCGGTGTCCAACACACAGAGCTTGGAGCACTGCTTCTTGGCGTCCATCAGCACGTTGAACATGGTGCAGACCGACAGCGGCACCCGGAAATCTGTTGACTTACTCGCTTTCTGCATTTTGGCATCAAACGCAGACTTTGTTCTGTGGAACGCAACAAAAAAAGAAAGAAAGAAAAAAGATTGGATAATTTTCTTTTTTGAAAAACTGTCACACATTTCTGTAAAAGTTTTTGTGGTTCTTGTATGATGATATCCCTGTATACATATTAAAGCATATTGAACTGTTTTTTGTGTTACCTTAGGAATACAGAAAACATATGGGTCCTAACAGTGAACCCAGGGGTGCACCGGTAGTGACATCTCAGTCTCACCTCTTGACGCAGGCCTCCATCATGTCACTGGCCATCAGTTTGAGTCTCTGCTCCAGATGTTTGGCAAACTCAGGCTCCGGCCAGTGGAGGTCCAACACAAACATCTGCAAAGCGTCCAGCTTCCAGAACAAATCCTCTGAGGTGGCTGAACCGTTACTGCAGAATGGATGGGGGGCTGTTAAACGAATACACAACTACATCCTCTTTGATGCTCATTTATTCCACCACACTCTTATTTTGGTAACTCTGCAGACATGAAAGGATTGTCACTCCTTGAAATTGACCTCATCGATAGTTTTAACTGTAATTCGTTTAATTTAGCGCTGGGAATCTTCCAAAACTTCCTTTTTTTTGGCTTTGTAAATTAAATTCAAACATAATCAGGTCTTCTTTTACATTTCTTACCCTTCCTTGCAGAAATCTTCTCCTTTCAGTAAATATGGCATGTTTACAGAAGGTCTTGAGTTAGCATCTATTTCATGGCTGTTAACGTAACATTTTGTTGTGTATCAAATATTAAATTGCTGTAAACAAACTGACATTTTTGGAGTTATCTTCTCGTACTCATCTAAAGAGTTTCAGAACCTTCTTTTACGCTTGCTTTGAAGGAGACGCCCTATCGATGCTTTGTCCTCGACTGCGGCGTTTACTGTATGAGGGGGCATCACGCCATTAGAGCTATATTTATGAATGACCACAGTTCAGATAAATGCAGATAAATACAGAACTCAGCATCTTAGAGTGGTCTTAGGTTGTTGTGTGCTCCTCCAACAGGTTTTGCTGGTTGTCGGTCAGTAAACACACCACTGTGGTGAAACAGGATGAAACCAACATCCAAGTGTACAGCGCCCGGCTCGAATGATGGAGGAGGTGAGAGTAGGGTACCAGGGGGTTGGAAAAAAACCCATCAATCCCTCACTTTCCTCACTTCGCCTTTAAAAGACTGTTACCTTAACAAGTGTTGCGCAGGAATAAACGCTTTGGGCTGAGTCTGTGGTGCAATTAAACGCTCGGTGGCTGTCCCCCTCATGTCTAATTAACGGTGCTCTTCTCTCAGCGCGCTCCATCACCCCCCCTCCCCGGGGAACGGGACAATCCCACTCGCCCGTCTGTGCCGGCTAATGAAGTGCCAGCTTTTTCTCCCCTCTTTTTTTCATTTAATCGAAGAGGGCCAAGTGAAGTGAGGTAGAGGAACAGCGTGGTCCGTGTTGTGGGAAAGGCTGGAGGAGTCTTTTTGGGGACGTGTCGTTGTGACGGTCGGGCGTCGGCGCCTCTGACTCGGCCTGAGCAGGTGTATTCAGGTCAGTTCTGAATGTGATGCATCATCTAGAAAGAATAGTCCCATGATGCTGTGTTGCACTGCAGTTTCTACATATTTATCAATCAGCGGATTCCTCTGAACACCAGAAAATAAATCCTCACAAATAGTCAGTGACCTTAAACACCTAAAAACCGACAAATAAAATACGTGACCTCTGAAGTAAAAGGTCTAACACTGTGGAAACCATTGTCTCTTATTAGCTGCATGTCATCCGTTTGAATCGTTTAACCTTCTCGGCTGAGGAGTAAACTGCCACACAAAAGAAGAATGGCTGAGAGACAGAAGTCAATGGGCTAAATACATCTTTTGTGTGAACTTATTTTCACAATAGCAGCTATTCTCCAGCACAGATTTCTCTTTTCAACAAGCCTTTGTTCAATTAATGTTCAATCCACAAAACAACATAATGAGGAGATAACCCGGTCAGCCCAACAAAGGGATAAACAACACTCGGAGCTCCTGCGACTGACTTTAAAAAAGTCAGTTAAAATTAAAACAAGTACATTTTAAGAAGGTATTGGAGACAATACAAACAGAGAAATAGATGATTCCACTTTTTAAACTAGTATTGCTTAATAATCCTCTATGTCATGTCCCGAATCATTTTTTTGGTGAGGTCCTTAGCTGAAGCTTCTCAGCTCAAGGACAAATCAAATGATTTTTAAGAGCATCCTGGCATCTCGTTTCTTTTCTCAAACCACTGCCAGAATAACAGTCGGCCAAGGTTTACCAGGAAAATGTGTTTCTTCTGGTTTCCCAAGTTGGAAATGTGGCCATGAAAACTTTATATTATCTGACCTATGAATGGAGAAAGACAGATTCGCTATTGGTAGCCTCGTATACATCTTATTTCCTCCGATGTCAAATAAAGTCCTGCCCGCACCCTGATTTCAGAAGACACATCGCCTCCTCCCACAGTGACATTAATAAGCCTTTCTCGTCTGAGTCTGTGGAAACGACACCATCATGGCATCAATCAGAAACATAATGCTACGCATCATGATGTCTGTGCAGCATTACCACACAACCGCAATTCCAAAAAGGCATGCAAAAACAAATAAAAATCGAACGTCACTCTTTGCAAACAAAGTGCTTTTGCACTTGTTTGCAACATTTTACATCGATTAAAGCAAAAATATTTATTGGGACAAAAGTTTTTGTAAAGCTAGTCTCTTCTCAGGTTCCTTTTGTATCATTCCAAACCTGTTTTGAAGAGAGCATTGTTCTATATTCTCACACATAAACAACAATAAGTGTAACTCCAACAAGCCAATGCTTCTATGAAACCTATTCTCAAATACAAATACACTTTTTTTTCCCTCAGTGAGCCTCTTCTCAGTTAACTGAAAGTAAAACAAACAATCAAAATTAAACCGACATCTCACAGTAATTTCCTCATATGGTAAACGTGGACTAATTACATCCGATGAGATGGACGAATTCGCCACCTGCGAATGATGCGAGGAGAGCAGCCAGAGCAGCTGCTCTCTAATAAGGCTCATACTTATAATTATGATATATCATAATTTGTGTGTGCGGGGTGTATACGTCGCCCCCCCCCCCCCACACGTTGCTTTCAGAAACTCGCAGGATTTGTCTCAAGAGTCTGTTTAAGGAATGAAGTTGTTAAGTGAGTCTGAAAAGTGGCTGAGAATGTGGAGCGTCCATGTGTGAGAGAGGAGGCGGGGATGGCGACGCCTCCCACGGAAGATTCGGCGAATGATTGTGTGAGCTCATCTTTCTCTTCTTTTTTGTTGGCTATTTATAACAACTACTGGCGTCTTCAGAACGGTCTCCTGTGATAGACAATCCAACACGCTTCTCATGTGTTTTGTGGCTCAGTTATGAAAAAAAATGTTCTTATACATTTCCCCCTTTTTTAAAATTTTGTACATTTGTTTGTCATAAAAATTAAACACTTACAATTTTACACACTATTACAAAGGAAATCAGTTTAAATCTGAAATGTATTTTCAACCAACGAATGACTACTTCACCAAAAAGACCGAAAAATCAGTCTTGGTGTGAAACATCAGCTGTTTGTGATGGAGGGAAACTTTCACTTGTGTGAAAGCAGAACATCGCTGGACTTACAAGATGTCGGGCAGATTTATTCCTTGCAAGCTGCAATAGAAAACATACCAATATGTTTGTCATTGTGAAAAGCACACAGCACAACACAACGCTTACGACACGTCACAAAAATGTTCACAAACGAGTCTCTGAGGATCGATCGCATGCACGTGGCGCACCGGTAGCAGACAGGCCTCACCGTCAGACAAGGGAGATGCCGGCGGCGCATTGTTAAAATATTTTTATGGTAAATCATTGAAAACTGAGAAGAACTTCATGCAGGGTGGAACAAAGGAAAGGGAATCAGTGAAGTTCTAGATTGACAAATTTTCATACATAAAGGCAGACGGACAGAATCAGAGGTTCCATATCCGACCTGTTCTGAAATGATCTGTCTCCCACCCACAATGTTTGGTGGACTTTAATTCTGATTCAGGAGAGACTAGTGATCTTTGCTCTTTCTTAAATGCTGGCTCGATTTAACAATCCTCACTGATAATTGCTTCATAGCAACCTCCTTAGCTTCATTTGGCTCTGCCAGAGGCTGTTTGAGGCTCTCCGATACCAGAAAGTCAATGTTGAGTCAAGCTTGACCTTTCTGGACTGATTTCAGGAAACGCATATCGGGTCATTTGAGTTTTCGCACTAAAAGTTTTAGCGGTCGGATCTCAGCAACCTCAAATCCCACTGCCATTGGGGTGCGTTTGGGTGAACTTCAACGACAAACACCATTTGGACCGATGTGGGATGGCTCTGATTACTTGTCGTCACAACTCTACATACGTGTTCTCACACAGCGGTCCCATCCAAGCCGGTGCTGAGAAGCTGGGCATCTGCGGCAGTGTGAGAGGAAGGTTGGGAACTTTGGGAAGAGGAACGCTCGCTAGATTGTTAGTTAATGACCTGTCGGGTCAGAGTGGCAGCGAGGTCGATCGATGGCACAAGAGAAAAATGTTAAAAGAATAAAAGAGAAGAAATAGTGACATTAACAGCAGACATTCTTCACAACAACACACAAACAGAATAGAAAATAGTTACTCGTTCTGCTTACAGTAATTGATTAACAGCAAATACCAATAAAAGACAGAAACATTTCTATTCATTGTATTTTCTTTAAGATTACAAGTGTTTTGTTATAGAGCGCAGTCCTAAGTAGAGTATTCTTGACTGCAGTGTGTCCTTGCTGTGTTTTGTACATTCAGCGCTGCCTCCTTTTGTTCCTCTGCTGTCCTGCACAGCATTTCATTCCTTCTATTGTCTTTTATTGTCTCACTTATTTTCACTCAGCTGCCTGTATCACACCTCAACAAATCATCACTGCCGACGGTAAACACAATGAGAAACAACCAACAAGTTCACATCCACAGCAAGAGAAGGACTGAATCGATCAGCCGCATTAAAACCACAATAACACAGATAAAGTTTGGGACCTGGCATTCATGGTGACACAAAAACAGCCCCCCCCCCAGGTTTATTATCATTAAAAAAAAAACCTCATCATGTCTTCTGAATGGAAGGTGTGGGCTGATTCTTACTTGACGGATTGCCAGGTCTCCTGCTCGAAGCCTCGGTGGATGGACTGGGCGATGGACGACTCCATCAGGTCGATGTAGCGGATCACCAAAGGGACGAACAAGTCTTGCAGATGTTTGTGAAATGTCCCATTGCACAGGTGAGCTGAACGGGGGAGGGCAAATTTAATCAATCAGGTAGTAATAACAAAACATTTCTAGTTTTTACGCTGATGGAGAAGAAAAAAAATCCTATTTATTATTATCAGGATGGAGCTGGAACGCTGACGCACACACAGCTTACATCATTACATTATAGGCATACTGGTCTCTATTTGGAGGTTCTTTGTCTCAAACATGACAGAATATGAGAAGTTTTAGAATTTATCTGGTGTCGAGCACCAGTTTCAGATAGACTTCTTAACAGACAGACAAACCTTCAGGGATGCTAACAGTAACACAGGAGGACAGACAAAGACAGAGAGCAGGCTGGTCTCTTTGGACTTCATTAGTTTTAATTCCTCTCACTCTGCTCAGTCATGATTAACACTAGCCTTTTTGCCCTCCAGAGAGTCAACCGGCCTCCCTCGCAACAGCTCGTTTTCCCAGGCTGACAATCAAGTGAGCATTTAAAAAATTCTGCAGAACAAGAGAGATAATACACTTGTTGAAGAAAATCCTCAAAGAGTACGTGAAACGTTGAGTCATATCACCAGAGATCAGAAAACCTACAGTCACCATGACAGGTTTTTTAAATTTCTCAAGAAAAAAAACAAACAACAAAAAAATAACAGCAAAAAAAAAAAAAAAAAGCTGTAAAAAATGAGAAAGTCAAGGATTGCTCATATTTTATTATTGTGAGGTTCAGAAGAGGCAACGTGCAAATTAACTTAATTAACCTTTTTCATTTCACCCCGTCCCTCTAGAATATGATTGGGATTCCGTTCAAAAGAATTCTTCTCACTTTAGACATAATTATCAAAAAGGGAAGCCTCATTTGTGCAAACAGTCAAAACTATGATTTCACTCATTTTGTGTTCAGACTGTCTATTTCCTCATTATGCCTAAATTTGAGTTCACTCATGTTGTGACACTTGGAATAATTATTGTATTAACAGACGATAGTAATTAGAAAAAATATAAAAGATATGAGCCACAAAAAGGAGATTTGTGAGTTCTTCACATAATGAAAAGCTGAGTTTTTTTTGTTCCCAACAGTGCCCTTGGGCTGTATGTCTGCCTGCCTGCCTGTTACTGTATTGGAGGTACTTTGGCATCAGCCATGTTAAATAACGCCTCACTTTGCCAAATCTCTGCTGGCTCTAAGACAAAGCTGAAGGAGGGCTCGGGTAGAGGAAACAATGAGCCAAGATTTTTTCTCCAGCAGTCAAATGAAATCTTAACTGAGAGATGCAGTTTATCAGGAAAGGAAATACGACAGAAACCTGAAATATATCAGTGCAATGTTGATGTATGTTATATGCTTAAAAAAAACAATAAATATAAGTGGGTGGACATAAAATGTGTATTGTGTTGTTTATCTGTAAACCTGTAAAATTAAATCTCATATGTCACTTTGGGAGTGACCAGGAGGGATAGGATCAGGAATGAGTACATCAGAGGGACAGCACATGTTAGAGGTTTTGGAGATAAAGTCATAGAGGCCAGACTGAGATGGTTTGGACATGTCCAGAGGAGAGATAGTGAATATATTGGCAGAAGGATGCTGAGTTTTGAACTGCCAAGCAGGAGGCCAAGAGGAAGACCAAAGAGGAGGTTTATGGATGTAGTGAAAGAGGACATGAAGGTAGTTGGTGTGAGAGAAGAGGATGCAAAGGACAGGGTTAGATGGAGGCAATTGATTCGCTGTGGCGACCCCTGAAAGGAAAAGCCGAAAGGAAAAGAAGATGTTCCTTTAATACTTCTCAATTTCCAGCTTCTTTCTTTCACCATCACGCAATTTTTCCTGAATTCCTGAAGATCAGGCTTACATCGCATCTGCTAGAAACCACTAATCATCTGTGGTCATTCAGGAGGTCGTAGTTTATGGTGTTATTTATTTCATGTTCACGCATAAATAAGAGCGGAGGGAAAACGCAGATGTGAGTCAGGAGCAGCGACTCGCTGACAGGTAGACAGGTCAGCAGAGTCGACCATCAACCAGCTGATCATGTCTCCCATCCGGCCCTGACAGTTTGCTCCTCGGCTTGCGTTAATTAACTCGCTGTCTGAGTATGGGAGCGCCGGAAACCCAGTCAACCAACAAGACTTGTTTTCTCTGGTGTCACTGGTGTTAATTAGCGCTGTTATTGGCGAGATCATGTCTTCTATGGGGCATTTCCTCCGAAAAAGCTGCAGCTTTAGAGGAATGAAAATGAGGAGGAAACTATAAACTTACTCTTTAAGTGAGGAATCTAGTGTTTATTTATTTCTATGCAGGTTTGGATTTGTTTTTAGGATATTCCACTACAATTCATGCAAGATAGAAAAAAAAGTTGGTGGTGTGATTACAGATGGGCAGACATTAGACACAGCATTGTGTCCCACATCAAACAAGCAACAACTCTGAGACGTTTGCCTGGATATGAACATGTGTGTAAGGAAAAACACCGGTGCTTTCATAGGTAGGACTCACGGTCGGTTCGCAGGAAGTTGTTGTGGAGCTGGAAGAGCGGGAAGCTGTCCCAGGAGTCGACAGGCTGGACCTGCAGAGCGCCGTCCATCTCGACCCGATACAGAGACAGAAAGGTTTCTGCGTGTTCCGCCATCAGCTCCGGCCACCACGAAAACGCCTGGCAAAAAATGACAAACAGTGATCAAAACTCTATACTGTATTTACATGACAACACCACTGAATGTCTTGTCTGATTATTCCAGTTCTTAGAAAAACAACAGAATAATAGTCAACGTAAGAGACATGTTAAAAGAGCATTAAATAAATAGAGGCAGAGGTGAGTCGACTTGATTTGATGTGTGAGCCGGCTAGAATGAGAAAGAGGTGTTGCTGCTGTTTGACTTTAAGCAGAAATATCTAAGAACATAGCAAAAGATGTTCTTGGGTACATATGTAGATGAAAGATAACACAAAATGAACAATAAGGATGTGGAAAAGAACAGACAAAGGGAGAAAGACGCTTATAGAATGAGAAACTTAAGACACAGAAAAACTCTAAACTATTCCCTATTGATTCAGGAGAAGAGCTGACATTTTCAAAGGCAATTTATTGAGCTATTGTGAAAACTCCCTTCAACAACCAGTTGAAAGCAATTAAATGGCATAGCTGAATATTTTCTATATTATGGAGAGAAAATCTAGATAGTGAAGGAGAATGTAGGAGTCCAGACCCGCCACAGAAGACAATAACTTAATCTAGCCATGGAGGGCTAAAGGGTGTTTTTTAGTCGGTATTCTGGTTCGAGTTCTTTCACATATTGCTGTGAAACTGCTACTTTGGTCACAGGAAAGACAAACGCAGAATGCTGCACACCAGTTGTTATGCTGTTCATTTCTCTTCTTTGGAAACTGACGGGATGTTGTGGTGACAAAAAGATGAGATTTTTGCTGCTGCTCTGAATTCAGCTAGAAGAGAGTAGATCGATCGATCGATCCTCCTGAAGATAAGATGACCGTAATAATCTTATTTTCAGCCGCTGATCTACCTTGTGGGTTATGGGTCTGCTGGAGCTCCAGCAGAGACAGGGTACACCCTGGAAGCATCGCCAGCTCATTGCAGACAACCACATGCACACACTCACACCTATGGTCAATTTGGTGTGACCAATCCACCTAAGCTGCATGGTTTTGGAGGTGGGAGGAAGCCAGAGAACCTGGAAAGAACCCCCGTGTCTCAAACTCGAGCTGAAATAAACTCCTCAAGGAGCAAGAATCCGCATTAGGAATAAAAAAAAATTCAAATAAGTTCTGCCTGAAGGATTTTCAAAAAGGGAGATGACACGCACAACACAGACAACAACAGGACAGTCAACGGCTACTGTATGTATGGAGGACCGACAACAGAAGCACAAACACAAGGAAAACATTCACACATTCAACTTACCTCTCTTCCCTTCCAATAGTAGAACACAAGAAGAGAAGCAGAGGGCGATCAGGTACGTGAAAGTTTATTTGTAAGTAATAGATGAAAAATACTGATGATGGACTTTTCAAAAAAATGTGGTTGAAATGTGTTAATAGGACAACAGAGAGTTTGTTCTTTCAAATGGAAATGGAAAAACTGACAAAAAATAAACAAAAACAAAGACAGCGAGAATGTTGTTAACGCTGACGGAATCTGAGTAAACAATTATAATCCATCTCTAAATTTGAGCCGTGACAGATTGCAGTGCTGCTCCGGCAAAAAAAAAAGCTTCTAATTTGTAATTAACGTGGAGTTTCACCGGTCGTCATGGCAGCGGCAAAGAGCGGCCTGTTATTAATAGTTCAGAAACAGATGCCTGAGCGCCACACTGCCACTTAGGGCCAATCAAACTGCCATGTCTCAACACCTATGATTGATCAGTTTTACACCGTGGCATTCAAACGCAGCATGCATATGGACCGTGGGTGTTGTTTTCATCGTGTCTCCCTCGCAGATGTTAATGCAGTGCCGTGTGATCGCCACTAACGCACAGAAGCTGCCAATAAAAGCAAAGAAGAAAATGGACAGTGCTGGAAAAGTGATCAAAAAATGTTAGTGAAATGATCAAGTGACTCCACAGTGGCTTCACCAAGGAAAAAAACATGCGTCGGTTGCAAACAAGACTTTAATCACAACATAAAGATTAGTAGATCCAGATATGCTCTTGTGTGTGTTTGCTTTATACACATTCTATTAGAGATCATAGTTGAGAAAATACACGAGAATAAAACAGAAATCACATCGAATTTTGCCCCACTCCCTGTAAAATCTATAGGTTGTTCTGCATCTGGTCAGAAAACATCAGATCAAAGTGGAGGTAAGTGTAGAAATAAACGTCGTACTTCAGAGTGATGCTCGTCGTTCTGTTGCAGGACTTCGATGCAGAGTTCTCCCAGTCGCATCATGTCCTCCAGTCGTTTCTCTGGAGCAGCCTGAGCGTCCACTGAGGGTCCGAGGAGCAGCGGCAAACACAAACACACAAGTTCAGAAAGGCCTAGAGATTCACGGTTTGTCAAAGAACCTTGTAACCACCAAAACTTGTAACCACCTTCTCCTCGGAGGATGAACCACACTTTACACATTTATTAAAATCATCTCAGTTTTTACTTTGAGGCGTCAATGTCAAATCAAACCTCGTGTTTTAATCAGTCAAATAAAATGGGAAATAACTGCATGTTTGATTTGAAATTTTTTCTGAAAAGACAATGTTAAAAATACAAACGAAAATGAAACGAGCTAAATAAGCTAAAATGTTCACAGTGAGAAAATAAAAGCGGCACCTACAGTTTCCTCTTGCGTTCTGACAGGTTTACAATAACAAACAGATGTGAATGAGCATTCAGTTCAGGCAGCATTTAAAAAACGTGACTGAGACATAACAGCTGCTGTAAGCCGGTCCCTTTCATTAACAGAACAAACTGTGTTCTTTGTGGATTAGGAAAATGGAAAGTTGGCTGTTTATTTCAAGAAAAGAGAACTGAGATTTGAACATTTAGAAATAAAATGCCATCAGGCACCCCCACCTTTGATCTGGGCGTATTCAATCAGCTGACTGAAGTTGATTTGAGCGGCTTTCTCCAGACACTTCTGCACCAGTTTCTTCATCTCCTCTGGGGGAACAGGAGTGGTGATGTCCTTCATCAAAACCTGAAGCCAAACCAACGATGCAGAAACTTGAGTAGACTGACAGTAAACTTTGAGAGATGGCGTACAGATGCTACGATTGTTTAACATCGCTTATCGGAAAAACATGAACGTGTTTATTACACAAATGTAGCTCTGACAAATACATCCAGACACTGACAAACACAACATGTCATGCGGATGAATTAAAAGGCCTCATAAGGAGTTATGCTTGTCAACAATTGTTTAATCAATATGAGTTAATTCTCTGAGGCCAAAGCAAACTAACTGTTGGTATATGCATGAGTTTTACCATTTATACATATTTCCATTATATTATTATGTACATAAGGTATAGTTAACTAGTATTAACAAACAGCAAGCTCTTGTGATGTCACACTGTCTCATCAGAGTCATCCTTCCTCTTCCACTCAGTAAATTAATCTCCATTAGCAAATCTCACGTTTGACATTTTAAAGTTTCTACTTCCAAGCAAAGACTTGATCAACAAGTTCAAACGAACCCAAATGAAACAAAAAAACGCATTTAAACATGTTCCTGTACCCTTTCTTGCAGGGAGAGTGTTGCCTTCAGGGCCCCATCTGGTCGTCCAAAAGGAAAGCAGTACCTGTGGGTTTGAAAAGTGGGCGGTCATCACATCACACAAACAATCTGAAGGACGATAACGTGAAAAGAAGAGTGGGGAGATGGGAGCGGCGGCAGAAAGATGTCAGTAATCATCAATTGATGACTTCGGCTTTTCATCTGATTAAGGACAGAAGCTTTTCTCACCTCTGAGCGCAAACGAGGCAGTTCAGGGAGGTTTCACATCACTTATTTATAAGTGAAAACGACTAAATAAGTAAAGGTGCACGGGTGAACCATTTACAAGACAAAACCCCACGTGTAATTGAAAAAAAAAACTGATACCATTAGGTGTGAAATTCAAACAAAGACATATTTAGTTCATACATTAAGTTCATGAACTGAAAATGCACCTAAGAGCAAATATGTTTCAATGCCCTGAAAGATTTTTGTCTATTTATGAGAACACTTCATGAGACAATAAATAAATCAGACCAAACTGAACTCAGTTCACAACCCTGAGCTGTGGAGAAGGTCTGTTGCTAGCAGCTCAAGCCAAAGACAAATAATTCAGAGGAAATTTAAAGAGCAAATTGTTTGATTATTCAATAATTTAACTAAGCCTTAGTGGCTGTGCTCAGCTTTAATCTAAACTTTCACAGTTTTCTAGGGGATGTTGGCGTTATCACGGCGTCGTCCTGCCCATTGTCTGCCAGCATTAGCCTCTTGTCGAAGGGAGTCAGCGATGACTCTCGCCGATCAACCAAACCAACCCCTCCTCTCCTCTCAGGGGCCAGATGGAGGGCCCTTCTCAGACATGAAGGGTTTTAAGACCTGGGGCCTCAGGACAGTTAATGGCACAGGTCCATTCAGACGAGTGTTGCTCAAGGTCTGGGGGCCGTCGCTTTCACACTGCGCTCACAAAGAGTTCACAGGGCAGCGGCAGCACTGAATGGCAGCACGCAAACACAAGGAGGTCTCATCAGCTGATGCATGTCCTGCACCTGTTGTGTGCTGCTGATGGGACTAAAATACCCAGAATACCGCTTGTTATTGCTGAGAATAGCATGAAGAGAGCGTAGGGAGGAGGGGTCTTTACATTATTTCACATTTAGCAAAACATGCATCCTTTATATTCATCCATTAATAGCGACATTAGTCACATGATAGAATAAACTTGTCCAGCAGCTGAACTCTTACAGGTCTACCTTTTCATTTCCCTTATAAGACAGATAATTTCAATATTTTTGTTGTTTCATGATGCGATACCTAAAATGTGTGATGTGGTCCTCTAACAGAGCAATGAGGCGACTCCTGATGGCCTCGAAGTGTTCTTTTTCTTCTACGGTCACCGTCCCCATCCCATCAGGCCTGGCAAAAACAAGAAGCACAGAGGACAGAGTCAGATGACTTTCATTTTACCGGCCATGAGCTCAGATCGTAGGTTTCCTCCAGGATGACCGGCTGATGGTTCTATCAATTCTTTACTGAAAATATGCTTCACCATAATGGATTACATTCTAAATACTAAAACTTATTTGTACAGTTCTAATTCCATTAGTACGCCATCAGTCACCCATCCCCTGTGTTTAAGTGCTCGGTCTATTTGTGCCTTCTGTCATCTCTGATGCATCAGGAGAATATCTCCCTCCACTTATATTCCTCCATCAAATAGAGATGCAAAACAAAGATGGAGACAATCTTTTTTTCTTTCAATATACTGCAACACAGCGATGTTTGAAGAGCGTAGGACTCTTTATAGTCAGCTTACTGGTGCATGCAATGAAATTCAAAAAGTCTGAGTGGAGCTCAAACATACAAGGAGAATATAGGAAACATTAAAGAAGAAGAGAAAGTTTCTCCCCTCAGAAACAATTCAAAGTTGAAGCAAACGTACACTAAACAAGTGAAGGGCATCTTTTTAAGATGAGCGATGTCTTCTGAAGGCAGCGGAGCCTCCTGGGTTGCCTTCATGACTCTGTTATATCATCTTACAATCTGTGGATCTGTCACCCAACAGGATTTCATCTGGGAGGACGCTCATAGCGGCAGCTTGTCCTTGAGAAGCAGCTGTTGTTCCTTCTCAACCCTTCATGATGTATTCAAAATTTCAACCTTATTTCTGTTTATTAAAAAAAAAAAAAAATTCAATGTCATCTGGAAACTTAAATGACCAAAAAAATAGTCCCGTGCCTCGATGATTTTTATTTTGGGGAGCTGTTTTTTATGCATCTCCCTCTGGAGGTGGACTCATCTCCTTGTAGGGTTCAGCCGCCAGACGTTCCAAATAGTTCAAGAGAAGACACGTCTCTGTGGAATCTTCAATATCATCCTCGCATCCAATCATCTACAGGACTTGCTGAAGTGTTTCTTAACTATTCCTGACTTCAGGTTTGGACTTTCTACCCCCCACCCTGCAGAGCAAATCTCCAGAGGGGCTTCTTTCTAACTGGGTTTCACTCTTCTTGACTCAACTTGCTCCTAAACGAGAAGTTCAAAATCCCTGGAACACTTGGAAGGACACAGCGATTTAATGTTTGTTCACGCCTCCAAACACCTTTGTATAAACATAAAATATCTATCAGCTTTTCAAATAACCAAGATCTCAAAGTTGACATAGTTCAATGAGCACATTTGATTTTTTTTTTTGTCATTCAATGTAAAATTCCTTTAATGCGAAATATTTTATTGAGGGTGGTTTCATCTTGACCTGAAAAAACCTGCAAAGGCCAGTATGTTGGGTAAAAAAATGAAAATATGTGAGACTATTGAATTTCTGCAGTATTTTATCAAGCTGTTTCGGAAACATTTCTTCTGTACAGTTTTCTACTTGCTGGTGTTACTGTTCAGATGTCTGGAAGGCTGTCACAGCTGAAGCATTAGTCTGTTCAGTCATTTATTCTACAGAGTCACCATTAAAAAGCCAATAGAAATGGATACAGGCTGACATAAATGGTGGAAGTCAGGTTTAGATGTAAGGTAATTACATTAAATTCTTTATGATGCTTTGTAGAAACCTTTCCTTTCACGTGTCTGTCTCAATTTAATAGCCTTTTGGGTGACTAAATGGCGTTTTCACTATTTGACACCAACACCATCCACAGTTATTTGAAGTAAAGAAAAACTTTTGTTAAAATAAGACATCCTCGCTGCTAAACGTCCAAGAAACCCAAGACACGTGCAGGAATCTTCATGTGTTTTTCATTTGAACGGCCCGAAGACAGAAGGAAAGAAAATTAAAAAAAAAAAAAAAAAAAAAGGTGAAGCCTCACAAAACAGCTCAAACTGCCTTTCTGTCTGATTTCTATCTGACAAGTTTGGCTTGTTTTCACCAAACTAACTGATAAAGCAGACAAACTCTCGACGCTGACCTCAAAGTCAACCAATCAAACAGACAGATGCTCAGGCTCATCTTCCTCCTCCACAACTCATACGGGCAGCAGGAGGAGAGTCGACAAAGAAAACATTGTTAGTTGAGCGCTTCATTAATGTTTGTGAAGCTTTCATTCCCTTCTTGCCTTTGTCTGAATAGGCACTCTAGAAAAAAAGGGGAAAAAATGCAATCAGAACCCAGAGCGACCAGCCTTGACTTTCTGGGCTTTCTCTGTGCAGCTGAAAGAGAATTCTTTTCTCTGTTCCTCTCCAAACGGCACTTGCGGTCGCTGGAGGGAAGAAGCGAGGAGGTTGTTTGTTAATGAGTTGTTCTTGTAAAAGCCTTCGCTGGTTCAGCCCCTGACCGCCGTGCATCAAGTACCAAGAACTCTGCAGATCTGTCGGTGGGTTCCTGACTCTCCAAAATCAAAAATAAAACATGCATGAGAGACGAGAAGAGGACGCTGACACCCGGGGAGTCAGGGGAGATGAGGATGCTGAATAACCACTAATTACATTCCTGTAAATAATAGTTATCATAATAATAAAATGAATATGTTACTCAAGGTTTATGATTTTCAGAAGGATTTTAAAGAAGCCAAAAAAGTCAATTTTATCGCTCCGTATGAATAAAATAAATAAATTAATTAATTAATACATAAGACTATAGCAGACAAAATACAGCATCACTTGTTTATAGAGCTAAAAACGGTTCAGTTCATACCACAGAGGACAAAAGTAAAATAAATAAAATTAAAAAAACTCCTTTTGAAATGGAGGTAAATTAAATAATATCCCACAAAAAGATTTTAGACTGCATTCAATATGGACAGACATAAAAAGGAAAACATCAACAGGATACATTCAATTTAATATTTAGTAATTTACAGTAAATTAGGAGGAACTTTGACATATCTAAAAAAGACGCACGAAACTGCAATAAAAATATATTACATAAATAAAACAAGCAAAAAAAGACAAATAAAATACAAAAGTAAACTAAATAAAATTCTATTCAAGGACACGGACAGCCTCGCAACTGGAAAAACTTTAAGCTTCTATGGGTAGACACTAACCTCCAGTGCAGCATGCTAATAATAGACTGGCATGAAAATCACCAAATGTTCCTGAATATGTAAAAAACAAAAAACAGAGGAGTAGAAGAAAACAATTAGAAAACACAAGCACGTGTGAAATTTCATTAAATTGATGTCTATTTTTTTTTTACCTCTGCCGAGGAGGTTAAGTGTTCTGTTCGGTTAATCTGTCAGCCTGTTAGCAGAATTAAACAAAAACCTACTGATGGATTTTCATGAAAGGTGGTGGGAGTGTTGGAGGAAATAAGTGCATTCTGGAGTGGATCTGAATAAATTGGTGGATTCAGGATTTCTATTTCCTTTTTAAATATTGCAATAGGTCCAATATATAAATAAGAAGGTAACTTGTGGAGAGTTTAGGACCTCCAAGCGGGTTGGTGGTTGGGATGTGGAGGCTGTGGATGAGGTTAAAACAGGGAGAGGTCACGTATTGTGAGAGAACTTCAGTGCTTCTCTTCAACTCCACTCTACTCAATTTGTTCTGTAAAGAGAGGCAGCTTTCTCCGTACAACAGCACTTGTTAACACAACTTCTAAACCCTGTTGTTCCCTAAATCTGTTAATTCATTACCCCCTCCTCATTTCACCCCTTCCAGCCCACAACCCCTATTTAACAAGTACCGGTTAATCCTAAAAGAACATGAAGCTCCTGGGAGGAGCGTGTGCTCACTTAAGTAAAGGCAGGAAAAGCTTGCTTTTATGTTGAAGCAGCACTCTGGGCACCGGCATGACCGTGAGGAACATTGATGGATAGACGGACGGACGGACGGACGGATGGACGGAGTAAAAAATGGCCTGAGGCCCGAAGCCGTTGCAGTTAAGGCCAGCTGTCCTGAAAACAGAGTTCATCTTTCTCCAACAATGATTTTTTGTTTTCACGCGCAGCAAAGTGGCAGAAAAAGCGCCCATGTAGCTGAACTTTTATGGTCATGCTAATTTGTTAACATCCTGAGCAAAACACATCTGAAGTAACTTTTAAAGTTCGATCTGTAGGGAATGATTTTGCATGCCGTCAACACAGCTGTTGATTTATTCAGTGCAAAATTCAGACGTTTCATCAACGGTAGATTCTTTTGTCTCATGCGTGCAGCTGGATCACAAAAAAAACCCACAAAAATTGGACAAAAATTGTTTTCCTGCAGCAAACACTGAATTTAAATTAATCAATATGTCTCTAAATGCCAGAAAATAAAGAAGAACCTAATTGACTTCCCAGGAATATCCACTAATAATAAAATAATCACTGCTGTTAAACTTTCAAAGATGAATTTTCTCACAAAAGTCACATATCTTCCCTAAAAAAAAAAAAAATTAGGCAGAAAACTATTCGGACTAAGAAAAAGTTAGCTTTAGACGAGACCTAAAACTCAAGCTAGCGTGTAAAAACACAACACAGAGCGGCGTTTGGTTTGTTAGCTTCTCTTTAGTGCGCCATGAAATCCAGTCAGATGTGTGTTCATGCTTGGGCACACACAGCGGAGTGGGGAGTGATGCGACAGCTTGTCAGGGTTCAGACACATTGTTGCTGCTAAATGAAGCAAGCGCGTCAGAGGCGACGATGCTGTCAGCACCGCTCTGAAGCTGGAGCTGGGTGGTTCAGATGTGGGGGTGGGTGGGTGGGCGGGGTGTCTGTGGACTCAGGTTTGTGTGTTTACACTTGATGTGGCTCAAGTGTAAACGATAATATCACCAAAACCCTCTGGCAACTCGGTTCTAATATTAGCTGACAACAGTCGTCAGGAGCTCGGTGGTGAGGTACTGGGAGGGAACGCCACTTCACCTTAAGAGACGTGGAGGAGAAATTAAGTTGAGTGGCAGGTGATCCCATGTGTCACCTTTCCTCTCCCACTGTAACTCTGTGTAAGCAGGGGGGTAGTATAAAGGACTGGGGGAGGGAAAAAAGGTCCTGTCTCATCCCATGTTGCTGTGACGTAGGTGGCCTGGCGAGAAGATCGGATGTGACAGGTGAGAAGGAGGCGATTGGACTCCCCCCCCTCCGGCTCTGGTAATGCTCCTTTAACCCTGACTCCAGCTCAGCCCACCCACACAGACACTACACAAAAAAATCCAAACATCAACGCTCCATCACCTGCTCAGGTGAAGGACTCAAACCCTGCAAGACAAAATAATCATGGCTTCCCCCGAATAATTCCAAGTGTAAATCGATCAGCTGATGAACTTTAAAAAACTAACATAACTCAATAAGATAATGTCCTTCTGCTCGCTTCATCGGATGGCTTTACTGTTGCTTCTGATGTTCCACCCATCAGAAGGTCAGTGGTTCCATCCCAAACTTTACACCTTGTATTAATGCACCGCTCTACGATTGGTTGTGTGAATGCTGGCTGCTGTTGTAAAGCTTAGATCGGTCAGTCGTAAAGGCGCTAAACAAGTACCGTCCATACTCTGTAATAGTCTGATGCAGTCGGGAAGAGAGTCAGCACCTCCAAACTCGAGGCCACGATTCTGTTGGAAAATGAGACACGACTCCCTTCAGCTTCTCAAACTGAAGGTGGTCAAGTACGCAGGGGTCTTCATCACCAGTCGTGGTAAAAAGGAGTGATACATTGACAGACAAACGGCGCAACATCAGTGATAGTACCGGCTGATGTGGTCAAGAGAGAGCTGAACCAGAGGATCACGAGTTCTGTGACCAGAAGAGAGCGATGGTAGACACAAACCACCAGATTGAGTTTCCTCCACACGGTAGCTGGGTTCAGCTTTTCTTTTCCTTTTTATTTTCGTGTGATGCTCTCTTCATCTGAAGGAGTTCGGAGTAGAGCGACAGCTCCTCTGAAATGAACCAGCTGAGGTGAACGTGAATGTGGGTTCATCTATAAAATGAAAGAAAGATTTTGCATGTTGCCGTTACATCTTCACATCTGAAAAGCTTTTACAAGTCAGCACTAAAACTGGATCAGGAACCTGACGGTCCTAGTCCTACTTTGATTGGCCGATTGTCTTTGAATATGGTATTGATTAAAAATTTAAGGTGACAACGTGTTTGATCGATTGCAGATCAAACCACACATTTACATCTGCTGGAAAAACCAGGTGTACAAACAGAACTACAAATGTGGGAGGTAAGAAAACTTCTTCCACCTGTCACTGGCAGATGTAACGAAGATAAGGTGTGTAACGTACAGTCTTTAAATGAAGAACAGGTCAGATGAAAAAAATCAGTAAAAATTGCAGGGAAGTCAACATTTATTCTCTTCTGAAGAGCAGCCTACGCAGAAACACTTGGAAACTCAATGCAGCTGCAAGAAATGAACTTCAGGGTTATGTAAAAATGAAAACTTTAACTATGAACATAAGAATAGAAAAAAAATCTAATTTCAGATTCTTTGACTCAAGCAAAGGCAAAAAACAAAACAAAACCCCACACCAAAAAAACAAGAAAACCTGAAAAGAAATTGCTGCATTGCAGGCGGATGTGTCGCACACAGGATCCTGAATTAAAGAAATTAGGTATGGAATTAAAAGAAAAAACACAAAGAGATTATAAAATTTGTTAAACCTGTGATTAAATGTATATGTAACACTCGACAATGATTAATTATGTAAAATGATCTTCAAACCTTGAAAATCTGACACCATAACACGCAAGAATTTCAGAGATTGAGAAAAATATGCGCATGGCGACCTGACGCGGCGCTCAGTCAGAACGAAGCATTCTCTTAAAGAAAAGCACAGTCTGATACTTCGAATGTATCGCCTTGAGTATTAGTCAAGTACTCTTCTGTTGATCATTCTGTAGCATCGTTTTTGTCCTCTCTACCTCCTGACGTAGTTTCATCGCTTGGAGGAGCACTCCGTGGAAAACTTGACTTCCGTCATTAAGTTTGCTTTTTTCATTTGGTTTTTTTTTTCCCACCTCTGAGCCACAGGCATCCAAATCTTCTTTTCCCATCCACACCCACTCAGGCAGCTCCAGTAGCCCTGAATGGGCAGCAATTATCTAAATTAGAGCTCCAACTGACAAAAAGCCAATTCCAGTCACCCCCTCCACCACCACCACCAATTTATATCTGGTGATTTGCTGCAGAAGCTTATCCTTACACTTTCTAATTGACTAAATGAGTAGACAAACAGAGAAAGCACAGATATCTGTAATTACCAACAAGGGAGTCAGGCAGCGAATGCCGGAAGCGACGGCGAGAGCTGAACTGCTGGAGTAGCGCTGATGCCAACAAGAAGCTAAAAGACACTGCTGCTGCTCATATCTGGGCAGTTTACTGGCAGCCAGTGGAGTTTCAGACAAGAAAAAGACTGAAACAGTCGCTTCAGTAAATGCCAAAAAAAAAGAAAGAAAACAAACCCCAACAACAAATGACGAAGCGGGCGGGGTAAGGTGGACTCTTTGCCAACAGGGTCGTTGCATGAAAACGAAAAGGATCATCAGTTGAACAAAACATCCGATTTGAACAAAGGAAGTCGCTGCTGGAGCGTATTGTTTCCATGACGACCATTTTGCTTCCACAAAATGATCACTGACGTTGGAAACTTCACATAACTTTTTTTTTGCCTCTAAGGGATGGCATCTTTAGCATCTGTCCAGACTAACCTCCCCTGAGATGTGAGAAATGGGAGCGTTTCTAACGGGTCGGCGCAGGCGGGTTTACCTGTTCCCGTGGACGTGGGAGGCACAGAAAGCATAGCTGTAGTGCAGCAGCGTGGGGTCGACCAGCGCGTTGTTTTCAGAATAATCCATCAGGTCCTTCAGGTAGCACAGGTGACGGTGGCAGCCTCGAACGCCGTATCGGGCGCAGTACTCGTCCAGGACAAACACCTGACCAGGACTGAACCAACCCTGAAAATGAGACACGCACAAAGGCCAAACCTGTCACCTTTACTGTCATGTCCAAAATTATATTGTTAACGCATCAAACTGTTGACAAGCCAGAGAAATCACACGAGAAACAGCTTAACATGTCCACAAATCTATCTGCAAACATTTTTTTCTTTAGTTATTGATTTTATAGCAATCAATGAAGTTTCTATCTTAACTAAAACCATAAAATTAATAAAATGTTACTTTTAATTTCATGTGTTGACCATTTTTAGGTTATTTTGCATGTGTCTTCAGGTTATTTGAAAGTCGTCCTAAACACAGTTGGTTTTTTTACTTTCTATTCCAGCGTGATGAACAGAGAACACAACTCTGTTTTGACTCCTAGCATTTCCATATAGAGACACGCTTCACCTAATAACACAGAGACCAACTCTATGTTTGTAACAGCATTATTATCACCAGCAGCTTCTTCATATAATCCCTCTTCATGCTGGAGCTGTTAACGGACCTAAACTAATGGCCGTCAAGTTCTGACTCCAGAAACTCGATGAATCCACCCTCAATGCAGGAAAGTGTAAAAGGTTAACACTTCAACCCTTTATTCTCTGCTAGACTAAAAAAAAAACAACAATAAACAAAACTCACAAACAAAGGTAAGGGGGGGGGGGGTTGTGAGACGTTCGCGAGGTCATTCATCCTTCATGTGATCATTAAATCAGGCATGAAAGTTAGAACACTAATTAAGATTCTTAGCAGAAGGAACATTAAGAAATTAGCACCTCCACAGAGCTGATGTCTCACACACACACACACATACACACACACACACACACACACACACACACACACGCACACACACACATGCACACACTCCAGGGAGGAAAGAAACTCTTGACTAGTTCTTTTTTTGATTCCTAACTTTCCGAGTTAGCGTCAAGTCGTCAGAGGACGACCACGTTTCCATGGCGCCAACATCACTCTGGTGATGAACAACTGAATCTTTGATCACACTGACGTTAAACTGGACACCTTGGATGTTTCCTCAGGACAATAGAAGTCTAATCGTGCTGACGGAGATCATTTAAGGACAACCAGACAACATCTCTTCCAGCCTTTTACATCAGTGGTCGCCGACAGGCTGCTTCTTTTAGGGATCAGCCGGACCTGGCAGATTCCTCCTCTGCAGGCCTTTTAGCGTCTCCCGTCTCCTCCTCCCCACCGTCGCCCTTTGCACTCGTCTAGCCTTCAGTTTGTTTGTCATCTTCTCCGGTTCCTTTCTTCATTTTTTTCTGTCCATCTGTGAGCTTGAGCTATTAATATCACACCACGGGGAGAGGGAGGCCTGTCGACAGGCGTGAAGTGACAAGATGTTCCTCTGTGACAAACAGATGGCAAACTCCAGTCTTGGCGCTGACCGCTCAATTAGCGGCTAACGAACCGACTGCCTCGTTAGCTCCATCAGCCGCGGCTGCACGTCTTCCGTGTCACGGCGCCAGCATCCACCGCCTCCCTACCCAGAATGCCGTGACCCAACAAAAAAGTGAAAGCAGCATGTGGCTGTGAAGCAAAAAAAAAAAACAACAAAAAACACCTCGGTTGTTTCTTGTTACTTGACTGCAGACACCTGACGGGAAGCTGGAAGTAGTTCCTCGGATATTGTTTGGCCCAAGAAATTAATATTTGGTCCAAAAATATGTTTGTGACCTCAACAATCAGTTGTCGCTATGTGAAGTGGAATTTTTGATTCGTCTTTTTTTTTTTTTTTAATACTGTACCATGAAGACAAAAAAAAAAAAAAAAAATTCGGAAAAATTCTGCTTGTTTTTTAGTCTGTCAGTCTGCAAGTCCGGGGTATCCACACCATTAGGTAAAAGATTTTTTTTTAAAAAGGTTTCGGATGCCAAGAAATTTTCTTTTCACCATCGTCTGTTTGTCTTTTAGCAGGACGACACAAAAACTGATCTTACTGACTCTTGGTGGGAACTTTGGCAAGAACCCTTTACGTTTTAAAGATCATTGAATGGACATCAATGAAATGTTGCACAAAGAACTGGAAGGGGAACAGGAAATTCCATTTTAAGTCTTATTTGTAAGAAGCTATGGACAATGGATAATTCAATCCTACATGTGCTCATAAACCTATCCCGGCTGGCTACGCATAAGAGGAAGGGTGCACCCTGGATGAGAAGCCATCCACTCATAGATAACACACTTATGAACAATTTACAGTGATCAATTCTAAATGGTATTTTTTAGGAGAAGAAAGGAAGCCGGAGAACACTGAAAGAACATAGAAACTCTGCACAGGAAGGAATCAAAACCAGAACTTTCTTTCTGTGAGGCAACGGCGCAACGCATTGCACCACCATTCTAGTTTTGCCACCAATTATCAGAGCAAATAAAATAGAAAATATAACAAAAACAACAAAAAAAAACACAACAAAATACACCTCTCAAAATACAGGCCTCTGAGACTGAAATCAACCAACAAACAACAATGGAAGGGGAAAGCAAAGCTTCCAACGGTCAAGCGATTGATTTACAACCACGTTTCCGCTGTGTCACTAAACCCTCATACAAATAATTAACATTAATATTGGAAAATCTTTAGGAATATTTTGTAGCTCATTTGTCCGTGACAGACATTGGAGCCTTTCTTCTTCTTTTTCTCCTCTAATTTACAAACGTCAGGAAATTACTTCAGGATTCAGATTTAACTGAGGGGGAGGCTGAGCCGTGCAGAAGCAAAAACCTGAATGATTATATTAGATTCTATAACGGTATAGTTCAAGAGCTTGTTAATTTGACAACAGAATGCTGAGGCAGGACTGACGAGCGCAAAGCGATGTGTGCCCCCGTCTTTCAAATGTAAATGTAGAGATAGGATGTCTCAGAAGGATTTTTTTTTTTTATTATTTAGTAGAGAGGAAACTGAATAGAGTCAGAGTTACATCACAGTTCTATTGATTAAAGGTTTTCGACCTTTACACAAGACAATGTCTGTCAGGTACGATCTCACCAGGGTCCGGAAAAACAAATGCATCTCTACAAATGTGACCCTGAAGTCATCAACGATTTTTTTAAAATTTCTTTGTAATATATTCCTGATGTTTAATATCCTAACCTTAATGGAAGACGACTAATCACTCTCCATTTAAATTGTATGATGAAATTAGTCTCTGTTGAGTTGGGATGAAAGAAAACGTGTAAAATTTTGTCTCCTAGAATTAATAGAATTCTTGCATTTGTCAAACTGGGCTTCCTGCTTCATGATTGATCATTCCTCTTCTTGAAAACCAAACCCAGTGCTAATTCAGCTCCTCGCATTGTAGTGTAAATCCTGGATTATGTGGAATTTGCAATGGAATTTCAAGGAAAACTGCAAGACAGTTCTTGATTGAGACTCCCATGTTGCTGTGTCAAGGAACCGTTTCAGCCGGAGCCTCAAGCATCTTCAGCAGCAGCTTTAACCCTTCAATTATCAGCGGGGACAACACCGATTCGGTGAGCAGCACTGTGGGCCCCAGCTACACACCAAATTTCTGCCTAATTACTGTTGTTGTTGTTGGGTTCAAGTCTTTGTGAATAAAATATGACCCCGTCTATGTCATGAATCCAAACCACTTCTGAACAGATGTCCCCCACGTAGAGGCACTGGCCTTTTCTCAGAGTGTTTAGTGAAAAGGGGCTCAGGCTGGAACACAAAGCCCTCGAGTTTTCACAAAAGGCTTAGGAGAGGGAGCTGAAGGGGCGGCGTGAATGGATCGGTCTAATTGTAGAGCTGGAAGGTGTCCTGGAGAGGCAGGTAGAGAAATGAAAGAGGCACAGATGTCATACTGCAGGACATCCCCTCGTTCTACTGTTTTTAAAAAGACCAGAGTGCAACGCAACACATGTCGAGATGAGCCGATGTGTCAACATATGTGGCTTACATTGTCCTTTAGGTCGATGCTATTGTTTCATGCAACCAACTCTGAAGTTGTGCACAAGCTTCTGTGAGATGTCCCTGGAATAATCACTGTGAGATCGGTTAGATGCCAAATGTGTGGTCTCGCTTTTTGACTAGATTCATTGGTGCGTGCATTCTTCTAATTAAAACACAAAAATAAAAACACAAGAGTTGGTTGATTCTGTTCTTTTTAAGGAGTTGTGAATCCACTTCAACATAGAAAGTGGAATAAACTTGGTGTTCTTGCTTGTTGGTGCTGCAGTTGTAGATCTGGGTGTATAGTAGATAACAATTTTTATTTGATTATTTTAATTTCACATCCATTCAAAGTGGAAAGATAATCTTTCCTGTAAAGCAATGAAACATCACAAAAATGTTCATCGCTGACTGACAGCAGCAGATTTATGTTTGATTTAAAGTTCCAACTCTACACTTCACAAGATAAACAGGGAGATTGCTGCATTGATTATAGATCTGTTCTGAAAAGTTGCCTGTTTACAACTTTCACAGCAATGAGACAAAAGATCCACACGACTTACTTTTCCTCCACTTTGTTGCCATCTTGTGTCAGGAGTGGAACCAAAGGCTCAGAGACTAGACAGGAATTAAACACTCAGTGGAGGCCTTTCTACAACCGTCTGATGTTTTTTTTTTTATTCTTTCAGAAATGCTGCGTCCTTTCAAGTCCAACTTACTCATTTAACTGGTTGTATAATTATCATTTTGAATATCTTATCTAGTTAATTTTTAGAACAGAATCTCCCGCTCAGCGACGGTGAGACTTTTCTGACAAACCTCTTTTTTTAAATTTCTGATATAAAGACTGGTAAAGTAAATGTCAATCATGTCTACACATCCACTTTTACACACACACACACACACACACACACACACACACACACACACACACACACACACACACACACACACACACACACACTTATTTGGGCTAACCCCGCCTCCCCACCCCTCTCTATTGAGTCAGCCAGCAGTCGTCTATAAGGGTCATGTTCCTATTTGGAAAGTATTGATTAGAGCGTTTATCCCCTCAATCAGTGTGAGAGAGCCCCCAAGGCTTACACACACACACACACACACACACACACACACACACACACACACACACACACACACACACACACACACACACACACAGAGAGGGAGATAATTGGCAAATAAAGCTCGTAGAGCTTATCACGGTGTCAGAAAATCCTTATTCAAATTGAACTCCCCCAACAAAGATTGAGCTTAAATTCTTCTAGTGTGGCATTGAGCCACTTCTTTTATATGGAAGTGAAATTTGTGGCCCATTAGCCAAACAAGAACAGTGGGACTCAAGCTCAGCTGGAAAAGTACATCTTAAATTCTTTCAAAAAATACAGGAGTCTAGAAGCTCAAACGTATGAGTGGAGGACAGAGCTGGAATGATCTCCCCAATTATTAATAAAGGAAAAAATCTGCAACCAATTTATAGCAAGAGATTCACACAGCCACGCAAACCCTGATAAAAACACGACAAATGAAGAAACCATCAAGCACTGGAAAAAAAAGAAATCCAGTCAATAAATGAAGGAGGAAGTTAAAGCTATTGCCCAAAACCCCCCTCCCCCAAAACAAAATCTACAAAAAGAACATCTACACATCAATAAAGACTCAATCAATATATTGTTTGGTTTGGATTCATACTAAGTTCACACCTGAGACGAGATTCTTTTTTAATGTCATAAATTATTTCCTAAGAACAGCAAGAAAATAAAAATTTGGGATTCGTCTGTCAGATTTACATCCTAATTTAATGGTTTTATTACAGCAAATAGGCCTGTGTAACTTTATCATTTAGTACTATAACTACTATAATGTTATATATGAGATAATGACATATTTGTATTCCTTAGAGAGAAACAGAGTGAAGAATGCATTTGCTGACTGAAAACTGAACAGTATTTATTCATTATTTGCTTATTGCTTTATCATTTCCAGTAGAGTACATCGTGTATGGATTTCACAGACTGGCTCTCAGGTCCTATCCAATAAAAGTTGTTCCTCAGTTGTCTAGGAAAAAGTTTCCAGATTATATTCCCCATCTCTGTGGAGGTGAGATGCCCGTCTTCCTTCACTGACAGAAGACGTGTAAAGTTAAAGGACCTCTTACCAAACCTACCAGGCAGGAGAAGGAGTCGTTCATGCGGTGCTGCAGGGTGTTCTTCTGCAGGATGGTGAACAGGGTGGCGTGGTCGAAGCGACTCGGAGCTGCAGAGATCAGCTCCTCCACCCCCTGCCGCTGGGACGGATCCAGGCCTGGACAGGAAACACACAGTTTACTTTTTAAAGAATGTCGTCAGTGACTTCCTTTACTGGAATCTTCGATGGAATCTTTTCTTGAGTATAAAAACGCTAGAGGGTTTGCACGCTAGCACTACGATAGAGTGGCACCCAACATTTGTCCTCGATGTAAAGTATGCTCTGAAATTAATCCAAAATAAAAAAACCCACCAAGGTGATTTAGGTAACTTTAAGTTTCGGTTGTGTTTACTGAATTCTTCTTCACTAAAGTCTTTAGATGGACAATTAAACAGCAACATCAAGTAAGGAGTCTCTAAAATTTATTTATCGCTACATACAGTTCAAGGTTAGAAAATAAAACGAGGAAAGAGAAGATCTGACAAAAGGCCAAAGTGAAATAGAACTTATTTTATTTCATAAAACTATGTGACAGGCGGATAAATTTGGATGGTATGAAAATATTCAGTTGTTCTATGATGTCTGTCAGGAAAATGAATATTCTTAGATTTTAGAGTCTCTGGATATCATTTCCACTTTGAAGACGAAGATTAGTTCACGTTCACACTTTAAAGGAGAGTAAAGGTTTGTCGCGTTTTGCTGAATCTTCAATTTTAAACTTGTACATGACAGCGAACGCAAGAAGAGTCGAGCTTATTTTGAGCTTTGCTTGTGGAATGAAGGAATAAGTTGGAGGAGAATAAATGAAACAGGCGTTTATCCATCACACAAACCCGACTTCAATCAACGGTTGACTTCACTCACATCGCCGCGTGATCCCATCATCTAATGAGGTGATTTATAAATGTGTTCGGATTCACAATCATTCACGCCTCTTTGTGAACCGAAGAGTGAACACACACATGGAACTATGTTGGCAGTGTCGGTTCTCGGCGCCACGGCTAATAGTTCCCACCTCAGTTGGCTACAGATCTGCTGTGAAGCCATCAGGACGCTCAGTCGATACGAGACGTTCGCCAACATGGGAGGAAAAGAACCGGAAGAGTCGAGAAAACGCCGGAGGAGAGAATGAAAGACGGCGCATCTCTAGTCGGAACACCAGGCTTCAAATCCACGAAAAAAGTTAATGTGAGATAGAATTATTATATTTCCTGTATCTGGCTAAGAAAAATACAAATCTGCTGATCATTTCCACCAGAATATTTCTCCTGCCGTGAAATTGAAATTATGGTATTCGGGATGTTTTGTTCAGATATTGCTGATGTAAAAAGTATGAAAAAGTTTTTTATCAGGAACTATTTTCATCTGGCAGCAGGAAAGAGTTAAAAAAAAGAAAAGACAAATGTGGATCATCAATCATCTTAAACGTCCGGTCAAAACTGGAACAACTGGAAAAGAAGGCTTTTTAAAAGAGCAAAGATTCTACCCTCCTGTAACTGGGCCTGGCGACGCCCGGAGCGACAGACGGCGATGAAGCTTTGGGTCCAGTGACGGAAGAATCAACAGAAAAAGGAGAGATAAAAGAAGCAGAAGAGGCAGGGACGACTCGGCCTGAGCAAACACGGGTTCACTTCCAGTCTTTTTAGGCCTTCCTGTTAATGGCCCCGCCAAATGAAAAGCCCAACACACTCCATTCTGCCTTTATCGTGAGAGTACAATTTGGGATGGGAAGTTTCTGAGTGTGACACATGGCCCCACAAAAGACCAAGGCCCGCTGAAGAATGCCGACGCCTGCGACGCCCGCGGCCTGGCGTCCGAGACGAGCATTAGCGATCGCTTTTTATTAACGCTGCCATTTTGTTTTTTGTGAAGACGCAGAGAAGCCCGCGAGGACTCTCAGACATTTGTGTTTCACCTCCCTCCCCCCTCCTCCCCCCTTTCATTGTTGCTTTTGTCCTAAAGAAAAAAAAAAAAAGACAGCAAAAGTGAAATCTCCACAATCAACTTCCAATCGACGCTCCTCTCCTTTTCTTCCCCTTCCTCTTTTCTTCCAACTCCGGCTGCCCTTTGGCTCCCGTGGCCTGCTTTCCCTCAGCCTAACACTGATGTAGGTCATTTTACATTTGTTTCCTCCAAAACACGGGATTGTCCTTAATGTAATTTGGAGAAAAGACAGGGAGAAGAAGAGGCGACTCTAAAGAAAACGAGACAAAGAGATATAGATTAGTGCTGATAATAAGTGGAAGGTGGAGGAGGGGGAGTATTGATTGAAGGACAGACAGCAGCGGAGCGATGTTGATCCGTGTCAAGTCCAACTTCCAGCTATTATCTGAAGGGGAGGGGTGTTAAAGGAGGGGTGTGTGTGTGTGTGTGTGTGTGTGTGTGTGTGTGTGTGTGTGTGTGTGTGTGTGAATCAGTGTGTGTGTGACAGAAGATATGAACGGATGTCTCCGCTGCTGGCACAGATGGTGCAGGTTTCTACGCTTTGTGTTGTAATAACTGATTCTCATCAGGGCTGGAGTCCGGCTCCGGTGTGGGGATGGAGGCCCTCATCAACCATCAGAGGGATTATATGGAAAAGATCACCAGAACCCGAACTAAAAAGAGTAGAAATTTAAATTCAGAGAAGAATAGTCTGTTTAAAATGAGATTTCATCTGATGAGTTGTTAGATAATCCTGTCTTTGTATTTATTTAAAGAGTTGTCGTGTTAATAATATTAAAAAGTTCAAAACTGCCTAGCTAAATATCTTTTCCTAGAGCTCAGCCACAACTCAGACCACCTGGGAACCTGATTCCCTGCAACAGGAAAGGATTTGAGAGTCAAACAGGATGCGGAACCAGCAGCTGACTCGTCGTCAGGTTTTCATTTTTATCCCTTTTCCAAAACCTCCATCAGGAGTCTGTTGTTGAAGGAGCAGCATATCACACTGAAATAGAGAATCTAATTTTCAACAAAAACTGGAGTATTTTGATCTCTATCATGTGTGAGGATATCTGACAGTGAGTGTGTGTGTGTGTGTGTGTGTGTGTGTGTGTGTGTGTGTGTGTTTGTGTGTGTGTGTGTGTGTGTGTATGGTGAGTGGCGGGGGTAGGTTTCTGTGCTCAATCTCTCCATATCTATCTTGTCTCAGTTCCATTGGTATCGTCACGGCAACAGTCACATCTATATGACATCCTGCTCTGATGGTGGCGGCAGCCGCTGATGGCAGATTATTGACGTTAACCAGGAGGAGGAAGGAAGGAAGGAGAGCGTCGCAGTTTCAGGTGCGTCAGGTTGAGAGACATGACTTGATCTGCCTGTCGGAGCGTGGTGGCGGAGGCAGCGGTGATGTCAGGGCGAGCGGAGATGAAGATGCGGGCAGACAAGTCATCAGCCTCTCGTACTGCTGAGCGCCAACAAGCTCAAGTCAGGCAAAAGTTTGAGAGACGCAAACAAACGGGCGACCAGCTGTTTGAGGAGGAGGTTAAGACGAACCGACAGCTCGGGAGCCTGGGCCCAAACATCGTCCTCAAACTGGCCACCTGCTTCTTTAAAAACACAACTGACGTCGCCAGAAAACAACTTCAGCGGTGGGTCTGAAGCCCAACTGGCCCCTCAGCTCCGGGTTGTCTCTGTGAGGAAAGGGGATTTCAGGTCAAAGGCCAGAAACCAACTTCTACAAAGCCTCAGATGAGTCACGGTCCGTTCTGTTTGGATGAGTCTGAGTCCAGACCGACAGGAAGTAGGAACACAGAAAGTTTCATTACACACACACACACACACACACACACAATGTCTCTTTGCTCTCTCACCTTGAGTCTACTATCAATCTCACACACCATTACAGTTTGTCTGTCTCACCTTACCACACACACACACACACACACACACACACACACACACACACACACACACACACACACACACACACACACACACGTGCAGCAGCAGCACTTAGCACCCAGTTAAGAGCTATTTCAGGGACACCTTCTATTTCCTGCTGCAAACAGCGTGTCAGCACCTCTCGCCATTAGTGTTTCAATCTGTTCCATTAAACGCTAACGAGAGCCGGTGAGGACGGGCCGCCGCCCCGCCAAATTATAGAAATACCGCCATAATCAGCTCCCAGTGTGAGGCTCTTCATGTGACAACGCAATGGGGGTGGGGGTGGGGGTGGGGTACCGGCCGGCAAGGACGCAGACACTGTCCACCAACAGGAGATAATAAGAGAAATTATTTGTAGGGAAAGGGGATGAAGAGAAGCAAAATAAACTGGTGTGAATTTGAGTTCAGGGAGGCAAACATAAAATACTGGAGGAGGTAAAGAGGAAAAAAAAGGACAAATGGAAGGAGAAGCATCCACTAAGGTTTGATGGATGGAAGTCAAACAGATCAGAAAGAATTTGCATTCCATGAGAACATGGAAGTAAACAATGCAGGATGAAGATGGAAAAAAAAAGATTAGGTAAAAGTTTTTTAAGAAAGTAAACAACCAAAAGACAAGGGTGAGAAAAAAAAACAAAAGTAGGAAGGAGGAAAGGGAACTAAATATGGGAAGGCCAGAAGAAATGAGGGAAGAATGAAGGTAAAATTTGAAGAAAACAAGACAAATGGATGCATGTTGCGCGCTGAAGAAAGTAACATTTGATTGGCTTCCCCCATCGTTTCCTCGCATTTCCACCCTTCCATGTTTTTCTCACAGCGGCTCATCGTTCAGTTTCATCTGCTCCTTCTCCACGGCCTGAAAACAAATGAATAAAAACCCTTCATGTTTGCCGCCCTGCTGCTTCCTGCAGTAAAGGACAGTTACGCTTTTCCGATTAAAAGAAAAAAGAGAAGCACAAAAAAGGAAATGGAAAAAGAATGAAATAAGGAAAAGCAAGACAGGAGAGAAAAAAAGAGATGCCGACGACACTCTGGGTGTTTTAACGTTTTTCGCCACAATAAAACACCAGAAACAAATCCCGCAAACATCGCAATACAGCGGGTAAAATAAGATTTGAACACATTACCATTTTGGTTCCTGACACGTAATGTTCACCAGATGTCGGTAACAACTCGTGCAATTTAGTGTGTTCAATACTTATCCCGGTGCCGTTCCATATTATTACACATAATATCATTTATGGATATCCAAGGTTTGATTTCTTTGCACGTGTGGGTTGTCACTGACATTATCTTCTTTCCTTTTTAGAGAATTGTGTTTTATTTTGACGGGTCATCTGTACCCAACTATACATCCTGTATACTTCACTGGCGTCAGAACCTACTGATGGGGGAGGCCGGTTTCTGGATGACTCCTCTGCAGTTTGTGGTTTTGTTCTGTGGCGGTGGGACGGGTTTGTAGGACTGTCCGGTGGCTCGATACATCGCCTGGACCCACAGGATCCGGTCCTGCTCGTCATCGGAGGCAAACATCACCAGGTCGCCTTCCTTTACGGCGTTAAAAAACACCCGGCCGCCCTGCAGACCTGAGGAGACGAGGAGGAGGGTTTGAGAAGTGTGTTAAGGTAATCAACAAAATGTACAATACAAATTCTCTAACTATACTTTTTAAAAGTTGTAACTGTTGATAACTTGATAAAAAAAAAATGCCCCTAACGCCATTTGCAAGCATTTACTATGATGTCACTGAGGCGACACAGGTGCGTCTACCTGGCTGCGGGTCACAGTAGTCCACGGTGTAGCCCTCCAGCTGCATCAGCTCCTGAGGCTCCGCCTTCTTCTCTCTGTAGCTGCACATGGCGAAGGTGTACTGACTCACCTGCAGGACGGAGAAACGCAACAGAGAGGAAAGAAAAGTTCACAAGCTGACAGACGAGAGGGTCATTCAGTTGCCATAAGTATATGGACAGCGATGGCTGAGCGTGTCCTTCTGCATCCGTGTGGTTTAATGTGAGGAAAACCACACATATTTTTTAACAGAACCAATAAAATCCAAATAAATTTGAAAGGACTTTAGATTTTATACAGAAAATTATTGAAATAAAACATGAATTTAATGAGAACAATATTAAGAAATGATGTAACAGCTACATTGAAACTGGTAAAAGTGAATTTAGAGGACATTTAAGTGTTTGTCAAAACCAATAAGTAATAACAGCCGATAATATAATAAAAGTGTAATATAATGAAATAAATTATTACGTTAAAAGCCAAAAATATTTACATTTCATAAAAGAAAAATGTATTATCGGTTGTTATTATATGATCAGCTGTTATTACATTACTGGCTTTAAAGGGTTTAAAATGTATTTTTTTAAGCAGAACGTTTGTTTTGTACCTGAACAAGGACAAAATATCTTCTTTTCCAGCGTTTCCAGACTCTCTGCCCCAGAGTGTACAGGTGTCTGAAAGACAAAAATTTTTTTACTTCAACTTAATGGAAAAAACTTTGAGTCAGAGCGCTGTTAAAAACAGTCATTCCATCAGGCCCTGAACACGTTTAAAAAAACAACAAATGAATAAACAGGAACACAAACATAATGACCAGGTTAATCTCTTTAAATGACCACCTTTTAACATTTTCTTTCTGAACTTTTCGAAATGTGAATAATCACAGTTTCTAAGAGGTGACAGGTTAAATTACCTTCTTTTTTTCAACAGTTCAAAAACCAATCAGAAAAAATCAGTTACATATAAATAAATCTACAGACCCTTCATTCGAGGCTCTGTAGCTTTCAATCATATCATAAGATCTTGATAAGCAAATGAGAGAAAAGCTGCTTTCAAGGTCAAGACTGTACTTGAAAGCAGCAATGCTTTCAGACTCGTCATATGTTGGCAAGAAATAATTTGAGCGCTCAGGAAAAGCGGGACAATGTGTGTCCAAGGACAAACATCACCCTCTTCACTGAAGACCTGACAATCGCGTTCAGATCAAATATGAGAAAAACTTAAAATAAGTAGAGAATAAACTTCACGTGTTGTTTTCACACAACGAGGAAAACTTAGCGGGACATTATTTTTTTTCCTTCCATCCTGCCTCTCTCCTCAAACTGACAGTTTTTATTGCGACATCTGTTGGTTTGGGGCTGTTGGTTGGAAACGTACGACTGACTGAAGATTAACAGGCAAATCTAATTAAATCATCAACAGATGAATGTATAATCAAATTAACCGAGACCCCTGTGTGGCCAGGATGATGTAAATTTAACTATTTACCATGGAAGTGACAAAAATATAATGAATGACATGAATTACAAGGTGAAGGGAGGGATGTATTTGTTTTCCTTGTATCTTCATGACATGTTTGAGTTGGGTATTTTTTAACTCCATCAGTCAGTCATTCATGATCTTGATGATTTAAAAAACAACAAAATAAAACCACAGGAACCCGTGAGGTATTCAAGGTTATGATTTAACCAGGCCATGGTTCTTAAAGCTCCGTCATCCACGTCCTCACGTTACTTCCCCCACCTGTGAACGTTATCAACACATGAATCTTGTTCTCCATGTGAAGCTGAAAGGAGACGGAATGAGTTGTGAACCGTGATACAAACAGCAGCTCATTGAAGAAGTCTGAAGGAAAATGGAAGAATGACCAGCGTGGCCTCTCAATCAATGACTGCTCCCGTGCCTCCTGAAGCGTGGGACACAGGCAAGTGCAAGTGAGGAAAATCAATCGATGGCGAGACCTCTTTCTTCAGCTCTGCTGCCCGCCCTTAAAGGAAAGGCCTCCAGTCAAGGCTGTGGTGCGTCTGGACACTGAATCTGGGCCATTTTGCATGACTTCGGTTTAACATGTGGCACCGCTTGCCGGCCACTTGTGAAAATTATTTGGCTGTCTTTCCTCCTGCAGGTTTTGAAACATCCATTCAGCAGCGTGACGCCAAAGTTCACCGAAGGCATTTACCAGTCCTCGCTGAGAATAAAACCTCCGTCTCTAACTGGTCATTTAGCTGTAAACTCGGGCTTCATGAGGCGATCAATTAAAACAAGAAAAAAAAAGATACAGACTCCTATTCATCATTAGATGTTGGAAAAGATTGTTGGTGCACCAGGATGTCAAGATTCCAGGTATGATACAGAAGGTTCAAGAGCCAAGGACACATTGCATTTTTAAAATGATACCTACAAATATAACAACTGATTTATACATTTATTTTATCTTAAATTGGCTTCCCTTCATGTTTTATCCTCCAAGCCATCTGCGTTTAAGCGTAAGTAAAAATCTGCAGCGGCCGATTCATTCACATATTCAAATAATGCGGATGATGATACTAAGATGAGATATTCTTTTATTAGTCCCACAGTGGGGAATTGCTGCAGCAGGTTCAGCAGCTATTCCACTGAAAATGTATTTTTCAGACTTCACAGTCTTGAATTGTATTGAAATTTCTCTTGCAACAATTGATACAACATATATCAGTAGATTAGAGGATTGTGATGTTTGTTTGTTCTTCTGATAAGGAGGAACTCATTATTTCATTGTAATATGTTTGTTTTTTTGATGGAAGAATGCCTGACCTTCATCATATGATATCCTCGACTTGTCATCACTAAAGAACCCACAGGCGGGTCTTCCTCTCTTTCTTCTGTTGTGTAGCACTGAGATCAAGTGTTCACCTTCAAGAAGTCAAACATCTTACTCGAAAAAGGATGAAGAAAGTATTCTGTCCAGAAAACAAGTATTCAGTGGTGATTCCCTCAGTAACTCAGACCTGGTGTGCTAGAGGTACGTCTGATGACCACGGCGTGTTCAGGTTGTGCCTTTTAAAATTGAAAGTCTTCTGGATTCTGTCATCTGGTCACATAACTTTAATCTTAAAGCTGTCCAGGTCCTTTTTATGTCTTATATTTAGGTGCCATGGCTTAATTCTTAATCAAGAAAAAGGATCAATAAAGGTGAATAACCCTGACAAGCATTTTCTCTTTGTTCGCTTTACATCTTTCCATTACACACAGCTCTTTTTTTTTTTCCTGTGATCCACTTAATGCAGGTCCTGTTCATTTCTGTGTCAAAAATCCACTGTGAAAATAGCATCAAATCTGCTGAAAGAAACAAGTATAAAAACACAGGGTGGCGCATTTCAGCAGGAATATCAGATTCTCATTGACCAGGAAGGACAGCGTACCCTGACCCCTAGTGGACAGGTTAGGGAACTGCAGCTGATCCCGATCACGCGGTTGAGTGTCGGTGGAGACTCCCCACAGAGCAGTCTAAAAATATGTTTGAGTTAAATCACATATTTTCATTAGGTTTCAGAGATCGTGCACTAATACTACTACTACCACTACTACTGCTAATAACGATAATAATGATGATAATATTTCCTGAGTAGAGATTTATGGACAAAAATACAGCTTTGTTGCCATCTTTTGACAGAACATGAGAATTACACCCGGACCTCCACAGCTTTCACAAACTGTGTCACCAAGCAGAACCAGCAGTTGGAGCCAAACATCAGCTGATAATGGAGGAGACAAAGATTAAAAAACTAGATATTTCTCAGCTGGAGCAGACCCGGAGAAAACCTTTGAGAAATGAGGGACATGTTTGTACATCAGCAGCGACTGATACCGATAATATCTTTTCACGTCACGTGGAAGTAAATTTTACTGACCTTCTGTCAGGTGAAAGAGAGGAGAGACAGGGTAGGAAACAGGCTGACGGCAAATTCATTTTGGATTTGACAATATTGGGAAGTCAACATTTACTTGCTGGTCCATCTAAACGTGATGGATCTTTGTTCCATTGTGTCAACAAATCTGACCCAAACCCATCACACCACAAGGGAAATGACCACAACATCAATTATACTCAATCTTTCGTTTATCTGTTTTGTGTTTTGGTTGATTTGGTCATGAAATGTTATATTATTTGTGATTTTGCATTCATAAACATTCACAATGCTGGAGGAAACCCTTTTTGATACCCGGCTGAACTGCCTCTAACAGCGGCGACCTCACACGGAGGCTTCCTGTAGCCATCCTCATTACAACACCTACTCCTGCAGCTGCTTTGCGAGTCTGGTATGAAAGATGAGCAGGAGGTCTGTCCATCATTTCTACTGGGCTCAATTTCAGGCTTTGACTGGGTTACCTCCCAAGAACAATTTTTCTGTGAAGCTATTCTGAGAGAGATTTAATTGTGTTTGGGGTCATTGACCTTTTCCTCGAGGATTCTCTGGAGAAGTTGTTAATTTATTTGGTTGAGCCTCTTCTACAAACGTTGCGTGAGATGAACTCCGGAACTGAACTCTGTACTTTCTTTCATAGCTACAATCATATGAGCTGGACGGAAACCTCTGAGGAGATTTTCTGATTTAAACTTCAAATTAAGATGAAAATAACTCCAAGTTTCAAGACAACTGAATAAATACAATTGAGGAATGGATGGAGTGAAAATCATACCCGATCCCTAACTGGTTCAATCAAGATATCACTGCTTTAAACTTGTCTGTTGGACGTGCATCAGAGTCTTCCTCACCCGCAGTGCTTCATGTTGGGGGGTTTGTCCATGCGGATTGCCAGTTTGATGGTCAGGTCTGAGTCCTGGCTGTTCTTGGGAATCACCATCCGGTGGAATTCTGCTTGTTTTGGCCCGTTGGTGGTTGGATTCAGCACCACCTGAGGGGGCGGGGCAGAAGGGAGGGGAGAGATTGGTTGGATTGTCGTCCACTCCGGTCACAGACAAACGTGTTAGTGGTGAGCCATGCACCAGAACTCTCACCCGGCCCAGCTCCTTGTCCTCCAGGGCCAGGACTCCTGTGCTCTCTGTGAAGAGCTTCACCTTGACGGACGGCAGCGGGTGAGTCGTGGTGAAGTCCCCCTGAGTCCCCCACCTGAAAGACACGAGGGGTGAGGTGGTTTAAAGCTGGAACACACTCTTCATTCATATTCATCCCGTGTTGGTGGTTGAATAAAATATCCCATTCAGACCAAATCATTTGTCCGTCTTGTTCCTCTGCAGGGAGAACAGAGGGGGAGAATCTCATTAAAGTAATCTGAAATGAATATTTACCAGAAACTGGTTTGTTACTCCTGAATAAGTGCGCTCCAAATTCAGGACCGTTCCAAAACATCACGTCCTGCAAAGTTAACTTCCACAGGAGGTCACCTTCCAGATCAAGACTTGGTCACCGACCCAGAAACAGGAAACAGTCCATCCCATCAGTCCCATCAGTCCCATCACTCCCATCAGAACCATCAGCGTTGGGTGCCAGAAATGACTTTTGTTCATCTATACAGGCTCTAATGGAGCAAAGTGACGCCTTTCTGCTCGGGATGATGGAGCTGATGATTACATGTCTCTGAGAGAGCTGTCATTCTAAATGTGTGTGTGTGTGTTTGTGCGTGTGCAAGTGTACAGATTACAAGTCAGTCCTTCACTAGTTGAGGGCGAAAAACAAAGATGAGCTCCACATTCAGTTTCCCCAGTTTCCAAGGCAACATTGTGCATGCAGAATGGTATGTTCACCACACACACACACACACACACACACACACACACACACACACACACACACACACACACACACACACACACACACACACACACACACACGCACACTAATCACAGATGCGTACAAAGTGCTGTGAACGCCTGCATCAGCTGACCAGAGATCAGCTTTGGAACATGAGTGACGGCGCGGTGATCGAGCGCCGTCGCCCGTCGCCTGTCGCCCGTCTGCCAGCTGCCATCTGCGTTCTGGAGCGAAACATTTTGACAAATTTATGACCGATGAACTTGTGCTGCCATCAGAGGCCAGAAGTTTTTTAGCAGGGTTGTAAATTGTCTCAGCATTTGCATGATGGAGCAGCAGAACGATGATCGATCACAAGACGCTTTGTTCAGAACTTCACATGTTGGCTCCCCGGTGAGCTCTGACATACACACAAACTTTGTAGCATCATCAGCTGCCGCATCAGCGCCGTCTCTCTCTGATTCTCCATCCTCTGCTCCGTAACTGGATCAGTGCTGTTGTCCTGTTTACTGTAGGGGCAAATCTACAGTATGTAAACTAACTGCTTTAATTGACAATTTAGAAGTCCTAAAGCTACCTACCTATTTTTATTTATAAGGAACGTTATTAACCGGTTCGGGAACGATACATCTTTGTTCTAAACGGGTCAGTTCATGGGTGGAACGTAAAACCCGAAACGTGATAATTCTGTGTCTGTTCAGGACGAATCGATTGGCAATAAATTCTGTTTCAAAGCCCTGATAACTCCGTTCATAAGAGATGGACAGGCGGATGGACGGAGGGGATGAAGTCCTCAGTAACTAAACAGCTGTTAAACAATAAAGCCGCAGGAGTCTTCAGAATAATTTGAAAATGTCGTGCACAGCTAATCATGTTGTGTTCGTAATTATAATTAATTACAAAACCCTTCAGCTGATGTGCGCCTCATTGAAGACGAGGTGAGCGCTATGAGATGAGCGCTATGGGATACTCGTGGTGAAGGTTACATGAGTCACTGCATAGTAGGATTTACAGCCCACAATCCTTTGTGGCCAACAAGGTTGTCAGGTGACTCTGAGCTAATTGGCTGTTCGGTGACTCCGGCAGCCAGAAGGAAAAAAAACCTTCCCAAAAAAATACAAAAAAAGGATGTGTCAAAGCACCCTAATCTACGGATCGCTGCGGTCGTACAATCAAAACAGTGTGATATGTACTGGTCTAAAAGGCCTGACATCTTCCTCACAGTCAGACCGGTTACATTTGAGAAGATCTTTATCGAGAAAGCTCCAATTGTACCTCCTCCACAAATGTAACCTTTTCTATCTAACCAAACAAAGTTACAGTAAAACCAAGGTTCAGTGGTGTTCAAATATTTAACAGTAACCTGTCTCAAATCCATCAGCAGTTAAAAAATTGGGTCTGGATTCTCTCAGGAATCCCGAACCCTTATTTATTATACCATTGGACATACCTTTTTATATTGCACATATCTGTTTACTGTGTATTTTAGTATCAGTGTTAGCTTTCGGTGTATTAAGTCTGTTTTTTGCTCTTTGCACTTCTTTTTTGTGCACCAATCCTGCTTTATGTGTCCTTAATTACCCTTTGGGGACAAATAAAGTTGTTTTTTTTAAATTGAGTTGAATTGAAAGAGATCTCACTGTGGTCTGGAGGCTTCAGCCTGATCCGTCTGCAGTTTTTCTCCTCCCTCCACCTCCATGGTGCAGTAAACGATCCGGTTCGGCGCCACAGATCTGAGACCCTGAACCTCCATGATCACAATCTGAAACACAGGCAGAGTCTTATAATGATGCTTTCTGTCTGAACCGCAAACCAGGAAGCAGAAACACTCACAGCGTTCTATTCTATTCATGTTATTTTCATTTATATTAATAATTTAGACTGTAAAAGAACAGATCACCATTAAATCAACTGAGAAATATTTGGCTTTCATAAATATAAACCAGAAAAGCAGTGAGTTCTCCAACCAGAGGTGCACCGTCTAAACCTTAAACTTCTTTTCAGACTTTTACAAAAGATTTTAAAAAACGAAACAGTTCTTGATGAAAACGTCTTAAAATGACTAAACCTACAGACGTGTGACAGGAAAACACAAACTGACCTCCAAAGTGAAGGACAACACAACGTCTGACTTGGACAGGACGTCTCCCTCGTCTCCGATGTCCAGGAAGGAATTGTTCATGGTGGAGCGTTTGAGCTTCTGTTTGAAATCCGGACCTCCTTTGGACACCGGCAGACTCTCCAGGTTTGCCATGAGGAGGTTGACCGACGATCGCAGCTCCTCAACATAAAGAGGCTCCATGTCAGCAGAGACGAACTTGGGGTACCTCCTCTCCTGCAGGACGGACATTCATCAAGAAACACTCCATCACTTACGGAACTACAACACACACGTCATGAGTTCAGTCTCAGCCATACAACCAATCATGTTTCACGTCACTATGACATCATGATGAGGTCACGCTCACTCTGGAGATCTTTTCGGCGAGCTGCAACCTTCCGTCCAGCTCTCGGCGGATCTGAGCCGCTTGCTCGTCCACATTGTCCAGCTGTAAGAGAGAGAGAAAAACACAAGAGGAGTTCCATTCGTCAGACGGTTAGAGCTGCCAATCAGTTCATCAATCAAAAGGTGACGGACAGACGACAACAAAGAGTTTAAGGAAGGTTGGTTATGCATTGATATAAAAAACACCAGTGGAGGTTTAAGTACAGTAGCTGACAGGAGAACATCTAAAGTCAGTGGTTCATCATTCTGATGAGGAAGGTGTACCTTCACCCTGAACCTGACCCCTGACCTCCAGGCAAACAAGAATACATCAGGTTTGCCATTTCTGAAAGGTAATGTCTGTATAGCTGCAGTTCATCTGATCTCCACCAGATGGGGCTGCAAGAAAACACTGAAACAAAACAGAAAAAAATGAAGCCCAAATAAAAATTTCAATAAATTGTACTTCTGACCATTATTTACTCCTTGCATTCTAAGCAGCTTGCAGCGGACTGATACGAGCCAAGCAGGCTGCAGAGGAACTGAAGTGTGAGAAGACTTTGTGTTGGTTTAAAACCAGCTGGGGTTCTGAATTCTGTTCACACGACAGATGAAGGGACACAACTTCAGAAACTGCTGAAGGGAATGGTATGTAAACAGCAGAATGGAACTGAACCGATGGAGGTGAAGGTGAATAGGAATAGTCATTTTGTTGTCTCTGCTTCAGTCCCGTCTTCTCCAGAGCAGAACCTCTGCTGCTGAAGAGGCCAGACCCGAGGAAGATAAAAGCCCAGTGAAAACTGAACTTAGTGCTTAGTGCGCAAAAAAAAGCAGAGCCTCATTTCACACATCTGTGATGAGCGCAGGCGTCTAAAACGACAATCAGAGATAAAACGGCTCTGATGGAAACTGGCCTGAAGCCGGAGAGACAAGTGTAACCTTCAGAGCTGATAAGAGAGAGGAAAGATAAGGCGTTTAATTTGAGTTAAAAATCAGCCGTCTCATTTGAGTAGAATCCAAACTTCCTTCAGTCACACAGAGGAGCTGTCTGGACCTGGAGAGAACTGGAGTGAAGTGGAAAGAACATGTTCCCTAAACCAGAAAAAAAAAAAAAAAAGAAATTGGCTTTGGCCAAAGATTATCTTCCCTTCCTCTGGTTGGCCCAGAGGGGTAGGTATTGAGTAATATATCCGGGATGAGAAATCTTCAGAAGCCTCTGAAAACCAGACGGCAAGATGAAACCAATGCAACCACCATTCACTAGAAGGTGCAACAATGGTTCATGCAGCAAAGCACTCTGGGAAATGTGGTTTACTTCTTTACTCATTTTCTGCACAGTCAGTAACCTTTTATAATGAAGCATATTTTTTTTAGTTCTGTGTTGGGCGCATAGAACTAATTAGAGACCAATTAGAGACCAAACTTTATTGTTTCGAAAATAGAAAAACTGATAGGAATAAAAGAAATGAAGCAAATCAGACAAATAAGCCAATCACAGAACGATCATCTGACAAAGTGATAAAGGACAAAGAAAGGAAAGCCGGAATTACAGCCTGTCGTTACAGTGAAGAGTGAAAAGAACTGTGTCAAAGATATATATGGAGATTTAGTGTGAGAAGCAGAGACCGAGAGGAAATCTGTCAGAGAGACACTTCGACTCCACGTTGCTTCAGAACATGGAGAAGCTGAGGAGATGAAATGAAACAAATATGTCCGCAGACGATCAGTAGTGATTTGAGGCGCAGCATCTCAAGGACACTTCAAACAGGGTGAACTCAGGATCCAACCACCCTGTGATTAATGAAATTTAAAGGTCATGTATTCACAGAATACACTTTCTGTGTTGCTAATAACTTGATTTCCGCATTTCTTCCACTGGAATCACATGCAGCAGAGGTTCCATTATTAAAAGGTCACCAGGTCTAATATCAAATACATGAGATTCTAAATATATAAACTGTATTCTTATAATTTCTTGCAGTTCTGGAGAAACAATCTTGCACTTCTGTTTGTTGTTCGGTCTAACTCGTCACATTCAGATGCCGAACAACCGCAGGAGCCATCATTAATAATCACTTTGGTTAAAATCTAAACACATCCATTAGTGGATCCAAGCGGGATAAAAATGTGGGTTTTTTTGATGCGGCGAGGAATGGTTTCATTTGTAGAGAGCAGAAGATAAATAAAAAGTCATCATCTGCCACTGGGTAACGGTCAGGTGTCACTGCCTGAACCTGATCAGCTAAGAAGGAGAAAAAGCAAAGGAACTCTTCACTTTCACAAATAACTACTTTCTTTTTCATGAAAACTAAAGTGACAAATTCAGGGTTAGTTTATGACAACCAAAACGTGGCGAGCAGTTATCACCCTACTCTCCCTTCAGCCTTTCTACTTTCTATCTAATGAAGCAGGACAATAATAGAATTTGTCCTGGCAACGGAAACACACTGGTTGTTATACAGGCAACGATGATGTCTCAATGGGCCATGAAGCAATCTGTAAATGGAAGCTATTTCTGTTCTGAACCAGACTAAAGGAAATAATCAGTGCAGGAGACTCGCTGATGATGACTTCCTCTACACAGCAGTGTTCAGAAACAGTAAGGACGTCTGGACGGTTTTTTAAAACCTTCACCAAAATTAAGAACAATGATGAGATTTCCTCTTTTCTCTTTGTCTTCATCATCATCCACAAGTTTCAGAAACACCTGCTGGACATGCGCACATTTTCCCTCCTCCTCAACTCAGTCACTGTGGCATCAATAAAGTGTACATTTTTTTATGCATGAAATGTCAAAACAGCAATTTGCATTAACTTACAGAACATTTCTCAATATGAAAAAGCCCTGCCGCGCCCAACCCTGCTGCGTAAGTTGCACGCATCTGTTCTCATGCGAATCCATGAGAAAGACTACCAATAGTTGGAAACCTCAGCAGGAGAAAAGGAGGATAAACCATGGGAGGAACATGGCTGCAGCTTGAAAAAGAGCACTTCCTCAGCAGGGCATACGGAGTTATGTTCATCAGTTATATGTGCAGTGAGGACACATTTTGTGTGTTTAAATGTATTCATGTAAACAACAGGATCGAAGTGGAGTCGCGCAAAAACGTTCACCTGAGATGCTTACAGAATTACCAGCTGACGGCCGAGGCTGTTTGCAGACGTGTTTCAATATGCATTGTGCAAAAACCTGAAATCATTTCAATTTGCTGTTGTTTCCCAGAATATCGACTGTTGATAGTTCACGCAGAAAAGCTTCAGCATTTTAGTGATTAAAAGCAAAATACAGGTTAAAACAAAGTGGGCTAATCTGTCCTGTAGCGTAAAACAAACGATTTTAAAGAATGCAGCAAATCCACAAACATTATGTGGACCTTAATCAGTTTTATCCATAATTCTACATCATATTCCTGTTTCTCTCATTTCATGTATGAACGATCCAGATCAATGATGCCCAAATGGAAACCTAAAGAGGAAATATATTTGTCTCAAGGTGAAATGTATCTGTGTTTTATGACCTAAAATGTTTTTCAGAGTCCTATAATAAATATCAACAACCAAGGCTAGATTTCTTAAAGCACTGAATCTTGGATGTTGAATCAATTATGGATTAACTTCTAGTTTCACCGGCGCTGTGGGCAATAATGGTTCTGAGATGAAACAGAGGAGCTCAAAAGAAATCACTGATTGCACTTTTTTTTGGTTAAAAAAAAAGTAGATTTCAAGGAGAAGATTGACTTGACTCATTGCGGCTGCTGGGCAAGGGAACTGTAGCTCTAAGTTTATGTGTTTCAATGCAAACAAAGTGTGTGAAGCTCTGCAGCAACAGCGAGTGTGCGGCGACTCTTCATTCAGGTTACACTCAATGGCCGTCCAATTACGGTGCTCCAAGTCTGACATTTTTACTGCACTGCAGCGTTTGCCCCTAATGAGAACATTTACCCTGAGATTAATAAAAAATTTAGAGTATTTTTGATCCAAGTTCCATTTCCTTTCAAAACCCAATGCAATAAATGTCAGGTTTAACAAGGAGATGGAAAATGTACTTAATGGATATTAAGGTCTAGAGAGAAATAGAATCCTCTAATGAGAGTTCCTTTCTGAATGCTGCTGATGTACTGTACATTTAAAGTGAATCACTGGAGAGGAAATGATTCAGAGGTCATCAACGTTTCCATCAGCTGAAGGGTGCTGGTCAACGGAAGAAGAAGATGACTCGTCGTAAGTTAAAGATCGGTTTAACCTTTGGGAGCACATTGAGTGCAGAACACCATTTACTGATAAAGATGAGTGTGAAGAATGGTTATGGCGAGTGTCAAACTCCATCTGTGTTTAAACAGTCTCTGAACTTCATCCCCATGGAAACACATCCCAACAATTCACCTGTAAAATTACTGGGGAGATCAATAAGCATCACATGATGCTGAGGCAAATCAGGGGACGCTGGCTGTCTTTTAAATTCGTTTGTGTAACAAAGATGGAATTTAAAATGCTAAAGCTGCTTTTCAACACTCCGACTACCAGATATAGAGCCATTTAAAATCCATTAAACTAAAAGGGGAAGCTCGCACCTCTGAAATATTGGTCATGTCATTGGTAATGCATTCGTACGCCAGAATGCTGTTCATCGACTTCAGCTCAGCTTTCAACACAATCATCCCCCAACAGCTGATCCACAAACTGGACCAGCTCGGACTCAACACCTCCATATGCAACTGGCTGCTGGACTTCCTGACAGGGAGACCACAGGCAGTTCAAGTTGGCAACAACACCTCCAGCACCATCACGCTGAACATGGGAGCCCCCCAAGGATGTGTTCTGAGCCCCCTCCTCTTCACTCTGCTAACCCATGACTGCACACCGACTTCCAGCTCCAACCTTTTCATCAAGTTTGCAGACGACATGACTGTGGTGGGTCTCATCAACAACAACGATGAGACAGCCTACAGAAATGAGGTGAGCCTCCTGGCTATGTGGTGCAAGGACAACAATCTCCATCTGAAAGTGGAGGTTTTTTTTTTGCTTTTTGCTAAAACACTTTAATCGCATTCAAAACATTTTACAATTTTAGAAGACGAAGGAGATTGTTGTGGACTTCAGGAGAACACGCACCCATGCTCCACTAACCATTGACAGTGCTGCAGTGGAAAGGGTCAGCAGCACCAAGTTCCTGGGTGTGCACACCTTCTACAGAGGCACCACTGAGAGCATCTTAACCAGCTGCATCACAGTGTGGGATGGCGCCTGCACCGTTTCCTGCCGTAAGACCCTGCAGTGCTTCTTGAGAGCAGCTGAAAAGATCACTGGTGTCTCTCTCCCTTCCCTCACAGACATTTATAACACCCGCCTCACCCGCAAAGCCATCAGCATTCCAGTTGATCCCACCCACCCCTCTCACAGTCTTTTCAGCCTGCTACCATCAGGTAGGAGACTGCAGAGTCTGTGGGCCAGAACCAGCAGGCTCAAGGACAGTTTCTTTCACCAGGTGGTCAGGAAGCTCAACTCCCTCCCTGCTCTGCCCCCTGCCATAGCCTTGAACTCTACCCTCACACTACCCTGCCCTCCCCCCAGCACCTGACTACCTATCTCTCTCTCCCTTCCATCAACTCAGGGACTACGCACACGTCACTTCCCCTACGGGATTAAAGAGTGTATAGAGATGTTTACCATCCCTTGTGTTTCGTCCAATACTTCGTGCTGTACTGTCTGTGTTGTACTGCCTGTGTTGTCCTGCCTGTGTTGTCCTGCCTGTGTTGTCCTGCCTGTGTTGTACTACCTGTGTTGTACTACCTGTGTTGTACTACCTGTGTCGTAGTGCCTGTTGTACTGCCTGTTTACCGTGGGTCAGAGAGGACTGCAATTTCATCTGTGCTGTATGTCGTGTATATATGGCACACTTGACAATAAAGCTGACTTTGACACGGGGAAAAAGTATCGCAGCTCACCTCACAATTCTGATTACCATCTAAATGAAAAAGAATTTTCATAAGGAAACACACTCAGACTCACAAACAACGTGAAATCAACTCACAGGAGCAAAATCAATTAAAATATACGTAATGGAGTGGAAGGATTATAGTATTTTCCGCACTATAAGGCGCACCTAAAAGCCTTTAATTTTCTCAAAAACTGGCAGTGCGCCTTGTAATCCAGTTATACATGAAAACAGTTTCAAAATAGGTCATTCATTGAGGGTGTGCCTTATAGTTCAGTGTGCCTTATAATGCAGCAAATACTGTAGTCCTCAGATGGGTTTCCTTAGAGCTCCATCTAGTGGACAGGAGGAACACAGCAGACACTATTTACTTCCTCACTCAGTTGATTTGTTCCAGGGATTAAAAAGTGTGAGCGTGCTGATAAACCAACCGTTTGAGTGCTTGTACCTGTCGACCTCTAGCGCCTCACCTGGCAGGCGTTGTACAGCAGCTGGTGCTCAAACTTGCGTATTCCTAGGATCTGCTGAAACATCTCGTACAGCTGCTCCTTGCTGAGGATGAGCTCGGACACGGCGCTCAAGTGCGCCCGTTGGGGCTGACGCCGCATGTCCTCGTCGCCCCTGTAGATGGCGTCGTACTTGGCAATCCAGGAGCTCAGGACAGTTTCTTTGCTAAGGCCGTCGATCTCCGGGAGACTCCGGACTCTCCGCTCAATGTTCTTTTTGAACACCTCGCGAAAGTCGTTGGCTGAGCAGCCGCCACTCTGCACCATCCGGAAAACACGCTCACTCCTCAGGAAGCCCTGCAGGAGACAGAGGTACGGGAAGCTGAGCACAGATTTATTTACCAGTTAATTATCAGAAATGTCTCACGTCAAAACAGAATCAGTTTCTACACAGCTTTTATTCTAACCAAGAAGTTTGGTATATCGGGCAAAACTGGACGCTGTGCTTTTCTGGCTATAGAATCAAAAATGTAAGTGGTACAATAATCAGTAATGAGATTGATCTCTTGAAATTATTTCCTCAACAATCCCAGCTTGAATCCAATCCCAAGATTGGTTGAACTTTTCTTTGACAAGCTAAAAGGCACTGCCTCTCGCATTGAAACGCCAGCGCAGCACGTTCACGGCTGAACACACAGCCCTCGCCACCTTTATTCTGATTTCAGCACAAGCAGCACACAGAATAATGACAAATATAACTTCAGACAACTTAACAGCACAAAAGCACTTAAGCAGGTCGTAGCAGGATGATTGGACGGTGCGTGAAGTCAAATCGAGCACAGCCTGTACCTTCTCAGAGTGTGCCATAATTTTCATTTTCTTGCGAAGACGCACGGCGAGATACGTGCATGCAACTCCTCCGACAAACTGAAAGTGTCTGTGACTGACAGCCAGCAAGCATAAAATAACAGAACCTGACTGAACCACACCACCGGCTTGTGTCTGTTGACGACGTCGCATCACAAGAGTGAGGCCTGCAGAGCATGACCCATCGGCAGATGGAGAAGAACCACAGCGGAGCTGCAGGAGTAACGAGGTGGAACAGAATTCACCGGAAGGTGTTGCGTCACAAGGAAGATATTAAGGGGAAACAGTTGAGAAAATAATTGTTTTGGAGTCAAAGAAATCAACGGAGATATTTGATATCAACGGGGGGCGACGATATGAGACGAGGCGGAGAGAATTCTCTTTATGTTGATGAATGGAAATGGGCAAACGTTAAGTGGATGAAGAGGGAGGTGACAGATGTAGCTGCCAGCAGAAGAGCCCGCTAAGAGCAGCTAATATGCCTCTCTGCATCACTCAGAGCAAACTGCTCTGAACCGGGGAGAACAAAAGACATTAAAACAGCTCCTGTTGCTGAAGAGAATATCGGGACGCCCAAGACTATAAAGCTTACTGTTCAAGTGATGACATTAAAAATGATAAGACAGATCGTGACAGCGTTAAAAAGGCTACACAGGAAAGAAGATCTACTGAGCTGATGATCAGATTTATTCCGACTAGCAGACTCAAAGGGGAATAAACACTAAACATCTTGTTGATATCCGTCTGTTTGTTACACCTTTAATTCTGTTTTGTGATTGTCTGGTACGTCTAGCTCTTCTAGGCTGTACCAACTAACTTAATAGAACTTTAAACTTAATGACTGAAACTAATTTGGGAAAATGAAACCCAGTTTGATGTCCAGAATAATACAATTTAAATGGACTCCAGCTGACGATCAGCATGACACTGTGTGGTATCATCTTGATAAAAGAACCAGGAAACCAGGGATAATAGACTTTAGCAGAGATCAGAAGTACTTTTTCCATTCCTGGAGTGTCTTTCATTCCAGATAGTCTCCTCTTCTTCCCTGCTAATTTTCATTATAGCCACATAATAATCTTGTAACTGAAGCTGAACACAATTAATGGACTGACTCTACAGGAGTCCACAAAAACTGAAAACTATCACACTTTTGCAATTAGCTCATCGTAACATCGCCATTGATCTGTCTGAGCAATGAAGAGGTGGTGAAGTTGTAATTATTTAATAAATGGCGATGGGAGTGAGTCACTGGCTTATTAAAGAGCACAAATCATTTCTCAAGACGGTGTGATTACTCTGTTCAACTCATCTGATGCTAAATGAAATGTGTTGATTCAATAGCATCGCTTAGACGACCCTCTGTTAACAACATCTTCCTGACTCAATACTTTCTTCCAGTCAAGACAGCGTAGTTCCTTCACTAGACATTATCTTTTGAATAAATCTTTAAAATAAATAAATCCCCCATGTAGACTTTGTCTTTGAGGCTGGTGCAGTGGAACAGTGTCATTTGTAGGAGAAAATTAGCACGCCATTAGCTTTGTTAAGCCCTCAGAACCCCGATCATCAGTCAGATAGCACCCCTCCCTCCGACGACTCCTTGATATTTCAGTCTCTCCTCCATTTTGTCAAGTGACACAAATGTCAGCCATTATTACTAATGAATCGATCAGCAGGAGACATCCTCTCCCCCTGCTGCTCCCATTAATTGGGGATTTAAAATTTCACTGAATTATTTACATAGCAGTGGAGCGCCAGTCCAAGAATCAGGAGATTAAACACAGAGGATGGGAATCTGGAGGCCAGATGATGACCACACGACCGACAACAGACGAGAAACCCGTCATCTGACTCGTACTTAACAAAACGTAGAGCTCCAAACAATGTTCTGTCCAACCACCAGAACAAAATGCAAACATTCAGTTGAAATAATAAAGATAAGCAGCACTGATAAGATAAGCTGTGACTGCAGACCAGGTGGGAAATATATGAAATGTCCTATTTAATGGCTCAACTATTTCTTTTATTATTAATAATAATAACAATCATATACTGCCATCTTATAATGGGATGGATGATGGAGAAGAGCATATTTCTGAGTTACGATATGCTCGAGTTCCAAAGAAGCAGCCTTGAAACTGTACAGAGACAGTTCTAAACCGTATCACAAGAGGATGGAGGTTCCAGGCCTGAAAAACGAAGCCAACCTCCCACAGTGGAATTTTTTTACAGGCCGTGTGTCATTTTTATCAAGGCTTGAACAGATCGTCAACCAGCTGAACTGATCTGATAGTTTATTTTATTCTGCAACCAATTACTGCATGTTTAACAAGGCAGTCACAGACTGCAACATCCCACGACACCCCTGAATTCAAAACTTCACCCTGACCTACTTGCATGAGTCAAAGATCAAAGCTAGTGCTCTGACTATCTGTCATTGATCAAAGCACTAGCTTTGATCTATGGTCTTACTCATACTGGCCTTCTCCCTCATCTTTCTATCTTACCCAGTTGCTGAGTGTAAAAAAGTTTAAATTTGACCTTGACCTAGCTGTCTCAAGGTCAGGATCTCATTCTCATCCCTTTTGCCGCCCGAGTAATGTGCTTTTTGTTTCATCTTTTTATCTGCAACGGTTGCGAAGATATTTGGTGGACTAACGAACAAACGAACGGACAAACAAACACTGACAATCACAATACATCACCGCTTTGAAGCGGGATGTGATAAAAACCTGAACATGTGTAGATTAAAGGAACAAGCGTGGGCTTGTTCTCAGTCTCAAGTGAAGCAGCAGAATCTTTTTTAACACCAGAGCCATTTCTCCTTTCAGACTGTAAATGTCACAGATGAAACATGACGTAGTTGGGATATGAAAAGCATAGCCGCGGCTAACGGCGTCTGATTGGTCAGGAGTACCTGGACTGTTTCCGTTTGAACGAGGGTGACCGGGTTGAGCTTTGCTTTGTTTCTCATTGGACTTGTGAAGCAGGAAATCAGAGCAAAAGAACAATGAAACTCTTTTAGTTTCAGGGTCCAGACGGAAAGTCATTTAATTAAAAAGTTGCTAGCATACTGCATCATGAGCATGACTGGATACGCGCCGAGTTGGCCTGGTCGGTCTCATGTGAAACGTGAATGAGAACAGAGATTATGAGCGAGGATTCTGCACTTTATTGGGCCAATTTTTCACAAGCCTCATAACTTTCAAGTACTTTGATTATAAAATCTTGTTTCTCAGAAAGTGGAATAAAACGAAAAATAACTATTTGATGAAAAAAACTCAAAAAGTCTGAAAATCTGTGGTTAGAAGAGGAAGATCAACATGTGAGATGAGAAAAAACAGATTTAAATGTCAGGAATGATTTACAATTTGAGTCTAATCCATATTCAAATTCTGGTATTTGTCATTTGTGTCTCTGCTGGACAAAAAACACCCTGGAACGTTTGTGTCCAAGGACATCCCTGCTGGAACACTCCATTTGGGCCGCCATCATAGACAGATGTGAGCACACTGACATGAAAATTGCACAAGTTCAATGGTGCATAAAAATATAAAAATAAGCAAAATGAAGAAAGCAATTATGAGATGCACATCTTTATCACGGCATTGGGGGGATCGGAGGAGGGGTGTATAGCAGCCCAGCATCATGGCGCTGGTGATGGAACCTCATGACAAACAGATGAGAAAACCCACAGATGCAATCTTCTGGCATAGGTGCAGCCATTGCGTCATGATCTATGACATCATTTATGTTGATGCCCCCACATCCCTGTTGCCATTTAAAGTAGAACAGATTAGTCTCGATTGGGTTCAATTACATGCAGGCGGAAATCACTGCATGATAGAAGTAGTGATCAATAAGATATCATCAATCCCTGACATTAATGATCAGCCAGCCATGCAAAAAGACACCAAGATGAGCTTGAATGGCTGTGACCTGTGGAAATAATTACCTTTAGGATACAAAGTTCTTAGCATGCAACAGGATGAAGGAGGAATGTAAATGTGTTTTTCACATGATGCTACGTTGAAGGAATAAAGATCAGAGAATAATCTCAAAGTTCGCAGCGATACGCTCCTGCAGCTCCTGCTGCAATTTTTCAAATGTCCGATGACATCTGGGATCCTTCTTCCTTACAGGTGACGAGACGTTTTCTTCTCAGATTTCCCAATGACTTGTTGGAATCCATGTAGGCCTCCTCATAAACAGTGCTGAGAATTCAAAAAAATATGTGCCTTATCCAGGTGATTTGACATCTCTGACACGGAGGTCATGGATCCAAATCAAAGCAAAAAATGAGAAGCGCTGAATTAGATGTTATAATAATATTTTGAAATTTCAAATTCACATTGTTTTAATGTAAATGCGTTGGACTCTTCCTCACAGATGTTTGGGCGCCGTGTGCTTTGAGGATCTGTGATTGGTGGACAGCTGGAAATATCAGCAGCCCTTTAATGTGACAGACTACCAGGTCACTCAACTTCACAGCAGAGATGGTGCTGATTCATCGTCACCTCCCACTAGTCGGCAATGGGGAATAAAAAGCCTGAAGGAGTCAGAAGAAGCACCAGCTGCAGACCATTTACAGGAAAACAAGAAACTGTAGGTCTGAGGTTGATCACATGAACGACATGATGAGTGCTCTGATATGACAGGTTCAAATCATCATCGTGCTTCAGCCCGTCAGCATGCCAACACGTCCTGGTGGAAGCCAAACAGCTCTGTGCTTCGGGATATAACGGTTTGACTCGCGTCTAACCAGCAGCTCCTTGTTGGCGGTCAGTTTAATAATCTAAACGCTTCAACTCGACCTGAGATAAACTGGTGACTTATCCAGGGTGTACCCAGCCGGGATAGACTCCAGTGTAAACCTGTGACCTTGATGATTAAATGAACTCTTATATTGCTCTCAAAAGAAAGAAATCTGAAAGAAATCTGATTTCATTTGGGGGATCCTGGCGACATGACAAAAATTCTGTTTCAAAAATAAACAACTCCATCTATTTTTTTGTTAGACTAGCACACATGGATGAAAAATGTATGAAGACTGGCACATCACCTGCAGGTATCTCCCAGTTCAAAATACCCTTTCTTTTAGCAAAGAATGAAAAAGAAACGTTTAGATGATCATGTAAAACAAGAACTGTAAGTTCATTTGAGGCAAACAGAAACAGAAAAAGCCTGCATTTACACTCCAAATGTTTCCCGTCACCTCCTAAGAGGGGTGTAAATCCACTTACATGCTGTATGAGGCAGCTCAGGCCTCCCACTCACACGCTGAAAAATACATGCAGAACCTTCCGCAGACAGAGGGGCATAGACCTGAGGGCATGCGCTTTGAAGGACCTCAAACACACCTGGATGCGTTTCAGATGAAAGGCTGCATTAAACCTGATCTCTGCTCTCTTATAACATCACTGTCTCGACAGCAGAACAAGGATTTGACTATAATTTCATCATTTACTTCCAACACTAAGTTGCTCTTGCATATTTTGGCATGTTTTTGGATGTGTCTGGCCCTTGTCTTTCAGCTGCAGCTGTTCAGCAGGTACCAAGCCGAGGTGCTTCAATCAGAATCTGTTTAGGATGATGCTGGAACACGAAAGCACCATAAACCAGCTCTGACACTGCTCACAGAGAACAAGAAGAAATGAGGGAGTCGAGCCAGGAACACTCCAACACAGGATCATACATCTTCGCTATTGCCAGCCATGCAGCGAGCGCTGGGTTGATGCATCTTTTAAACAGGATTTATTGGCGATATCTGAGTGCTGGATTCCTCTGAGAATCCTCAGAGGTCTTGCAGGCGGCATGCTTCAATGGTTTAAGGCACCTGGGGAACCGACACAATCAGACTCTGTAACCAAATCACTCGTCTTTAATGGCTTAATGTTGGCTGCAAATATCTGTTACTGCGATGGAGGCTGAGGGTAGTGAATCTGATCTCCACATAGAGTTGTGGCTTTTGCTTTCAGTTCTATCCAACTGTATCAGTTTGTTGCTGCCTCAGTGAAACAGCTCGGCCAGCCATCTGTTGAACTAGGCTAAGTTGTGGAAAGTTTTGGTGTTACAAACTTTTCTTAAAAGCGTTTCATGGTTATATTTTCAAATTTTACCCAATTCTATTGTAATGCAGACAGACTTCCTGTTGGAGGTGTTTGGAATTGAAATCTTCTGAATGTGTTACACTACAGTTGGTTTAAAGGTAAGACAAGACTATTCATTTTGGTGTGAAGTAATATATTTCTCCTCCATTCCATTTTGAACCTTTATGCAGTGGTCCTTTGACATTAAAAGCCTGCAGAGGATTCATGGGGGAGCTAAAAAGGACACAGTCCTCTCATTTCTGTTGTTACATTAATGTAGAAAACAAGCAAAAAGGAACCAAAGCGGGGGCAGCAAAGCGGTAGTTATAACTGAACTGATGGAGTTTGTTCTGCTCCTCCACCTGCAGCTTGAGATTTTAAAGAATTGCATAAATACAGAAACATTAAATCTGCTTTAGAGTTAACAAAAGTCATTCTATCTTCATTCAAGAAAGTGGAGTGAAGCGAGTACACAGGAATCAAGAGACGCTTTGAGAAAACGGAGTCTTTAAGCCGGAGGTGCAAAATCATCCAAGAAGCAGCAACTTCCCGCTGGGATCCCTGAAATGTCAAACCCCCGGCGCCGGACTCCAGCTGTGTCAAAAGTCCAAATTACAGGTGACACGCTCACAGCTGCACAAAAATATGTCTGTAATACATATAACCAAATAAATCCTCCAGTGTAACAGGTCAAAGGTCGTTCCTTCAGGCATCGCAGCCTTTATTTGAAATAAAAACATCATGAAATCAATTTCCCAGGTTGAATTCATGTCAACACACAAGCAAGCTAAGCATCTTTCAGCACTTAAAAATCACTATCAAACAGGTATTCAGTGAAGTCCTCTGCTGTACGAGATATTTTTCCTTCAGCTTGACAGTCCTCAGTCATGTCTGTAGAAACCTTTTCATTAAACACAGATTAAAATGTGAAACTGTGGAATCTTATGGAAACTCAGGCATCTCATTAGGCTGTGGTAGCAAAGAGCTGAATTGTAGACAAGGTGCCAAAAAGAAAAAAAGGCAGCAGAGTTAATTAATGGGTCTGATGGATAAAGAGAGGGATGTACGTCAACAGGCACCAACAATATTTCACCTCTGATCTTAATTGGACCCCAAACCCCAGCAGTGTGTTCAAACCCAACAACAAATGAAATCCGACATACCGGCAGAGTCTAAACTAGCTGCAAATGCACAACCTAATCAAACTGTTCACTCATCTGAGAGAAATTTAACTTCACATGATGAATGATCAGAAGCATCCCAGTCGCTGTCATAAATATGTACAGGGTGGAGCTCTGTTACCATGGCGATACCATAAACGCTGAGCTGTGACACCGATGTCTTCGGATGACATCTGAAATGTTCAGATGTCATCCATCTGATCTCACAAGGAGGAGGAGGAGGAGGAGGAAGATGACCAAAGAGGACCAGTAATCTCACGTCGAGCCTTTCAGCTCCTTCGTGGCGATGCAAACGTTCAGTGAGGTCCTCTAACCTCACAATTGCTGACAATTAAGCAGGCGAGCAGCAAGTGGTCGATAAGATCTAAATCTCATACCATATGAGAGGCGCTTGGGCAGATGAAGGAAAGAAAAAGATGAGGGGAGATAGAGGGAGGGGAGGGAAATTTTTTTTTTTAAATGGAGGAAATCTATCGTAATCTTTGCTTACAAGCAGACGACGGCTTTCTATTCAAATACTGAACACAGTCCAGATAAAAGATGTCAATGAAACACAAAAACCTGCAGGCAATCAGTGCATGTTTGTATGTCAATTACTTTTAAGCAGAGATCGCATAATCCAACAAGCTCAAGTGGTTCTTCAGTTGCAGCAACACAAGCAGAGTGTGCATGTTCAGAGATATCAGAGAGGAGCTGTGTGATTTTGTGTGATAGAGATGCACTCAGGGGGCAACGGTTTGAGAGGAGAGATTACTGCCACCACGCTCCTAATGAAAGCAAAACTTCTTCACAAACAGAAAACAGCTGCTGGATGGCTGTTGTAATGTTTTTCTGTCTGACACCGTCAATAAACTTAATGACTTTGTGTCGAAAGAGCTTAGCTAGCGTTTTTGTCATCAGGGGTGTGGAGGTGGATGACGCCCCCAAACCAGGAAATGAAAGACAGGATAATTTAAAACCACAGGAGGCGACAAAGAGCCCACCCAATGCTCCTTTATCATTTTAAAATGCAGATGTAATATGAATTTAATTTCAGTTTTACTTTACTTCCTCAATTCTTTGCATTAATTCTGACTTATATTCATAGAAACATCTTAACAGTGGATTCTGCAACCTCTGCCATCGGGTTTAAAAGAAAGAGAGAGAAGAGAAGCATTTTTCCTGTTTTCCAAGGGGGAAATAGACCAGAATGGAGTAGGACAGTAGTAATGGAGAGAAAATGGTCTTGCCTCATAATAGCTCCTCACAGCATTGCAGAAAGCTTCATCTGCAACAATCTGAGTTTCTCCATTGAGGAAAGCCAGGAAACGCTCCTTCACCGCCTGCAGCTGCTGCTTGTTCACCTGATAAGAAGAGCAGAGACGATACGAGAAAAATTAAGTAACATATAGAGAGGAAAACTGGGAGGAGAAGTAAAAGGAGTAAGAGGAGCGACATTCACAGACGAGGGTGAAATCAGTTAGAAATAGACAGAGGGGAAGAAGAGGACACGAATGCAGGATGAATTACAAACTGAACAAAAGTACATGATTACACTCTTTTCCTTTTACTCTTGTGTCTGACAATCATCACAGAGAAGAGTAAGAAGGAACTGTTTCCGCAAAGTTCAACCCTGATGGGAAGATGATGAAGATTCTCTGAAGGTCTTGAACAAAGACCTGAACTGAATGACATGAATTTAATCAAGACTGAGAAACAGTACAGAAATGAATGCTCTATTTTAGCCATTTTATATATGAAATATGAATTAAATATGACGTATATTAAAATATTAAACCGTTGTCAAGATACTGCCCCAATAAAGACGGACAGACAAGTACTTTTTTATATTTTATAGCTTTATTTCTTGTAAGAAGCTTGAAGAAAAATCTATTCCCTGTTTCATTTTTCCTTTAATGACTGCAGATATTTTTCATGAGGTGATCAGAAAGTTGTTGTGCGGTGGTGTGGTTTGGTGAGAGCGGCAGGAGGTAAAGATGGTGGCGTTAATTAGAACAGGCATCCTGTGTCATACCGCTAAAGGAGGGAGAGTCTGAATGGGAGAAAAGGAGAGACGAGGGAGGGACAGAGAGGAAAGCTGGTTTTGTGGTATTCAGTGATTTGTGTTCAAATAAAGACCAATGCCTGCAGCTATGGGTGTGATGACTGAGGACAGGGAGCTCGCTGCTACGAGCTCATCTATTTCCCGCTCTGATTCGCAAACACAGGTTAACATCAAGAATGTAGAGGGACATTAAAAAGGAGTAAATAAATGTAAAGCAAGTGCAATAAGCCAAGGCGGCTGCAATCATTTGTTTTCAAAAGGAAAGCGAGAAGGGCACACCGGAGGCGAGCGTTTCATTTAAACACCACAACACACACACTTTCATCCCACAGGGAGGAGTGAGGAGATAGTGTGTGATTACAAACATAAACTGAGAGTGAAATTTCAATGCAGTTGCTTCGTAGTTGGCTTCTAAATTTTTTAAGAAGCTTACAACTCCCAAGCTACTGACCTCCAATTCGTGGGTAACGTCCTCAGGTCGGTGGAAACAATGTAAGATTTGATTTAAAAGAACAAATCCTCAGCTAAAAACAAGAAGACGACACTTTAATTTCGATTTGATTTTGATTTTTCGGCTTTAATTTTCAAAAGCTTCCAAAATATGCCATGTGAAAACTGTGAAGGGAACTATTCAGCGTGTTTCACCAACAATTAATGAATCACAATAAAAGTTAAATGACATATCCGTCTACTTGAACACTTTTAAGAGGGGATCATCCTCAACAGAGCTAAAAAGCAAGGCAGGAAAAATATAAATCCTCCCCATAACCGTCATCAGTGCTGGTAATTTCTGCCCCATGGGCCACAGATGACGAACAGCATCGAATGAGAATTTGAAGTTTTTCACGAAGGACAGAATCACCGGAAGCCGAATCTCATAAACTCTCTATACGTATGAAGTTTCAGCATCAAGAGAAAATTAAACCATTATTCTCCCGCTTGTTGCAACCCTGCCAGCAACAACATCACTTTGAAAGTCAAAGTACCAATTTCCAGCCACACAAATGAGCAGCGACTTATCTCATACTGACAGCTTTTTGTGTGGGCTTCCTCGCCTTTTCTGTGTCTAAATTGGGTCCCAGAGCTTCGCCTTTAACCACGGAAGGGGGAGGACGAGGGTGACTTTATATGAAGCAGCAGGTTGGACTAAATGCATTTTAAAATGGCTTTAAAATCATCTAGGAGGTCAAAAATGCGTGTCGAAGGAAAACTCCTGTTGATCATTAGCAGCTCAACCTGTTCGTGCTAAAACAATGGACTGTCATCACAGTTCTGGGATACAAAGAGCATCAGGAGTCAGGCCTGTTACTGGAACAACGAAGCATGTAGTTAGAATATATAGCACCGGATTTATGCTAGCGGTTGTCATAGCACCATGGTACATCATGGATGTACCGTGAACTTTAAGCCACCATATTTCAATGATTCCCTTCACAACTTCCTGCGGCGTTTCAAATCTTGGCGATTTGACGTGCTGCGCCGGAGGTGAATCATGACATCAGTTTGAGCCCGGTGTCTCTGCCTGCATGGAAGATGCTTCAATTTACACTTAAATTGACAAAAAGAAACACATGATAATATGACAGGATTTCATTTTAAACTAAAATTTAGATGCTTATTGTTTGTGGCTTTAAACTGAAAAGAGCTGCAGTTGCAAAATCCAAGGAGCTGAGAGTTGGAGTTTTAATTTGGTCCAATCCTCTCCGGGTAAGAGGAGCGGGTGCGTAATGAATACAAATGAACACAAACAATATGAAACTACAGAATCAATTCCTGTTCTGAAGCCCAAGTGGCTTCTTTTCACCATCTTTAGTCAGGTGACTGCAGCGGTAATGGCTTCCCGACATGCGGACGCATCCTGCCCGTGAAACAAGGGCTGACAAACAGAACGGAAGCTGGACGGGCGCCATGAAAAGTCAGATTTCAGACGGACTTCTTCCACCAGCTGCTGGGCTTCATCCAGATAATTGATTTATCCAAAGGGGATTCAGCAACAAAACAAATCCAGGTATAGGTGTCGTCCTTCCGCCGCTCAAAGTCAGCCCTTGTAGGGATCAGCGGGTCATCATTCCAGCTGCAAAAAAAGTTATTTATTCGAGCGACGCCTCTTCATGGACACGGCACAGACGTGAAGCAAAGTTCAGCTCAAACTTAACAGCACTGATCAGATGGTATGCATCTTATTGATTCAATGTGACGTTCCTCTGCTGGATGTGACTTGGGGTAACTGGACAACCAATCAGAGAGCTGTCAGTCGTCAATCATCACAGTGGCAAAAATATCAAACAGTGACACGTCGAAGTGACAAAACTAATCAGCGTTGAAAACAGGAGACAAACCGCAGCCTGCAGTCCTGTTATCAACGACTTTATTACCTCGTCGCTTTTTCAAAAGTCAGCAGCAGCGACGTGAGCCAGCAGCTGTCCACCGCCACCGCCGTTCCCAAACAGATTATTATGTCACCTAAAACCAGCAGGACTGCCAGTAAACACAGCACAGAAAAAAAACATTATCATTAACTAAACTGATGATAAGCACTCGAGTTCCTTCTACTCAAAACATATTTTCGAGCATTTAAAATGTTTTGAGTTAATAATGAATGAAAGAAGGAATGACTCAGCCTTTACGGTGTGTCATCCACTGACCAAATGGATTCAGAATCCATCAATGGAGCTCCATGAATGGACTTTTATATTAACTGTACATTAAATTGATGCATTCAGGGGTAAATAGACCGCTTAGATTTTATGTATGCATTAAAACGGTGAATCCCTGCTCGACTGGTGGGAGCTGCACCGCCATCAGGCACCATCAGAATCACCTATAAAGGCTTGTTGTTTGTAAAATGCTGTTTCTATGCTGAATGACCCGACACACCAATGAATGGGTGGACCTCTATCTGACCACCTCTCTGGAGATGTGGGCCCTTTGAGAATGGAGCGATTTAAATGCATCTCATCTCAATACAAGTTGTAGCGTTTTACGACGAGTCAGACAACTCTAAAGATACAAAGATAATTCAGCACATTTACGTAATGAGGAGAACTTCAGGAGAAGTGGAAAGTTAAATTCTGTTAGATGATTCGTCCCTGGTTCCAGAAAAAAGACGTTCAAAAAGCTCTGGGATGATCCTGCTTCCAACCTGCTGCTCTTCTGTCGGAGGGTAGCCAAGGTGACAAGACTGCAACAGGTGTGTGTCTGTGTGTGTGTGTGTGTGTGTGTGTGTGTGTGTGATGCACATTAGAGTTTGTTTATGCTGAAGGCCTTAATTTGACTTCTCTCCTTTCCACGGAGGACTGATAGGTTATCGAGGAGAGTTAACAGCTTATTTGGGCTACAGCAAGGACTCCCCGATGGCAGATCAATACAAATAGAATACTCTGTGTGTGTGTCTGTGTGTGTGTGTCTGTGTGTGTGTGTGTCTGTGTGTGTGTGTGTGTGTGTGTGTGTCAGATGCCTCTACAGGAACACAACCCCTCCTCTCTTTCTCCCGGTACCATGACCAGCTGTCAGGATGCATCTCTGTGAGAAAACAAACTGGGCGAAAGCAGGAGGCATCAGTCAGACGTCTGTAGTTACTAAATGTGTAAAAAAAAAACCTGACCAGCACACACACACACACATACACACGCACACACACACACACACACACACATACACACACACACACACTGGTGCATTAATACAGGTTTGCTCTGTGACTCTTTAAGTGAAGGCCTTGATAAACAACGGTTCTAACAGTTCAATACATAATTATACAGAAAAAACGATATAATGGTGGGGGGTTAGTTGGGGGGGCTGACTGTGGGTGGATTTTAAGGTCAGGGGTACCTTTATACTCCATTACAGATGTTACAGCATTTAATTAAACCATCAGTTCCTCAGATGCTGGGATCAGTTTTGAACCATCAGCAGGAGCCGTGCTGTAATTAAGCATTCTCACAAGGTGGGTATTCACACACACACACAGACACACACACAAAAACACACACGCACACGCACACACAATGAACCACTCCACTGCATCCACAGACTGATTGTTTTCGTTCTCTCAGACTGAATAGTTTATGCACAGGAGAAGCGAGAGGAGGAGAAATTTATGTCACTTTTAGTCGCTGCACTCAAGGACACACATGCAAACACACACAAATGCGGAACCCCCCACCCTCAATGACTTGGGGGCTGAACTGAACATCAGATTGGATAACGGAAACACGCTGCTGTGGTGACTTCTTCTTGTTGTGTTTGCTCTGTCTCACATTCATGATATAACATCCTGAGACCACGTCAGACCGCTGATTCCTTTTTCTTTCATTATTGTTCTGTGATGGACATAAAGATGGATGCTTTAAAACAGTAATAAACCATGCAGGTCAGTAATTCTGAGACAAACCAATTTGAGAAAAACTATGGATTTAACCTTATACATTTTTGAACATTACCTGAGAGCGTCACTTCTTTTTTTTTTTTTTTTTAAACTTCTCAGGCACACAGATACCAGTCCATCCAACCAGAGTGACAGCAGCCCCTCCCTGATGGCAAACACTCATTCCACTCCCTTTTTATAAACACCAGCCGCTGTCTCGATGAGTTTTTACATTTAAAACCAGCTGACTGACAGCAGAGGACAAGACATCTACAGGAGCTCCATTCTGACTGGGGGGGGGGGGATCCCACTAGAAGAAGAGCATCAGGACACCGAAGAAGAAGATGACACACTGCCGTGTGGTTCAGAAACAAACTTTCGGGCCTGAAGAAGTTTGATAAGGTCTACAGCAATCCTGTAATAATGTGTTATTTTGGTCCATCTGCACCCACGTCTGCTTTCCCCTGGAGGGGGTAATTCAGCATCGCTGCTTTTATTCTCAAGACAAATTGCTCAATGCATCATTTCTTATGGACGCAGGTGCTGATATCACGACTCGTGATAAAATGTGAATCTGAGAAGAAGCCTCAGCTCCTCTGATAGGAATCAGGCCGTTCCTAACAACTACTAGCATTCAAGCTAAACAGAAAGAACACAGACGTCCCCCATGACTGGAAAATATTCCTCAACGCTGATGAGGACGGAACACAACCCTTATGACATGAATGAAAATTGATTTTTCAATGAATTAATGTGATTAAGATAGAATCAGAGGCAGTTTAACTCCACTGCTGCAATCAGCAACACACACAGCAACTTCAACCCACTTGCACCAGCTCTGTGGCAACATAACAAGTCCATGCTCAGTCTGCTTGTCGCCCCCTCAGCATCTTGAACAACAATGGCTTTCCCAAAAGCTGCAGTGGAGAAGCTGCTCTCACTGCTAGCGACAGGAAAATTTGCCTTCCTCTCAGTCTGCACTTCACATACGGCCAAGATAACCCAAGATGCTAATAAATTAAATAACATCCAGAGAACGAGAATTACGGTTTTTCCTTTTTACATTTGTGCATTCTGAATCAAATTAAAGAGTTTCCCGAAGATTTAGACTCCTTCTTACACACAACGGTGGCAGAGGATTGCACGAATACATAACAAAACTGTAGACTATAAGTGACCAGAATCATCATACCCAAACAATATCCTGGCTGAGAAGTCAGGATTCATTCAAGTCCCTTGGATCTTTTCCTTTTAGCATCTAAAGCTGGACCTACAGCTCAGGTCAGCGCTACAATAAACCAGTCAGGATGTGGTTTAGAACGTATAACAATAATTCAGAAAGTGGAGGCTTTTCATGCTGTCTCAGGTGATTTTTTTTCAATAGAAGTTCAATTAATGATTAATAGATTATGTCAAACTTGTGGAGAAACTATCCAAAACTCTTCAAATTAATCCACTGGACTTTAAGAAAGTTTCTTGTAGACGTTTCACTTCACCTCTCATCCAAAAGGCTTCTTCAGTTCTAGTTCAAGAAACTTTCTCTAAGTCCAGTGGATTGATTTATACAGCTTTGGATAACCATGACCGGGATCACTTTTAGTTTAGAGGCAAGTAATTTCAGTGATGGTGAGTCTCAAAGCCAAAGCAAAACGGTGACATTCTGAAGTGTAACTGTCCATGATACGGTTTATTTGTCCTAATATCCCTCAATCGCTGACTGTCTCTTCAGCTGAACAAACAGAGACGGAGGCGCAGTGTTGCCCGTTTGTCATCCAACGGGGAAGACGTGGTTACGTAAAACCCTCTCCAGATTGGTGTGTATTTCCAGCTTCATACACAGCTAAACGTTCTTGGTATCGGAGGGAGGAAGGAAACCCTGCTGGGATCAGTGCTTTCACTGCTGTCTTCATCATGATCTTGCTCTCAGTTGGATCTCAGTCTCCAAACGAACAGTTTATTGACGATAATCATCGGGAGAACCAAACGTAGTGACAGTCTAAAGGTATTAAAGTATTCAGGATGGAGCTCCTCTTCAGGTTGGGTGGCAAATGGTTCATTTTACTCCAAAAGTCTTTATTACATCCACTGTTACACAATTTGATGGTGAGCAATACTTGCTCGAAAGTAACGTCATGTTTATATTGCGTAAAGACATCATTACTTTCCAGCTCCACCAGATTGCGTGCAGATAACACACTGATGGACCAACCAGCTCTTTAAAAATGTGAAGCTCATAACCTCAGGTCACTGCTGATCTTCATAAAAAAGCAAAGTCAGGGTTAAGGTCAGGTACCAAACCGGGACCTGGAAATCACTACTGGGTTATGCTCACTTCATTATTTGAATAGAGTAGAAAAAGAGACATCTGTTTCAGTCTTCACAAAAGAATTACTGTGTTATTATAATGTATTAATTGTTCTGAATGGAAATGAACACTCCTGCACGTTTAGAGTAACAACATGGGGGAGGTGTAGCGCTCTGCTGACGGCTGTGTAATTAATGTGACGTCTCCGGCTGTGTAGACCTGTTTCCAACACTCAGCTCCACAAACCAATCACTGTCCAAGAAGCTCTGACAGTCGGTTGGAGTAATTCAATGCCACAGTTTGTGTTTATTATTCAGTCTCATTTGTGTCTCCTGGAGTTTAATCTCCATCTGTGGTTGTAGAAACAGATGCTTTAACAAATGAGGTACAACATTTTCATTCTGACAACGCCTCCAGGTTTAGATGATGTATTTCCTCAAACGGCCCTGCAGGAGGTCACCTTAGTCCTGATTGGTAGCTGCTCGTCAGATAAACCAAAATTGATGATGCTACAACGAAGTTCCAATGGGCCAAACGACAAATTGCCCGTCAGCAGATGGAAGGCAAACTAACTGAGAGTTCCTAGCAAATTAAGAGCTTAACTTGAATTTGGTGGCTCATGCAAACCATGTAAATTTTATTCACAGAACACGAACAGCAGTCTGAACAAGCAGACTTTGGCACTGAAAGCTGCCCACTGACTGTTGATTGGCTGGGAGCACTCACCGCTGGTCAAATCTGGACCGATAGATAATGAAAACAGCAATATGACGATGGAATGAACTCTGATTGAACTGAAATGTGAATTTTTTAAATCTTCGTTCATTTCTTTCGTTGTTTTTTATCACCTGATTGCTGGAATATAATCAGAAAATATTTCACTGTGTTGTTTTTACCTGCCGTTACATCATGTTGGTAGATCAAGCTGATAATTTAACACTTGCACTACTGTTATCTTGATGATGCAGACACGCTGTTTTGACATGAAAATATTGGAAGTCAAAGCAGCAAAAACAGGAACAGTGCCTAAATTATAAGGAGAGCTAAACCAGTGTTGGAATTTGAAGCCTCGGCTTTTTAATGACTGCTGGCGGATCAAGCCAATGAGCCAGAAAAGCTCTCCACTGGGTCTCAGCAGGAAGCAGGAGCAGTGGGAGGAGAACGAAGGAGGTAGGAACAGGAGAAAATGCAGCGAAAGAAAAATGAGAGACGGTAGAGGAGGAGAGGGGGAATCTCAGCTGCAGTGTCGGAAAAATTAGATTGAAAAAGCTAGACTGAGAAGAGGAGACATGACGGCTGTGACTTCACCAGAGAAGCGATAAAAATAGAAGCGGAGCGCTGCCTCGGCAATTCCGCCGAGGCCATTTGAATCAATTGATCATAACTGTACAGCGGAAGCTGAAGTCTTTTATTAGATTAGAGCGTCCGGAGATCCACAACCACAGTAACACAACCCCATTCAAGAGACTTCACCGCCAGCAAAACACATTCCAGAGTCACCTCTCAGAGCTGGGAGGCTGATGATACAGTCCAGCCTGAGTTTATGGTCGGGTTCATCCTGGACAAGTCGCCTCAAGCCGGAGAATCCACAGTCTACACACAGGTGGGTTTGAATCCATGAGACAGCGCTAGCCGCTAGCCATTGCTTTATATTAACATATGGTACGACATGACACAAACATAACTAGGATTAAAATCAAAGTCAAGTCAGATGGCAATGTTAAGTTGGGTTGCTGAGAGAAAAACATACGAGTAGACGTGATCAGAAAGAGATTCCCTACTGACCAAATAAAGAGTGTACATGTGAGCTACCAAATGTGATGGAAACACGTGGTGGCTGTGAGAGAGATCAAACATCAGCAACAGCATCTACACAGACCAGGAGTGTCAGATTAAGCAGGCAGAAGCTGTTTCCAGCAGTCAGTCAGTCCGGACCATCTAACACAAGGCTAATTCATATGTTTTGAAACAGTTTTGTTCTTTTAGCATCACTTTCTGCAAATAAAAGCTTCATAACTTAACAATGGAGCCAGTAAATGCGGCACCACGCCATCAGCTGACTCGGCACAGTTTTTCAAGGATGTGGGCGGCACACAGAAAAGACACAACAGAATTCCTCACCGCCACCTTCTCATGCAATTTTAGAACAATCCCGTTGTAAAAGCCAATGCTGACTGTGGTACAGTGGACACACCGATACCACAGACACAATAAGGACGACAAGCAGATGTATTCCTTGTTCTTATCGAGGCTGCACACTGTTCACATTGTTACTTTGAAACTACTTGTGCATCTGTGTACAGTTAATGTGAAAGATTTGTTTCTGTCGGCAACAATTCTGCTGAAAGACAATGCTTCTGGCAGCAGGTGCAACATTCACAGAGAACACACAAGGAAATACAGTGAGGTGAAGAACCACCGTGTGTGTGTGTGTGTGTGTGTGTGTGTAGATGGTGGCTGATTACAGTCTCCTGATAAGGAACTCGTTAGAGAAGCACAGACTTTAGACAGACACACACTTTCAAGGACTGTTTCATCATAAGACTTTGAAATTCACACAACACAGCCTTTGAGATGACAGCTCCATGTGACAGGAATAAAAAAGGAAAGGCAAAGGTGCTATGGTTGTCAACAACAATTGTCGAGACTGCACGTACAACGTGAGCTGAACTTTAACATGTTGCTTGAGCTGTGGCTGTCTGTGCAAAATAAATATAAATTAAATTAAAAGTTCAGCCGCCCCTGTGGTATACCTACAAATCCTGGCACGCCAAGACCATTAAGCCCAGACCGGGCAGGTGCTCTAAATCTTAACAAGGCTGTGAGTTATTCCCAGAACATAAAAATGACTGCTGCCTTGTTCTACAAGCAGCTTAGACCCCACAACTCCAGAGGGGAAATATCCTGAAGAGCGTTTGATGTGAATACCATCATTACACGCAGAGGATTCTTTCATTCATACACCGTATGGAGAAAAATGTGAAGGCCTGCATGTACTGTGTTTCTGTGGGGGCATCTTTATCAGCTCCGTGCAGAGGCTCTGTGGGGGAGAGCCAAACCTCCCCTGGACAAGTCCATGTCATCCAGCAGCCCCTGTCGCAGCGACTGTTACTACTATCCCATTTAGACGGGCAAAAAGTTCAGTATCATGCTTCTTTCACGTTTTAACATTCCAATATTTGCAGATGCAGAACTCACGTTGAATGTTTTGGTGAAATTGAATATCTTTCAGAAGCACAGAACACTGTCTCAGCAGTATATGTAAATGGAAGCAGATCAGTATAAAAAGGTGGAACATAGATGTTCTGACAATGGTTTGATTCAGGAACGATTCTAGGCAAATAAAGTTTTCAGTTTCCACAGGTGATAGCAAATTGGTTGAGCACAGAAAAAAAAAAAAAAGATTTTCAACAGCAGGAGCAATAAAAGAGGCAGTAAAAATGCTCCGATACGTCCATTTAACACAGTTTATCAGTTTAGGGTGTGTAAGTCTATTTATCAGACATCAGAATCTCAGCGGACTGCCGGTGACAAAAAATTGAACGAATGAGCGGAAGAACTGTGATACGAGAAACCAACAAAAAGAACTGCAAACAGGCAGATTTAGAAAGTGAGCGTCTTGACTGCTCACAAGGAGGGAAGACCAGATATTTGTCTATCTTGGGCGATACTTTTGTTAAGAAGGTTACTCCCAAATCATAGATGTGGGAAAGTTTTATAAATCACTCTATGGTGCACAACCAATAGAAAACATTGTGAAAAACAAAAATGACTTGACTGCAATTGATTAGCTCTCTTCTGTTTGGAGGCTAAATGTCATGAAAATTTTCTTAAACTTTCTGAAAGATGAATATTCAATATAAAGTATAACTAATAAGTTCCACAGAAATAAATACAGATGTCAAATAATCACACATCAGATACAACGACGATGACCCTTTAAAAAGACTGATTCGCTAATGCTAACATCAGCCTATAAACAAGAACAACCATGCTTAAAGCAACTGAAAACACTGAAAACAGCAGTCTAAAATGCTAAAAGCAACAGTGCCAACTAAACTGTTGATTATATCATCATCGTAGAGGATAGGAGAGGATGCATCATTGATGCACCATCTTCTAATGGCATACTTGTCCAACATGAATACAGCTGACCTATACTCTGTCGCCTTACATTTGTTTACTCCTCTGTCTGTGCACAACCTAAGGACAAACTTCACATTTTTTGCCCCATTAAATAAGAATAGCAAAGCTGTCATCCATTTTTCATCCACCCAAGGCTGCCGAAGGCTTGTTAATGTGTCGCTGCCATGTGGAGTAGAAAGAGTTATTTGGGCCTTGGCTGTTTTTTTTTTTGTCTGTAACTTCCCTTGAATTAGATTACTGACCGAGCATCACAGGCTGTAGCGGTGGGAGACTACAGCCTTGGAAATAACTAGCTGATGGACTGAATGACATACTGTATTTCCTCCCCAAAACCTCCCTCTGATAATAGACGTAAGACATCATAACAACACTGCAGAGTCAGAAGCTGCAGAGTCAAAGAGAGAGAGGATGCAACTTTTTTATAGTTATTCCCACCCTTTGAAGCCATTAACAAAGTTAATCTGTGCGAGAAGACTTAGCGTTGTGAACTTAGAAATCTGCTGCCAACACACGGGGTGAGGTGTAGGAGGATCAACAAACTCTAAGACATGACAGAATGTTTGACTTTACTAAACAGCTCCATTGCTCATCCCCAGAATACAAATTCATCTAAAAGTAAACAGCAAACAAAACAAACAAAAACCTAAAGCTTAAAAGTATGAGACACTTGATGTGAAGAGAGATTTAAAACCTGAGTCAGTCGTCCCAAGACTCCGTGAGCTGAGACCCAACATACCTGTTGTAACGCTGCACTTGACTGCATGAGTGCACAGAGGTACTGCAACGGAGACCAGAAGTCCCAAGAGTCTTTGCAGGGGGACAACAGAGCGGGCTGTCTTCAGACAGAAGAACAGCGTGAGGAGCGGAAAAGAAGGCGCCTCAGGGGAGGTCATTAGATAGCGAAAGCAGCGAGTGAAACGGCGGGCTCATCCGGCTGCCACACGGGGACGCGATGCCAGCCGCTCAACCTGTCAATACCTGTTTATTTATGACGACTAGTAAATCCTGTATCATCACTTTCAAGCGGACGTGACGGGGGCTGTCTGAGGTCCAGCTTACTAAATACATCCTGTTCTGCTAAAAAGTCAATGAAATGTTTGTAATGTTTTCCTACATAAAAATAAAACTTATATAAACCATAAACCTTGTAAAAGTAGAATTTATGATGTGTGTATTTGAAAACTGTGTGTGGGAAGATTTGGAAAGTGAGCGTTTTGACTGCTTACTGCTCACCAGGAGGGCAGACCAGAAATTCTGTCTGTTTGAAAATGTGTGTATGTGTGAACAGACCTCAGGCCAGCAGGATGACCTTAAATGAACTGAATTTGTCCATTGTTTTAGATAAAAAATATTAAAAATGACTAAACACACACACTTTAAATGACATTTGAAAAGCCGTGTGTATTTATCCAATACAAATAAATCTGTCATGGTTCTGTGTTCGATTACTTCCGGTTTTATTTTGTAGTATCCTCCTTGTGTCATGAGATTGACATTAAAAATATGATACAAAATTAAGTCTTGTAATAATCTAATATTTTTTAGCTTTTAATTTGTTGTCAATAAACTTCATCACTGGTCCTGTAATGAACTGGCAACTTGTCCAGGCTGTACCCCACCTCTTGCCTCAGTGAACCGATTTTGGATAAACAGCAGAAGACAAGTAAACATTACTGACAAACAGTATGAAGTCATGAGAACAGATGAAGACATGAAGCTCTTAAGTTCCTTCATATCGTCAAACAAAAACACAGATGCTACTAGTAATAGCAATTAGCTACAGAAGTTCAACTTAAGCCACAGACATCATCTATGTACAATGAACAACACAGTCTGAGTCAGCCACTGTAGGCACATTTGGAACCAATCCGTCTTACAGATGCTGCAGCTACGTTACACACAAGTGGGCGTCTCACTCCTCTGTCAGAAAGCAGAATATATCTGTCAAAGTTGTCTCACCATCCGACTCGCAGACAGGCCTCCCTAGAGCCACGATCCTAGCAGGGCTGGAACATTCCAAACATGCACTAGTTCAGCTTTTCCAGTCTGTGTATTTGTTTCATTTTCTGTTTCATAGGAATTCAATAAAGTTTGGGTGACTGATTGGACAAAAATTCAGTCAACAATTATGTAATTAACTTAGTAATTATTCAGTTACATCCCCAACCTAACTGTTAGCTTCCATTTCTACCATTATCAAACATGTATTTTAACTGTTAACCAGTAAAATCAACTAAATGTAATTACACTACACATGTATTCTTTGTTTCTTGTGTCTAGTTGTGTTCTTTGCTGGAAACATCTCCACTATGTACTTGATTAAATATGATTGAAAGCATATTAATTTAATAAATATAACAGACAAAAAGGTACACTGTACTCATCCCCAGACATCGATATGTGTAGAAACACATTTCTAACAAGATTCTACAAATGACTTAATGTTCAGTGTAGAGAAATGTACAAAAATGCATCTTATTTCCACCTCTGATTAGACTCCAGTCTTACACAGGAGTCGTGTTGCAGGTCACATTTAAGGACAAAACACCACATGATGCTCTAGCCACACTGGTATTAACATGACCTTTTTGAAGGGAGTGGTGCCCAGGGAGCACCACCTTTCATGATTTCTCTAATTTGATCCCACAAGAAAAAGGAAAATAGCATGTGTCTAATGCTCAAACTAGTCCGAATGAGAAACTGGATGGACAAAAGCATTAGTCTGAAGTGCTAGAATGTTTGTCAGCTGCTCCAGGACGTCCAAGATGAGGTTTTTCCTTCTCGCTCTGCCATGACTCTAGTCCAAAGGCGGTAAAGAAAACACGCTTTCTCCATCATTCCTGTTCAATGTTTCCTGGTTGGGACTACAGCGATCTCTGTACTCATCTCAACACAGATACTCAAACAATGAAACACTCGAGTGCTCTGTGTCAAACAGGAATTGAGTCAGCATTATTCCACTGAACTGGTTTTTCTATGGGGTCCTATCGGCCGATTGCTTCATCCAACAATAACAGGAACGATCCATCCATCCATGTTCTCGTAGACTAGACGATCGCAATCATCTCATCTACAGTCGCTTAGACACCATGCAGGTCACAGGTCTGTGGGAGCCAATCCCAGCTGGCTACGGATGAAAGTCGGAGGGGTACACCCCAGATGAGACACCAGCTCATCGCCAGGGCCTAACAAGAACTAGTTCATAGGAAATTATTTTAAATTCTACTACTGCATATGGTATTTACTCCAATCATGAATTACAGGCATCCTTTATTGCTAATAATTGTTATCTTTTTACCTCCAGGACATTCCTTATAAACTCCTCCTTCAAGATAACTCCTACTCCATTTCTCTTCCCATCCACACCATGATAGAAAAACTTGAACCCTGCTCCGAAACTTCTAGCCTTGCTACCTTTCCACCTGGTCTCCTGGACACACAGTATATCTACCTTCCTCCTCTGTATCATGTCCACCAACTCTCTACCTTTTCCTGTCACAGTTCCAACATTCAACGTCCCTACTCTCAGTCCTATACTCTTGGCGTTCCTCTTCTCTCTTTTTCCTACAAACACACTTTCCTCCTCTCCTTCAACCAACAGTAGTCCAATTTCCACCGGCACCCTGCAGGTCAACAGCACCGATGGCGGTCATTGTTAACCCAGACCTTGACCGATCCGGTACGGAAGTCATAGATTTCATTCACATGTTTGATTTGCCAAAAGTTTTACATCGGCTGCCTTTCCTGACCCAACCCTCTGTATTTATCTGGGCTTGGACCAGCACAATAACACACTGGCTTGTGCCCTCTTGCGGTTACATTGCTAATAATTATCTATTAAGGACTTAATTGGTAGAATTTCACTTTAAGGTTGCCAGTACTGGTGTCATAACCGTTTAAATGACACCTTGAGAAAAAATTACATCAAACTTTAGTCCAGAACTTTGGTTTGGGGCTTTAAACGACTGACAACACTTTCACCTACCAGTACCTTGATTAACTGATTGTCACAACTGTTGACTGGTTTCCTCTTTCGACCGAGAACACAACCCTTTCATGTGAATTTGCATCTTCTGTCATGACAAAATCAAGCTTGACTCTAATGGCAGGAGTAAAATTGAGACTTATTTATTGATACAGTTTAAAAAAATAGTACTGTCACATTTCATGGCCCTGTTGGACTGCTGAGTTGAAGGAGAGCTAAAAATACAACATGTAGAGTATTAAAGCAACTGCACTACACTGTACTGCTGACTGCAGAGTTTGGCCTGACCGAGGGCCTCTTTGGCCCCAGGGCCAGATTGACTCGCTGTCTCCTGCTCTTGGTGGAGCTCCCAGAGTGCTTTACTGAGATATCCTTTCACTCGTCTGAGAGAAGGAGGAAGAGGAGAAGTTACATAACCCTCTGAGAAGCACTTTCTCTCTCAGGGAAGCTGACAGAGGAAGCAAACATGACAAAGGAGGATGGAAGTCGCCTCCAGCATATCTGCGGCCAAAATTTGTGCCCACCGTCCATTTAAAAAAAGCAAGCCCCCACATCAGCAGTGGCTTCTTATAGCAGAGAAGGAGGAGAAGATGGTGTTTATCTTGTTTGTGTAATAAACAGCTGCCAGGGGATTACATGCATGCGGGGAGGGATGCGTGGGTCCTCATCAGGAGGGGGTTTCTGCCGTTATGGCTTCCCTGCTTGGGATGTAAAAAGCACTTGGAGACAGGACAAAAACAGAAATGCTGAGAGAAGACTGCAAGCTTCTAACATCTGAGAGGCGAGAGAAAACAACTAGAGGGAGTTTCCTCATCAAGTCATGAAAAATACCCACAAAATGTATGCATGTCCATAAGGGTATGCATACATTTTCACTGATTAATTTGCTACCTGTGGCCTCAGCTCTGTTGTTGAGAGATAGGTCTGTTTTAATGAAGGAGGTGGAATTACACTGCCTCTTTCTGCTGCTGAAGGAGAACAGACTTTACTTGTGGCTTCTCACCTCTCAGCTGCTTTGACAAGCGTTAAACTACATAATTATTAAGAATGAACCTGCTCCGTGGAAAGTGTGTCCTTCATGAGATCTTGACAGCCTCAGGTGAAGCCTGGCCTGTTTCTCTCTTCTGATCTGATTCACGTGTTTAATCTGCTCATGTAAAAGCTCACCAAACCAGACGCTTGTTCAATAAAACACGAGTCCAACGGCCCAAATACTCTCTTGATCTTTTACGACTCCCCTCTCTCACAACCAGACAAGTGGAGTATTAGGAAAATGTGACCAAAGCTGTCAAAAAGCGGATGAGATGGAAAGATCTTTAAAACAGCTGACAGGAAGCTGCAAAACTCCAACATTCAGCTATGTAAATAAGGAAGTGTTGATGTTGCATGGCTGGTTTTTCTGTTTCAGTTTCTCAACAAAATACCCCCAAAGATTTCAGGTTTACAATCAATCCAATTCACAAGTATGAGCTCTCTGCAGAGGGGACATTGCTTAAACCAGAAAACCTGTTGTGTTCTGACTAAGACCATCATTTAGTCTTGAATACTGTACATCTTGAAATACAGTCTCTCTTAAAACTGCCCTCTCTCTCTAAAAATATCAAAGACATACTAGTAATGGCAATATGACCTTAAATGTTTTTGATTTTGGGTCACCAGACTGTCTCAGCTGTATCTCCATCGCTGGTTTTAATGTATTATTCTGCTCTATGATGGCAGAATCCTTTAGGAGACAGAGATGGATGATCCTACAGACTGATTAACAAGGCCTGGAGAGCTGGAAAGCTCTGGATAACATGGAATGGCTTTGTTCCGTAAAGGCAGGAAACCCTGGTATGACCCATGGAGTGTGTATGGTCTTTTCATTTGTTGAGGGAACTCGCTGCTACGGTTGTGGCATTGAGTGGATTGAACTTGATACCTGGGGACTGAACATGATTTACTGACTGTTATCCAGTTTTCACCGGCTTATCAGCTATGCAGCTTCTAAAATGAATCAGCTGACTGAAGACTCTCATAGTCTTGTGACCTCATGTAAATGCAGCCAGATACCAGGAAAACTTGATCCACAGACATCAACTGAAGCACACCTTTTTCCTAGCAAGGTTATGGGATTTACCTTCATGGAAAATGGGATTACGTTCTTAAATATAATTTTGTTTTTGGTCCAAGCCTCTCCCAGACAGTTATAACAGCATTAACTCACCCCTCAGCATCAAAAGCGTGTTTAATGACATTAACCTACCTGTAGTTAAATTTATCCTTATTAGCTGTCAGCTCACACATGGCACATTGTAGTGAAATTGAAATGTCCATACTTCTGAATGATTCATCAAGTTATGAATACTTCTCTTTCCTTCCATTACTTTCAGTTCATTTCTGTGAATCACAAAAACCTCACAGACAGCAAAATGTGAAAGATGAGTCAAAATGTTTTTTTCAATCATTATTGTGCTTTCAGGGATGCAAAATCCAGAGCAACGTGGAGACCCACAGTGAACTTGTGCTGCTGGCCGAGTTCATCCATGGGCTGATGCTAAGGACCGACTTGCATCATTAACTCCTCCTCCAGAGTCAAGGCAGCCAGCAGGAAGCCGGCGGGATAAAAGACAATATGAAGCATTTTTTCAGGGAAACAATGCCTGGCATCGTTTAGCATTTAAGTCTTGCACATGGACTGTCACTTGAACTTTAGCTCTACATTAAAGGGGAGACGGCTCAATAATTACTGCTGTAGCCAAGTCACAACCGATACACAAGGTAGCACTGAAATAAAAGCATTAATGTCATACTGCTCTGAAAAGATTAGACACATCCAAAGTCCAGACACATGTGACTAAATTTCCCGTAGGTGCGCATGTGAGCATGAATGGTTGTTTGTCTATGTATGTGATGAACTAGTGACCTATCCAGGATGTGCCCCACCTCTATAACCCAATATCAACTCGGATAGGCTGCAGCCACACAATGACCCGCAAGGACGAGCGATTACAGGCAATGGATGTGCACTGCTTTCTTTTAATTTCAAGACTTCTGGTTTAGAAGTGGATGTAGTGGAGACTGTGCTGTCGGAGAGTGGAATTCTACAGAAACCATGTTTGGAAAACATCCTAGTGGGAGGATTATCAGCTGATCTCCCATTTAATATAATGATTTTAAACATCTCTCATCTGTCTTCTATCTGTGCAGGTTCACTGCTGATACATGCACCTGAATATTCAAATAAAACACTAGAAGATGTTTACTAACAGGCTTTCCAATTGCACAGGAAACCATACTTCAGTCAGAGCTGGCATCTATTCGTGAACGCGTGCAGGACCAGGCTGCCCTGCAGCACAGAACAAACCTCATTCATCTGAATCTAACATGGGCAAAACCAGCGGAGAGCCCTACCCAGAAGCAACTGAGTGGCTCTTGGTTGTTACGGATGGAATTTCAACACATCCTGCAAGGGATCATAGGTTATGGACAATTCTGAAAAACACATCTGTCTGGTCTGAACATGTCAGTGTCAAGTTTATGTGGACAGCTCTGCAGGGATTATATCTATAAACCCAGCAGAGCAACTTTGCTGTTGCAGGGAATTTTCGGAGCAGGAAGATCCACACATTGTAGGTTTACATATGTCATGGCACCCATATTCATTTTGCTGCCATATCAAAATTTTACAAGAAAGTGGGTTTAAACTTTTTTTTTTTTAATTATGTAGCAATGCATGTAAGAAGAACGAGAGGCAAACAAAGGTGAACTAGGTAGAAACAACTCATGGATCGCACATGAAAAGTGTCATTGACTTTTGAATCGACATTGATTTCAGCATCTCCATTGCACCCATTAAAGAAATATTCTGTTGGAACCCCCCGGAGTCCTCACAGCGTTTTGAATCGCCATGAAGGTGGGAGAAGCAGCATTATCGTACAGAAAAGAAACAATTCCGTTGAAATAAGAGCTTAATGTTAGACCACACACACGCCGAATGAACTGGAGCTTATTTTGCTTGCAGAAACATTTAAGGTTTGCTGCGTGTTGTGAACAAGTCGTCAGGGAAAAAGGGTCAGCTACAAATTGGAATATTCCTAATGGAAGTTCCGTCGCTGCTCCATCCACAGCAGACAACAGGTGCGTGCCGGTGGTGTCGTTGCGCGGAGCGGGCTCACCTTCTGCTGCCGTCGGGCCATGTCGGTGGGCTGCTTGGCGTTGAACGGGTAGGCAATGCACCGCAGGACGAACACGTATATCTGAAGTTTAATTTTCCTTTCCTCTTCCTCCTTCCGAATCCGTTCTCTCTCCTTCCTCTCCTCCTCTTCACCTGTAGCGCTGTCCTTGGCACCTTTGCCGTGGGTACCTCCAGGTGCGACCGTCTGACCCTGCTGGCCGCCCGGGCGGCTGCTGCTTCTGCTGCTGCCCCGTTTTCCTGCACTGGTGGCGGCTGGTTTGTGCGGAGCCTCCGGGATAACTTCTGGGTCGGACTCCCCGCCGGTATCTTCGCTGGAAGACGGGTCCAGCATGGTTTACGGCGGTAAAGAACCAAAACAACTGTTGAAGCTTCAGAGTAGTTTGTTTGTTTTAGCCGACGTGGCGCTAACAGCTGTACTTCACCGACCGACGGTGAGTCCCTACTGCAGTCGGTGGTGCGTTTTAATCCACAACCTGTGAGCACCGTCGGTATTGGCGAGGGGTGGGCGGAGTTTTAACGGTTAATATTTTGAGGCTGTTGCGCCAGGGATGTGTTGGAATGGCTGCGCGTGCCCGCCGCCACTGGCTCCGCGGAGCTCGCGCGCCCTGAGAATGAGCGCTCCAGCACACACAGGTGAGCAACCTGTAGCCGCTGAGAGCAGTGCAACAGACAGATATCTCACTCTGTCTGTTTTTTACACAGACAAAATAATGGCACGCCTTAATAACCACAATTCTGACTTCAAATTTTTGATTGATTGAAAAACACAATTAAATAAAAATGATTAGGCATACTGAAAAACAACTCTTCAAGGATTTTGGATTGTGGCATGTTGTTGTGATATGGCATGGAAACTATCAAAAATGAACTAATTTTATTTCTATGCAAATAGACTTTCATTTCTTCAAGGAGATAAAGGAATACCAATAATAACAAGAACAATTATAGGATTGATAATGGATTTTTATATTTGTATAATTATATTATGCTTGTATTAGAAGTTTGTAACATTGTAAAATTAATCTGATATAAAATCAGTACATCAGTTATGGTACTATATAGTAGTCATATTCCATATTGTGCAGAATATGGATTTCCTATCTTAATATAATTTTGAGTATTTTGCAGATATTAGTGAATAAATTCCTGAGGTTCATGTGTGGATGGCAATCACTATTCTGTAAAATCACATCTTTCAGTTTTCTTCATCTCTTCTATATGGCAGAACACAGCCTCGTTTTTACGTGCTGCGTGACACATTATATCATGTAGACAATCTTTGGCTTAAAAGGAAGTAACGTATTCACTCAACCGGAGAGCTTGAACAGAAAAGCATGGAAATAAACGATGTAAATGCAAAAAAACAACAACAACAAAAACAAATTTCATGAGTAACATACACAAGACGTTAATGATAATAACAAATAATACATTTTAATAGAAAAGCTAACTCTATTTAAACGTTTGTTTTGCACAGGGAAGTGAACAACTCAACTTAGACAGGAACAATTTCAGGATAACAGCATGATCTAATCACACAAAAGAAAATGTCACAGCACCACAATAATTAATTAGGAGGAAAAAATGTAAAATACGACTTGCATAAAATGAATGAATGAATGAATGAATGAATGAATACAAAAAGGTCATTTTGTCTTTAAATGGTAAGAATGCTCCAAATTACAGTACAGTACAAAGAAGTTTGTATATATGTATGTATATATGTACAGTATATGACATCCCTTCCATTCTATGTAGCACTACAGACGTGACAGAAAACAAAAGCCAATTTCTAGGATCATACCAGTAGCTTTAATCAAACAGACGAGGCAAAGACCACAGACCAATGTGGAAATGAACTGCCAGAATGTTTACATTAATTGTCTGGAAGTAGTGGCAGACAAAACAGCACAATATGACACAAATAGGTACAATAATGTTAAATACTTGACTTTATATGTATATATGTATGTATATATGTACAGTATATGACTAATTAGTATGTGTGTATGAATTTAATGCCGTTCTTAACGCAATTTCCAGCCAAACAGTGGCCACTAGATGACAGCATTTCTCTGGTTTCTTTAACGACTGACAGATTTAGATGAAAAGATACATATACAGTTCTATAGTGTGTGTGTGTGTGTGTGTGTGTGTGTGTGTGTGTGTGTGTGTGTGTGTGTGTGTGTGTGTGTGTGTGTGTGTGTGTGTGTGTGTGTGTGTGTGAGGTTTAATTTAGTCATCAAAAGTTTTCATGTTGTTTAATAAAATCCTTTTACAAGGACTTTCATTTTATTTGATTAAATATTTTTGCAAAATAGTTGTCATCTTCCATATCACGTTGCAACAGTTTTTCCCTTCAGTTCTAATCATTTGCCTTATACTGGCCAAGCATTCCAGCCTGTTAGAATGAGCTCAGGAGATGTGGACTGCTATGAAGTGAGAGGAAAAAAAAAGAAATGTGATGACAAGCTATCAGAGCAGAAAGGGTCGGTATAAAGATGGTGATACTGGAGGTAAGATTGCTTGCCATGTCCGTTACCATGGTAACAAAAATGCAGGAGACTATGATCACAGCCATGAGTGGCAGATCATCCAGCAATGCCAGCAGTTCAGCTGCCTCCAAAAGACAGGCATTCATCACAATATCATCAAAAGCTGACCAATCAGGGCGCACGTTTCAAACCTCGTTATGGTACATTTATATCTGGTTTATAACAGATTAAAGGGTACGTTCACCTGAACAAGCATGAGTAAGTCACACGTTCAGTCTTCCATGTGGTATTTATTCATGCAGATAATTTGTGGGTTTTTTTTATAAAAGTGTTTTCATTCAAGCTATTTTCGTTGCGTTAACTGGACAAATTTTCTCATCATTGTTAGCAGTAGGAACAGGTAAAACAAGTTGAGCTGGGTGTCAGAAAGCATCGTCTAAAATCATCATGAGACAACAGATGTGTTAAGTAGACACCATAAAGACATTACAGTAAAGAGTATTACAGTATCTGACAGTTCCTGATTTTCCAAGTCTTCTATCTACTGCTATGACAAGGAAGTAGACAGGAAAAGTTAGTGTCATACGTATTTGAAAACAAATGTTTAACATAACAAATCTGCTGAAAGGCTCTGTGGAATTGTCACTGTGACAAATTTAACATTAAAAATAATAATTTTATTATTCTGTCTACCTTCTGTTTAAGGTCACATGAACAGAATACATTGAGCAGGAGGTGGGACATGCCAAGGACCACCTTGTGAGGTACCAATGCTATCCACTGCACCACTGTGCTTTGATGTCTTTGTCTGACTGTCAATCATTCACTCATTCATTCACTATTCATCTTCTTGAAGATGACACGATTATGATTGTCTCGTCCTCCATGGCTTATACAAAATACGGGTCGCAGGTGATGCTGGCACGTATCCCAGCTGACTATGGGTAAAAGAAAGGGTACACCGTAGATAAGACTCCAGCTCATTGTGGGGTTGAACACTCTTACACTCACACCTATGGAGAATTTGGATGCTTTTGGAGGTGGAAAGAAGCCAGAGAATGTGGAGAGAACCCACAAAGACACAGGGAGACCACACAAACTGCACAGAAAGGACTTGAACCCAGAACCTTCTGTGAGGCGACAGCGCTACCCACTGCGCCACTGTGAGTCCCCAAAATAATGAATAAATCTCAAGAATATTATTCTAGAAAGTGAGGAATGGGGAAGCCGTGAAAGAAGGCAGAAACACCCACAGGAAGTTTCTTAACAAGCTCAATGTGCTTTGTCACTGGTGAGCTGGCCTGTCGCCATGGCGTTGTTAGGCTTGGAGACAATTCAGTTGCCCAGAGCAGCATCTGGCCAAGAGGCAAGATATCTGACGAAAACAGCAAACTCGCTGAAGTGGCGGCGAGCCAGTGCGTGGTTTTGCTCAATCCTGTCCATGAATGTTGCATCGTACACCTGAACACACAAACGCCAGAGTGACAGTCAGTTTGAGTAACAGCATGGATCCACCAGTCGCATGAGTGTAAATGTTTGCATGGCCAGACCTGGTGGACGTCTTTAACCTCCATGTGAGCTAAACTCTCTTCTTTGGTCAGTAGGATACAGTTCCATGGGCTCCAGTCTCTCTGATTCTCCCAGCGCACAAACACCAGGTCATGGAGGTCGCTGCTGCCACCGAGGGCTGAGCGGGATGCCCAGACCACCTCCGCCAGGTACTTCATGTCCTCTGCCTGTGAAAGCATGCATGTAAATATCTTGATAGAGCATTCATGATTATAAAAGCAGCCAAGCAAACTGCGAGGACAGGATGAATGTCAGACAAGACTGTAGCAGTGGAATAAAGGAGATCATCCAAACAGATCACATCCGACGAACCTTCAGCAGAAACGGAATCTTGGCTTCTTCATTGCGCCGCTGCTCATCAGCTCTCAGCCTCTTCAGAATGTTCTTGTAGCAGTAAAACTCATTACGGGTTTCTGCTCTGTTCCTGGTTTCTGCACAGTCGTTACATTTGCTACCAGCCAAAGTTTTGAAGTTGCTTAAGTGAAGGTGACGATGACAGTATTGGCAGAGGAGCGTCTTGTTTTTCAGTTTTGATGGATCCTGGGGAACCTGGGGGAGATTTTCATGTGGAGATATCAGTGAATTCTCCATAACCAAATGACGTCAGACTAGCAGGGTCTTTGCTCACCTTTAGCAGTTTGGCCACTTCAGGGTTAAATGCAGGTGTTTTGATGAGCTGGAGGAACAAGGTGGAGATCCTCTTCCTCAGCCCCTCCACAGTATTTGTCTTTACTCGAGGCATCAGGTCCACCTCCCTGTCAATCAAACCCACTATTTCCCGTGTTAGCGGACACTTGTACTCCTGTAAAAAATAATTAAAGCAATCAAGTCATGAGCAAAAGCAGGCATGTTAACCAACATGTGACAACATGTAATCGACTATGTATTCCTATAAAATCATGTGAACCGACCATAGACCTCTGAGGACCTCACTTCTGTGTTCTAATTTATTGAGGACCTCACTTCTGTGTTCTAATTTATTATTGTTTATTCTGCTTTTAATATTATTTCATGTAAAGTTTGTGTGATTTACAATAAAACAGAATAATTACGTCCCCCAAAAGGCAGTCGTAATTATTTTTATTTTACATTAAACTTCTCATCTTTTTTTTTTTGCATTTCTACGAAGGCAGAGAAAGTTATTTTCTGATACAGACCTGATTAAAACTGTGTCTGTCTCCTCCTAATGACTGGTTACCTTTAGCATGAATTGTTTCACGGTCACAAACTAGTATGTAGTAGAATCTGGACAGTAATTTTATTTACACTCCACACATTCCTGTTGTGAGCTGTGTCTAGTGTGTATAAAGTGTATTACTATACCATGACAGTGTGTTTGAGCGCCATGAGGATGCTGAGTCTCTGCTCCCTGCTGACATTGAACAGGTTGACTTTGTCATACAGATCTTGCAGCTCTCTGGCTCTGAGGGTGTGTTGTGTGTCCATCTCAATCGCTTTACCGTCAGCTGCTCTTTGCCACCTGATAGGAGCTGCTGACTGAAACACCGTCAACTGTTAGAACTACTGCTGGTACTCACAGTGCTACAATACAACACTACTTACACTGCTGGTATTATTCACAGTTGTACCTTGAGATGCGAGTTTATTTTGATCCGTGACTGAGCTCGTAAGTAAAAGAAATTGCAACTCAAATAAATTTTTGCCATTTAAAATAACTAGAATAGTTTTAATCCATTCCAACCTTGTAAAAAAGCCCCAAACCCCCTTCAATTTTTGTGATTTTTTTTTTGCATGCATTCTTCCTCTGCATAATTAATTATATAAGTTATGTAAGCAATAATAAAGTATGAAAAGAAAGGCAAAAGTCAAAAGCACACATGAACTACGTTTTTAATCCGCAGAGAGGAGGGCAGCTCTGACCTTGTCCAAGAAGTTCTTGATAGCTTTGTCCTGGCTGTTTCTCTGGATTTCGTTGCGCTGACGTTCGATGGCGGCGATGAGCTGCATCTCCTTCTCCACCAGCAGGCAGAGAGCTGCTTTCCTTTCAGCTCCACGCAGCGATGAGTTGATCTCCCGCTCTTCCTCATTTCGCCATGCTGAAACACACACAGACGATTCAGTCGGTGCATCACCACAGTGTGATAAGACAGGAAAAAGAGAACTGATCACTTTACACTTCAAGTCATTGGTCAATATTTACCATCGTCAATGAATTTAAGGAATCAGTCAATAAAATGACAATAATTTTCATTTAACAATGAACTAAACCAATGACTAATTAATTCAGTAATCAGAATGATGTAACCACATCCTTCCTACTCTCTAGACTGTTGTATTGCAGGATCAAGTCCTCCTTTGTCTCGGGGTTCCTCCAGCGTCGGTGGAGATCACTCAGCTCCTCCTCCCTCTCCTCCAGTGTCTTCCTCTTCTGCGCCTCCTGCCAGGATATACGCCAGTCACGTTCCATCTTCAGCCGCTCCACCTCCTTGCAGGCCAGCCAGCGGCGAACAAATGACTGCAGTCGGATAACCTGGATGAGTGACAACAGCAGAACAACAATCGCCAAAGACGCATCAATACATTGAATGCGTTGTGTAAAATGGCTGTCCAATCAGTTGATACTTCAAGCAAATATTAGCTGCCTTGCACCCACTGCTACAGTACTAGCTTCCATAGTCATGACCCTATTTAAACCTCTTCAACAACTTGATTCCAAGCTTTGTCACCACATTAAAGTTTCTCAAACTTCTCTGTCACCCTTGTTACATCCAGAGAACTGTCGGTACTGTCGCAGACTCCATTCACACCAGACTCTGCTCCCCTTTCAGTGACCCTCCCTCCAAATCAGTTCTCATCCTTCAAATGTCTCAACAAGCGACCCAGGTGTTTCCAAAATTCAAGACCATCGACCTGCCTACTGGACCACATGCACCTGCCATGAACACTGCCTTCCCTTATTCTGCCCCCTAATGGTGAAAATGATCAACACCTCCCTTGGCTCTGGTTCAGTGCCTTCCAACTGGAAATAGGTCTCTATAATCCCTATCATGAAGAAACCTGCTGTGAATAAGAATGATCTCAGTAGCTACTGTCCAATCTCCAACCTCCTTTTCTTGAGTGAAACCCTACATCGAGTTCAGTTACATCAATTTATGTCCAACCAGAATCTCAATGAAACCTTCAAATCCGGATTCCAGGAGCCCGGATTTCAGAGCCTACTGCAACAGAGATTGCCCTCATCAATCTCATTAACCCTGGCATATAATCCTATAATCTCCTCCTCACTGCAGAGTCCAGTCACATAAGTATCCTATCATTCTTGTCCCACTCAATAGTGGAATCCCTCTTCTCTGGTTTTGTGACATCACACCTGGAATATCGAAATGGAATCCTTGTAAGGATGCCCAGCAGATTCCTGAACACACTCCAACATGTCCTTAATGCTGCTGCCAGGGTTAATCCTCATCTCTACCAACTCATGGCAGCACATCACCCCAACCCTGACATCCTCCATCACCCAACACCACCCATCTCCACTGGCTTCCCATATTTTCACAGCTCCAACTACAAAATCTTTATCCTCACATTTAAATCCCAACATGGCATCAGCTGCTTCCTGTCCCCCACATGCAGCTAAAAGTCTTCACAGTGGAAGCACCCGTCCTCTGGCACCACTTTCATCTGAAATACTGACTCACTAGACAGTTTTTACAAACTTCTCAATCATTTCTGTTTTTCCAAGGCTTTTAACCTCACTTGGGTCCAACTCTGTAATTCTGTTCTCTTGTTATAATGCATCCTTGGGTTTGAGAAAGATCAAATGTCATTATTATTATTCGTAATAGTAGTTAGAGTTGTATTTTTAATCTAATTTGATTAATTTTCTTGTTTTTGTTTTGCCCACTTGACTTATTTCTATAATTTTCCATCCATCTCCCAGCAAGGAGGAACTGCCATTCAGATCACAACTCATCTGAGCATGATCGATGGAGTAAGTACAATTATTTAAAGAAGAAACCCCCCCCTTTATCATGACTGACACACACACACACACACACACACACACACACACACACACACACACACACACACACACACACACACACACACACACACACACACAGTGTTCACACACCGCTCTCAGCCTCCTGCTATGATATTCATCAGCAGTGATGTAGTTGTTGGTGATGGGGAGCAGTCTGTCGTTCATACAGGAGACGTAGTAGCCGATGACCCTCGTCTGGGTGGAGATGTCAGCTGGAACCTGCTGGCACTTAGACTTCACCTTTACCGTCTGAAAGAGATGGAGATAAGAAAAAAAAGAGAAAATGGCAGTTTATTTTGAAATGGGTCAATTTTTGCGGATGTAGAAATGTGGGCAAAATGCATTTCAAATGTTAATAATTTATGTTGTGTCTGAGTTCTACTTTTTTTGTACAGTTTTGATTAAATTCATTGAAAAAAATCTATTTGAACAAATCAATATTACAGTTGTTTCCAAGCACTTGGCATTAAGTAATTCTAACAAAAAGAATCTTCTATCTTTTGACCCATCTTCAAATCAAGGACTGTGAGATGGTTCCCGTTGTCTCTGCAAGGAATGAACTGACCTTAGCAACTTCCTGAATTTTAATAAGTGTACTTTAAGCACTGCCTTATTATGGGCTGCAGCTGAGAGGGTATAAGAATTAATTGAGAGTCCTGATTCTGCCTCAGGAGAAGTCATCTCCATGCCCTTCAGGCTCTATGCTGCTACGAATGAGGTGCATCATACAGGGAAACAGGATGGTGGTTCAAGCTTCAAGTTATTAAATGTTACTTCAACATGACATGGTGTGTAACATTTCCCTGTCCGTGTGCTTGCAATACAGACTCAGGATCCTCAAGTAGCCATAAAATTCTAAAAATGCTCCTCTGACCTTTTATTAATTGAAGATGTTTTAAAGTTTGCAACCAAAAGAACAGCACACACATTTTGCATGCAATTAAATGGTACATGTAACCGTTCAATAAGGTTAAAGTCATAATCAATACAATTATCCAATAAACGAGTAAATAGTGTAATCGGCTCCAAACATAAGCAAGTGTAAGGTGGTCACATGCTGAAGGCCTAATCTACAATAAATTAGAACTTAGAGCTGAAGTGTACTTTCAAAAATCATCATTGGCTCCAGCCAACTGTACATCGACATAACGTCAGCGGTTACTCTGTTATGACGGCTTATCAAATGAAGCACACTCACTGGTTATAGATACAGCTTCCTGTGTCTTGTTCCCATCATGACGGATGATGATGTTCCAAAAAACATTTCTTCCAGGGAACAAATCACACAATTATCCAAATGTCTGAGCTTTTGTGACTTACCAGAAAGAAAAAATGAGGTGCACAAATAAATTACTTCAATTTATAAACTAAAAAAAGGAGAAACATTTATTGCTTAGCAGAGACTGAACCTATTGGTCCATCAGAGATTTCTTTGTTTTTGTATTTATGACCTTGGACAAAATGAAGTTTAAGTCAGAATCAAACAGAAGAGAGAGGCGTTGACTGTTTCTGTTACACCATGTGCATCTGTGCATGAAGTCCTTTTCCATTTCCTGAACATATAAACAAGGTCCTGCAGTAATGAATGATCTTTAAAAGCATCCCACACACATCCTGCTGTTGGTCTGCATGCTATCACATTACAGACTGACTGACTTTTTAGTATTGAATTTAAATGAATAATTTGTCTCCAATCAAATTAACCACTAAAGTCTTTCAGTGATGTTTTTGTCCAGTGCTTTTTTATTGAAGCTCTGCTCTGTACCTGCGTGGTACGGCTGACGACATCCACCCCTCTGTCAGGTCTCCTCTTGGGCAGGGTCTGGATGGAAGCGTGGTGGTACTCCACCCCCGTACGCTTGTTTCTGTATCCACCCAAGAAGGCCTTCTGCTGGCTTGGGCGCTCAATCTCCACCACAGCCTCCTGGAACACGCCGTCATCTGGAGGTCAAGGAAAGGGGATTTTTCAGTCAAGACTGGGAATACAGTTTCTGTCATGCTGAGCATGAAGATCCATGTCTATCTGACACACAGTTTGTGAAGGCTAGAGGGCGCTAGAGGGTGGTGACACCTGTTCGAACCCGGACAGTGATGACATCAGGCATGTTGTCGTGTGCTGGGGGGCGGAGGAGGCGGAGCGGGTGGGTGACCGGGTCAGTGGAGCTCATCTCCATCCGTGTGGAGCTGTGAGGCTGAACGCCGAGCTCCATCAGGCTCTGCTGCTCCTCCACCGCCCTGCCTGAAAGATGACAGAGGATGCTGGGATATTAGACTTTACACTCTTATTAGTAATAAGGCATTCAGTGTTACTAACCAAAAAACAGAGAGTGCATCTTCAATAAAGACCTTCAATGCATCTTCTGGTATTTTAAGTCTTGTGTAACTTACATCCATTTCTAATCAATAAAAGTCTACATATTTCTGACTCTGTTGCTGTATTTTATGCCACATTTTCACCACATGAGTTCACTGAAGTAGCAAACCCACTGTTATAACTGTGCTTTGTATGTCTGAGCTCCACTGTGACCAGAGATGTAAAACTCCACAGGGACACTTTAATTCACCCACCAGGAAGGAAACATAATGCTTTCCACACATAATAGGAAAGGGTTTGATTTCACTCTCAAGTGTAAGGCTGGAGTTGTCGGCCATCGTGTGATTTAGTCACCAGTGATAAATTCTTCAAACCCTTCATATGCTAGAAAACATCTGCGGTGTCTGAGGGTTTTGGAACAGGTTTGTACCATCCAGAGAGATCTGCAGCACCTCACAAGGAACTCTGAGCTCCGAAGCCAGGTGATGCTTCAGATCCCGGATGCTGAGACCGATGGCGAAGGCCTCGGTCATCACATGACCCTCTGGCACCAGCACCACCTTCACTGTAACGCACAAAGACATTCTCATTGTAGGTTTGGGTCTGGAATATTTCCACTGTGGGATATAAGTAGAGTGTTTCTCAGCTGGCATTAGTTTGATAACAGGATTATGAAAAAAAATTGTAGCCCAAGGAAGAATCCATTACATCCAGATGATTTTGAATCATTCTTATCATTGTGCTTTAAAAGAAAGTAGGAGAATCTTTGTGTGTGAATTCAGATATATCTACAGCCAGGAAATTGAAAGTGAATGATCTCTGCCAAATAGAAGTCTGAGAAAAAATCTAAAGCAGCTTTTACCGGAGATAAAATAAGATGTTCACTCAAAAAGACTTTCCGTTGGAAGATAATTTAAGTGGAACTCATCATGCGGCATCATGAACAGCATTTAATGTGAAATAGCAATGTGATAGTATATTTTAGTATTTCTATAATGGATCTCGTTTCATTTTGCACATGACATCCATGCAGTTCTTTCACATCAGAATACTGTATCTATTACCTGTCGCTGTGGAGGTTCCAACATTTTCTTTTGTTTGAAGCTGTTCAGCATCATCCGGCAAATCAGCCTGACTTTCTGCTTCTTCTACAGTCTCAGAATGACAGATTGTACAGTTCAATCAGACCACACATAAAACACATTACATAGGACATTTGAAACTTTTTACAGTTAGGGTCTCACCCGCTTCCACTGATTTTTCTGTCCTCTGAAGTTCTCCAAGCTTTTCTGGGTCATTGTCTTGATCAGACTCCACTAAAAAGATGGGACACATCTTGGCATCACTTAACAAACATTAAATAATTCCGCCTGTAGCTGTGAACTTTGATGAAACTTGATGTCACGTTTGTCTCATTCATCCAACCTGGACTCACCTGTGGCGGTGGTGAACCTATCAGCGTCCGCCTGCTCGCCATCTTTTCCCGGCCCTCTGTCGCCCTCTGGCGGCTGCTTCTCGGTACTTACAGCTGCCTGTGGCTTCGTCTCCGCTTCAGTTTCCTGACATTCGTTCGCCTCCTGCTCTGCAGTTTCTCTCTGATCCATCACAGCTTCAGCTTCACCTGAGCGGCTAACGCTAGCTTAGCCAGTTCGCGTTTTTACCCGAATCCAAGTTCACTCACAAGTTAATTAACTTGTTTCAAACTCTTGACGTTTGAAGAAACTTGTTTGTTACCGTCTTTTAAAACCATAGTTTAATCCTGTTTCGGTGTAATTGTTTTACTTAATAACATTTACCACTAGCATGATGTAGCTTTACGTCCAACGATAGCTTGTTTGCTAAAGGTTTACACGTTTCTATGGCAACAGTAAACTTCCGGTATGGTGCTCCGATTTATTTACAGTAGTTGAACAGATGATTTACTTTTCTGTTCCACTTTGTTAAATTGTCATCGATTCACATCTTAAAACCTTGTTGTGTTTTCAATATAGAAGTTTCTCGTCTCTCTGTGTGACGTCATGGACAAGTGTCTCTGTGTGACGTCATGAACAAGCCTCTCTCCCCCTGTCAGCGACGATAAAGATAAATGACGTAATAAATGTGCTGCGAGTGAAATAATGGCTTCAGTCAGGATGGTAAGATGTAATAAAACAGAAAGTAAGAAAACATTCCTGATTATTTTTACACGACAATCGTTGATAGAGTTTAGCAGCTTTGTTGAGGGAAAAGGAATATAAAACTAATCTGTCCTACAAGCTGCTCTTGTTTTGTCTCAGCAAAGAAAAACTTCTGAAAAGTCCCATCTGATTCACAAACTACACACATTCTGGTGTATTCTTATTAAAGAGAAATATTCCCGATAATAAATATTAAATACAGTGAGACAAACAGTTTAAATAAGCTTTAGTAGCTACCCTTACTAACATTACTATCAGTGTTATTTATAATGGTCATTGCACTGAGGATTCTGAGACCTATAGCTGTACAGGCCTTCATCAAAACTAATCTTTTTTTAATACTTTTGTTTTTTGTGGCAATACCAACCCTAACAAAATGTTTTTGTTTGTTTGTTTGTTTGTTTGTTTTCATAGCTAAACCTTAACCAACCTGAGAAAAATTTAAATGTGATGTTTCAACATATCTGTGGCTTGCTCATTCTGGAAATTGGGTGAGTAAATCCAGAGGGTATTTTTCTTATGGTTTACAGTATATTTATTTCTGTGTATCTTAAAAAGGGAGATTTGTCATTTTGACCAGGTTTTATTTCATCAAATGAAGCTTTAAAATATCTATACACATCTTACTTGGAAGTCAGACAAAAGCAGAGGAAAATCAAAAAACTTTTTGAATCAGGCCAGTTTACGAGCATCAAAGTCAATAAATACAGAGTCATAAACATCATGAAACAAAATTAGAGTACTGAAATCACACCAACAATCAATTACAAAACTCAAAAGGGGATGGAAGAGGACTCTGCCATCACCTGGTCGTCAACATCTCATATTTCTACAGTAAGTATCAGAGTAATAAATAGACGTCGTTGATTTTGGCGTCCGTGAGACAATAGCTGGTCAACATTTTGAGTCCACAGCCTAAGCCCCAAAGGCTTGTGGGATCTTAAATATGAGATTCCCACGAAACATGACAAAGGCCCAGCTTAGCTGACACAATACCACATGTCAGCCGGCTCTGTCTAAGGCCAGCGCACCAGGTGTTGATCACACGCCCCTCAGTGTGTCAGGCAGCACTAAAAGCAGGTCACACCTAAATATCTAAACACTGTGCTGTCAGTGGAGAGCGACCCATCACCGTGAGCCGCTAACACACCCCACAGGTGAGGATTTTATGATTGATCTACAGAAATGCAGTTATTTCACATCACAAGACATTTGTTTTGCCAGCGTTTTTGTCAGAATTGACTTTTTCCTTCTGGTTAGAATAAGTCAGCATGAATTCTTTCTCTGACTGCAAAGGGGACTGGCACAACAACATCAGCCTGTACGTCTGCAGTCATGACTTCCTTGATTTGCATTTTTCTGTCAGTGCTTGTTAGTTTTTATTTTTTTGCCCTTGAGATTAAATTGTTATTTTCTTGTTTTTGGGTGAATTTTAATCCTTAAAGAGACAAACAAAAAATTGAGTTTGTGCAATTTTGCTTCCATGAAGCCATTCTCAATGTTATAATAATGTCTTTTCTTATGTATAAATATTTTTTGGCTTGTATGTGATTTTGCATTAGGCAAAAGTATTTTGTCTTTTTCAATTCTAAGATGATGTACAATATTTGAAATTAAAATCACAGGAGTAGGAGGGGACCAAAGCAGAGTTGAAAGGATTCTATGTATTGGACTTCATATTGTGTGTTTCTGACAAACAAACTTAAATTGGAAGCTCGTAATTGTGTTGTTTTGTGTCTGCTGGATGTAAAATGCAGCAGCTGGTAACTAAAATGCCAGGAATGACTACTTCATAGCAGGAATATTCTCTTAAAGGTGAGATTAAGAACATTTGAAAATGCTAAACTAGCAGTCCTGTTTTTGAAGTGTTAATAAACTGGAATGCACCTCCTCTGCAGAGTGATGAGCACCGATGAAGACTATGTTGAGGAGGACCTCAATGACTACATCATCCAGTTTAGCATAGAAGAGTCCTGCCGAGATGCTTTCCTGAAATCTGAAAGGTATAAAACCCACATCAAACTTCACCCTTATGCTCCAAATAAAACTACTGATCATTGGACTGAACTGAACCAGCTGTCTACCCTGAATGCTCTCTCCTCTTGAATCTTAGCTCAAAAGGCGCCACTGAGGAAAATCTGAGAGTCTTGGCTGCCATCGAGCAAGGTTAGGCTGGAAGATCTAGGATAAGAGTCGGGCATGATGGACGACATGTAATGGAGTTCAGCTGAACCCTGGAGATTCTCATTTAAAAAGCTTTCTGTCTGTTTTTTCTTCTAAATCCTGGGGTGATGGCGTTACTCGCTGTGACCAGGCAAGGTCTCTGTTCTCGGGGCGATGCTGAAGCACACCTTCGCCTTCAGGGAGTCGGACAGTCGCGGCTGGCTCCCCCTCCATCGAGCTGCATCCCAGCCAATCCCAGAGGTTCTGCAGACTGTCTTGAGATGTGAGTGAAAGTAACAAGTTAGTTTTTATTATGAGTATGTAAATAGTATTCATATGTCCCATATCCTTTGAGTTTTTCCAAGAAAAACATCCGTCCCTGACCTCTGCAAACACCACACCTCTCTTTCTCCATCCTTGTTCCCCTGACAACACAACGCTGCTATAGACGCACATCTGTGGAATGATATCCACGGCTCTGGCGCTCGTCTGGTGTACGATCCCGCCTCCAAACACACCAGTGGACAAATCCTGGTCATGTTTCCTCAGCTGTGGCATTCTTGCAGATTACGTACCTTTTTATAGGGGTGGGTTGGTTTAACAAGGGAGTGGATTAAACCGGGCGATGCAGTGGTGGCTTCAAATCCAAAACAACTTTTCTATGTACGTAGAGTTTGGATTGTCTACCTCCAAGACATCCTCCCGCATGCTATATAACATGCTGTAGGTGTGTCTGAGTGAGGATGATTCCAGCACGCCATAAGTGTTGACAGAAAATGCCTGCAGGATGGATAAAACCATTGCTGTTATTTCAGATTTACAAAAAAAACAGTCCAGTCTGAAAAAAAACAAACTCAAAACCCTAACCCAAAAAAACGAAGCACAATTACCTCAGAAAAGCTTTTTTTAAAGCTGTGTCAAAAATGAGTGTTGTGTTTTCAGATTATTTAGGTACATTTTAAAGTTCTGAGAGTTTCTATTTAGCTAAACCTGTTCAAAACCACATCAAGGATCATCGCATGCAAAATGGCGTAACAGCAGACAGACTGTTGTAAAAATGTACACCAGTGAAGAAAGATGAAGAGATGAAGTATCAGGACAAGATCTATGGCATCATCAAAATAATAAACGCCTTATTATGAAAGTGATTCTCAGAAAACTTGAAGAAGAGAAGATGTTGCTGTCCAGGGGGATGACAGCTGATGTCCACAGTCCTGTCCTAAAATAACCTGTGACGTGAAATTCACCCACTCAGCTGCTGCACAGACGCAGACACGCGTCCGGTATGAACTCCAGGAATGGAGTTGATGCTGACCTGTGTTGTGATTGTTTTACTGGCAGCTCATGGGCTCAGCTTGGAGGAGAGGACGGCAGTGGGGGGCGAGACGCCGCTGACCCTGGCAGTTAAAGCCGGACTGGTGCAGAATGTGACGATCCTGCTGGAGCACGGAGCATCGCTTCACAACACCAACAGCAGAAACGAGTCGCCGCTTCTGCTGGGTACCATTGTAGGGCCTGTCATTAATAACTAACCAACTGGATCCAAAATGAGTATAGATGACCTAAAAAAAATTCTAAAAACTTCTTTATTTAGCTAAATCAAGCTGTGTTCAGTCAACAAGCTGAAGATTATAATGAAATAAATCACTTTTCCCACACTTGTAGGGGTGAGAGCCGGCTCTTACGAGATGACGCACACGCTGGTTGTTCACGGCGCCTGGGTGGAGCAGGTCTGTCGAAAGAAGTGGACGGCGATACATGAGGCGGCGAAGGTCGGAGATGTGGACATCATGATGCTGCTGCTGAGGAACGGCGGCCGGGTGCATGACAAGGACGCCACGGGAGTGACTCCACTGGCTGTGGCTGCAGAACACGGACATTTCCACATTACAGAGATTCTGCTGAACTGTGGTCAGTCTGTCAGAAAACATCTCAATACATTGACATTAAATGTGTTTTCAAATAGAGTTTTACACCAAAAAGCATGAATTATGAAGGGATTGAGCATTTGCCACCTCTGCACAAATGTTGGATCTCTTAATCCTCTCTCTTCCCCTGTTCAGGCAGCAAAGTCAATTCTCAGGCCTACAACGGTGAAAGTGTTCTGCTGGACGCAGCCGGATCAGGAAACACTGACTGCATTCAGCTGCTGATGGAAAACGGAGCCGACCCTAATCTACCCAGCATCACCGGACTCCTGCCGATACATAAGGCAGCGCATGCCGGACATTACGAGTGAGGATTCAAGCCACAATTCAACAAAACTGAACTCAAAGAGAACCGAAAAATATAATTTGAATTATCCTAGCTTAAAAAAATGATGATGCCACAGTTTTACAGATTTAAACCCTTAACTCATTATGTGTCAAACTTAAGGCCCGGGGGCCAAATGTTGCCCGCCACATCACTTTATGTGGCCCGAGAGAGTATAAAAGATGAGAGTGTCTAAAAATAAATAGGTCAAAAGTGTGCTTTGACCAAAACTACATTTCCCACAATGCAGTAATTAAACCCATTTTAACTTTGACAAAACCATTTTGGACAAAGTTAATGTCCTAACTAGTGTTGTGATGTTATTTTTCTTTTTATTCTCTTGGATAGTTTGATCCTTGATTGATGGAGTTTTGTTGGTTTCATAACATGACAGATTAGAAAGACTTATGTTATAACAGAGAAACAAATGAACATATTTTTTTCTGTGCAGCTGTAATGTTTGTAACTTAAATGAGTAATAAATTCAGTTATTTAACATTAAGGAGTAGTTACATTTATGCTACATTACATTTAGTTATATTTATAAGTTACATCTGACACTTTGAGGACAGCCATTATGCTGATGTGGCCCTCAGAGAAAATGAGTTTGACACCCCTGCCTTAACAGCCCCCCTGCTTCCCTTTCCCTTAGAGCTCTGAAGATGCTGATACCTCTGACCAACAAGAAGGCCATTAAAGCAGCGGGGGTGAGCCCGGTCCACTCTGCAGCAGAGGGATGCCACAGCCGATGCCTGGAACTCCTGCTGGCCAGTGATTTTGACATCAACTACCGCATGAACACCAGAAACTCAGAAATCTACCGCGATATGAGGAGGACAGCTTTGTATTTTGCAGTTTCCAACGGGGATGTGAAGTGCACCAAAGTTCTGCTGGCTGGTGGGGCAAAGACTGACCTGGACCCGCTGTGCTGCCTCCTGGTGGCAGTCAGGTCGGGGCGCTACGAGATCGTGAAGCTGCTGCTGGCGGCCAAAGCGGACGTGAACTGTTACTTCACGGTGGTGAGCGACACCGTGTTTCCCACGGCGATGCAGTACTGCCTGAAAGATGAGGTGATGATGAGGCTGCTGCTTAACAACGGTTACCGGGTGGAGAGGTGCTTCCAGTGTCACCATGACGACATTTTTTATGTTCCACATGATGGGAAAATTCCAGTGAGTGCTTTTTTTTTTTTTTTGCTGTTGTCTTGCTTTAGCTAATGTTTAATGTGCTTCCAAACTATTTTCTTGTCATCATTGAACCTGATTTTTATTTAAATGTGAAATCTGATGACTTCATTAAAACATTCACTCATAGGATGATTGTAGTTTTCAAATTAAATTACTTTAAAGACTGTTCACCTTTATATCCGTCCTTTCTCCAGTTCTGCGACTTCATGAGCCTCTCCTGCATCATGCATCTGTCTGGGAACGTGATCCGGATCCTGCTTGACTACGTGAGCCGGGTCCACATCTGCTCCAAACTCAGACTCATCCTAGAGAAGCAGGCAGAGTGGCCAGAAATATGTGACATTCTCAGTGAGTTAATCTGTGGTTTCATGACAATTATGCAGCTGGCAAGAAGATACAGAATAAGTGCATCAGAAAAATTGGGCCACCATAGCTGTGAATGGCTCGAATGTTATTTCATAAACACAAATTAAAAGTTCAAATAAATCCTCCCCAGTTTTGGTATTATTAAACTTCCTTCCTAAACTTCCTTTAATGGTTTTAGTAAACTTCCTTCCTTTTATTTACCTTCCTGTACGTCTTAAGAAATGAGAAATACACATGTATTTTCTGAAACTTGCTCTCCAGGCAGCCCTCGCTCACTCATGCACCTCTGCCGCCTGGAGATCAGGAAGCGTCTGACCCTGAAGAGACTCAACAACCCCGAAATCATGAACTCAAGCGTTTTTCCTCCCAGATTGAAAAGCTTCATTCTGTTCCATGAGCTCGACCTTTACAGCCAGGACCCTGAACTCATCGTGTGACAACTTCAGGAGCCCCTCCTGTGTAAATAGTTGTTAAAGTTGTAATCAAAGTTGTAATCAATAATGAACACAATAATGGACAAATGAATTCCAGCATCAATTCTCTTATTACTTTTAATTCTAGATTGTTGTTGTTCTATATCTGAATACGTTTGTGTTGTAACAGTCCTAATCCATGTTTTTTTCCATTTATCAGTCACTTTACTGCTAATCCAGATTATTCCACACATCAGGGCCGATATTTGTTCATTTGACAGACAGATGGAGATGCATGTACTCTGATTATTCATGGTCCTCAGAGGATGAAATGGTGATCACTTATCCCCCGACACCACCATCATGATGAAGTCTTGACTTCCATTTATGAAGATTTTTTTCTGATGTTTAATCTCTGATGTGGACACAAACTGTTTGGGACAGAGGTTGTTTCTGAGTCTGCCCGTTATTAGAGTTACTACAAATCTTATGGCAAATTGGCATGTTAATAAGGAGCAAAGAGGTCAAAGGTCAGAGCTCAAAAAGAGAGTCTAATCACTCACAAAGGCTCCAGCTCACTTCAACAGGTTCTCAGTGATTTGTGTTTTGATGGCGGTCCAGCTCCTGGCGACGGATCGTCTCCGTAGTGACAACGCTGTTGGCGTGTGGTGAATCACACTCACGCACATTTTACACCAGTCTGTCTCACTACTGTTTGTCTTTAAAATGTGTGCAGTGACATCAGACCCTGTTAGGTTCTGTAAAATGGTCTGGAGCATGTGATGCCTATAAATAACTCCTGAAGTGTGTGTGTGTGTGTGTGTGGGGGGGGGGGGGTCCAGCCATGAAACCAGCACTGTGTTCCTGCTACCGCTTCGTCCCACAACTCAGACGCTGAAACAATCAGGTGAGAATTAAACCGTGGAGGTTTTGTTATGTTCCAGGTCCGTCCTTAGAATCAGAGACAGACGCAGCGTTGAGACGCCATGACGCCGTCTGGATCATCTGCGTCACGTGTGATCAACAGTAAGAAGGTCAGGGGTCAAAGACTTCTGACAGTAAAGCTGATAGAAAAACAATAAATGCATGGAAGTGATTTAGATGTGACATCAATTTAACTTTAATCGAACTAAATCAAATCTGACCTCAGACGGTACATGACTTCCGTAACAAGTAACTAAATGCTGTACATGAAGTCAAATAAAGTATAACACATGCATACTTTACCTAAGTCATTCTCATTTATTTTATTTTGTACGTTTATATTTCACAGACATATTAGTCATTTTTATGTTACTCAGGGAATCTATTTGATATTGTTTAATAACTTTTGTATAAATGAAGGTTAATCTGTACTGCATTTTATCAGTTTATCAATATGAAGTCATTCCCAAGTTGAAATGACAAAGACTGTAATAAAACAATTTAATGTTTTTAAATGGTGTAGCATCTATTACTTCAAAACCGCATAATGAGCATTTTTCACTTTGGTTGCTTGAATTTCTTGATTGCTAAAACTTTTTTGAACAGAAACAACTTTGTGTGTGAGTCCACGCCGTCATAGTTATGTCTGTACTGCTATTGCAGCAGGATCAAATCATTTCCTGTGGATTTGATTTGCAGAAGCAGAGGACGCAGAACATTTCAGTACAGAAGGAAAAAAGTTTTAGTTCCTGTCGTTACTTGTTGTTTCACACTGAGTGACTTTGTGCACCTGTGTGACGTCAGGAAGATGGACGCAGTCGATGAAATGGATGAAGATGAACTTCTGGACTACAACCTACAGATGAACATTCAAGAGTCATGTCAGAGGGAAAGTCCGACAGGATCTGGGAGGTACAGTTCCATCAGTTGTCGTCACCATCCATTTCAAAGTCTGACACGTTTAACTTCATCTTTCTGTTTGTACATTCAGGAGTGACTCTCTGAAGCTGCTGGAGGCCATCAAACAAGGTAAGAAGAGAAATTTGGTGATGAGAATATTTATGGTTTATATATGGGGGAGGAGCTGGACACAAATCTGTCCACCAAGACTTGGGCTTGAAAAAACAGTTTGCAGAATCCTTCCATTTGGTGGAAACGTCACGCGGCTTCAGAGGGGAGCTACACGAAAAGATAAATAAAAAGTTTAAAGCTGGTCTTCTCTGACGTTTTGATATATTCTGCTTAAAGCTTCGCCTTCAAACTCTTTCAGGTGATCTGCTGACAATCCAGGAACTCTGTGATTTCCCAGCAGCCTTCAGTCGGGTGGACGAGCGCGGCTGGTATCCTCTGCACAGGGCGGCCGTCCAACCTCTGGTCCCGGTCCTGGAGATGGTGCTGTATGGTGGGAAAGACATCTAAACTCTCATTTCTAGAACCGCTCTTGCTCTTTGGCACAAATTCTCTCACGATCATCGTTTGTCTTGTTCAGCTTCTTCCATCTTTAGAAACGGACGTATTATATCTTGTGTTGTTACTTCAGCGTCCTTCAGTCTATCTCTGGAGGAAAAGACTTCAGGCGGTGAGACCTTTCTGACTTTAGCAGTGACAGCTGGTTTGGTCGACAACGTGAAGATGCTCTTGGACCACGGAGCTTCTCCTCACGCCACCAACAGCCAGAATGAATCCCCTCTACTTTTAGGTCAGAACGTTTCCTCTGTGAACCTACTTTGTCCCATCCTCGCTATTTTCTCCTCATCCTCTTCCTCCCTGCAGCTGTCAGAGCTGGATCTGTCCAGATGGTTTCCTCTCTAATAGCCGGAGGAGCTCAGGTGGGGCAGGTTTGTCTGAGAAGGTGGACGGCCATGCACGAGGCCTCCAGATCGGGGTGTGTTCACGTCATGGAGCTGCTGCTGCAGAACGGAGGCCAGGTTTCACAGACGGACCAGCATGGAGTGACTCCTCTGGGCATTGCTGCAGAATACAGCCACCCTGAAGTCCTGGAGCTCCTCATCAGACACGGTGACTGGGATTGATCCATTTATTTGGTGGTTCTGAAAAACTCTATCCAGTAACGTGTTTTACAATCGATCCAAATAACGGCGTGTTCTGCTGCCCTCAAGTGGATCATCAACTCACATTTTCTGCAGCCTTTTGTTAGTTTTGAGCTGTAAATTATTCTCCCATGATAAATTAAATGCCCCCTTCAAGTATAAAAACTTTAAAAGTATGTTAAAGTGTGTTAAAAGTATTTTGAGATATTTTAATTTTCAGTCCCCAATATGGGTCAGACTCCAAAATTGTTATATATTATATTTCCCACGATGCAGCTCTTCTAATGGGAAGGGCTCTTCCCTGTGTGGAATACAGACAGCTTTCAAATGCTGTAGTTCTGAATGGAAATTATATTCTTAGACTTAATAAGGAATTGGAAATGTCACTGATAGATGTAACGGATAAAATAATTCCATTTTCATCTTAACCACCTCTGATTTTCACCCTCAGGTGCTGACGTAAACGCCCAGGCGCCAAACGGCGACAGCGTTCTGTACGACGCCGCAGGATCGGGGAATCCTGACTGCATCAATATTCTCCTGCAGCACGGAGCGAATCCCAACATCCGCAACCTGAGCTTCCAGCTGCCCGTCCACCGGGCTGCATATGAAGGACACTACCTGTGAGTGGAGGGGGAGGGGGGCTAGAACCAGAAACATGTCAAACACGTCGTATTTGACCTCCCTTTGTTAGCTTTATAACTAGTTTTAAACATTCTTCCTCTCCTGATACCAAAATTACCCACAATGCATCTGAATTGCATCAGGTATGAACACTTATCTACAGCTTCTCTCATCAGAGCTTTGAGGATTTTGATCCCCATCACCACCAGACGGGCCCTGCGGTTGTCGGGTCACAGCCCGGTCCACTCCGTTGCTGACGGAGGCCACGCCCACTGCCTGGAGCTGCTGCTGCAGAAAGGATTCGATGTCAACGCGCTTCTAGCTCCTCACATCTCTGAAAACTACGGAGACATGAGGCGAAGCCCACTATACTTTGCTGTGTCCAATGGGGACGTGACCTGTACAGATATTCTGCTGAGGTCAGGGGCCAAACCCGACCTGGACCCGCTGCGCTGCCTCCTGGTGGCGGTCAGGTCGGGTCGCTACGAGATCGTGAAGCTGCTGCTGGCGGCCAAAGCGGATGTGAACTGTTACTTCACGGCCGTGAACGACACCGTGTTTCCCACGGCGCTGCAGTACTGCCTGAAAGACGAGGTGATGATGAGGCTGCTGCTCAACAACGGCTACGATGCTGACAAGTGTTTCTCTTGTCACCATGACGACAACTGGGAGGCCCTGAATGTGTTCATTTACCCACAACAGCTAGAAGAAAAAGTTGCTGTGAGTTCCTCTCTTTTCTGTAAAGGTAATTTTTGAAAGGATGTATTAAAGAAGGATTGACTCTATAGTTCTAAACAAAGACAAGATGCTGAAAATGAGCTTTGTTCAGTCGTATGAAAGATAACTGATCATCAATTTATTCAAAGATAATCTGGAAGCATCTAAAAGTGACTAAAGTGACATTCTAAAAGGTGATATCTCCATCATTGTTACATCTAACCAGTAAAACAAGCTGTCGTTTGTGTGTCCAGTTCTGTGATTTCGTCGGCGTCTCCTGGCTTGAGAACCTGGTGGGCCGAGTCGTTTCGATACTCCTGGAGTATGTGGGTCAAGTTTCTCTCTGCAGCAAACTGACAAAGATCCTGGAGAGACACAAGGAGTGGCCTCACATTCACAGGATCACAAGTGAGTCAAACACCAGGACATATTCCTGCTTCTGGTAGATCACAATGTCTCTCTCCTGACCCTCTGAATACCGACTGTTGTTCTCCGTGGTTCAGATAACCCCCGGTCTCTGTGTCACCTGGCCAGAGTGGTGATCAGGAAACACCTGAGATGCAGCGACCTGGTGTTCGTCCTGATGCCCAACAGGCTGAAGGACTATCTGCTGTTCAAAGAGAACGACCTGTATGCTAAAATCATCTGCAGGGAGGACTGAGAGGGGGACGATTTCTATCACTGAGTCTTAAATGTTACGCATTATGTTGTTTTTCACACTGTTTCAAAGGAATATTGTCAAAACTTATGACTGACACAGTTGCTGCACTGTATTTCCAGTTATTATTGGTCAGTCTGCCGCCATCATCTGGTGGTTTCTGGGACTCACATGTTGTAGAAAGGAGCCTCTTGAAGGTTAGAGAAATTGTCTGAGAATTATTCATATTTAAAAAATGAGTTTCTGGTGCAATATGTCTGTCGGATGTGAATGTGTTTGAATTGTTCTGGGAATGAGGAATATCTGTTCACAAAATTGAGCCAATGCAATGTGTCAGAAGTGGATGAATCTCGTTGAATGAGGCAGGTGATATTACATGATAGGCAGGTGATATTACATGAAAAAATTGGTATTTAATTTTTGCCTGTGTCCTGATGTCTCTCCAGTGAATTGGTTTACCCCCATCTAGCGGTCATTAGAGAAACAGCAGTCTCTAAATTTAACCTCCTGACCTGCAGGAAGAAAGGAACAACAACGTGGCGACAGATTCTGGCAGGTCACTGGAGAACCCGATAACAGGAAGAGGTCGCGTTGTTTGAACGACCTCCAGCTGAAGGTCACATTACGGAGGCCACAAGTGGAGCAGCTACGACCAAGCACGTGTGTTAATGTGCTAAAAACAAAGCAAAGAGCATTAATGTGAGACCGTTAAACCTCAGGATTGTCAGGTGGAAAAATGTCCAGCAGATATATCGAAGGTCTTCAGCTCTGTGAACGGCTGTGTTTGTGCGCATCCATTCCTACAGGTACATTTCACATGTCATACTTCAATATGTTGTGAAAAAAACAATTATTATTATTGATCCAACTGGTTTTGTCTTCTCTTCTACGTTCATGTTAAAGAAACATTACATTCCTTCCGATCTCGTCTCATATCTTGGACATTTTTCTGTCTTCTGTCGGTGTTAACGAACCGTCGGTGGTAACATCTTATTTCTCTGCTAGTTCATCTTCTTCTTCTTTTCCTTTCGGCTTTTCCCTTCAGGGGTCGCCACAGCGAATCAGTGTCCTCCATCTAACCCTGTCTTCTGCATCCTCTTCTCTCTGCTAGTTCATATTTCTAGAAATTAAATGAAAATAAAAGTTGCATAGATGGAAATTAATTCATATCAAAACTGATGAATGAATATCTCATATCTTATTTCAAGGGTTAAACATGAAGAAACCACATGTCTTGTCCTTTGTTTTATAACAGAACCTATTTCCATTCTCCGTCTAGACTTAACTGATGCTTATCAGCAATAATTAAATAAAAGGTCAAATTTACAGCAGATTTAGGATGAGACCGGCGGTACGTCACAAAGTCTTTTTACTTCAGACATGTAACTCTATACGACTGCTGCGCAGCTCGTCAGACAAGCTCAGCGACGGATGCATGTTGTTACCGAGCAACGACACAACAAACCTTCAGACTGACGGTTGGTCCAACACATTCACATAAATGTTACTCATGTGACAAGTACAGGGGTAGGCACAATAATTACAACACCTGCCACATGGTAGGATTTACTGCACCAACCCTGTAAATAAACAGTCGCTCTATAAAGATTATGATGTTTGGCTTGTGTTCGTGCTCTAATTATCCTCTATAATCTATTTCGGCTGTTGGACTGTAGTGTATTCTCTACTTTTTATATTGGTCAGCGAAAGAATTCATGCTGTATTTTTTTTTTTACACAAAAGACAGCAATTACATAGAAACTGAATGCAGAATCTTCAATATTTTAGATTTTAAATTGGGTTGCCATCGCCATGATCACATCACATTATGTGAAATCTGACGGTGTCACTACCGTCTCAACAGATGGGTCAAGAAGCTCAGTTAGAGAATCAGACAATGGAGAAAACGGTCAAAACACTGCAGGGAATTCTCGTCAACCAGATTTCAAGTTCATTTTCACAAGTAAATGTTGCATTAGTCTACCAGAGATGCAAAAAACATTTCCTTTCATCACTGGAGATAACCTTTGAAGAAAGAAATAAAGTCTGGACATGATAGAACTGGAGATTGAAACCAGTTCCTGTTTAGTTTTCGTTTGTGTCCCTTGGAATATCTCGTCTTTTGTATAAGAAGTCCAGCTTTACAGTCAGAGTGCTGTACCTAATCCCATCATCCTTAGGGAGTGTTTCCTGACATGTTGCATAACCCAGAGCTTCATCTCTGATGTCCCCCATGGCGTTTGTTCCCTTCCTTTCTTTTGGGCCACTGATGAGCTCTCAGTGCAGGCCTCTCAGAGAGCTCACATTCCTGCAGTAAGCTTATCTCGTTGACCTCCCACCCAACACCCTAAAAAAAGACAGGGACATCACCAGCATGGCGGCCCTCCCATTTTTCCCTGCCAGGCTCCTCTGACAACTGGGACCAGCAGATGAATGAGGACTCTCTGATTCTCCGCCAGTCATCTGGACTATCCCTGATCTAAAAAATCGGATGGAGGACAAGTCAGTGTGCAAAAGAAGATTCAAGCAGGAAGACAAGAACGGCTTAGATAGAGCAGATTTAATCGAGTGCACGAGGATATAAAAGAGCTAGAAGGAAAGTTTGAGATAGAGATTTACGTGTTCAGACAAAGCGAGAACCATGAGCACCTTTGGATACCACAAGGAGCTGAAGAAGTACGAGGAGGTGGACGAAGACAAGCTTCTGGCAGCGTTGTCCTCCGAGGAGCTCCAGGAGCTGGAGCAGGAGCTGGCCGACCTGGACGACAACATCCCCATCGGCCTGAGACAGAAGGACCAGACCACCAAAACCCCAACGGGGAGCTTTGACAGGGACGCCCTGCTGAGATACTGGGAAGACGAGAACAGAAAGGATGACAGCATCGCACCTCGAGCTGGAGAGGTGAGAGCTTCCATCCACCCATCCAGCCACACATTTTCTACCAAACACATAAAGAAAAATAAATGCAACCACCCGGAGCATTTATCACGATGATTGTTTCGAGTTTAATAATTAAGGAATGACTAAAGGAGTAAAATATTTACAATAACCTCAGGACATCGATCAATACTTCAATCCTAGATTCCTTTCATTTGTTTTTACATAACAAATATTTTTATTATCGTCTTGCACAAGACTGGAGGTGAGAGGAACCATTCCCAGTATCTAATTGTAAAATAATTCTTTGTGATGATATCAGTATGAAAATAACAAGATCAAGTCACACTCGCTTGTATCTGGGCTTTTGGTTTCAGTCCAAAAATGAGAATAAGTCCTCATCCATTTACTTTATTTTGTGTTTAAACATAAACACCCTGCTGTAACATATACTATAATGAGATGGAAGGATTCATGTGTAGCCAGATTGCTTAAAAGTCTAAAAATAAAGTATGTTTGAGAAATGTCGCTGGTGGAGAGGGTTCTTAATTAGAAGTCAGAGGTTGGGGAATGTCAGGGTTGAACCTAATTTTCTGTCCTGTTATCATGTGCAGGAGCGACACTCAGATAAGAGCAGAGAGGAGCGAGTGAAAGAAGCCACCGCTGATGCTGGCAAGAGTCTGGACAGCGACAGGAAAAAGATTTCCCTGAAGGGGAAGAAAATGCAGAGTGTTTTTTGCAGAAATGATTCCAAGAAAGATGAGGCTGAAAAGAAAGATGAGTGCAAAAAGGAAGCTCCGATCAGGAATAAATTCCCTCAGGAGAACAGTCTGTCAAAAGGCTCCAAGGGTGAATGCAGGAGGACTGAAAGCACAGACCAAAATCTAAATGTGGCCTCTGACAGACTGAGCGGAAACCCAACGGTCATCGATAAAACTCTGCAGCAGATCCTGTGCGACGATCCCACCGTGAATGAAGTCAACCTCAACAATATTGAAGACATCTCCCAGGAAACCCTGCTTCGTTTCGCCGAGGCCCTGTGCACCAACACTCATGTCCACATCTTCAGCCTCGCCAACACCCACGCTGACGACCGGGTGGCTTTTGCCATCTCGAAGATGCTCCGAGAAAACCAGGTGATCAGAAACCTGAACATCGAGTCCAACTTTGTTTCTGGTCAGGGCATCCTGGCTCTGCTGGCTGCACTGAAACACAACCGGACGTTGGTGGAGCTTCGTTTCCACAACCAGAGGCACATCTGTGGGGGGAAGGTGGAAATGGAAATCGTCCAGCTGCTGAGGGAAAACACCACTCTGCTCAAACTTGGTTATCAGTTTGACCTGCCAGGTCCGAGGATGACGGCAACCAGCATCCTTACGCGCAACCAGGATCAGCAACGACAGAGGAGACTCCAGCAAAAGACGCAACAGAGTCCCCCAGAGATGTCAGGGCAAGGGTCTCGTTCTTCTACCGAAAGGAAACCACTGAAGAAGCCGTCACAGTTTACAAAGACTGTTGAAAATCAGAAGAAAAACCCCCCTCCTCCGCTAGACTTACCGACGCGGAAGATCTCTGAAATGGTCAAACAGCAAGAAGGTTCGAACAGCATGAAAACTCAAATTAACCAGAGGAAACCCAAGTCAAAGAAGCTCAAGAACGGCGCCAATGAAAAGGAGAGCAGCGAAATACTCAAAGACCTGAGGAACGCCTTGAAGCCGTCGCTGCAGAAGAGACGGGACGAACCCTCGCACCTGCCGCTGCCACAGAGGTCAACCCGTGACGACCTGATGGCTGCGATTCGTGGGAGCAGCATCAGATCCTTAAAAAGGGTAAGACTCTCATTGGGTGGTGAGTGAATGAGGATTGAGGGGATTTCGGTCTGCATGAGTGAGAGCATCGCACGCATAATTAAGCCTTCAAAAGCCATTAGATCTCCTCCGTTTGTCCGCCGGCAGCCCCCGGCCGTGATGTCAATACCTCGACATGGTGAAGTTATAAATAGTTTGATAAGACTGTTGACTCTAAGTGCTGCTGGGAAGAGAACAGACATGTTGGAAAAAGCAGAAGTGAAGAGAAATTGACAAAATCTGTTTTGACAGGACAGTCGGTCTTAAATCTGTATCTAAACGCATGTGTTGGCCATGTTTTTCATTTCAGGTGGATTTGTCACAGGCCTGAACTCATCCGCTGATCTCACCCGAACTGTTCACACACTTTGTGGAAATAATTTTTATTTCACTCACACTCTTTTTTTTTTAATGTGTTCCATGTGTTGTATTTTGTTACTGTGTGAAACCCATGGTGAATAATTAATGTGTTGAGAAATAAAGATTATAGTCCGGCTACATGTTCATAAATAAAAAACAAAAGGTTTTCATGGAGTTGTTAATGTCCTATCAGTTGATTTAGAGATGAAATATCTATTAGCTCCTCTACTAAAGCTAGTGTGGCCTTCAGGTCATCCTGGCTCATTTGATATGATCAGAATCAGAAAATGCTGTTGTTTTTGCCCCACAATGAGCTGGCGTCTCATCCAGGGTGTACCACTCCTTGTGCCTGCAACCAGATAGGCTCTAGCAGACCTGTTACACACACAGCTATGAGATGGATGGATGGATGGATGGATGGATGGATGGATGGATGGATGGATGGATGGATGGATGGATGGATGTTGTTTTCTTTTTAAATCCAAAGCATTGGTCTGTGAGACCATTACTGGCTGATATTTGACTTTCTCTTTTCTTTTATATATAGATTGAAGCATTTTTGTTTTGTTTTTTTCCATTTAAAATCGACTGATTCAAATCCCACATCAGTGTTGAAACAGAAATGTAGTGTAAAGAAGCGCCTCTTGAATATATTATGGCATCTCCTTGACACGCAGGAGCCTGAGAGGAGGATGAAGTCAGTGTGTTCTGTCAAAGACTCGTCGCAGGGGGATTAAAGTCCAACACAAATTAAGACAGAGTTATGCGTGATGACAGCAGCTGTTGCTTCCTGTCTGTCGCCACAGACAGTTAAAAACACGAGAGGGATCCTGAAAGGTTTAGTGAGTGAGAGATGATTTGTTCTTTACGGCCTGCAGTTTGAGTCGTCTGCTGCCACAGGAAACAAACTAATGAGACAAACGAATCTGGTAAAACAATGTCATGTCAACATGCAAAACACAAGCATGGTAAGAGACAAGTTGACAAGTTTGACAAGTTACGATGTTCAAATTCAGCTGAACCTCAGCGTCAGCGGGCCGACATCCTGACCTTAGCATGTTAGCGTGCTAACAGGTTGAAGTCAGGGACAGCTGGTCTGAATGGACTTCACTTTATTCTGACATGAGTCAAGTTCAGTAAACAGAAAACAGCATAGTGAAAGGAAACTATAGTTAATATTAAAATAAGACATAGTTTACAGTGAAATCCGCCATGCTTGTTTTGGTACATCCCCCTCCTGGACATTGTGATTGACAAATGGACTGACACCCTACGGCACATGTGTCAAACTCAAGGCCCCGGGGGCCAAATGTGGCCCGCCACATCATTTTATGTGACCCGCATGAGCATAAAAGGTCAGAGTGTCTAAAAATAAATAGGTCAAAAGTGTGCTTTGACTAAAACTACATTTCCCACAATGCAGTAATCAAGCCCATTTTAACTTTGACAAAAACATTTTGAACAAAGAAGAAGAAGAAGAAGAATTTTGAACAAAGTTAACTTGTTCAAAACTAATTTGTGTTTGATGTTATTTTTCTTTATTCCCTTGGATAGTTTCATCCTTGATTGATGGAGTTCTGTGGATTTCATAACCTGACAAATTTAAAGGCTTTATGTTATAACAGAGAAATAAACATTTTTTCTGTGCAGCTGTAATTTTTGTAAATTGAATAAATAATGACATGAGTAGTTGAATTTATTTTACATTACATTGAATTATCACATTTTGACATGATTCTTACACACTACTAGCTATCACGGTTTTAACGAAGTCTTTGAAACCTTCTTAAAGCTCTACCTGCAGAGGAATCTTAGCTTCACAGGGCAGAATATTATCTTTTTAAACAGAAACCCCAGTCAGGGTTCAGTAAAACTGAGTTTAATCAAATCAGTTGGCAAAGAAACGAGAAGACGTGATGTAATCCACTTTATTTAGTGTTACTCAAGTTCATTTAACAGCTGTTCCAAGTAAACATGGGGGGGAAGAGCGGAAGGGAGGGGGGTCACGTCAAGGGGAGTGTGCGTACAATAACTTATCATGTAATAAAATACCTCATAAATGTTCCTCTTATGTTTGACTGGTGGAGAATCAAGTCCTCCACTATGTCCTGATATTGCTGCTGTATTCAAACTGGAGTCCACAGTGAGCAGCTGGGGGACAGTCTGTCCTCTGTCATTATAATGGCTTTTGAAATGTGAGTGCTCGGGATGCTTCGCTCTGTTTCTCTGAAACTGTTTAGGGATGAAGCTCTGCTGGAAGCATGCTAGCCGCTCCATGTGGCTTCGCTTGGACGACAACACTGCACCCTGAAGATGCCCCAAAGGAAACAAGGAAACGACCACAGAATGATGCAGATCATCAGAAGATGCACCAGTTACCATGGAAACCACCTTAGCATGTTAGCATTAGTGGTTGGAAACCATTTAATGTCCTTGAGAAGAGATACCTCACACAGAGAACAGTTTGGAATTCTACAACTTCCCCTGTTTCAGAACTGACATCTAAAAAACATTGTTTGATTGATTGATTGATTGATTGACTGATGGTGATCCAGATCAAAACTAACAAATGTCAGCCTAAGAGGGAGTATGGACTCTGATCACCTTGTTCTCAGCATGTCTCACTTCACCATCCAGTGGACCAAGTTCTTGCACCAATCATCAAGGTGGGAATGAAATACCCCCCCCCCCCACACACACACACAATCTCATTCAAACTATGCTCACCCGGGTCCATTAGGCGACTAGGTTTCATCCAGACTTAACAGGACTATCTCAACCCCCTCCTTGCTGGTTGTCAATCTTTCAGCACATCTCGGTGCATGTTGTTATGTTCAGCTAAATATAACAGTATAATATTTATATTATGAGATGCTTTATTTAAAAACTATTTCTAGCCATGCACCCAGTTATAGCCCTGATCACAGCGACAGTATGCCGGCCATACTCGGCTCACATCAACAGCTAAACTGACTTTAGCACTGGATTAACACAAACCATACATATTCCTGTTGGCACACTTTAAAAGCTCATCTGCTTGATGACCTTAGTCCACGATGTTGTGCTCACGTAGAGGTTATGGTGTGTTTTTAATGCACGATAGTCCAGGCATCTCTGAAAGAGTGTGGTGTTTTCGTTCCATCACTCCCCATCTCCGGGGTGGAGTGTAAAGAAAAAAAAAACTGCAAATATGATTTTCTACTTGTGACAAAAACCACACAAACAGACACCCTAGAATCCCTTGCCGGTAGCCCTGAACTATAGGTGGGTGACACGGGTACCACCTGTGCAGGTATATCAAAAGCAAAACCACTAGAACAGGGGTGTCAAACTCATTTTCACCAAGGGCCACATCAGCATAATGGCTGTCCTCAAAAGGCCAGATGTAACTTATAAATGTAACCAAATGTCATGTAAAATAAGTAACTACTCCTTAATGTTAAATAACTCGGAATTTATTAATTATTAAACTTAAAAACATTACAGTTGCACAGAAAAAAAATGTCTGTTATAACATAAATCCTTTCGTCAGGTTACGAAACCATGGGAACTCCATCAATCAGGGGTCAAACTATCCAATGAATAAAGAAAACTAACATCAAACACAAATTAGGACATTAACTTTGTTCAAAATGTTTTTGTCAATGTTAAAACGGGCTTAATTACTGCATTGTGGGAAATGTAGTTTTGCTCAAAGCACACTTTTGGCCTACAGTATTTATTTTTAGACACACTGACCTTTTATGCTCTTGCGGGCCACATTTGGCCCCCGGGCTTTGAGTCTGACACATGTGCACTCAAACATAAATCAGGAGACAGATTTATCTGTAAATATTAACATTTATTTAAGTATACAATTTAGCATTTTCTTCCCCCCCCCCCAACCCTTTTCACAGGTTCTCTGTCAGTATCGCGGCTTCTTGATGCAGCATTAAGCCTCGCTGGAGGACAGTAAAAACTCTTAAGACGAACAGTTAAAACGAGCATGAGTTATTTCTTCACACTTTTTACAGACAGAGGTTCACAGGCATCATCAAACCCACAGGCTCCTTGCAAATGCCGCATTTGGTTCGCTATTATTTGCTTTTTTTTTTTTTTTTTTACAGTCTCATTGCATAAAATTATAGTTTGTTAATGAAAGGACGGAAGAGGATGAAGGAGTCCACGTCTAGCGATTTCTTGACGTGTGATAATTGCGTGAAATACTGACCAAACCACTGTTCATGTCTCCTCCTGCTGAAAATAACAGAATGACGTCACAACAAAAACAACCAACTACACATCGAGAACTAAATTTCCATCGTTTCACAAATGCCGCAGCTTCTTACAATGTAAATGTGTGTGGAAATGTGTGGGTCCAAACGGAAAAAGTCAACTTCAGTCATGCGTGTAGTCCACTTAAAGGTCACAACAGAACAAAACTTCTCCAAAGTGTCCATCACTGATGTAACCCACCTGAAATAAAATAATTTGACAAAACGCATACACCCCCTCCCAAAAAAAACAAAAAACAAAAAAAATCCTGACATGTAAATTGTGTGCAAGTGAACGTTTTATGTTTTGTATAATTAAAAGTTCCATGTCCACGCAGGTCAACTGAGCCGCCACATTTTGGTCAAAGGATTTGTGGAAAATTAACAGAACTAAAATAGGATTCATGAGGGAAAGTCTGGTACGAAAAGAAGCAAAGTAAGAAAATGGTGAGATCTCACATTTAAACCCACAGATGTCAAAACACAAAGAGGATCCCGCCTGTTTGGTCGCATGCACACCTCCCTTTTCAGTCTCTTTGACAATGAACGGAAACATGAAGAAATGAGCAGTGAAACGTTTCCCTAAGACTCAGAGTCGCCTCAGAGGAGCAGAGACCGGTTGCTACCGGTGACTGACGACAGCAGGAAGCTGGGTGTCCCTCCATGCTGCGCTGACGACAGGACAGCCGAGAAAAACCCTCAAGGTGATAAACGCTACAGGTCTAACAGATGAGGTATTGCACAGATTAATTAGAATAGTCTTAAAAAAAAGATCAAAAACCAAAAAAGGCAAAAATAAATAGACAGCCAATTCATACAACATTTACATTACAATTTTAGTCAGATGCTGGAAGATTTTGAAAAGATATTTTAGTGTCAGCGGTAGATAAAGGGGCTGGGGCTGAGGATATAAACGCCCGCTAGTCGTCCCACTCGTCGTCATCTTCAAAGTCCTCTTCGTCTTCGTCGTCCTCGTCTTCATCTGAAGAGAAGAAATGCAAAGTTTAGAAGAGAATTCCAGAAGAAAAACAGTCTGAAGTAAGCAGGTCATGAGGTCAGCAGGTCAGAAAGCACAAATTGAACTGGGATGAACCCGGGTTAAACTTGGCAGCACCAGCGGGGCAGCGCAGCCATGATTGACGCAGGACGCGTCTACCTGAGGAATGGATGGCTTTGCTCCTCTTCTGCATCACCTCCATCAGAGCGCCCACAATGCCGGCAGTGGGAGCCGGCGTTGGAGAACCAGACTCCGAATTATCTGAAACCTGGAGTCACAAAAACAGACCCATAGCCGTTTGTTACAATCAGGTTGTATTCAAACCTACACCCTATGGGTCGTCAGGCATCAAAGCCCTTTCTGATTGGATCTCTATTGTGGAACTTTTGCGCCTTTACGATGACAGTTCAGCGAATCTGAAATGTTAATGTGTGTGACGTCAGAATGTCGTACGTTCTTTAGCTGGATTCCCTGTCGGATCTGGTCCAGCAGGGCGTCCCGGCCCACACCGGAGGCCGGCGCTCTGTGGTTCTGCTCCACCTTCTTCAGCTGGGTTCCTCCTCTGATCTGCTCCAGCAGCGCCGACTTCCCGCCGGGTCCCGGCGAGTGAGGAGAGTCTCCCACGACACCGACGCCGTCCACCTCCGGAGGGGGAGGAGGGCCAGGAGGAGGAGGTGGCGGAGGAGGAGGCGGAGCAGAGACGGAGCCACCACCTGATGGAGACTGTTGGGACAATGGGGGGGGTGGAGGAGGGGGCGGGGCTTGGGGAGTAATGGCGTGCAGGGAAGATGGAGGAGGAGGAGGCGGAGGCTGGTGGTGGTGATGGTGGGGAGGAGGAGGGTGCTGGTGACCCCCCCTGGTGGGAGGAGGGGGAGGGGGCGGTGCACCTAGAGTTCCAGGTCTGGAGGGGGGTGGTGGAGGAGGAGCTGACACAGGGGCTCGGGATGGAGGAGGGGGAGGAGGGGCTCCACGACCCCCTCTGGAAGGGGGCGGTGGAGGAGGGGGCGGAGCTGAGCTGTGGTGCGGCGGCGGAGGTGGTGGTGGGGGGCCGCCACGAGAGGGAGGTGGCGGGGGTGCTGCAGGAGAGGGACAACACATCATCACATGACATCACCAACAACTGTTTGCTTCAGGAACTCAGCAGAAAACTTAAAGCTGACTCAGGCTGAGTGGAAGTTAAGCCACGCCCCCCCGATCATGTGATCTCCAGCTGCGACCTCAATAAACATAGATTGAGACCACCTGGCGTCGCCGTCAGGAGGTGCGGGGGCTCACCCTGTCTCCTCAGCTCGTTCTTCACCGCCTCCACGCCTCCCTTTTTCTCGATGAAGTCGTAGATGACCTTGGACGTCTCTCGGTCCTTCAGCTGGGCCTCGGAGATGCCGCACATGTCAAACAGGTTCTTGAGTTCGGGGTCCAGGTTGTTCAGCTGCAGGGTCAACAAAGCAGCGAGCAGTTAAAAGGATGTTTAACAAGACCTGTGTCCAACTTCCATCACGTGATGACGTCATGTTAGTTCGCTTGTCAAAAAGGTACCAGTTTAGAATCCAAATTAAAGTCCTTCCTTTTTATGTTCCAGATTTTTTTTAAAGTATTTCACTAATTCTTCAAAAACCTAAAAATTTTCCCTCTTTGAGATACAAAACTTATTGTCATTTGTTGATGAACGAGGAACCTGATGTGGATTCTGTTTTCGCTCACAATGGACTCTGAGCAGAACCACATTATAAATGAGTGTCTGGGTTTCTTCTGCCGTTTAAAGCATAGTGTGACTCCTGGTGGCCAACAGGCAGAACTACAAGCTGCACGCATTCTGACAACAATCCACTGAAATCATTTTGAGGCTTTGCAGCTTTTCATTTGAAGGGCCACTATCATACTATTGTTCATCAAAGGACTGAAGAAGAGGAGGGTTATTAGCATCCAAGTGTGTCTATCAGTTTCCTACATTTGCAGCTCTTTGATAAATCTTTGATCAACATTCTGGATCTGTGTGTCGCCTCCGAGACATAGCGACACGTTTGTGACCATGAGCAGGAAGCAAAAAGAGCCTTTTGTGTGACTTCATCATTCAGCCCCCACACAGGTCACTATTGTGCTCCTGCCTGTGTCTGTGTGTGTTTGTTTGTTCGCGCGCGTGTGTGTGTAGAATGGAAAGGGGTACTCACATCAAACCCCGTGTTTGGATCCCAGCCCACGTGACCGATGTGCCTGAAGAAGACGGGACAGACAGGTGGTGAGATCACACGCGTCTACGGACACGAACACGCAAATATGCAGGCTTATAGGAATTATTTAGCATGTGCACAAGGGTGGCCATGTGCACATGCTAAATAGTGAGCCTACGCACACACTCATGCATCGGTCAGAAAGACAGTGTGGCCATTGAGCGCGCTCAGAACACAACGCACCACGGTGATTGTTGTCATGGAGCTTTTCAATTCTCAAGGCGACCCATGATTAAACGCATGTCGCAGAACTCAAACTTCTCAGAATTTGCCGTGTGCCTCTACAAGAAGTGATGTCATTTGAGTATCTTGTGTTTAAATTCCAATTAAAACCAAACGATTAGCTGCTAACTTTTAATTCAACAAATAGAAAACAAACTTATTTTGGTCATTTTTTCACATCATCCAGGTTTTATGTTGTTACTCAATAGAATGTCTTCGTTCAAAATGATATTTTTAAAGATGTTACTAAGGATTTTTCAGGAAACCAAAGAGGTTACTTTCACATTTTCCGACATTTATCAATTAAACAGTAAACATCTGGACTATTAGACATGGGGGGGGGGCTCACTGGAAGTTGCTGGGCGTGCCGATGTCTGCCTTGGTCAGCTTCTTCTTCTTGGATTTGGTCTTCTTGTCCCTCCGGGTCAGCCCGCTGTGGCTCAGCATGTTGTTGAGGTGGTGGTGGTGAGGCTGCTGGTGGCCGTGGGAGTTGTGGAATCGGACGTTGTTGATCTCTGGGTTCTTGATGTCCACCGTGGCCATGTGCAGAGCTGGACCTGCAGCGGGAGGAAGGGAGGGAGGAGGGCAGTCAGGGGAAAATGTTTATTAACCCAGTTTAAACGTCAAGAAAAAATTAAAATGCCGTTGTCAATGGCATTTGAATGGCAATGAAACAAATATTTAAATATTCTAAATATATCCAACTGTGTCAAAAAAAAAAGGAAATCAAATTCACAAAAATACAGGTTTCAGGTGAAAAAGACGTTACATAATTACATAATTAACATAATAAATTACATAATTACAACAACAGTACACATAACATAAAAAAGGGAGCATAAGGCCATGGAAAAAAGCATAATTAGACATAGAAGAAGCATAGAAGACATTAAGAATAAGTGGATAAACCGAACTGCTGACTGACACCAAGGACCCCCCACAAAGTATTCCCACTGCATACCAGGCCCCCCTCGTCTATCCCCTCTTGGCCAACCTTGATGACCTTGATGATCATGGATCTGATCATGGCTGGATTTATTTCTTTCCCCAGTGTTTTAATGGTCTGGTTATTAAAACTTCCACTTTCAAAAATTTCAAATGTAGATACTTTGTTTTAATTATGTCCAACTGATTTGGTAAAATCCATTTATTCTGCTGCTGAACTACTCAGACCTCCACCAACACCAGCAGTATCGGACATAATCACTAATCCAGCCCTAATCCCAGGTCAAATCCCTGAACTCCCCATGAATGTATATGATCAGACTCGCCTCAAATCTGCCATCTTTTGAGGAACAGGATGGGAAGAGTGTTGGCAGACGTACAATAGTTCTTTAACATCAATTTATGTTTAGACAACATTTGACAACTCATAATTAAAAGGTTTTATTCCTAGTTGTGTCAGTTAGAGTCCGTTCAAGCACCAAGTCATCAGTGTGTCAGTTGTGAGCTGCAGCTGCATCTCACTGATGTACAACTTTGCAACCGCAAACCGATTTGATCTCAGAACATGAATTAAAGACGTCGCACATCTGAGCTGAGAAAACCTCAAACCTCCTGAAGCTCAATAACCAGAAATATATGAATACTGGAGGAGTGTTAAAACAGTCAGAGAGCAGAAAGAATGAATCTGTTTTTGCTCTTGTGTTGATTTCATAGATGTTTCAGGCTGAACATAAACCCATGTTTTACGTGGGGCTAAAATCCCATCTTGGGTCCATTTGATAAACATTGGAGCCAACATCTTGCTGCTACTGACCCAAACCTTCTTTTTCTACACTGCTATTAAAAAGTTAACATTGATTTATGTGTCCATTAATAAACCAACACAACAAATGTTGAGCAGTAGAAACTGAGAGGATTATAGATTAGAGCGACCGCGCATCACAACAGGGTTTAAAGTGAACCACAACAGAGAGCATGTGGTCTGCATATGGTGCAGATGGGCTTCCTGCTGACCAGATTAACCTGCAGCAGACTCCAGTGTGTGTCACCGCGTGTTTACAACGACACAAACACACCAAGAAACAACAAGTCTGACATGTCAACAGGCAAACACCCAAGTTTATAGCTTTTTAATTAGCTTCTAACACGGCTTTTTATAGTGTGTTGATGTTGTTGGACACACACACACACACACACACACACACACACAACACACACACACACACACACACACACACACACACACACACACACACACACAAACAGCTGATCTCTGGCATTAAGATAAAAACACGCTCGTGTCTATAGACAAATTTTCTGTTTTCATGTTTTGCTTTGCGGGAATGGGATGAAAGAAAGAGGATCGTTAAGTTTTTAGAGTCACCTCTCTTCTCGACAAAAAAATAAATAAAACAACAAAAAAAAAACAACTGAACCAAATTCAGAAGACAGAAGATATTTGGTGACAGAAGAGTGAGTCAAAAAAGCGTGTTGAAATTCTGCTCGTGTCATTCTGTGGGGGCCAGACAGACAATGAGAGAATCAGATGTGACATCAGCCAGAGGAAACGTCTTTTTCAAAGCACCGGACAGCAATCAGAAAGTCGAGTCTTTGATGTGAACGGAGAAAACCTCCCCTTATGAAACCCCTCTGTGTCCCCGTGACGAGAGGCTCCCCTGGCAAACACCACATTTTGAGTGGGTGCACTTCAACGTGAGGCGGGAGGGAAGCCGAAGACGACCCCGACTTATGCTTCCTACACAAAGACGAGTCTGACTACACCAGAGCGAAACCAGCCGAGTGAGCAGCAGCTGAGGAGGAGTCTGGAAGGCTGAGAAACACGTCCAGCAAACAGATTGTTTGATTAATGTGAGCAACCGGTTCAGTCTAATGTGGACACACACACCCGTCCAATTGGTGGGAGTCAGGGTGTTTTACTCTTTACATATCTGTGCCTGATGTCATCAAACTGCACCATGTGTCATCAGATAGAAGGCAAGCTGTCAAACTACACAACAACGTTTTTTGTGGGAAAATTGAGCATTTTGAGAAAGTTCTTCATTCAAACATTATTGTAGAAATCATTCCCGTGAAAATGATAACATAAAAGCAATGAAACACGCTGCAGGGCAGATGCCAGGGTGGTAGTTAGGGGCACAACATTTCTAAATAAACACCACAGATTATAAGAGAAGACGGTTCAACAGCACAAAGGCTTTGAAACCAACGGGCATTCAGTTAGAAGGAAAAAAAAAAAATTCACTTCCTTTCACAAATTTCCCCACTGTGGGACAAATAAAGGTTGTCTTATCTGCAGTTGTGATTCATTAATGGAGATCCGTGACCTTTTTCCTGACTTTCTCCCATTAATTATGACTAAATAAGCCCCACACGTCTGGAGCTGAGGTCCAGAACTCTGGTGGACGGGTGGTTTGGGTTCGCTGGACTGAATCCAGGCATGAAGGCTTGCTGGATTTGTGGAAGCACAGGAAGAAAGCAAATGAAAGAACAACTTGCCGGTTTTGCGTTGCCTTCGGTTGAGTAGATCGTGGACGGCGGCTCTGAATCTTTTCGCCTCTTCTTCGCTGGCGAAGTTCAGACCGATCTGACAAGTCTGAAGAAGAAGAGGAGAAGCCAGAAATGATTGCTCATCTTAAATGCATTTATTTATTTTTACTTCAGACAAATTCTCGTATCTGAAGACAGAACCACAAACTAAAACCCCCACCAGAAGTAAACTGGAACAACTGGAAAAGCCAGAATTACCAGAAGTTCTCAAACAGCAGGTTTGTGATGATGACATAAATCATAATTTAACACAGCAGCGCAGAGCGGAGCCTGGCGCGACTAGCTGACACCTCACTGAACAGGACTGCCTGAGGAGTGAGAGCATCCACTGTGAAGGCTTCGGGTCACTTACATCTCCTGCGAATGATATGAAGTAGGATCTGGAGCTGCTGATGGAGAAGTTGTGGTACAGTTCCTGCTCAAACATGGTCTTCCCATCCTGAAAAGACACCAGGCGGAAACAAAAACATCAGTTTAGATTCTCCTCAGAGCCTTGAAGGCAGACTTCTCACATGAAGTGAATGTACATCTATGGTTTGCAGCATGAAGTACTGTGTGATCAAAGCTTCTAATTATAGACTATATTTTCCAGCCTTATACATATCAGGTTCAGTCCAGATTAAACAAACAAGATACAGCGCAGGTAAACCAGTGACCCTTAGATGGTGTTGCTAGGTGGATCTAGTTTGGACGCACCAGGCTAGACATCAAGTTTGCGTCACCTGATATGCTGTTGTGATAAAAAAAGATTTACAAGTGGAATTGTAAGTCGTGTTTTTGGGTCATTTTGCTGAGCGACCAGCTGACAAAGTGATACAAAGCTGCAGGAACAGATAAGAGCTGCGTGAACCACAGCACTTCCTTTAAAATGCTTCTGTTGAGGTTTGGCGGTCAGTCACTCACTTTGATATCAAACACTCTGATGTAGTAAGACCTCTGCGGGTTGTCTTTGACCAGACAGGCCACTCCACAGCACCTCTTCATCCAGCTGCAGCTCCGGTCTGTGCCGTAAACCTGGACCACCGCCGAACACAGAGCCTGACACACAGAGAAGAACGAGACGGTGAACATCACCTGGAGACGATACAGGAAGAAGAGGAAGCTGATGTAGACAAATTTTTACACAAATCTGGGTCGTTGTGAAAGATGAACCCCTTTTTCGGTGGGAAAATTAAAAGTAGAGACCCACAACGTTACAGCTAGCTCCAACCCACAACAACAAAGCACGTTTCGTCACTGATGATGCTCAATCAAACCTGTCTGGCAGCATTTTACCCTCATTTGGGTCTCCTGCAGCGAAATGCACACTCAGACAGACGCAAGTCACATGATTGACCTTTTGACAATCCTGTTTGTCGATGAAAACCCTGAAAGAAACTTACAATCATTAGACTTCTAAATTTTTCCAGTGATTTTCTGTTTCATTTCTGTGGGACAGGAAGTAGCATCATATCGCTGTCCTCAGCACTGCTCTGGTTTGGGGTTTTGATGTTTCTCCAGAAGTCACACTTTTCCTCTGCCAGGATTTTCTCTGTCTGTGACAGAATGTAACTCCAGTCATCAGGGGAGGGAAGAGGAAATGCCAGAGGACAGTTTCCTCCTCTGTGATTTATGAATGTGGGTCAGGGGGGCAGCAGGAAGACTTTTCACTATGAAATCAGTGCTCAGCATCACACAGGAAAGGTCAAAGGCTGGCTGTTAAAAGCCTCATGTGGGCTCAGTAAATTCTCATCCGGGGCAAGTACGCAGCAATAAACACACTCTGCAAGTTCCATCAGCTAGCACCTCAGCAGACAACCACAAAACCAGTACCAGTAAATTCATCACTAAATCACTAATGCCAGTGAAAAAAAAAATCACCATGGAGTTGGGTGCTAAGTCCAAACATACTAGTGAGCAAAGGCTAACATTAGCTGTGCCCAAATTTAAGTTCCTTTCTAAGAAAATAGATTAAACTACAGACAAATAACACAACAAAACCAACCAGAGGTACCTTTAACTAGTTTTCTGTAAAACAAAATTTGTGACTAACCCGTAACACAGATCACACAATAGCAGCTAAGATTTCGCAGGTTTGATTAAAAATGATTTTAATGAACCCTCTGGGTGTGTAGACGTGCTTTTTAATGTATATATTTAAAGGTTTTGTACTCCTCACACTTTTCTTTCAGTTGAATGTGAGAACTCTAAAAAGAATACAGCTTTAAAACAAAGTTCTGGTCATTGTGAACCAACACACTATTATTTTTTCTTACCTGCAGAACATCAGAAGGACAAAAATGTGACAGCACCTGAACAAAAGGCGCAACAAGCAGCAGAGCGAGGATTCAGAGTTAGACGAGACGTCGAAACCAGACCTGTTAAAAGTGTTTGAAGAATTCAAGTCCTGCTCACAGCTACTGCCTGTTTGTCTGTCACCAATAGAACGATTCACATCAGCGGACCAGAGCTTACATCCAAAACTAAAGCATTTAAAGAAAAATTCTGCTGTGAATCTGGTCACTGGGAGTTGAAAAATCATCCAGAAAACAGAAATATCAACTCAGTCCGCTCCACGAACTCTAAATCAAGATAGGTCTACCAGAGAGGAGACCCCTGCAGCAAAAATTATTTTAGCAAAATGCCTAACACACAAAGCAATATCACAAATTTGATTGATCCATGAGCTCCTTCGGATCAGACTGCAGGCAGACATTACAACCTGTTCATGTGTCCTGCAACCGTCATGTTACATTAACCATCATACATAAACCATCACATTAAACCTCTTCTCAGAACATGTTGGTTTCACATTAATTGTTTGGTCAGACGGTTTTGGGCCCTTCAGGTGCTCCAATAGTGTCTAAATGTCAGGGAAAGTCTCTTTAGTTCCCTCCACCGCTTCCTTTTGTTGACAACACACACACACACACACACACAGGAAGTGAATGGAAATGATAAGCAGCTCCTTGGCCCAGTGGCATTCCAGAAAGAACCAGATGACATGCAGATTATTCATAATTTAAAAAAGAAACATATCAGTTAAATTGCGGTGCTTTTAGAAAGACTGACACACAACTTGAGCACTTCAAATTTTTTGGCTAATTCACATTCCTTTACTTTTTTACACCACTGGCATATTTTAATTAAAAACCTGAGCTGACAATTTCTGCCTTTCCATTAATAACTTGTCAGAATAACAAGTGAGGGTTGGAATATGATTTAGTGGAATTAAAAAGGGGCCGGTTCATTTCCAGCCTGGTAAGGGGGGGGGGGGGTCCAGCTGCTGTGCAGACCGCAGTGAGCGTGCTCCTTGCGGGCAGGTGGGTGTACCTGTCCGCCCGGAGACCGCAGGTGGTAAACAAACAAACTTACGGCACATTTCCTCCCCAGGTAACCGAACAGGCACTCGTTCTCCTGCGGGGTCAGGAGGATGGAGCCGACGTTGACAGACCTGCGGGGCGGCGGGTGGCTGTTCATGGCTCCGAAGTCTCCTAGCTAACCGTGAAACGGTGTCGTTCTGCCCAGACGGACTCAGCGAGCAGCGCTAATTAAAGAAAATCCATGCGGGATCCGGTTGCAGGCCACAGCAACCGGATCATCTCCGCTGAGTCCGACTCCCGGCTGCAGGGCGTAGGAGGTGTTCCCAGGCTTGCTTCTTCTTAAATAAAGAACCTTAGCGTCTCAGGTCGGGGACAAGTGAAATATAACGGCCCAGTGTGCGACTACAGACTGCCAAACATACAACTTTCATTCGGAAACTCCTATAACTGCGGCGGCGATGCGCACATTCAACATGGCAGCAAGACAGAGCATACCACTTTCAGGACGAATGACAGGGGGGTTGTTGCTTTCCCAAAACTCTATAATTATTGTATTGTAATCTGGATATCATAATGATATTTTTGAAAACTCTCTCATAAAGATTTGAAAAAAAATATCAATTTTGTTTTAAAACTGTGTGATATGTATATTTTAGCCCACAGTGAATGAAAAATGCTGTTCCTGAGAGAAATGGTTTGATCCGCCATGGAAGCAGGAATGCAGATCTGCAGAGGGAAACGGAGGGGCGGGGCTTGGCCCGTGGGGAAGCACGTACGTAACGTGAGGAGGAGCCAGACGGCGGACGTAAAAAATAATGAAATAATAAAATAATAAGGACACATAAACGCGGAAATTAGTTATATGAGGTTTTATATATTAGGGTAAATAATATAATAAAATGTAATAATAAAGTGATGATTTTTATTAATATTAATGGTAATAGTAGTGTAGAAGTAGCTACAACAAAGCTACAACTTTGAAGTTGTAGCTTTGTAGTTGAGACACCAAAAAAACTACATTTTTTAGTTGTTATATTCTCTATTGTTATATAGTATTATTGTGCTATACATTTTTATGTATACCTCATCACTCATGGTTCATCGCTCCTTCAACCCAACCCATCAAGGCAGGGGGATAACTCATCTTCACCTGGGTCTGCTTGGAGGTTTCTACCTCACAAAAAGCAGATTTCCATGGCATATATTTCCAAATTCTTACTTAGAGGGAATTGTTGAGTTTCAGTAAAATAAAAGGCATGGTCCCTTCCTACAATATTTCAAAAACGTCTCTAGATAACTTTCATTGTGATCCAGCTCAGAAGATTTTGTGTGGTAGACAACTTACTCCCACTCCACCCTTTTTGCTATCAGACACTTAGCCTCCATTACTTTATTAAACAAATAAAAGTGGGAGGACTGTAAATGGCAGATGGATACATGCTGGTGGAGGTCAGTGCCCCGCAGGTCCCGCCTGCCTGCCGCAGGGTTAAAGCCCCTCAGCAGCATTAACACCAGAACTAATCTGTGGACCAGCTGCTTCTACTCTATGCTGTATGAAGCACTGAGCACAGGCCAAACAAGAGGGGTTAAACCATGACTGCACAGTGACGGGAGTATGAAATAGTAAAAGTTCTTTTTTTTTTTTTTTGCTTCCTGTTTGTGTCTCCTAGCAGCTGTTGTGTTCATTACAGATGCAATGTGAAAGCACTGCTCAGTATCAACAGCCCTCAATCCTTTTCTCCATGAAGCATTTAAACATTTAGAGGGTTAATTCTCCCGAGATCAGACGTAGAACCAGGACATTTAATTTGACTCCTTAGTGGCATTATGTAAAGCATATCAGTCGGTCCATCACTTGCATGCAATGTCTGAAATATCTCAGTATTTATAAGACTCATTGTCAACCATTCATTTCATCCACTGACAATCAACTGAAATTAGTTTAATGAATGTCTGATTTTTCATCTGGTGTCATCAAGACACACTTTTTACTTATGTTGTGAAATATTTGAACATACAGGTTGCATTGCATCATCATCATCATCATCATCATCATCATCATCAAGCAATCACTCCCAGGAAAGAAGGTTTTGGATTTTAATCCAGACTTGAGACCTTTCTCCGTGGAGTTTGCATGTTCTCAGAGGGTTCCTCTGTGGCCTCCACTCCCATTGTTCCTCTGTCTCATCAACATCTCCATCATCTGGATTTCTGCATGTCACAGAATCTGTTTTAATAACCCCCAAAAAGATCTTTTCTTTGCGTGAGGCTGCATCACATTCTTGTCTGTTTTCTGTTTTTGTAGGGAAAATAATGATGTAATATTAAAAAGTATTAAGAGTACAATATTATATGCAGTCACAATTTTTTAAATGTTTTATAAGTATTTTGAGGTGCAGCAGGACTGGTATACCCGTAAAATGAATGTATTTTACAGTTTACACCACTAGATGGCGTAAGACAATGTCTGTCCAACCTCACCTGTCTGCTTTTCACCACTGGAGAAGAAATATAATTTAACCCCAATGTGAACAAAAGGTTTGTCACACACATTCCATCAGGTTAACCAAGTGGCACGGAATGATAAATACAATACAATAGATACCATAAAGAACAATAGGTGAGGTACACTTAGGGCACACTGGAGGTTTACAGTATATCGGTGTAACCCCAGAGGAGCCAGACCACACACACACAGCATGACTGGAACATTTCAAAAGCATGTACGTATTTTAAGACGTTTTCGAGCAATATTTACATGGGATTGTAATCCAAAAGATCAGAATTCAGTCCAGTTTTATTGTCCTGCTTTTATAGTAAATAATGATCCCATCTACCCAGAGCTGTCCTCTGTGGTCCAGACTTAACCTGGCTGCTTTACTCTCAGGCTACAAGTGTAATCTAATCAAAACCACTGCAGGATGGCATCACTGTGTGTCTGCTTTGTTTCCTGTCCACAAGTATGGTTATTGGTCTGGCATCTGCAGATGTGATGGTAGAAAGGCTCTGAATGTCACTCTTTTTTCTTGTTTTTTCTTTCTTAACTATCTTCTATTGCTCCTGATGAATACAAACAAGTTAAACTCCGTCAGAGAGTCTGAGAATATCTGGGTTTTTGGCCCTGTCCTGTGTTTTTCTCTTCTCTGTACCTTTTACCCTGTCTGATGTCTAAATGTCTAAACGTATAAAATAATTCTCAATACAATCCGATTCTTTGGAAAGTTCTTTCCGGTACCAAACGATGGACAAAACATGGATTGCATCAAAATGATGGATGTAAAGTGCATCGAAAACAGTTGCAGACAAAAGTAGATCGATACTTACCAAATGTTCCACTAATTTAAACCCATTTTGTGTATTTCCAGCAGTTTTATTCTGCTTTATTATGATCAAACTCCTCCAAAGTGAATTTGGAGGTCTGCGTGTCTGGTGCCAACGGCTTCAAATGCTCCTTCATTGTCTAGGCATGAACGAGGCCTGACGGATTGAACTCTATGTACTGATGACAAAGCTTTATGGAAACCACCCCTCCCCTTGTTCCTCTAGGTTTTTGCATCCAGTATTAACAGCAACCCGCTTTGCTCAGCATTTCCAATATTTCTGCAGCTGTCAGGGAGTGTTGAACAACAGGACTCTGCATTATGTAATAGACTTTCCCCTACAGTTTGTCTGTGTGTGGTACAGAATATTGCCTGGACAGCAGAAGTCAAATCTATGGATGTTTAAAGATGTGGCTTTTTCTTGTATGGGAAAAAAAAGAGAATGTCATCCTTTCAAAGACTAATTTTTCCAATAAGACATTAGTTTCTGTTGCTGTTACCGTCACAACCAAGGTCACCCAACATTGTCCTTTCATGCACATCTAAATGCACCAATTTATCAAGGACCCAGAACTTCAGGGACAATGTGTTTCAGAACAATAGACCCTCTGTGCTTCAGAGAACTGGCTTTCAGGATAATAGACCACTGGTCACATAGGATTCAGGTCCAGAGGGACATTTTTCGGTCTATTAGGGTTTTGGGACAATGGAGAGCCCCCTGGAGTCCCTTCAGCAAGGATTTCTGACCTCACAGACCAATGTATTCTAAAAGATTTTTTCATTCCACAGGCTTCATTTTGCATCATCGATGAATGATTGCATAATTAACCCTAAACCCAAACAATCAACCAATGATCAAGTTTATTTTCATGTTTATTTGCTAGATAAAGCCTGGGGGTGTCAGTTACTACTTCACAACTCTTTGAAAGATGTCATTTTCCCCCTTGAATTAATCTACAAACAATCAGGGTAAGAACATTTGAAATGATTTCTATACTGTCTGTAGGTTTAACCCAACTGTCTCCCCAGGAAGGTCTGAAGGTGAAGGAATGTACTGTGATTGTATCTACAGTTTATGTAAGCCACTCCCAGGCCAGGTTCAGGTGACGCTGCGTGATGGGTGTATAAACAGTCTGATCTGGTGTGGAATTCATAATTTCTTGTGGCCATAAAGAGATTAGTCTGGACGTTTTTTCAGTGATTGAAAAGTCCTGACGGTAGAAAACTGTAATGTTTGCTTAGCTGGAAATGTACAGATACTGTAGGTGAGACAACCCTGACTGTAGCACAACACACACACACACACACACACACACACACACACACACACACACACACACACACACACACGCGTTCTTAAAATCTAGGAGTAACAACTGACTAGTTCACATTTTTGTTTTGCGCAGTAAAATTTGTACTTGAAAATGTAAAGATTTTTGATTGTTGCTCTTATTATTAATCCACCATAACTATGAAGATACGAAAGTCATGTTGCGGGAAAAATGGAACAGATGGCTAGTGAACTTCTTTCCACTCTCTCTTACACGTTTTTTAGTGTGTCTATGGACGTAACTGCACGTAATGTGCCCCGGTCTCTGTAGGTTCCAGAACTTCATCTGCTGTTTGGTCCATTGAGTTACTGTCGTGCATGAATGAGGAGGGACCCAACAAACAACAGAGGGGCATCACTGAGAGCTGCCAGGGACCTGAGAGGACGGGGGCAGGGACAGAGAGACGATTCAGTGGGTCATCAGAGGGACATTTTCTGGATTACTTTTATGAGAGGCAAGGGAAGCATCCATCAGGAGACCCTAACCGTCAACACAGTGATGACGGACAGGACGGTAGGATGCCCTCAACCCACAACACTTTTTATTGTTGTTTTCTTCTTGATCTGCTTTCCCAAACAAATATAAAGAACAGATTTGGTCAGTCTTTTATGACACTGGCTCTGCATGTATTCAAATGCCAGATTATTTCATCATAGGAAATTGCATATACCGTATGTGTCTTTCCTCTGTTGATTCAAAGGAGTTTGTTCCTGCCAGTTTTTAGGTTACATAATTGATGGTTGAAATTGACTTCAAGCTTGGGTTGGAGAGGACCATTCTTCTTCTTCTTCTTCTTTTTATTCTTCTTCTACCCCAGACTGGTGGATGTTACAATAAAGTGATATCTTAGTATATTGGCAAAGAAATGTACATTTTTACGTGTCTGGCTTTCTCTTTGGGATGCTGAGGATCACTGCACCATTTTCGTATGAAGAAGAATCTGCTGCACTAGGTTATGCTTGCTATGGTTCGGTGGACTATTGCTATTTGGAGGAGGGGTTTGTTGTCAATTCAGTGATTTCAGTACAGAACATTTAAGTCAGTTTCGCATGGATGCAACACTACCTGGTCTGCCCTTGACTATATACACTGAACATTCCGTGTGATTTTAAATTGCATCCACAAGTAAGGAACTACTAGACCTTGTGCTGCCTTTGAGGCCCTTTTTTCATATTTTTTTTACAAAATGCTTCTATCTGATTTTAAAATTTCATCTGATTTGCACACATAGTTTCTTATTAAAATGTCATACCCCCTCATTGGCCTGCTCCTGTTATAACGCAGCACATCCCTAAAACCATACATACACTGGTAAAAAATTAAATCTATGTTGTCCTATTAGACAGAAAGCACATTAAAGAAAAACCTTAATTCATGTGATGCCTGTGATAACTTCCTGAATACACAATCAGCAAAGTCCACACAAAAATATAATTCACTTGCTCAAACTGACTGATCCAGATAGGAGCGACATTAAATGTACATGTATGGAAACTACCATGTTATGTTTGGTATGACAACAGGAGCAGATGCAGCTCCAGGACTGTTGCAGCTGCAAACAGAAAACAAACACATTATTTGATCATGAATTTCATCTTTCAGTGCTTTATTGTGGCAGTACGGTGCGTGCCACCATACCACAAAAATGGACCAAAATGTCTTGAGAAAATAGTCATAAAATAACCCTCTCTATAAAACCTATGTATGTTAAACTGTCTACATGCAATACATGCATTTTTTGCTTGAACACTGGGGGACAGGATATATATATTTTCTTTGCCCCTCCTTCATATTTGAATGAACACTAAGTTTAAAAACATTACTGTCAGTATTACATGTTTAGATGCTAGACACCTTGATACTGCAATTTGTAAAACTCTTTAAAAAACAGGACAATCAAGTGAGGATTTCTACAGTTTTATGACCACTTTTACATTAAGTCAAATATTTGAGTAATTTCCCACCTTTGAAGCACTGATCAAAGAACATGTTCTTGAACAAATAACCTTTTCAAACGAAACTAAAAAGTGAAACACAGCTTGTTGTTGTTACATCAGTGAAATGTGTGCTGGTGTTAATAAATCTGTAAAATCCCATCTGGAAACTGTAGCAGAGAGACCACAGCCAAAACTACACACAGACATAATTAAGTTTCCACTGAAACCTGGAAATGAACCACATACAATCAGTTTGAGGGTGATAGAGTATGAAGTCCTTAGCAGGGTGAGACTGAGTCGGCTTTTTTAAGGTATCAGCGATCCAACGAGAGTTTTGTGTAAGACTGAAGTTCACTGTGTGTCTATGCTTTGTAGAATTTGTTCTCAGTTCTGGGTTACATTTATAATTTGGTAGGTAGGTAGGTAGGTAGGTTGGTTGGTTGGTTGGTTGGTTGGTTGGTTGGTTGGTTGGTTGGCAGAAAAATATTAAATTGATTATGAAAGGTTTTTGTTGATTTTTTTTTTGTTGTAAAGTTAATCAAGGTAGGCACAACCCATTAAAATAATTTTTCTTGTGGTCAGACCCATCATCATTGAGATCCAGAATGACCACAGTATTATTTACTATTTCAGAATAAGGCAGTAACGCCTCCTTCACCACGTCTCCACCTCAGTGGCTGGAACTTCAGACAGCGACTCTATCTGCCCTCTCTGCCCTATCTGCCACTCTGTCTCTCTCTTGCCCTGTCTTATCTCCATTATATTTCTTTTCCACTCATTAAGGTGGATTGCTGCCCTTCATTTTCTGGGTCCTTCCCAGAGTTTGTTCCTCCTGAGGGAGGTTCTCCACATCGCTGTTGCTTATGCTTGCTCTGGTGGGTTCTGTGGAGTTTCTCTTTCTGTGAAAGCACTTCGAAATGTCTGTTGGTGTTATTAAGCGCTTTACAAAGTTGGGCAGGTTTTCTTCAATCCTGCTAAATGTCAAACAAATAAACCAACACAGGCAAAAAGCACAAACTCTTTGGTGAAGAGGTCATGTTGGTGCACACACCAACGGACTTACTCGTCTTGTAAGTCCGTTTGAAACTCACACACACATAACCTATGTGTATGGTGGGAGTTCAATCTGACTCAGACTTTCTGTGGTTTAAAACCTTCCAAAACACACACACAGACACACACACACACACACACACACACACACACACACACACACACACACACACACACACACACACACGTGCGCTGTTGCTTAATAACGACAGTCACGCTGTTTCTGGTTGTTGGATATTAACATGGATCACAAGCTGCTAATTCCAGGCTAGCTCCATATTTTCCAGAATACACTGTAGAAGCTGGTCACGATCCAACACGCTCTCTAGAGCTCTGCCTAACCAAAGACCCACAAACACAACATCATCTCATCCACACAGGATGCCCAAACATCACAGCTAAAATCCAGCTAACGCACGCTCTATTGATTTATAAGTTATAAATATAGAAATATTAATATCATTTAAACTATTTGACCTATTTACCATGCATAATCTTTATAGTTAATTGCGTCAGCATTCTCCATAGTGTCATTGAGTGGAATGGTTGGGATGTGATTGTTCAGTTTTGTACAGAAGAGTTAGATGATGGAATAACGTGACTTAAACAGATCATTTAAAGGCTGTGGATGTCTGAAGTGAATTTTAAGACAATAGTGGTTGAGATGTTTCGGTCTGAACAAAAGCATCAAGACTGCCGTCCTCAGAGGAGCGTCAGTAGCAGTCCTCCTCATTCCCATCTGGATCCAATTAGTTGAGTTCTGCTGCTTTTTACCAGGCTGGTTTTTTTTTTCTGTCTGAGACAAAGCATCAAATCCAGTCTCCTATGTCAGTTTTGGTCTCAGACATTGTGTTTGGGGGGTCTTTCTTGTGGACTGGAATGACCGTGTTTCCAGAGGTTCTGAGGCTTTCAGCGGTTTGGGGGACAGCCTGAGTGGCTTCACCACACACTGTTTGTGTTGGATCAGCATCACCAGAAAAACCATATAGTTGGGAGGATTATGAAACTGCAAACAGCCTGAAGAAATGCTTTGGTCGATCAGACATGAGGAAACGCTGATAAATTACAGCCTACATGAAATACTTTGGAGGAAACATTCAAAACTTTATTTGTGACTGGAAGACTCAGACCTTGTCTTTCACTTTCTTGTTCTTTTCTCTGATCCACATCCAATAGTACTACCATTATAAAGTTCTTGTGCCATTAAACACATCAGAATGCATCATGTACCGGCCAGCCCCGATGAATGAAAACATGCAACGATTGGAGAAGCCTCGGCCCAGCAGTGGTTTCCAGCTTCCCGCTCTGATTACAATCCCGCAAGGAGAATGATGGGAAATTTTCCATGGCGACATCAGTAGCCATGTTTCCCAAGCTCCGGGTCATGATGGCTTTCCCTCTACTTTGGAAAAACTGAAAAATGAATTGCTTGCATATGAAGGGGCGCCAAGGGCAATTAGATGGGAAGGGTGCAAGGGGGCTGTTCCACCAAGGGCTGGAGGAAGAGAATAAATGACAGAGAAGAAATAAAAAGCAGAGAAAAACACACTGGAGTATGTGAATTTTACTTATCAGAATGCTTTTTAAACTTTGTCATGTTATACCAAAGTAAAAGTTCAGATTGAATTAAAATAAATGAGAAGTAACTCCAGAAAGACCTCCCGCATTGAGACATAAATATTAATAGTTTGCTTTGGAAAATGAATGTATAAAGAAATACCATGTGTTTGGCATCTACTCCTTATATCTCATTAAGAATATTTTGTAGTCGCAGTTCCCTACAATTATTAAAATCATATACAGCAACTTTTATGACTTGATTATAATAAGTAATGCATTCATGAGGCTGTCGCTATTTTTTCTCTCTGTGACTAATCAAAGGAATCATTCATTCATTCATTCATTCATTCATCGTCTACCGCTTCATCTGCTGTGGCGGGTCGCAGGGAGCTGGAGCCTATCCCAGCTGACTGAGGGCGTGAAGCGGGGGAAACTCCGGGCGCCACGCCAGTGCACCGCGGAGCCACACAGAGACAGAGACAAGCATGCACGCACACACTCACTCCTACGGTCAATTTGGAATGGCCAATTAACTTGAAGCGCATGTTTTTGGAGGTGGAAGGAAGCCGGAGAACCCTGAGAGAACCCATGCAGACACGGGGAGAACATACAAACTCCACACAGAACAGGACACGTACCCGGAACCGCGTTGCTGTGCGGCGACAACACTACCCGTTGTACCACCGTGCCGCCTTAATAATAATAATAATAATAATAATAATTTGACATAAACAGTGTAAACATAAACAATAAATATAAATGAATTAAAAAATGGCACAAATACACTGTTTATGTTAAATAATAATTCAAAACCCAGTTAGTTCAAAACCTAATGAGTTAGTTCAAAATCAGTAAAACCAAACAATGGGACCTTCTGACTGAAGAAGCATCTTTGAATTTGAGTTTTAATGGGTTTAAATAATGAGGAGAGATCTCATCTTGATGCTCCCTCTGCCCACATTGTCCCGAGCCTGAAATTTCCTCTGGCTACAAACAGGGTAGCTTTGTGTTTCTTTGTGTTGTGGAATCTAGAGCACTCCTTTCAGTGATTATCACTCATGTATCCTTTCTCAGGTCAACCGGATTATTTTTGCTTACTGATGCTTATAATGTGTTTATTTTCTCTCCCAACATGCCAATCCCCTCCTCTGCTTCCTAGCACCAATAATTACCCCATGATGAACCAGGGTCCATGATGGAGCTCTGTCTCCAGCTACTGGTTTTGGGGGTTGGTATTGGAGTGAAGCTGCAGGTTCAGGGGGACCAGATGAAGCCAGCTCGGGTGCCTCTCATCCCTCATCGGCCTTTTGTCGTCGTATGGAATGCTCCGACAGAGTCCTGCCGGCTTCGATTCAAGGTGGATTTGGACCTCAGCGTTTTTGACATTGTAGCGAACCTCAATGAAACCCTGAGTGGACCAAACGTCACCATATTCTACCACAGCCACTTGGGATACTACCCATACTACTCCAACTCTGGGATCCCTATCAATGGAGGATTGCCCCAGAACCAGAGCATTTCCAAGCACCTAAGCAAGGCACGAGCTGACATTGATAAGCTAATCCCCCATAAGGATTTTCGAGGCCTTGGTGTGATTGACTGGGAGAACTGGAGGCCACAGTGGGTGAGAAACTGGGGCTCGAAGGATATTTATCGAGTAAAGTCTAAGGAACAAATACGGAAACTTCACCCAAGGTGGCCTGAGAGCAAAGTCGAAAAGGAAGCGAAGGAAAGTTTTGAGAGAGCTGGTCAGGCCTTCATGAACCTGACCTTGGCCTTGGCTGAAGGTCGTAGGCCAGATGGGCTGTGGGGGTTCTACCTGTTCCCAGATTGCTACAACTATGGGTACAAGCAGCACCCGCAACGCTACACTGGAGAATGCCCCAATGTGGAGCACGTACGCAATGACCATCTCATGTGGCTTTGGAAGGAGAGCATGGCGCTCTATCCCTCCATCTATCTGGACTATGAGCTTAAGTTGTCCCCCAACACAGTTAAATTTGTGCACTATCGAGTCAAGGAAGCCATGAGGGTGGCGTCCATCGCCCGTACGGACTTCACATTGCCCGTGTTCGTCTATTCACGACCTTTTTATGCTTACACCTTTGTAGTTCTCTCTGAGGTGAGTTTTCTATTTTTTGATTTTGAAGAAAAGACATATTCCCACTAGACATCTTACAGACTGAAACAATCGATTACCTGAACGGAACCAAACAATCACAATTAACATTTTCTCTCTGGTTGTTGGCCTGTAGAAATGTCAGTAAAACAAAGAATAGGATATCTCCCTTGACAAAGAGGCATTCTTCTCAGCCTGTTTGTAGCCACAATGACTTGATCATGAAATACCCGAACAGAGTGAAGAATTTTAATTGCTGGATGTGTGTTTGGGCACTTTCTTAATTAAATACAGATTTCCATGCCAGCTTGTTTCCATGCCATATCTTCTTGCGAGATGTCCTAAAGCTCGTGCAGAAGATCAGAGATTTTCCACATTCTTGTGACACTTTTTTACCAAAGAAAGTTACAAACTATTTAAAACACAATAATTATTTACAAGTTGGATGTTGTGCTGTTTACTATTTAAACTGCTGTCAGCTTTCAGCAATGATTCAAGTAGAACCTATCATTTCCTCCTCAGGTCGCTTCAGATTGCTTTATTTTAAAGCAATCAAAAAGTTTGTGGAGGGAAGGGTTGTGGATCCTCACCGTCACTGATATCTTATAAATAATGATGTAAAAACTGTTTGCCATGTCAGGAGTCCACTCTTCCAAAAGCATTGTTCTGTTTCAGAGAGACTTGGTGCACACCATCGGGGAGAGCGCCGCTTTGGGAGCATCGGGCGTCGTCCTGTGGGGATCATCAGAGTATGCTCGATCACAGGTAACTCAAACAACTACAAACCAAAGAACACTGGCCAGTTGCGTAAAGCTGCAAGGGAATGGTGTCACATATGTCACATTACTATCAATCACAGGGTATTAGGGTTAGCACGAGCATTAATACTACAGAACCAGCATCTTTTATCTCCTGCCTCCCCAGAGGAACTGCCTGACAGTGAAGAAGTACATCGATGGCCCACTGGGACACTATGTCATCAACGTCACCTCTGCTGCCAAGCTGTGCAGCAAAGCCCTTTGCAAGAAGAACGGCAGGTGCGTCCGCAAGAGCCTGGACTCGGGTGCTTACCTGCACCTGAACCCACGCTTCTTCCACATCCATCGCAACCCAACACCCAGGGGGTCTCGCTTCCACGTCAGCGGTCACCTCAACAACCACGACATCCTGGACATGAAGCACAAGTTCACCTGCCAGTGTTACCAGGGTTGGACAGGGGTTTACTGCGAGATGCCCCAGGCTGCCTCCCATTCTCCACCTCCCCCACTTCAGCCCGCCATCCCCCTGCCTCACCCCAGAGGGAACAGCCTGCTGGGAGATATCCTGCTCCTCCTATCCCTTCATTTCTCCTGTCTGTGTATAATTATGTTCTTGGGACTCTGTCTGATTATCAAGTGTCTTATCTTGTAGAAACTCACAGCAGTAGAGAAATCTGCTGATTTCTCTCAGCAGGAAAGTCAAAAAGTTGTAGATCAATTTTTAATAGAACTACATGAAATAGATGCTCCATTAAGCCATGATTTGAAACATAGTGACATCTTATGTAGTTGTCATTGCTTCAACCTATCAGAGACAATATTTTATATATCTATCCCCCTTACAGCTAAAGCAGAGAAGGAATAGTCAATGGAATAGTCGTTTTTATTGCCCTGTACAGATTGGTTTGACATGCATTGCTGGTTGTAAATGATTGTAAAGGTAAATGCAAACTTTTTTTTTTTTTTTTTTAAGCTGCAGGATGTGTTAAAAAAATGTCTGTATTAGTAAAACACTGGATTCTAGACAGCGCTGAAGTCAACTGTTAGTCTTTACCAAACCAACTGTAACAGCAACCGTTTCATCTCCTGCTACTGAAGGATCCGTGGGCAGCATGATAATATAAATGTTAGAGATGAAGGCCATGGGATTTTCCTTTCATTTATAATCATGTAGTTATCACTGAATGAAGTGGTGGGTGGAAAAGTTTGTGTAAATTTTGTTTTATGATAATCTCACATTCCTTTCTTTGAGTGAGTGATGAATTACTGCAAACAAGCTGCATGAAAAGAATCTTTCTTTCTTTTTTTAAACGCTCTGGGGAACATAACTCTCACTTTCAGAAAGAAAGATAAGTACAGAGCTCGCGTCAGGATGTGGTTGGAGTAGAAAAAGTGGAAAGGGGGTGCTTGAAAGTTGAAATAACACCCACTAGCACTGTTAAATCTCTTGATTTAATTACTGCTCAACAACACACATAGACTTTAGATTGAGTTTTATGGTGGAAATATTTCTTGAATCAATCTCCACTCTTGCCGATCAACCAGTCTGCAGTGGAGAGTTGTCGTTACTGGCCAGATGTTGGCAAACACGTTTTATAATTATTGTAAAATCTTTATGTTTCCACTATTTACATTCAGTCACGGTGGGCTGCAGACACGGAGCCACACCAGCCTGTGAGCTTGCTTGTATTTGATGTTCTTGGTTTTGGAAGATGCCCCGAGTTGGGACATTAGAACCAGTGCTGACAGAAAAATGGGGGGTTGATTCATCACTAATGGAAACAGAAGTGGTCTTGCATCCCAGAATCCAGCTATGCAGGCACACAAGATATAATATGAGCTCCACTTTCCTTCATACAACCATCAGGCTTATAGTCTCCAACCCCATATTGTTGGGGTGTAGCAGTCAGTGAAGCTATGGGGATGTAGAGAATGAGATGGAGATGAAGAAGAGAAGAGTTGCAGTCAGGGGCCAATGGGAGATGAGATGAGATGAAAAGGAAAAGAGTTGGTGAAGAGACGAGGAACTGCTATGTGTGAAGAATGAGAGACGATGAAATGATTCATGATTGAAATCAGACAAGTAGTAAATCTCATCTTGTCATGGTATCAGGATATTACCCTTTGATGTTACGCTGCATGATAATCAATAATTCCTTTGATTTCATGCTTGTATTGAAAATCACTGAACAGCAACGTCAACAATTACACAAAGACGTCGACAATTATCTCCTCTTATTAAACTCAGAGGAGCTGAGTCTCACTTATGGATACACATTCTTTGAGGGAAGTGGTCGGTAACGATTCACCACAGTTGTGTGGTGTAGTGGTGGTAATGGTGCTCAAGTCAGTTGCGGTAGTGGTAGTTGTACTAGTGTAGAATTTGTAGTAATTAAACCTGTAGTGGTAGTAGCAGTCATGGAAACAGAAAGCGACCCAGATTTGTGTCTGTGTACCATTTTATTTGAAACACAATTTCAGATGCTTTATTGTCAATCCTCAACCCCATTGTTTTGGTGCACTCTGTTCTGCATTTGGAGAACAGAGTGCAGACCGGACACCTCAAAGGATCCGGTCCCTGTTCACATTTTCTGTTAGTGGTGAGCGGTCCAATGCCTGATTGATCCTGCTTCTGATAGGAGCAGCAAATATTCCAGGAACAAAAACCGACTCATATTTGTCACAAGTCAGTTATCTGTTCAGTCACCTTACCGACAGCAACTGCTTTAAACTACGAGTGAGGAGGATCGTGAGGTCCCATCGTCATGACTCCTGTCAACACTTCAGTTTTATTTACAATTCCATTTATTCTTAGTGTTTTCCTTCATCAGTACGTCCTGTCATTTCAAAGCCTTCTCCACCTCCCTGCACTCACTCAGTTCATCCCTTCCCCTGTACTTTCTCAGTTTCCTGTAACCCATTTGTCAATAAGTGTCCACCCTACACATACTCTACTCCACCCTCATTTCCATTCCAGATTGTTAGCATTCATCCTACTGTCCAGCATTCCAGTTTTCTGCCTGAATATCCAGTACTGACTGCCTGTTGCCTGCTCCTCGTCAGATTTGCTTGCCTATTTGGACTGATTATTGGGTGTTTTGAATTCTGTAATGTAAATTTTAATTCTACTCTCATGTTGTGTTTTTTGGGACTCGTTTTATTTACCAATATGTGACCTAACACAACCATGGAACGAATAAAGTAATCAATCCATGTATTACACAACAGTAACTGTTAAAGGGTTTTAATATTTGAGTATTTTGTTCTACAAAAACACAATGATGCAACGTTTGACTCTTTGACACAGAACTTAAGTTTAAATCTTCAAGATTATTGAAGGTAAACACATGCACTCTTGTCCGCTGTTTTCGAAATAGAGTTATCGACAGAAAATAAACTCTGACTGGTGTAAAACAAACACTGCTCAACAAAACAATACAAGAAACAGGAGCATTCAGAAGGCAGGCTGTGGTCAAGAAGCAAAAAGAATCGTCTGACAGTGAGGAAGAGTGGAGGCTGGTTTAAATAGCCAGCTGAGGTCAATGAGGCACAGGTGTGTCTCATATTCCTGCTGAGGAGGGAAATAAACGGGATCAGGGGAAAAACTGGAATAAAAGATAAAGACAAGCATGAAATAGGACTAAAAGAACAATTTTAATGATACTAAAACAGTGCAAAAAATAAATTATGTAAGATTAGACAATAAAATAGATACAATTCCAATAATAAATAAAAACAGAATACTAAGATTAGGCCAGTGTCGGAGAACCTCAGGGTTTGTGAGGGTTGATATGGTAAAAGCAATTCAGATAAAAAAGAGGGTGCAAGGACATTAAGACATTTAAAAACCAGTAAAATAATGTTAAAATCGATCCTAAAGTGGACAGGAAGCCAATGCGGCAACTCTTAAACCGGTTTAATGTGTTCCCGCTCTCTGGTCCTCGTCAGCGCCCATTTGACTGAGTTTTGCAGTTATTGGAGATTTAAAATAATTTGTTTAAGAAGACCAGAGAGCAGAGCATTACAGTAAATCTAAGTGACAAGGAATGAAAGCATGGATTAGCACCTCCGTGAGAAACAGGCAGACTCTGGCTATGTTTTTCAAGTGATAAAAATCTATTTTTGTTATATTTTTAATACATGGGATAAAAATTAGCTCAGGGTCAAAAATCACACACAAATTTTTTACTGACTCTGTAGGTTTAAGATATTGTAGTTTTGATAAGTTTCCCTCTCTAGCCTTCAGGACCCATAACTAAAACCTCAGTTTTGTCCTGATGGGGCTGTAGAAAATTCTCTGCCATACATGACTTGTGTCCACAATGCAGTTGAAAAGGACATCCATTGTTCCTAAGTCATCAGGAGACACAGAGATGTGTAGCTGAGTGTTATCAGCATAACTGTAGAAGCTCATGCCATGTCTCCTGATGACATCCCCAAGGGGAAGCAAGCAAAGATTAAACAGAAGTGGACCTAAAATTGAGCCTTGGGGAACCCCATATCTAATTTGAGGGGTTACTGAAGAACATGTATCCGTGCTTGCATAAAAGCATTTGTGCGTGAGATAAGAATTAAACCAGTGAAGAACAGTACTGGAGAAGACAACCAGGTGTCTGAGTCTTTTTAATAAAATATGATGGTGTACCCTATCAAAAGCAGCGCTTAGATCCATAGAACCAATAGTTTCTATGTAAATTTTGGTGACTCTACTTGAAAAATCAGGACAATGAATACCTAAACCAGATTTCTTCCAATCTGTAAATGTGACTTAAGCGTAAGTGAAGATGACTGGCCTGAACAGAAAAAAACAGAAGGCACAGTCCTCTCAGTTTCATGCCAGGTCTCTGTCTGCTTCATCTCCTTAACACAAACCTGAGAACACGAAATTATATCAGTAAACGTTGTTATCAGGTAATAGTTTTGACTTTTAAAAGCAGGTTTGTCTCCTTCAACAGCCACATTTAAAGAGTTCACTTTCTAAATCACTCTCCTCGACTGTAATAAATCCACTTTCTAGAGTAAACTTGAATATGTCAAATAAAGTATACAGAAACCAAACACCTGTCATTTTAAAAGCCGCAGACATCAGCCAGATCCTGTACTTTAAATAATAACCGTAATCAGCTTTAGCTCCTTGTCAGCAGTGACTCTGGATGTTCGAGTCTGAAGAGATGCAACACCAGAAAGATGTTTGGTTTTAAACCAAAAGATGTTCGAAAGGAAAATGTCACCAAAGCTTCAAAAGGACCTTTATCTTAAAAATGAAAAGAATGATGTTTTTTGCTTTTTATATGATCAAACTTCAAGAAAACGTTTTCCATGAAAAATGGTTCAGTAGGTTACTGAAACAGACGGTAAGTGTTTGCGGTTGACCCAGAATGTTGAATGCAGACTGATTTAAACTCCCATTGACTTTGCACTGCAGCTCTGATTGACAGTTCATCGTCTCTTCATCGCTCCTCCTCTGCCTCTTTTCTACTTCTGATTACAGACCGGGACAGAAACATTTACGACCAGCGTACACAAGCAATTCACTCAATCTAAACATTGCCCGCTAAAAGAGAAGATTAATAAGATATCTCTCCTCCCCAAAAAAAACAAACCAAAACATCAACACCGACTCCTCTTCTAGCTTTCTGTAAGCAAATATAGTTATAGTGCTGAGCCACATAATTTCCCTATTTCAAAATTTAAGTATATGTAGGAAAAATGAAACTGTTACTGTTTTTGTGGTTGTAAGCTTGAATTTTGAAAAAAAAAAAGAGGGATCTAATTTGCTTATTTTCTTGGTAGGTCAATACGGGCTTGCTATGCCGTTGGCTTCTATGACAACTATCAGATGTGTCTCAAAGTGGAACGACCCATTAGAGGAAAATCATTGGATCACCAAATTCATCCATCCATTCATCCATCTATTTTCTGTGTCTACGGTCACTTAGGTCACGGGTCTGCTGAAGCCTGTTTCAGTTGCTTACAGGCGAGAGGCAGGGTACACCCCGGATGAGACGCCAACTTAGTGGCCAAAAGAAAGACAAACAAACACTCACACCTGCAGACAATTTGGAGGGATTAAATTTACCTATGCTGCATGTTTTTGGAGGTGGGAGGAAGCTGTAAAACTCAGAGAAAACCTACACAGGCAAGAGGAGAACATACAAACTCCACACAGAAAGGAATTCCACCCAGTACCCTCTTGCCAGGAGACAACAGCACTACCTACTGCGCTATTGTGCTACCATTCACGGTCAGTAGGAAACTTCTCCCCCAATGAAAACACTGCTTGGCCGCCATCTGAGCCCCCCTGGCGTCGGGCTGTTGATTCTGAATCCACTCAACCTCTCAGATCCCAATCCTGCAGCATTTCTGTGAAGCCCCTCCAAAGCCATAAAACAGAAATAGGTGGGTGGGCGAAGGGATGGCATCAGAAACAATAATATGACTGCTGGAGAAAACTGGCAGTCCGACTGTGAAGCACACAAGAGGTTTATTTCACTGGAATGTTTGAGGGAAACCAAAGTGGCTGTGTGGGAAACCCTCTTGCAGATCAGTGGATAATTATTACTGTTTTACATGTGTTAATGATTGAACATGGTAGACTTGGTTTCAATTCCTGGAATCACGGCTGATTGATGGGACCATTCCCCTTTCTTTTCCTTGTGTTTGATATCCAGAGACCCTGGTGCCCTGGTCTTCACGTTCTTCAACACACATGCTGCCAACGTCAAGTATGCGTATGTAAAATCCTCAGCCATGGATGACTCCTGATGCAGTGCCACTTGTGTCAAAGTGCATCCAGATCTGAATCATAATCTGGGTCATGGAGATTAAAATATAAATAGTGTATGTACTGTAGGTTCTACCAAACTTAAATTATGTGCTGACGCCATTTATACCCAATGTGAAATCTCTACACAAATGTCTCTATATTGTTCATTTTGGGGGCATTATGGGTGTAATTCAAGCAAACACGACAAATAGGACACAGTGAAGAAGAACATAGTTTAACATGACCAGGTGTTGGATTCCACATATTTAGCTGACACAAAAGAAATGCACCAAACATATTCTGATGGTAAATGAAGGTCTTGCTGCTTGGATGTTCTTCAAGTCTGGATTTGTCAGTGGAATTAAAGAGAGCCCAACAAAAATTCTGATTGCAGACAAATTTATTTCATTCCGGCCCTGAGAGTTCTGTTCACATTTAGTGGTGAAAATCTTTGTAATTAGGATGTATTCGATTTCATTCATTCAGTCATAAATCCTGTGTTGAACATATAGAAATAACACATACTACATCAACCTGATAAAATTTATTCACATTACCAAACTAATATAATTATTTATTTTAGTTATATTTTTCGCTCAACTACCTACTGGAAATGATGACATGTACCACAGATGACCACCAGGGGGCGATGGCGATTTTTGGCCTCGCTTTTTAGGAACAGTGACACCGTTATTCTTTTTCTATTTTCTATCAATGGTTTTGGGCTTGCGTGTATTTTAGAAAATAGTGTAGAGTAAATATTACCGCTGTCAAAAAAAATTGTTTCTTTAAATATCCAAAATCAACAAAATGCTGGCTGGGACGAATTATTGCAGAGGTAATGTCAAGTTTTCAAGGAAATAAAAAGAAATCCTGCCTGGAAGGAAATTTTAAAACTTAAGTGGTTTGGAAAAGATCAACAGGAGTTTAAAAACTTGTGGTGTAAAACATGCAAAACTAAAGCTGATTCTAGTTAAATACAAATACGTCAAATCTTGATGAAAAGATGGTGACCTTCAACTGCAGCGTCACAAATACAAGAAGTTAAATTAAATTTCTTTCATCCATCATCCTGCAGGAGCTCGTTTTCCATCTCCGTCTCATACAGTGAGTATTGAACACAAACTGACCCTCGGCTGTAACTTCCTCCGCTGGCCGCCTGATGCTTCATTACAGTCCAGACCTTTGAAGTGGCGCGAGGATCCGCTCAGTCTGAGTGCCGACATTTCTCTAACACGATCCATATGTTCGTCAGGAGGTTCTGACTGCTGGAGTTAGTGATGCTGAGGTTTCACTGCTTGGATGGGGGGGGGGTGAGGAAAAGAGAGACTTGCATGGGTTCAGGGTGGGCCTTTCATCCAGAGGTGCTGGAAACAAATCTGCAGTCAGGATCAGAATGTCGGGCCAGAAGAATTCAATACAGCCCTCCGCCCACTGGAATGCGGTTTCCTTCACACTCCCTGGGGTAGAGGTCTTATGAAATCAGTCTGAGTTTGCATTAATTTGAACATTTGTAAGAGTGTATGCCTGTGTGTGCAACTTTAAGTTAGTACCACCATCAGCGTCAGTGTGATGGAGAGTTCAAACCGTCTAGTTCCCTTTTTTTTAGATTTATGGAGGCACTTGGAAAGGTGGAGATGTCTTCATTGTTCTCATTAAACACCTCTGCTGCTGATAGTCAATCTGAAATAATGGAGAAATGCTCAGGGATACTTATGGAGGTGAGTTTTATTTCCCCCTCTGCAATGTCCCAGCTGGAGACATCTTTCATCTACAATGGAAGCAACAGAAGGCAAAATAAAACCTACAAATACTAAGAACAAAATCCAAACGTTCCTCTGGTTTAAATGCCGCTGAAAACATTTGGGAAAACTGTGGTATAGCTGAAGCTGTTAAATATTATAGGTTTAATGTTCAAGGTTAAACGCTGTCAGGCATCAAGTTTAGATCTGCCAGATTTTCCTAGAACTCAAGGCGGTTCCATCAGATTGAAATCATGTATGTAATGTATTTAATTTGGGTGAATTTCATCACAGGAACCATGTTTGAAGCGCTAGAACGTCCATCAGATGCCGACAGTCGGCCCTGGTGTCTCCTTCAGATGTCCTTCAGTGTCGGCGTCTGATGCACAAGTCCTTCCTGCCCTGAAGCCTTTCTGACTTGTGGCTGACATCAAAGCTCTCTTTGGTTAAATATAAGCACAGAAACTATGTGGTGAGCTTTGGGAAAAGGATGGTGACATTTCTTCCTCACACGAGATGCAAATTGTCTTCTGGGTGGAAGTGACCCTCCAGTCAACTCTGACCTTCTGGCCATCTGACGTGATGTGGACATGATTTTATTGGTTTAATTTAAGAAGATTGTCACTGGGCTTTTGTTTGGTAATCAGTTAATCTAATACTGAAACGTGACGGTTTAAATGTTTTTGGTGGTGGAAGAAAGGCGGAGTGAACGATGAGAACAAAAAGACACAAAGAACATTCACAGGCAGAACAGTCCCAAGACATCGGGTGGTGGATATGAACCCAGAACCTCTTTCCTGTGTTGTGACAGTGCTACCCTGACGCCACCATGCTAACCTCAAAATGGCATTCGTGCAACAAATGAAACATGAAGACACAATTAGGAAAACAGCAGCTGCAGCTCCTTGCTTCGTGTTTTTGTTTTTGTCACATTCCTTTTTATTTTTTCAGGCTTTAACAGAAGTCAGCTTTTTATCCAGGAAGGGTCACCTGGAAGTAACTTTTAGCAGAATAAAACAAAGGAATTTTCCAACCCACAACATCAACTTAGCTGTTGATGTGAGCATCAGAAAACACCATCAAACACAGAAAACATCACCAAATAGTGTTTCTATTTTTTGTCATCCTCAACAAACTGCTCACTTTCCTGAAATGCGGAGAATCTAAATACTGTCTGCTACTGATGGCTTCTAATTGGCTGTCACAATGTCCTGCTCCTGTGCATGTGTGTGTGTGTGTGTGTGTGTGTGTGTGTGTGTGTGTGTGTGTGTGTGTGTGTGTGTGTGTGTGTGTGTGTGTGTGTGATGAAACTGAATGCTCAGCCACAGCGGCAAATCAGAGAAAATTGCAGCACCTGAAGAGTTCAGAGAAATCTGAGGGAGTCTCTGATGACTAATTACACAGAAGACAGGAAAAAAAAGAACATCTAAGGTCGGCTCCAAGAACCCGGTGATTTATAGAAAACACATAAACACACCAGTTCTGACGTCATAACATTGGTTTCTGGTAGGTCTTTTGTTTTTTTGTAAACCTTTGTGTCTTCGGTGAGTCAAAGGTATAGATGTTTAGGTCCAGTGTATATTTTGTATATTATAAGGCAGGGTGATGCAAGTCTGATTTCAGCTGACGACCATGAAGACGAGTCTAACGGCCACAGAAATGTGTCTTTCTGGGTAGCGTAATCTCACGTCGAGCCGTCTCATCCTCATTTGACTTCCTAATCCAGGCTGGCGGCCTCCTGTTGACCCCGGGTCTGAACATTTCACGGCCTTATTAGAATCTCTGAGTCAGTTCAATGTGCAAAAGAAAACTAAAATAATCAAAAGAAATGAAGACAGTGGTCTTACTGTCGGAGTGTGGAAGCTTCCAAGCATGGAAACTTTGGTCTCATGGCAAATTAGCCACATTAAAGGAATAAATCTGTACAAGAACTGGAAGACATACAGTGTGTGCGCAAATATAACGTGGAGCTGATGGAGGTAAGTAAAAAAATATGGGGCTATAAAAATGAAAACAACCTGAAAAGCAAAACATGGAAAGAAAAAGAGAAAGGAAAAATAATCAATACAAGAGTAAATTATAGAAAAAGTTTAGTATATCTTTGTGCAAACATTTAGAAATGATTGATTATCATTGCACGTGCTCAGAATGTTTCTTTTGCATTTTGTTATTTCTCTCTCCAGCCGTGGCCTTGCTCAGAAACTCGCTTCTGATCATTTTCAGACATACAAGGGTGAAGATTTACTGTTGTACCTTAATAATAACGTACAATTAAACAAATAAAAAATATTTTTGCTGCAGATGTAAAGTGCTGTAAATGCATGTTTAGATGACATATTTAGTCAGAACAAAAACACTGCAGGGAAAATCCATGCCCATATTAAACCTCCGGAGTGGATGAGATGGAGTTCACGGTGACTTTTGTCTCCTGGTTGTAAGCATGTGTGGTGAACCACTGGAATCTCAGCTCGGGTTGCGTTCAAGTGCAGGGTCCACATAGAATGGCTTTCTATCAGCACAGTCCCCACTTTGCTGCAAAGTGAAGTCAAAATAAAGATGTAAAAGATGTGATGATTCCCAGTTCTCTGCCGCATAGATTTTCTAGGTGTCTTCAGTTCATGTGGTTTTAAATGGAGCAATAATAAAAGAGGGTTCCCAGTTCAATGTCCAGCAGAATTCAAGAACAGGCACTCTTCATGCATGAACATACAGTCCATTGAATGTTTCCTATTTCATATTTTAAATTCGTACAACTTATAAACATGGTTTCCGTGAAAGGAGCTCAGCAGAAATGCATCATGGGAATCCTTGAGGCCTGATAAATATTTTGAATTTTGAATCACATTCATGTCTTCTGCTTCCTTGCGTTTTGCAGGCATAAATTCAGTATTTAAATATTACATGCATGCCAATGGAATAATGGTGAAAGCTTCAGAAGGATAATGTATTATTAAAGTCTTTACAGGCAAGTCTGACCACTTAGCGTCCATGCTGACGGCGCGTTCAGGTAGTTATTACAGGCGTAACGTCACATCCTGTGGTCACTGCGACATGAAAATGTAGAGACAGTCAAACACTTTAAAAAGCTTTTTGTCTTTGTCTTCATGGCCAAACTTTTGACCTCCTCCTATCAAATCATTTGAATTGACTGTAAGACACAGCTGTACAGCTTCATAAAGTATCTCTGGTCTTTAGCACCTAATAAGAGCCCAGATTAAAAACAAAACATAGACCTAAAACTTCAGTAAGTTTCCGTCCACTCCAAACCACCTGAAATTTTCTGCTCCTTCAACCTGAAAAACACATTTTTATGGTGATGTGTGTTTAAATACTTAAGTACAGGAACACAAACAAACACACAAGAATACATCCACAAACACACACAGGCATTTGTTGACTACAACTTTGTGTTTACATGTGTCGTCCTTCCTGATACTGATTGAAGTGGATGAACCGAGACTTTTTCCTTCCAGGGAGGATCAGACCTCAGAGAAACTCACAGGGATTTAAAACCTCTCTCTCTCTCTCTCTCTCTCTCTCTCTCACCCCCCCTCTCTGTTCTCTAATCGCTGTGTTGTGGTGGTGATGACGCTTTCTCCTCCTTCTCCTCTCTCAGCTATATATAAGTGTGGATGACTGGCTTGTGTTTCAGACTGAAGGAATGAATTCAAATCCACTGGACGGACAGGACGGAGGGCCGCCATGACCCCCCTGTGGTGACCCCGAAGAAGAGTCCCCCACCTCCCTGCTGGACTGCTCCTTAATGTTTGGCGTGCAGCATCTGCAGGAGAGCTATTGAACACAGGTACAAAGTTTTCACTGATGAAAACTTGTTTTTCTCATTTTTCTCCAAAAAATGCGGCTTTTCTTGTGCAGCATAACCAGGAAAACAAAACGTGGGTCGTCCCCCCCCACCCCGACGGAGGCACCAGCCCTGGGTGTTACAGCACAAGTGTATGTTTTGGTTGTTGCAGGAAAGGGAAGGGGTGGACTGTCATGCCAGGAATGTTGGCCGGTCCTTAACAATACCCTCGGAGAGAGTTTCTCTGATTTAGAAATCAGACGTACAGCAATGCATTTCTCAAGTATAAGAGTTGTGTGTTCATCCAAGCTGCATGCCTGTTGTAACGGAGCCGTTTAGAGGCCTGTTTAGGTGGAGTTTCAGTCATTGAGCAGATGCTCGGACTCATAATAGGTTACAGTAAACAGCCAGGATGACAACACGGGAGGTCACAGATTTGAGAAACGAACAGCGGGATTAAAGCTTGTCTATAAAAAGCTCTTTTCTGCTTACGGGAACGTGTTGTTGCCAATCTGCCCTCCACACACAGGCACTAGTCTGGGGTTAAAAATCTGAAGCTGAAGCCGGGAGTCTTCATGAGCTCACAAGATTTCAGGATGGTTCGTGGAGCCGTGCTGTTAATCTGACCAATAAGATCAGAGAAGTTGTTGTGTTTGCATGAACGGGACGTGTTATAACCGAACGTTGTGGTTTTATTTCCTCAGTTACAGTGAGGAAACTCCACATGTCTAAGGAGGGAGAACTCTGATGAATAATCACAGCTGATTTCAAAATCGGTGGCAACTTTGGTTAGAAATATCTTGTAGAAACATGACAATTTTGAGTTCATATATAAATAAAATCCTGCAGTTGAGAATTCTACCCTGCAAAAATCTATAAAATAACAACGAGTTATTCATATACAGTAATTTGCATTAGCATTTGAAGTAGCCAATCAGCTACTACCTACTTCAAATGGCCAAGCCTTCCTCATCTGTGGCCTTGGAAACAAACCATATTTTTAAATCATTATTCTCATCAGATCTGACTCCATCCCATCCAGCTGGTTTCTCCATCTCAGAGTTTAGTGTGATTCCTGGAGCCTCGGGTTTTCAGATTTGGTGGTTTCTGGCTGTGCAGATTTTGTTTTCAGCCTCCCAATTGAGCAACATGAGTAACAACCACATTCAGTGACCAGGATTATTTGTTGGACTGGTAGTTTTTCCTCTGAATTACATGCTTCATACAGTTTTGTGTGATTGCTGGAAGTCAGATCATCACGTGATGATGATCTGTTAATCATGTGATTAAAACTCCAAAGAACTGGTAGAAGCTTTGTGGAATGTGAGGAATTACTGTCATATTAACATCATCCTGCTTTGAGACTATTTGATCAGTCAAAATGAGAAGAACAAAAACGACACTTTATGAACTTATGATGGATATAATCCATGGAAAATTTAACCGTTCAGAGAGGCCAAACTTCAGGCAGCTCAGGTTCCGCATAACATCTTAACGCTGAAGAGCAACAACCCAAAAACACTAATGGTGATTTTCTTCAGGACATTAACTTTTGAAGATACAGCAAATGAACTAGTAAATTACCAGACTGCAGTCTGAAATGTTTTCAGATCCTGGCTGTTCCTGGTAACATGACTTTGTGACACCAGGCTACTGTTGGAGCAGGTTTATCTGACAGGTGTCGTCCATGAGGGGGGTCAGGCTCCTGCCCCGTGGCCCTTGATTAAGGGATTGGTTTGATTCCCAAAAATCAAACAGGACATTCTTCAGCTTCTCCTGGCATCTCTGACTGTGCTCAACATGTCATCTTCTTTTCCATCTAAAGGCAGCTGCAGGATGGCGCCCTCGCTTCCCTGCCTTGTCTCATCTTCACTTTTGCCACTCATCACCTGATTCAGAATTTTAACCAGCAGAGACCAGCAGGAAGAGACCAGTAGGAAATTTCAAACGCTGCTCAAGTTCACCTCAATTTTCGAAAAGAGACACAGAAAATTGGACCGTCTCTTTCTCGTTTTAGCTCAATAAGCAGGGCTGTCCCACAAGAACCGCAGACATCAACAAAGTCTTATCTTAATCAATGCCAGACTGACCAATGGCTCCAAACTGCTCTGGATAAATAATTCGCTTTGACGCAAAACCAAACTTTAAACATGAATTCCAGTCCTCTCAAGTGGAGACCACTCCCACCACCTTTTATCACCACAGCACACACAGGCTTGGTCCTACTGTGTCTTCTAGGACGACCCAAACTGCAGTCACTTGGGAATTTTTGGGCTTTTGATGAGAACCATTCCCAGAAGTTGGAATTAGACTATGATACCTGATGTGATCTACATGAGAACAAAATCAGTCGCTCCTTAAATGTTGACCAGAATGCTTAGAATGAACACGATTTCTGCACCACCTACAAGACATTATCCATCCATACTACTGTGCATTTACTGCAGCGCTGCAGCACAGCTGGCTTTGTGCAGTGAACTGTTTTCACATATTGAATTCATCAAATTATTCCCAAACATGGAAAACCACGCAGCAACGCAATGAAAAACTTTATTCAGACAAGGGAAAATAATAAGCTTCATTTAAGTTATAAGGTGAAAATATATGGTGAACATAATGGGAGATTGAATGTGTCTGTAAACATATAAAATAAAGATTGTTAACAGTTGAACTAACACAATAATATAGTATAGGGACTGTTTGATATTACAAGAGGGGATTGACTGATACAAACTTGAGAAGAAATAGTGAAATATTTGATTAATTGTTTTATTCTTATACAGATTTGTTGATGTTTTGCTGAAGTTTAAATAATGCAGTGAGTTGACAGCTGTAAAAGATTCTTACAGTTAAAAAGTAAAGACTTTTCTGAAAGTGATGGCCGCTAACAGTGCTAACTACTGCTAATGCTACGTGTATATGGGTTTGAACCTGCATTTACCATCTTGGCTACGTAGGTACCCATTAGACCAGTGTGCTCTCCATTCTGTCACAGCTCATAGACTAAAAGACTCCTCAACTTTAATATGGGTCAGCCGTGTTTTCACTTGTGCAGTTTGCAGATTATGGATTGTGTTAAATGATGGAATTTACATCGTATACTCTCCGTGTGCCCAGAACTCTCAAGTCATTACAACAAAAGTAGCAGAAATTGGTTGAATTTTGGAATTATATTTAGAAATAGTGGAAAAGAAACGGTAAGAATCAAATTTGGGTCATCTGCAAAAGAATGTTTTGTTTCATCATGTTTCATCAGATATACTTCCCTGGTTTAAATAAGATCCTGTGTTCAACCGACAACGTGTGCAAATCCTGACTCAGTTAAATGCAGTCTAGCTGTAGGAAGAAGGTCAGCCTGGTGTTGAGATGCTAGCACATAGCTAGTAATAATTAAAAACTTAAATTGGTGCGTGACACAGAGTGAAACCGAAGTGCAGAGGTCAGGCTGATTGGATGTATGTGGGACGCAGAGGCACAGCCAGCACTGAGACTTCTGGCAGGGAAGCCTGTCATTATGGCCTGAGGTTTCAGCTCTGGTCAGAGGAGGACTAGATGTCGACAGCAAAGCAGTCGTGGGCTATCCAGCTTAAGTCTTCTCACCAAAAACCTGGGTGTCAATGAGCTCCTGCTCTGTGATCTCTGACCTTTGGAAGTTGTGGAAATGACTCACGTCTGTCAAGACAGGGAATGATCAGGAGAAAATCTGTGTGCATGGTCATCAATCAGTCAATAGTTGAGCAGAAATGCAGTCAAGACATTGATAGGTAATTGTGATAATTTTCATATCTAGTGGGAAACTTGGGAAACTAGAATCCAAGAAAATAACTGGTGCGTTCTACAGGCAAGGAATTTTGGCTAAAATGTTAACAGCTGTAAAATAAAAGCTGTTTTACTTTTTTTTTCTCTTTACAATCAGAGGTTGGGCATTTTTTTACCTACTTAAACATGAAAAAAGTGTTTACTCAGAATCACAATGGGAAAGCGTAGGCTGCAGCTGTTATGGAACAAATTTACAGAGCAGAAGTTGTAGATGACCAGTTTTCCATAAAGTCATTACACAGTAAGAACATAAAAACAGTCAGATGGTCAAACGAAGCGACAGAGACTTCTGCAGACGTTCCACATTGTCATTAAAGACTTATATATAATTGGGATAATTGTCTGGACTGCTGAGTCTGTCAACGTGTCAGCATCATTTAGGAGACGTGACGCCATGCTGTCTTAATCCACGCCCAACATCATCTGCATAAATGAAGTTTTCTCTTCTTGACACCTGTAGTCATGTGACTGCTGGAGGTTAAAGGGGAACATATATCACAAAATATTTGATTAATGTTGGCTTCCTTCTCTCGTCCTTTCTCTTTACTCAGGATGATCGACAGCTCTTCCGTTTGAACCCCAGGATGCCTGGAGTGCCAGTGGGCGGGGCATCCTCCTCCCACCACCTCGTACCTGTCGCCCTCATCTGCTCCTGGCTGCTCCTGCTCCTCCATGCTGCTTTCGGACAAAAACCTGCCAAGCTGCCTTTGATTGGCCGGAAGCCCTTCATTGCTGCCTGGAACGCCCCGCTGGACATGTGCACCATCAAGTACAACATCACCACTAACATCGACCGCCTCTTCCACATCCACGGCAGCCCTCGTGCCGAGTGGACGGGCCAAAACGTGACCATATTCTACGCCAATCGACTGGGCTACTACCCTCACTACACGCCGCAGGGCGTGGCCGTGCACGGCGGCCTGCCGCAAAACTGCAGCCTTGACCTCCACCTGTTCAAGGCCTACCAGGACATCAACCACTTCATCCCAGTGGAGGACATCCGTGGGCTGGCCATCATTGACTGGGAGTTCTGGCGGCCTCAGTGGAGCCGTAACTGGCACAAGAAAGATATCTATCGACGCAAGTCGAGAGAGCTGACCGCCAAGGCGTACGCTAATGTGACGGAGTCGCAGGTGGAGGAGCTGGCACGACGGCGCTTTGAGAAGAGCGCCAGGGCGTTCATGCAGAGGACTATTCAGCTAGGGATACTCCTTCGCCCCAACACTCTCTGGGGTTTCTACCTCTACCCTGACTGCCACAATTACAACCTCCATGATCAGAACTACACAGGCTTGTGCCCCCTGCTGGAGAGACTGAGGAACGACGAGCTGCAGTGGCTGTGGAACAGCAGCACGGCGCTCTTCCCATCTGTGGCCATCAGGAAAAGTCACACCAACAGCATCAGCAACCTGCACTTCTCCCGGCACAGAATCCGAGAGTCGCTCCGCGTCGCCTCGCTGACTTCTAAGGAGTATGACCTCCCGACCTACGTGTACCTGAGGCTGGGCTACAGAGACGATGCACTGACCTTCCTCACCACCGTAAGGGCAAGGTTTTGTCACAATAAAGTAGTCTGTTTACCATGAGCTCACTATTAGACATGATTTACACACACCTATTCCGGGAACATAAGGAAAATGTTCATCTGTACAGTCACAAGTCGATTAAACTCATTCAGAGGTTTATCAGTGTCTCTGCACCTTGCAGTGGTAATAACTGATTTGTTTGCACTGACTGATTGATGAGTCCTTTGTTTGCCATTTACTGCCACCTAGTGGAGATCTGTGGAAGCGAAGCTCTGAGTGACACATCCTTTGAAGGAATTTTAATTCCATGACTATCCCTTCAATTTCTTTGTTTATGGGTTTATGACCTGTGTGGGAAAATATTCTTTCAACAGAATATGAACAACATCTTGTGGGTCTTTGTTCTATAGAATAATTTTCTCTGTTCTTATAAAATAGATTTGTCCGAGGTTCAGTTTTATTGTCATTATTGTGCATTACTGCAAGTATGACCAAGTGCTGGTCTGGGATCCAAATCCAGACCACAAGGCCTTCTGATATAATACAAAACAACCAAACCTATAATTACATTTGATCATGAAAGGGATTGGTGTTTATCCAAACTTCAATGATTGGGAAGGTATTTTTATTAGTATTAGTATATTAGTATTTTTGGTTTATATTTTCATTATCACTATTATTTCATATCACTGTTTGGAGCCTCAGGCCTCTGACAGGAAGGTTGTTATTGATTCCTGCGGTATACAGAAACACATTAAAATAATACATACACTGTACTGTATTACCAGAAGTATTCACTCAGCCAGCCAAATAATCAGAATCAGGTGTTCCGATAACTTCCATGACCACAGGTGTATAGAATCAAACACCTTTGCATGCAGACTGCTTTTACAAACATTTGTGAAAGAATGGGTTGCTCTTAGAGTGGAACCGTGATAGGATACCACACCTGTGCCACAAATCCAGTCGTAACATTTCCTCTCTCCTAAATGTTCCACCGTCCACTGTGGGCTGTATTACAAGAAAGTGGAAGTGTGTGGGAACAACAGCAACTCAGCCACGAATTGGTAGCCAGGTAAACTGACGAAGCAAGAGGCCCTCAACACCTTTGGGACGGATTAGAGCGGAGACTGAGAACCAGGTCTTCTTGACCGACATCAGTGTGTGACCTCACAAATGCGCTTCTTGGGGAAAAAAAGTAAATAAATAAATAAACACACTTCTCAAACTAGTGGACATTGAACCCTATGGATTAGGAATGGGATGTTACTGATGTTCATATGTGAATCAAGGCAGGTGAGCGAATACTCATTCTTCCACTATAGTGTATATACAGTACGTACGTGTATGTTTTGATCTGGATCCGGATAGGATATGTGACAAAATAAAACAGTCAGAGTGTTAAAAGTGCGTTTGGTCGCAGAAACTAGAAGTGAAAGAAGGGGTTGCATGAAAGAAACTCTCATTTTGGTGATTTTTTTTCTTCTAATGTTCCTGTGATATTTTGGATCCAACTTTGGGGTCATGTGACATCTATACTTGTGTGCTCTCTGCAGAAAGACCTGATTCATACTATTGGGGAGAGTGCTGCTCTGGGAGCTGCCGGATTTGTCATTTGGGGAGACCTGAACCTGACTTCTTCCAGGGTGGGTGTCTTTTGGCATAAAGTCTTTGCTACCTCCTGATTATCCAAAAGTTAGACTTTCCATTATGTGCTTTTGTTATACTCAGCATAACTGCACCAAAGTGAAGGCCTTCCTGAAGTACCGCCTGGGTCAGTACATCACAAACGTGACTCGAGCCGCCGAGGTCTGCAGCGACTTCCTGTGTCAGGGGAACGGTCGATGCGTCCGACGGGACCCTCTCGCCCGCCACTACCTCCACCTGAGTACCGACAGCTACCGCATCCAACTCTCCATGGAGGGGGAGTTCTCCGTCACCGGGTGGCACTCGCAACACGAGCTGCAGCTGCTGACCGAGAGGTTTCGCTGCCATTGCTACGAAGGCCACGAGGGCGAGAGTTGTGACAGCATCAACAAAGTGAGGGAAGATGACGGGCCGTGGGGGGAGGGGAAGGAGGAAGAGGAGGAAGAGGATGAGCACGAGAGACGGAGGACAGAGTGGGAGGACGAGCAAGGTGAATGGTGGGAGGGGAGGGAGAGCTCGGCATCACGGAGCGGATACAGCCTTCATCTGATGCTCTTCGTCCTCCTGTTGAACTTGTCTATATTCAGGACCTCCGTATGACGGTGCAGGAGTTTGGATTGAAAATGGAGACATCCTGGTCTTTTTGCTGGATTTGTACTCAGAACATTACTGTACCAACAAATGCTGTTTACTCTTATTGATACTTTCTATTCATGCATTCCTTCGATCAACTTGACAAACATGAATCGAACTAACAATAGCAGCTTCTATTGGAACCTCAAATATTGGTCGGAGTGACTCCGTTCAGGAGGAGAGCTGTTAGTGAGCTGTGGTGACGGAGACGACTCCAAAGCATATCGATGTGTGTTTCAGAGGATACTAGAGCCAGATATAAGTCACTTGTACTTATGAATGTGATCAAATGTGATCTGAGCAAACAGAGTGGATTAGAAAATAAGGTTTGTAATGTGAACAAAGTCAAAGAGCAGCTGAACGCAAAGAAGACAAAAATCTTCATGCCAGATCAGCTCGACTGTCAGGAGGCATTCATTTAGATGATCTGACCACCTCTCCAAAAGTTTGGTGCTGTACTTAGAAACAATGGTGCCTTGAGCTAAATGCTAATGTCAGCATGGTGACACAGTGTTAGCATGCTAATGTAAAGCAGGTTTTGTGTAGTGTTCATGACATGTTAACCAGTTAGTTTGGCCAGTTTACATGCTTACATTTGCTATCTGGTGTCAAACATAACACGAAGAGGAGAAGCTGATGGTAATAATGTCAGCCTCGCAGTTGACCCTACAAGAAAGGTCATGGGGTCATCCACTGGGAATCCCGAATGTGCACAGAAAGACAAAAAGGTATTCAAACAGGGGAACATCATCTGATCGACGTATAGATGATTAAAACGGCTCCTATAGGAGGAATGTGACGGCACTTTAAAGGGCAGCGTTTTGACGTGTTGATGGAGGTTTGGTTCAACCAGGTGAATGCTGGGTAAACTCTGCCACAAATCTGCACTGCCTTCTTTGCCATCAACTGCATTAGTTCTTTCAGGAATGTGGATTAGTGGATGGAATGAGTGGGTCATCCTTGACAAAGAAAAAGGTTTGACTGATCATCCACCGTCGCTGCTGAGCCGAGGATTGGATTAGAGGAATCACGGTCGGTCAAATCACCGTAAAATATGACTCTAGTGATCCCTGGGTTTGGAGAAAACAGCATTTAATGAAAATCATAGGTGTTGAAGATAATCGTTAACGTTTGACGTTTAGTTGGTGCTGTTTCTGAAGACATCAGATGTCAGATCAGAATTGCTGCATTTGGTTTATTTGCAGTGGAATGAAACTTGTTTTATTCTCAGCAATAAGCTGTTATTATACTTGACATTATATTGAATATCAATTGTCTATTATTTGTACTGTTGTTTATGTTGTACTCTTGAAATAGTGGTTGCAAAGAAACACCTCATACATGAGTCTGTTTCTCTGTCCAGAGGAATCAAATCAAACATTGAACTTTTGATATCTTGCAGACCAAACAGTTGTGTCTTTGTCTTTGAAGCTAATAGAAACACATTGTTTCTATGACACAATATTGAACAGGATGAAAAAAAGAGTCCTACCCAACTGAAAACAAGACTCAGCAGATCTCTGTGTTTCTGGGAATATATATAAGTCGGTACAATAATTATAGTTTTAAAGTACGTTCCAAAACATTACCGAAAACGGAGATCTCACCTCAAGGAACTGTTTGCCTAAAAAATAACATGTCAGTTACTCTTTGTTGTACTGAAAATGGGGGAAATTTGGACAAAATTAATTTGTCTGAAAAAATTATGTACAAATATTTATGTTTCTGGAGCTTCACAAAAAGCAGCTCTCATTCTTCTAAACAAATGAAGAGCATGGACAACAAACAAACAAACACGTATACATTATATTACTTCATGCTACTCATCGAAAATATTCTAAATCCCCAGAAATGGGTGAAATTTACATTTTTCATCTGAACATTGCACACATGAATATGTTGTTGACATTTGTTCAAACGTAGGTTAGATATACCATCATGTGGAACATCAAATTTACATGTATGACTTGAATACGATATTGAATAAACATTTTAACATGAGAATAATGTCGCGTTATAAGTAGACTATTCATTTATTTTTCTAATTTTCATTAATATCTACAGTAACTTCTAATGGTGATTCTAACTTTCCCCTCGAGAAAGTCAGACCACATCCAGAGCAGCATTGGACCTGAGACCCGGGTCAGACTGGGCCGTCTTTTAGAATGTCAATGCCTAACAGCTCAGACTTTCTGGTCTGAACATGCAGCATCTGTCATGTCTTTTTCACACTCATCCTGGTCTAAACTGAATCAGTATTTTCATCTCAGACGGGCCTGCATTCTGCAGTTCAGGTCAGAAGAACTGGATTTCACTCGTCACTACATCCTGCACTTTAAGTGTTCTGTCTTTCAAGATTGTAAACCAAATATGCAACAGGAACTATGCAACTCCTCACAAATATCTGAATGTAAATGCACTGCAAATAAAGTGTTTTCTTCAGTGCACCTGTGTTTCTTATTCTCTTTAACAGTTTGAGTCCTGTTCTATGTGTGTTTCCTCTCACCTGGAAAAACATGTAGCTGAGTTGATTGGCTCCAAATTGTTCACAGGTGTGATTGTGATCGTGTGTGTGTGTGTGTGTGTGTGTGTGTGTGTGTGTGTGTGTGTGTGTGTGTGTGTGTGTGTGTCTAAACACACACATACATCTACTAAATACATAAATGTCCCAGATCGCTAAAAGCCCCAATGCAATGCAGACCGTTATAGGATAGTGAACACACAACTCCAGCTGACAGGTTTGTCGGTCTTTCATATAGGGTGTGGGAAAAACTCTCAGACAGTCACTGAACACCACGATCCACACTCCAAGATCAATCACCTCTATTGATGATGTCATTTTCAAATTGACTGGTCAGTAGGCATTGCCTTTACATCCGACATAACCTGCTTTGGACCAGGTTAGAGTTGGTCCAGAGAGTTGTTGATAACCTAAGAGATCAGGGAAGAAGCAGATAGAGCAGAAAGTCAATGAACAGATTCCTATTGCACTAGACTGGTAGTCCAGCCACAGTTTAAAAACCAAAAACACACCTGAGCCCTCAGGTGTTCCGGTTTAGTTTAGCAATGGTCCAGCAGAGTGAGTAAAGAGAGATGAATCATACAGGAAATTACACAACTTCAGTCGTCAGGAAAGTGACTGACAGTCCACCTCTGTGTTTTGACAGGACTCCCGTCGGTGGACACACTATTTTTACAAGTGATTTGTGTGTCTTTACAGGAAGTGTCTTGTGTTTGTTCATTGTCTTTCAGATGGAGCTGATGAGCACTGCAATAGAATCCCCATCTCTGGCAGCTTCCGGTGTTGTTAATGTAGGGAGGAAGAAAAGGACGATGACAAGTTAACCACAGTTCTTTGAAACACATTCACTGGTTTGACTGGTTTATTCCAGTCATAACAGTAAATATTTTGAAATACTGACTGAACTGAACTCACTGAACTGATGACTGAGCATATTTCCTGCCAGACAATCTGTGCTCCCAGGAATTGAGAGCTCTGATCAAGAGCAGCCTTGAACGTATTAAAGTTATTTTGGCAATTGTGTTCTTTATGCAAGGAAGAGACAATAAGTCGATAAGTCAGCATCCAAAGTTGGTACACCATTATCCAGATATCTACCACCACAGAAAGTTCACTATACCTCAAGACCCTCAAAAGCAAAACCACAACCAGGTGTGCATTGTGACAACTTGAGACACTTTGACAAGTGAGGTCTTATGCAACTTCTGCCGAAAGGATGTGTCAAGGTGGACATGTCAGAAATGTCATGTTTTCCTGTGTCTGAATGCAAACCAGGCATTCTTTGCTTCATACAGCTAGAAGTAAGGTGGCTCTAATGCTCAAAAAGCATTTGTGCTCTTGCAAAACCAGGTGTGTCGAAATTAAATGTTGAGAAATGAAACTCTGTGAGAGCTGAACTAAGATATTTTCAAGAGAGGATATTTTATTTGCCCTTGTGTTTACAAAGTTACTTCAAAGATAGTAAGAGTGTGGGTCTTGTGTGGAAATAAAGTGTATTTAATGCCTAATGTCATTTTCTTTGTTGATTTCTTGAGAAATATTTGACATTTTCAGCAGTTTGCTGTATTTGCATAAATTTTTGTTATATTACCATCAAATGATTCTCGACCACTAAATAACAAGTACAATAATAAGTACAAATTTATTATGCAAGAATTTAGACAATTATAACTGCAATCTCTACTTTAACAAAACAATGTCTTTAGCGAGACTACATCAGCAGTTTATATATTTAAAAACAAGCAAATTTACCTTGAAAAATTCTGAGTTCTATTTGTATTTGTGCTCTAAAAATATGCATACTTAACAGAAGAGCAGAAACTGAGGAAGTATTGAAGAAAATCAGATTAAAAAGGGAATTTAACATTAGATTTTAAATACTGTAAGACATTCTTTTGAAGCAGGGTTCATGTCTTCTTCTTGGGTCTCAAATTCAATTAGACAAGCTACAGTATACCTGAAGGGTTTACTCAGTGACAGTGTCCCACAGCAAAGAATCCAAAGGCCAACTATGTGACCAAAACAGTATGACAAGAATCAGAAGGTTCAAAACAATCTAGAAGCAACATGTCTGAATCTGTCACCTGTCAATGACAATGAATGAATGAATGAATGAATGAATATCTGTTTTGCACCATCATAACTTCAATAAATACACATTTAATAATAAATGTTATTTTATTATTATTATTATATTTTTAAATGAGGTATGTTTGTATTCATTTTTTAATTTCAGTTTCTTCATTTTTCAGTTGGTGCCAGTTCAGCCTTTATTTTCATTTTTGGGGTGGTTTAAGTGAGTAGTAAACACAAATAGTGTCGTCTCCTCTCATGGTAGAGTTACAGATCTCATTCTAGATTATCAGTAAAGCAGCACCCAACATCCATTACATGTGAATGAACCTCATTATGCTGATGCGTCTGTCTGCGACATGCTGTTATCTGCTATCTGTTGTCTCCATCTGTGTTACCTGATGGGAAAGAATTTGGGGCAGCAGTGGTCATCCAATGATCGCAGGATTGGCAGTTCAATTCCCCATCCCGTCTAGACATTTGTCGCTGTGTCCATGGGCAAGACACTTTACCCTCCTTGCCTCAAGCAATGGACTTGCTGGTGTGTGAATGTGTGTGAACGTTCCTGTGGTGGTCTCAGGGGCTGTTGGGGCATAATGGCTGCAACATTTCCGTCAGTCTGCCCCAGGGCTACACATATGTAGTTTACCATCACCAAGTACGAATGATGAATGAATGAATAATGGATCCACTGTAACAAGCGACTTTGAATGTCTAGAAAAGTGCTATGTAAATCTAATCCATTATTATTATTACTATTATTATTTAAAATCTGTTTAATTTCTGTAAGTTTCATTCATTCTTTCATTCATTCATTTTTTTCTGCTTATCCAGGTCATTGTGACAGCAAAAAGTTCAAATCTTCCTCTCCCAACCCACCTACTCCAGGTCTCCTGGGGGTATCCCAGGACATTTCCAATCCTTCTGGGGGATATGCCACCCAATCGCACAAACCACCTCATCTGATTCCCTTCTATGTGGTTGATCCTTAAAGATCCCCATATGAATGGCTGAGTTCCTCACCATATCTCTAAAACTGAGCCCAGACACCCTGAGGGGGAAATTCATTTCAGCATTCTTTTTCTTTTTAGTCAACATTAACCAAAGCTTGTGACCTCAGGTGAGAGTAGGAATGTAGATTGACCAGGAAATAGAGAGAGAGAGAGAGAGAGAGAGAGACTTTTGATTTTTAAAATCATATTTATTCGTGAAGTTGATATTACAAGATAGTCACGTTAACATCCAAGAGAGATTCACTCAAACATGAATACACGTCATTCATAAATCATTTATAGCTCTTAAAATCGATTCTGATTCTTGTTTGACACATTCTTCTTAAAATGGCTTCGAACCTTCAACCTTTTCCTTCCTGCTTACATAAGTAAATATCTTTGCTTGGCCCAGAACACAGTTTAGAGAGAGAAAGAGGAAGGATCATATGCATATTTGTATGTATATTAGTGATATATATAGATATGGATGTAGATATGTACTGTAGATTTACACACACACACACACACACACACACACACACACACACACACACACACACACACACACACACTAACACACACACACATATGTACATAAATGCAACAGTTCAGTCCATTGCCTAGTAAAGCTGACCAAGTCCAAATATTCTCTATACTGTATATTTTTTGTGTCCATCCTTGGATAAGAAAACTGTACCACTGTATGTTTCTATTTAATTTATTTGAAAGGGACAGTGTACAGTTCAAACATAAACGTTGTCACTTAGCTTCAAGCTAATTCACATCTGCAGTCTCTTGGCAGGTCACATTAAAAATACAAGACAACAACAAAACAGTTAAAACAACTTACTAATATAATCAGAACATAATAACCACAACAGCGACACACTCCTGCTTGTAACCCCCCCATCCCTCCCATGCCCACTCCCTCACCCACCCACCCACACACACACAAAAGGGCGTCCTGAGGACCAAGTTAGTGTTTACAAAGCTGAACAGCTTTTAACTAAATTTGTTAGGTGGGATTTGAAGATACTGAGAGAGATTCAGCTCCTTACAACATCAGAAAAAGCGTTCCACTGATTTGTGGCTCTTACAGAAAAAGACAAGTTCCAATGCGGCAAAATGGTTTGGTACAAACTCGTATGGAGGATATTCTATTGTATTTAGCTTCATCAAGGCATTTAGGAGCTAGCTTGTCCTCACACCAGGTTGTCCATATCTAAAAGGGAATACCTCAGGCCTGCCACTCATTCCAACCTGACAAGTTCCTGCACGTGTTCCGACTGTAATTGAGGCTCCTGCGAAAGCAGATATAAGGAGAAGCTGTTCAGGCTCAGAGAAGAGAGTGAGATAATTTTACAACTCCCAAACTTTGTATGCAAGACAGCAGGTAGGTGGACCTACAGATCAAGTTAGTATGCTTTATTATTATGTCATTTAATATGTGAAAAAGTTCACTGCTAGTATCTGAAGGTTTAATCTGAACATTTATGGGCTCCATTTCACCAGCAACTGTGACACAATTTTTAATAATGTTTAATTTTAATTTCTGACTTCAACAATGCCATCAATTGAACATAAGAGTCTTGTACTTTTGTATGTCTTGTTGTTCAGCATGTTTCTGACAGATTTTTAACTGATCTCTAGGTCAATAAACCCAATGAACCCAATGAATTGTGTTGTGGTTTGCCAGTGGAGTTAGTTAGTGTGTGATTTGATATGGATGGCTGTGGATCAGTTTGTTATTGCTTACTTACAGTACGAATGCCAGTGCTGTATGAATGTTTGCGTGAATGGATGAATGTTGGCTACTGCTGTAGTCCATCAGTCTGGAAAGGTGCTACTTAAATAAGAATGGTCTATCAACAGTTAGGTATTTATATGTAATATTCGTAACAGTGATCTAACTTTAAGGTAAACTTGTGAAGGCACCACATTAAAGACAGACTGACAGAGAGTTGGACCCTAATGGGCGTATTCCATCTGAAATCTGGTACATTTTCAGGGAGGTTAGAGATAGCGACAAGACCAACACAACAAAGCAATACTACTAGAAAATGTTTGCATTTAAAATTCAAGCGAAGCCCGGAAAAGTAAGCAGACAAAATTAAGATAAAGGGAGTTAAAACATGAGAAAACTCTCCATCCTCAAACCCTGATGCAGCCCAAGGCCTCACTGACAACGACCCAGTACATTTCCAGTCTTGGTTGTTCTCAGAACTTTTGACACCACTGCCCTCATTTGGTTGTATTGATGTTAATTTCGATGTCAAGAACAGACAGAATATAAGTACATATGCTTGTAAAGTGAGTGGAGTGTGAGTGGACAGCCTGTAAGAGCACGTCTGATGCTTTAGACTAAAGACTTAAGCTGCACTGATCAATCTACTATGAGGTATTAACAGTGAGTGATATTACTCTGAGTAACATGAAAGATCTTTCTCCATCTCTGCAGATATTAGCCAAGTTTGCTGAAGTTGGTAAATCAGCCCTTTGTCTTCATCTGATTAAAAAGACATAAATCTTTACTGCAATCACAATCTGGTACTGACTCAAATGAAAAACCTTCCAACTTCATGTAATAGCTTGAAGTGAAGGTCTAATTTGCTGAATCATTAAAAAAAAAAAAAAAAGGAAACAAAGCCATGCATGCCATTGACAAAATGAAATACAAAATCAAAAGAAAAGTAAAAAATATAACTGTTTATAAATAGATAAATAGATTTAGATTGAGGAACTGATCTCCTCTTTCTATTGTACAGATGATAGTGCAAATCCGAGGCAAGATGCTTGATTCAAATCAGCCAATCTTCTACATCTTCACAATTTTGGCTCTGCTGTGGTTGGTTCAGGCCTTACCGAGTACAGATCCTCCCATCCGTTCCAACATCCCCTTCGCCTTTATGTGGAATGCTCCAACTGAGCTGTGTGACATTCGCTTCGGCATACCCCTCGACCTTTCCTACTTCGATTTTGTCACCAGTACACTGAAGACAGCGACCAACCAAAGCATCTCCATGTTCTACACTGACCGTTTTGGCATCTTTCCCTATGTGAATGAAGAGACTGGTATGATGTACGATGACGGCCTGCCTCAGCTGATTGATATGTACGAGCACCGTGAGCTGGCAGAGGATGACATTGAGTACTATATCCCTGCTAACCAACCAGGCCTTGCTGTGCTTGACTTTGAGGAGTGGAGGCCACAGTGGGACCGAAACTGGGGCAGCAAAGATATCTATCGACAGATTTCTATTGCAGTTGTACAAAAGAAGAATCCCTTGTTGTCCGAACAAGAGGCAGAGGACTTGGCGAAGATTGTGTTCGAACGTGCAGCCAAGAGGTACTTCGTTCGATCCATACGCATTGGCAAGAGATTGCGTCCCAAACGACTCTGGGGTTACTACCTGTACCCCGACTGCTACAACTATGACTACAACCAGGACATTGTGGGCTTCACTGGAGAGTGTCCGTATATTGAGAAAATCAGGAACGATGAACTGCAGTGGCTCTGGAATGAGTCCACAGCACTTTTTCCATCAATTTACCTTGAGCTGGTGCTGAAAGACACTCAACAAGCTCGATTGTATGTTCGGAATCGCCTGGAGGAGGCCATGAGGTCTTCAGTAATACACAATGGATCATTTTCTATTCCTATGTATGCTTTTGTTCGTCCGGTGTACAAGGACAGCACTGACAACTACATGTCAGAGGTAAGACACACCTGCTCCACTGTTCTCTCTCAATCAGACCTTATATATAACATTTTTTAGGCTCTATGAAATTGAATAGGAATATCTACTTGCTAGCATGTGTTTATAGTTCCACTTGAGAACTTGGGGAGTGCTGGGGTGTAAACCGCAGGTAACCATGGAACCAATACTGGTGCTTTAAGCTGAACTTCAGGGCAAAAGGCCGATTTTACCTGTCTTGACAACCAGAGGTGGTAACTGAGTCAATACAAGTTTTACTAATTTTTAGGATTTTGTTATCCGATTCCAGCTGGCAGTGAGCGTGAGGCAGGAGTACTTCCTGGACAAGTCGCCAGCTCATCGTAGGGCAATGACATGTCTTTTGAAAAAGCTTATTTACAAGAATAATCTCAGTCAGGAGGTGAAATCAGCTCTCCGTCTTTAATTGATCAGCTCAAATTAAGTTGTTTCCTTCTCTGTCTTCTTTTTTTTTGTCTCTCTGGTCCGTTTGGCAGTTCGATCTCGTCAACACTATTGGAGAAGCTGCTGCTCTCGGCGCCGCCGGCATTATTTCCTGGGGAGACATGAACGTCACCAGCACGGATGTAGGCTCTGACATCACTCTCAGGTTTTCTGAAAATCATAGCAATATGTTAGCAGTGATTGTCTAATAAGTGTCAAATCTTGTAGGACACCTGCTATGATGCTCGTCAGCACCTGGATCAGGTCATGAATCCGTACATAGTCAATGTCTCCAAGGCAACAAAACTCTGCAGTGAGGCACTCTGCCAGAGCCAAGGCCGCTGTGTGAGGAAACAATGGGACATGGACGTCTTCCTCCACCTGGACCCCATGCGTTACCAGATCCATCGGCAGCACCATCATGGTCCTTGGACTGTGACTGGAAGCCTCTCACAGTTTGACATCGACTGGTTTGACAGCCACTTTGACTGCATGTGCTACAGCCAGACGCCATGCAGATCAGTGATGACAATCAACACCGTTGATGGATGTTTGCTGAAGGACGGTGGCACTGACAGATCTCGCCCCCTGCTGGTGATGATACTGCTCTGCCTGATGTGTGCTGTGCTGTGAATATAAAAACACAAAACAATATTGTTACTGTATAAGATGTCTGATTGGGGGGAGTCAGAAGATAAGTTCCAAAGTTGTTGCAGTTTATTATAATTTTTTATGTTATAGTTGTTTATCTGTTTTACCTGCCTTTCCATTAATTTAGTTTAGCCAGTTTTCTCAGTCTCATTTTCACTTTTTAGAAGTTGCCATCCTGTTCAGTCTTCTCTCTCTGCCATGTCTTCAAGCCTTATCTACCAGCCAATCAGCTACGAGCCTGCTCATTCTTCTGCAAACCTGTGGTTTGTTTCTGATTTACGTGAATATTTATTCCACCCAGTTTTACTTTGTCTTTGCCAGGCTTTCTATCGCATATTTGAATGTTTTTGGACTACTTGGATTATGACCTGTGCCTGTTTCCTGATTGTACCTCAGCCTTACGTCTCTGCACCTCTGCCTGGAATCTGAGCATTCCAGATGGTCTCTCAAGACACCTTTGTGATTAGAAATGCCACATTGACTACCATTAAAATCTCATTTTTAATCTGCCGGCCATGTAATCTGTAATGTAAGCGTTTCATTGTGAAGATAATGAGTGATATTTGACATTTTTATTGTATCCCACCAGGTTCTGCTTTTTTCCATTGTAGGCTGATGCATGAATGTCTTGATTTTGGAGCCATGTGACTACCAGGGAAGAGCGTTTTTGGGGCATGTGCTAGGGTTACAAGCACATACCCCATCTCTTCTGGGAACACCCTCTCTTGGTAGGTTTTAGAGGACTCCCCCTCAGGATGGACTGATTTCCACTCGACCTCCAGGAGATTCAAGTCTCAGGCTAGAAGTCAGGAAAGCCTTGAATTAAATCCTATGGCATACATAATATGTGCAGCAATTCAAACCTGATGTAACGTATTATGCATTAAAGACAACACAACAGAAAACATAACTTTTAAAAAAATGTATTATTCAGAGATCAAGTATTAATCAGCATTTTGGGACATTTTTGTAGCTGAAGGTTTGTCCAGTTCTCCAGTTCCAGATCATGAACAGCCTGGAGTGCCACTTCTTTTCCTTCTGGATTTGGGCTTCAACTTCCTCCAACTGGAAGATCAAGGTCTTCTTGTTTTCCAACTCCTGCGCTTTCTAAAGCAGAGTGGTCTTCAGATACTCTGTCTCTGGGAGGAGGAATGAACTTCCTCCTTCCAGTGGGTCTGATGCCAGTGAGCCGCGGAGCCACGCAGACACAGGGAGAACATGCAAACTCCACACAGAGTGTCGTGGTTTGCTATAGGACCCAAATGCACAGACGTCAGGTAAAAGGGAACAACGAATGTGATGAGATGGACCAGATGATCAGGCTGAACAGGTGAATCGGCAGGAGAAGAGAAGGCAGGAAGGCGGCTGGGATGGTAAGAGCCAAAACGGGCAGCAGACCGGAACTGGAACACGGAGAGAACAAAGTTATCAAAAAGTCAAGTTGCGAGTTCAAGAGAGAGCCAAGGTGCAGATACTGACAAGCAGTACAAACGAACTGGCGATGAATGGTGGAAAGCTGGTCCTCATGAAGGTCTGGAGATTGGTGATTAGTCACAGGTGTGCTGCTCTGCTGCCAGGAACAGCCACACCCAGGTAGGCGGAAACTATGAGGGACTCAGAAGAGGGAGAGACAGAAAGAAGCAACTGCAAATCCTGACACAGAGTGGGACTCGAACCCGGAACCGCCTTGCTGTGCGGCAACAGCGCTACCCACTGCGGCACTGTGCCGTTCCTACCCTGATTGTCATTCCACATAATAAATTACTTTAATGCTTGATTTTAGTATCACTACAAGAATCATCATTGTGAATGGGTAGCAGTAGAAGATTCTACTGGTCACCACACCATCTGAGACTCCCTCCTCTCTCGGATGTTATTTATTTCATCTATCTTTCACCATTTAATTGTCATTTATTTGTTTATATACTTATTTCTTGATTGGTTCTATTGAACAGGTCCAGGCCTCAATGAAGACATAGATTTTTGACCATTTTTGTAACTTGAGGAATTATTCTTATTGCATTGATTTTGATATTTATATCGTAAATTATAATTAAGCTTGTCCCTCTGCATGTGTCGGAGGTTGAAATAAGATCTCAAATGAAGAACTAAGAAATAAATGTGAACAAGAGAACATGGGAACTATATGAGAAGGAGATGGAGGTGAATAGGGCATGTCCTCAAAAAGATGGCTATGTGAGAACAGCACTGTATTGGACACCAGGGGGGCAGAGAAAACGGGCAGGCAAAAAGATTCCTGGTGTAGAACAGTGGCGGGAGAGATGAAAGTAATGGGACATACATTCTTGCCCAAAACAGGCAAGAGTGGAGGTCTTTTGTTACTGTCCTACAAGTCAGTTTGACATTAAAGACAGTGAGAAGACGAAAAAGAATAAGCCATCTTGCCAGAAACCTGGGATCTTTTTCGTCACAAATTTTGAATCTTCCAAATACATAATTGTGTTGCAATTTCACGCACATGCCCCTTTCATGTGAAAAGAACAAACCCCAGGTACACATCAAAACCAAAGCCTGGAATTTTATATACTGCATGCATTATCAGAACATCAGTCAAAATCGACTAAAGCTTGAAGAATAATCAGAAATTTCTAGGAGGTATGAAACCATGTAATTGATGTCACTTTATCTTGAATACAAATACATATTCGTACTTGCATTTTCACACAAGGCACATTTTCTTTCATGCAAAAACACAAATCATTGCCTGCCATCCTTACGATCGCACCTAAGCCAAACTTATGTCAGTCATCTGCAATAAGGCATTCGGCCATACTAGAAACAAAAGATATTACATGAAATATCTCCTGAAACCAAAAATTGATAAATAACACAATACAGTAGAAAACATTAAAAACAACAATTTTGAGACATTGGATTTAGAATGGGAGCCTTTTAATCTCTAAATGATCATGTAAAATAAAGTATTTCAATGCTTTTCAATTGACCAAAATGGCCATAATAGAGCCAAGTGGTACAACAGATTTACACAGTGTATTATTGATATATTGAATATGCTGAAGTTGAAAATGATAAAATCACCAAAAAAAAATCTAGAGCCTTGGGAAATTTCATTCCATTTGCATTAGCACATCTATAGTTGACCAAAAAAAGAACGTGAAGTAGACACACGTGGCCAGCATGGAAGTGAGAGGATTAATTGTGCATTTGTTAGAATGCACGTCCACTTTTTGCTAAATATTTGTATTCCTAATGCATGCATGCTGCGTGCTAGTGTGTAGTCTAGCAGATATTGTGTCAAATGTCTGTTTATTTGCTTGGGTGGAATGGGAAATAACTATTTGGATTAGGTTACTGACCTCTAAGCAAAGCTTGTTTGTGCAAGAACTTCAACTGATCTTCTGTTTCTTTTTCACATATAGGAGTGCAAAACAAAATGAGGCTTTGTTTTAATCAATGTATCATTGTAATGCTTGCAATGTTTACTCTTGTTGAGGCATTAGACTACAAAACAGATCCTCCAATCCATGCCGGCAATCACTTTGCCTTTATGTGGAATGCTCCAACTGAGCTCTGTGAATCCCGATTCAACTTGCCCCTCAACCTTACCTACTTTGACTATATCGCAAGCCCATTGAGGACAGCAGTCAACCAAACCCTCTCGATGTTCTTCGTTGATCATTTCGGTACACATCCCTACGTGGAGTTTGACAAAAATCTAAGCATAACTCATATTTTTCATGGTGTCCTACCTCAGCTGATAAACATGACTGAGCACCTTGTGCTGGCAGCGAGTGAAATTGACAATTATATCCCTCCTAACCATGCAGGCCTTGCTGTGCTTGACTTTGAGGAGTGGAGGCCACAGTGGGACAGAAACTGGAGACCAAGAGATGTTTATCGAAGGCTGTCTATAGAATATGTTTACAAAAGGTACAGTTCGTTGTCTGAAACAGAGGCAACGGAAATAGCGATGGATGAGTTTGATCAAGCAGCCAAGACTTACTTTATTGAATCGATGCGCCTTGGTAAGAGACTTCGTCCCAATCGACTCTGGGGTTACTATCTGTTCCCCGACTGCTACAATTATCGATACAAGGATCCAAAAAATTTTGAAAGCTTCACTGGAGAATGCCCGGACGTCGAGAAGTTGAGGAACAATAACCTGAAGTGGCTCTGGATTGAGTCCACAGCAATTTATCCATCAATCTACCTAAGCTGGTGCTGAAAGACACCAAACAAGCTCGAATGTATGTTCAGAATTGCCTGGAGGAGGCCATGAGGTCTTCAGACTTGATGAGAGAAACTTGTCTATCCCTGCGTATGCCTTCGTTCGTCCGGTGTACAAGGACTACCGTGACATCTACATGTCAGAGGTAAGACACATTTGCACCACTGTTCTCTCTGTCAGACCTAACATATAACTGGGTTTTTTTTACCCTATGAGTTTGAATAGCAATACCAGATTGGCTAGCATGTGTTTGTAGTTCCACATGGGAATATGGGGAGTACTGGGGTGTAAACTGCAGAAATAATACTGGTGCTTTAAGCTGGACTTAAAGCACCAGTATTGTTTCCACGGTTGCCTAGAGGCCGATTTTACCTGTCTTGACAACCAGAAGCGGTAACGGATTCAGCACCAGATTTAATATCTGGTTAGAATTTTAAAGCTTCCATAGGGGAAAACAAGTTTCAGGCTAACCCTAACATTAAAGAATTTAATCTAGCCATGAGTCAAATACACATAGTAAAGTAATAAATGGGAAACAACCAAATTAATTTTAGAGAGTTAAGTGATAATTGGACATCAGGTTGTTGTTGGTCAAACTAAAAAAAAAACATGAGTAGTCTTGTGTTCATATATTTTAAGTCATCTGAAAAAGCTAATTTAGGAGAAGAACCTCAGTCAGGAGGTGAAATCTGCTCTCCATCTTGTTGAGTCAATCAGCTCAACTGAAGTTGCTTTCCTGCTCTAATCGTCAGTTTTTGGTCTGTCTGTTTCGTTTGGCAGTTTGATCTCGTCAACACTATCGGAGAAGCTGCTTCTCTTGGCACCGCTGGCGTTGTTTCCTGGATAGACATGAATATCGCTCATTCAGAGGTAAGATCCAACATCACTGACATCAGGTTTTCTGAACATCATAACAATATGTTACAACGTGTCACTGTCTTTTTATCAAATCCTGTAGGACTCCTGCAATGATGCTCGACGGTACCTGGATGAGATTATGAATCCGTACACACTCAATGTCTCCACGGCAGTGCAGTGCAAATCTGCAGTGAACCGATCTGCCAGAACCAAAGCCGCTGTTCAAGGAAAATAAGGGACTCGGACACCTACCTCAACCTGAACGAAACGGAATACCAGATCCATCGGGGGCCCACAAATGATACCTGGGATGTGAGTGGGAAGCTCCCACAGTTTTACATCGACTGGTTTGACAGCAACTTTGACTGCATGAGCTACCCCAAGAAGCCATGCAGATTGATTGCTGCAGCTTCAGGGCGCAGTTTAGTCGCTAACAGATCTATCCTCCTCCTGCTAATGATGCTGATCTTGTATGTTGTGCTGTTCCACTAAAAGCTCAAATTTCTCTTCATAATATTAAGTGCGGGCGGCACGGTGGCGCAGTGGGTAGCACTGTCGCCGCACAGCAAGGCGTTTCCGGGTTCGCGTCCCACTCTGTGTGGAGTTTGCTTGTTCTCCCCGTGTCTGCATGGGTCTTCTCCGGTTTCTCCGGCTTCCTCCCACCCCAAAAAGCATCAATTTAGGTAAACTGGGCTGTCCCAAATTGACCGAAGGTGTGAGTGTCAATGCTTGTCTATGTGTGTGTCTATGTGTGTGTCTATGTGGGTGTCTATGTGTGTGTCTATGTGTGTGTCTATGTGGGTGTCTATGTGTGGCTCCGTGGTGCATTGAGAGTGGCAGGCAGCTCCTGCTTGGTGCGCTCCAAATGAGCAACTTGTAAGGGGGACGGCGCCTTGCTGAAGGGCGCCTCGACAGTGCTCCGAAGGTCATCTGACACCTCCCACTGTCAGCTCACCGTCACCAGTCCTCTCTGGAAACTAAATTGTCAGTCTTTATTAGAATTTCCTATTGTGAGACAGAGAGGGAAGTGCTGCACCTCTGTGAGTTAAGGGGGAAGGCAAAAGGAGACAGGGTGAGAGAACATAAACAAGGTAGTGGATAGACAGGCAGTGCTGTTGGAGTGAAAAAGGTTTAGGCTGTTTTATTCTATCTTAGAACTGATATCTCAACACCAATGTTACAATTTGTTATCCATTTCAAGGGTTGTTTCTGGACAATTTTATGGTCTACTCAGCATTCCTTTCCTTTCCACTTTCGTAGCAGTCATAACATCTTGCATGTGCTCAGTTACTGCACAAAGGTTACAGTGACATTTGTTTCACAGGCATGACAACATGAAGTTTAATTCGCTGTAACAATGTAGTCCTTTAACCATCATTCACGTCAGAAACATAACCTTGCAAAATCATGTTTTTAAATGCTTTTTTAAAGGCAGTTAGAGTTCCCACACTCCTAATTTCATTATCCAGTTTATTCCAATGTTTGACACCAGTGAACGATAATGAAAATGTTTTTAATGTTCTTGCTTTCTTCTGTAAAAATGCTGTGTTTGTTTTCTCTTAGTTGGTAATTGGCTTCATTTATCTGTATTTGTGATTGTATATTTTGAGGTAAATAGTTATTGGCTGCTTTATACATAAGTTGTACAATTTTATAAAGCCCATTCTTCTTCAGCTGTTGAGCTCGTTCAGCAATATCAGCATTCTTTTTGGTGAGATTCTCATCGATGTAGACGTCTTTTCCTTTCAGTTTAGGGCCTTGTTTCAGAGGAGCAATTTTGAACTTGCTGTTGTAGAACTTTATCAGTACTGCAGGTGGTCTCCTACCTCCAGATGGTAGTGGGTAACATGTCTCAATCTAGTCCGGCACGATATTAATCTCCAGGTCCCTCAGTTGAGTAATCACCTGTTGTTCCACCGACTCATAATCAGTGCTGTGTACAGCTTCCTCTCCTCTGGTCACGGCATGAGCATTCTCGGCTTAAGTTTGATGCCGGTGATGCTCACATCATTTATTCAAATGATTTATTCGAGTCCTTTTTTTGGAAATTTAATTCCTATTTGTGGAGGGGGTGTTGTTTTTTGTTTTGTTTTATTGAGATGTGGTTTTAAATTTGTGATCGACTGATGAACAGTCTATTTTGGTTTGCTTGTTTTTCATTACGTTGATTGCTGTGTTTCAGAACGTGAGGACATCAAATAAAAAATAAAGAATTCATTATTACAAAAGAAAACTGATTGTTCCTTGGTATTCTTTTCGTGGAGTTTCCTCTTCAGGTTCTTCCCCTAATCCTCCTTGGCCTTTCTGATATTAGTCCTGAGGTGTAAATGGGTGGTTCTCAGCTCCTCTCTGTTCCCAGCTCTAAAATTCCTTTTCTAATCATTCAGAATGACTTTAATGTCTTTTGTTACCCAGGTCTTGTTTGTAGGACAGCAATGAACAGTCTGAGCTGAAAGAGTGAAGTCAACACAGAAGTTGATATAGTCTGTGGCGCATTCTGTGAGCCTGTGGAAGTCCTCCCCAAGTGGCTCACAGACTCTGCCAGTCTGTCATCTAAAAACAATCTTCAAGTGCCTCATAAGTATCATCGGTCCATCTCCTGAAGGTGGTAGTATTATCTAGCTGTCTCTTCACCGGGGGATCATATGGTGGTGATGAGATTGCACCAGCTTTTGTTGATGGGAATGGGAAGAGCCTCCACCTTTCTTCTTAACACTCCCGGTACCATCCCTGTCGGTAAAAACAATCTGTAAGCCCTCATGGAAACATAGTTATCCGGTATGTCTTTACATAACCACGTTTCACCGAAGGCACTGGAGCAGCCCTCTTCTCTTGTAACACAGTAAAACTACTTGCTGCAAAATGCTGATGTTCCAGAGTGGGGATCAGGCAACAGATTTGTAGTCCTGAATGCTTCTCTGGTCTTCTCTCACTTCCCTGGCCATAGATAGTTCTTCCCACCCCGTAGAAACTGTGTCTGTCCCCCCGTACCCTCAAATCAATAACACTACCTAAATCTGCTACTAAAGCTCGTAATGATTATATCAATCTGAGTTCAATTTATACATTTAATCTCGCACTAATATTATTTGATATATACATGCTGCCACTAGGTAAACGTTCATTGTTATGCTGAAGCACCCAATCTTACTTGTCATCATATGGTGAGTCTTTAATTGCCTAAGACACACCATATGATGACAACCGCAGGTCGTCTGTGGTACCCCAACAACCCTCTGGGGTTATGGGATAGCCTAGGCTAGGCTAGGTATTATGGAACATGAAAACAGTAGAAAGGTTGGTCACCATGACAGCGAAAAAAACATGAAAAATATGATGTATGATCCTGGGGAAATAGTTTTGTGTTAGAGGAACTAATTCATGCTTAGAAAAGACTCTTACTATTTGAAGGAAGCCAACACACGTCTAACTGTGCTTCCTGTATGGTCAAAATCAGCCAGCAGCTACATAGTTTATCTTAGCATAAAGACAGAAGAAGAAAGGAACCAACCAGCTTCATTATTTGTCTGTCTGTCACAGGAAGCTGGAAATAAACACAAGTTAATAGAGAAACCATTCATAAGAGACTCCAGCACTCAATACACACTTATATGGCACAACATGTCATTTCACGTCCTCTCATTCATATTCAGGATTCATCAGCTGGTCTTTCAGAAGAATCTGACATCCGAGTGACCATGATGAACTGGCCTGTTGTGTGCTGGATGAATATTTCATGTCTGGGATTTCTTCCTGGCTTCAGCTGTGACCCAGTGGTTCAACAAAACCTCCTGTGGTTGACGATGTGTGTAAAGTCACTGTGAGTTTGAATTTTGTTCTCTGTCCTCGAACTTCTGATGTTTGAAATGTTTGTGTTGGTTGATCCAGCCACAGAGTTGCAGATCATGCTTTAGAGCACGATTTAATTCACTCATGACTGGCAGTGAAAATAGTGGCCATTAGATAAGCTGCTATGGGCCTAGACCGTTGAGGGTATGTTCTCTGTCTCGCCCGTTGAAGTGAGTTACATTAATTACTTTAGGAGTTTCTGTTATTTCTCTTTCTTTGCTTTTCTTGCTCATAATACATTGATGCTTCATATGGTTGCAAGATACTGCTACTGTCTACATGCTTTTACTTGACAGGTGTGGAATAAGTATAGAAGATAGGAAATCTGAAGGCCTGACAATCCTGCCTTTCTGCCATTCTCCCTCTGTTACTCTTTCTCTTTTCCTTACCCTGCCTCTATACCCATTGTATTTCCTCTCCCACCCAACTGGTCAAGGCGGACGGATGACCACCATCCAGAGTCTGTGTCCTGCCCGGAGTTTCTTCCTCAATAGAGTTTTTTTTCTCTGTTTAGTGCTGCATATGCTTGCTCTGGAGGGTTCTGTTGGGCGTCTCTGTCTGTTGAAGCGCATTGAAATGCCTGCTGATGTGATTAAGAGCTACATAAATAAAAGTTAATTGATTGATTGATGTTTCCTACTGTGTATAACAAATCACACAGATTGTTTCCAACTGCTCACAGAGGACTGTTTTTTAAAGCCCAGAAGTAGAAGTAGCTAACCCCTTAAAAATATTTAGACACCCCAGAAAAACACTAAATGAGCCCAAACTGTTTATTCTCAGTGCAATTTCAGCTGAAAAGACTGAAAAAGGTCAGAAAATTTGAAGAATCCTACATTTACTGACTGTAGATATATGAAGAAGGAACATCATCGCCAAAGTTCTGTCTCTCAATGCCAACTGAGACCGGCCGGAAACAAGTCAGTCCAGACTAGACTGACAGCCATCGCACCCAGTGTCGGAACACCGCCACCTCTTCCTGGTGGAGCTGTCGCCCTCTGGGCTCAGGCAGCCTGGTCATCCCAGCCCAACTTGGCTCAGCTAGGCGTCCTCCTGCCCGAATAAGCAAATAGGAGCCCCTCCTTGGGGGAATAAAAGCCTTATTGTCCCGCTTCTCCTTTGTTTGGCATTGCAGCAACATTTCTAGGTCACTGACTGACTGAAAGCGCCGCTGCCTAAACTGATTCCACACTGAGGGAATTTACCCCCTCATACTTTTCCCAGCGCTGCTAGGGGAACACAATTGGAAATATGTTCCCAGCAACAGCGGCCAGGCTGTCAAACCAGTCCAGCTTCTGTTTTCTGTCAGGGAAGATACATTATTGTTGCTGAGCCAAACCACCCATCAAAAGGCTCTTTCATGTTGATTATTGGGTGGATAGACTTTCAGACCGTTTTCCCGTTCACATCTCCCCACATAATTATCTCTAATTTACAATAAATATTCTGTTTGCTCAATCCATAAATAAGTTTTACTGTAGGTTTTGTCAGGAACTATTTTTCTGGATGTGACTCAGGAGACCCAAAATGATGTATAATCCTGTTTTTCATTCTCATGTCTGATTGTTTTAATACAGACAAATGATGCAATAAATTTTCTGAGCTTCTACCCCAAGTTTTGCAAGAAGTTGCTTCTCATTTCTTAAACAACTTTTTCAAAAGACACAAGCCGTGGTCAAGGAAATGATGTTAGTCAGTTTGAGAAGGATCAATCAAATCATTGGCAAGCATCAAGCAGAAACTACTATAACAAAGTTAAAAACTGTCCAACGCATTATTAAAAATTGGAAGGATAGTGGAGACTATTGTCTTCGAGGAAGAAATGTGTCCAGAAAAACATCATAAATTATTGTGATCGGCGATCACTTAAACGTTTGGTGAAACCAACTCGAAGAAAAACAACAGTACAATTCAGGGCAATGTTTAAAAGTGAAAGTTCACTACAGAACATTTCCACACGTACAGTGCAAAGGGAACTCAAGGGATTGGGACTGAACAGCTGTGCAGCCTTAAGAAAACCACTAATCAGTGAAGCTATCTGGAAAAAAAGGCTTCAATTTGCTAATAGGTCCAACAAAAATGTTAGAGTTGTGGACTTTTTTATTGATGACTTTTTTGGGCCAGGAGGTATATTTTGGGGATAACCCGAGATTCTCATCATTTAAATAAAAACTATCGAACAAAATATGTCAAACACTACATCCACAGAGATGCAAAATTGTGTTTTAATGTTCATTCCAATATTTTTTATTTCTCACTTCATGGAAAGATAGAGCCATTTTGTTTTGAGCCTGTATTGCTGAAATATATTTTATGTTTTTTATTGATAATCTATTTATTACAAAAATATAAACAGATGTCATATAGTGTTTTATTAATAAACTATTTGTTATTGGTGGGGTTACGACCCACAAGCAGAACACCAGAAGAGAAGTTCGTAGTTTAACAAAAATTGCTGCAACAGCTTTCAGGTGAACAAACAAGGAACAGACAAACAAAACAAGCAAAATCCAGGAAACAAATAAAATCTCAAAAAGAAAGCTAAGGAGCACAAAGGGTTAGTGACAATCTGGCAGTAAACGGAGGTCTGAGCCGTGTTTAAATAGGTAGAGCCTGATTGGAGATGGGAAGCAGGTGGCTGTAGCAACACAGGTGACCGGGATGAGTGGATTGAGTGGGAGCGAACCGTGGGTACAGAGGACAGGAGTGAAAACTTCATTAAAAATAAATATATAGACTTTTATCCATAGTCTATTATAAAAACATCATATAGTGTTTTACAGATAAATTACTCATTGAAACCAAATATATAATCTTTTATTCATAGTCTATTATAAAAAAATAGCATAGTTTTTAACGAAATATTCAAAACAAATATTATATCATGATTTTGATAAACAGTGTTTTATTTATAGTCTATTATAAGCAAATTTCATGAAGTGTTTTATTGATAAACTAAACTATTATAAACAAATATAGTGTTTTATTGGTCTATTTATTGTAAAACCAATTTACTATAGGGTGTTTTAGTGACACACAATTTAATATGAATACATTTACATAATGTTTTATTGATTAATGATTTTTAACACATATATAGTGGATATTCTATTTATGATTAACAAATATAGTATAGTAATTTATGGATAAACTATTCATTAAAAACAAATACTGTTTTATGGATAGTCTATTATAAACAAATATTGTTTAATTGATAATCTATCTTTAAATTTCCCAGTTTGGGATAAATAAAGTATATCTATCACAAAAAATTTTATACAACGTTTTATTGATAACCTACCTGAACTACGTCATACAGCCTGTGCTTTGATCTGTGGTCTTTGTTACAGGCATACCCACGAAATTACTTACATACGGAGGGACACGTGCAATTATAATATAGATAGAAAGAATCATCTGTAAATATTCTTCTGTATTGGATCACATGAGATGTATAGATAAACTGATAACAGGGAGCACAGGAGATCAACATCTTTTGGTCATCAACATCTTCTTCCACTTTTGCGGGTCACGGGTGTTCCTGGAGCCTGTCCCAAAGGACTTATGGGTGAGAGGCAGGGAACACTCTGGGCACAACACCGGTGCACCGCAGAGCCACACAAAAGACAAACAACCACTCATGCATGCACTCACACCGACAGGCAATTTGGAACCAACCAATCCACCTGAAACACATGTTTTTGGAGGTGGGAGGAGGCTGGAGAACCCAGAGAGAACCCATGCCGACACAGGGAGAACATACATACACTCCACAGAGAACAGGAACTGAACCCGGAACCGTTTTGCTGTGAGGCGACAGCGCTACCCACTGCGCCGATGTGTTACACCATTACAAATCAACTGGCATCAAATCAAATTGTGTCTGTAAATGTGCAGCTAGCTCTAATTTTGCAAATATGTTTTTTTTTTAATATGTCTGTACTGGTGTTTGGAACAGAAGAACATTATCCAGCTCTGTCCCATCCTGGGTATTTTGGTTGCTGTGGAGGCCTGGCTCATGTCCACCAATCAGGGGGTGGTGATCCTGGACCTCCCAGTACATCAGTCTCATTCCAGGGCACAGTCCTGGGAGCAGCTGGGAGAAGGTCAGGCTGTCCAGCAGCACAGCCTCAGTGTCCCTGTTGGACCATTGTTTCTTAATGAATGGGGATGTCTAATTACTGGAGCAGGAACTAAGGTTGCCAGTGTGCTCTACAAAAGATTTGAACACGCAAGTTTTGGTGCCAGAAGAAAAAATGAAGGGCAAATAGATAATTAGAGTACAATGTGGTTTACATACAGAGTCCTTTCGGTGAGTTTGTGATGAACGAGAATGTTTTTTATTATCCAGACCATGAATCTGCGAGGCGTGTTCATTTTTGATCCTTCCTTTGATGAAACAGGAAGTGACAGATTTTGATAGAAAATAAAAATGTTTAGAGATAATTAGAAGTTGGGAGCTACTAAGATCGTCCAAATATCGATCTTGTTCCAAGATTCTTATGACGTTATGACGTGAATTTAGATGTCAGATGGTTTGCTGAAAGTGATAAAACACAGCTGATTAATTTTGATGCTCCCTTGACTGGCTGGTATTCTACTTGCATTTGAACATGCTAATGCTAAAGTACTAGAAAAGGCTACTTTAATGAGTAGTCTCAATTACCTGGTATATCAATCATGCCTATTAATATTCTAGCTGTGTATTTAGTAACAAAAAATTTCGAGGTATCAGAAGATTAAAACTGAAATACTGCATCTTACCTTAGTAACATGTTCATATATATTATTAACATTACAAAATGCAGCATTGCTGCTAACATACACCAATCCAATGCATAAATACTCATGATCAGTTTTGGAGCACTGGCGATTTTTTTTTAGCAAATACAACAGATCAGACCAGAAAGAAGTGGCAACTCCTTTCACTACACACGAGCCTCGGTCGTGGTACTGTACTGTTCCCTCCAGCAGCCAGCTGACAGGCAGACTCCTTCCATCGTCATGACAACAGCATGAGGAGACAATGGAGCGCTCTGTCCTCCTCTATTGGGCGGTTGATGCTGAAACCATGGCGAGCAGAAGAAGAAGGAAAAAAAAACGCTGAGATATGCTGAGCATGATGCAGCAGTTAAAAAGTACTCCAGGAAGACAGGACTGTTTTTCGACTTTATTCTTGTTTATCAAATTAAAACAATATTCATCCATTCATCTATTCTTCCATCTTCAGCTGCTTATCCAAATCCAAGTCGCAGTTACACTTGAGTCTATAGTAGCTGAATTCCAAGCGAGAAGCAGGGTACACCCTGGACAAGTCGCCGGTTTATCACAGGGCCACACAGAAAGTCCAACACTCACTCACACTCACACCTACAGGCAATGTGGTGTCACAAACCCACACCTTCGTTACATGTTTTTAGAGGTGGGGGGAAAGCTGGATAACCCAGAGAGAACCCACCCACACAGGGAGAACATACAAACTCCACACAGAAAGGAATAGAACCCAACAGTGCTGCCTACATCTCTCATCACGTCTCTCTTTTTCTCAACATGAAATAAAGTGATGCCTGACTTAATTATCTGAAGTTTAAAAAAAAGATTTGTAATCATATCTATATCTACAGTATTAAAATATGTCATGAGCGCACAAAAACATGAGTGAGAAAGGAAAACGCTATCAACTAATACTGACTGTTTCTTCATACCTAACATTCTATAAACAGTGAAGCCAGTACTCTAAACTCAGCGGTTTGAAGTTCATTTTATTCAAGTTTTTTTTAAAAATGCACCTGATATGTCAACATGTCCACTAATCAAATTCAGTCATGTCAGAAGGTCAGAACAAGCTCCGCCCCTCACTCTCTGAGGTCCGACCTCAGCAGCGTGTCCCCCCAATGGGGTAAGCAGCGGAGTTGGGCGTCTCCCGGCGCACGGTGTTGAACGGTGACAGCTCCAACTCGGTGGTGGGGCATTCGTTATCGTTGTCGCTGGCGGCGGTGGCGGGTGAACCGTGCGAGCCACACTCATCGCAGCAGCAACAGCAACAGTCCAGGAACGCTCTGGTGAACGGCTGGCACAGGAAGAACAGCAACACCGGCGTCACCGCAGACTTACAGAAGAGCAGCAGCTGGCTGACCAGCTGCAGGATATCCAGAGTCCTCCTGGGAATGCTGGCGGCCATGTAGGCGCTGATGATGTTGCAGATGTTTTCTGGAATGATGCAAAAGCCGTAGAGGATAGCCAACGCCACCACGGCACAGTTCATCTGGCTCTCCAGTTGGATCTGCTTCTTGCTACCTCGGACGCAAGTCCGGTCGGAGTGACGGATCTTCCGGGCGGTGACCAGCGAGCTGCAAATAGTGAAAAGCGTCGGCAGGCAGAAGTAGCACCCAAAGTACCACCAGAGGCGCGCGCTGTCGTAGGTGAGTCCCAGGACGTACAGTGTGTCTGGGAGCTCGGTGGAGATGCGGACCACGCAGCGCTCACACGGCGTTACGCCTGGCGGGTCGCCGTCTTCGCTGACCAGCTGTCGGAGGAGCAGCTCAGGCAGCGCCAACAGTAGAGCGCCCACCCAGATGACGGCGAGCTTGGCCGTGGTGGACACCCAGTTCTCAATCATCTCGTAGTACATCTGCACGTTGCTGGCGGCGCGGAAACGGTCGATGCACAATGCGCATAATGTGAAGGTCGTGACCCCGAGAGACGCCACCTGAGAAGAGGAAGACACCGGGTTACACGTTTCCTTCTTGTCGGAGGTGATTATTCTGGGATTCTTCAGCCCATCAGTGCTCAGGCTCATCTTTCCACTCATGAACTTTACCCCTGAGCCGACCAGCCGCAGCTTCTCATCACCTACATTACCCACAATTCAACACATAGAAGCCCTGATGGCTAACGTAGCACATCTAGTGCAGCAATAAAGACTCCCGTTCATTTTAATCCTGGTGTGTTGTTTTGCATTAAATCCATTAAACAGAGACAACAGGACTGATCTCAGATCTGCTGTTTCTCCTGACATCTGTAAATTATCCTGATGTCATGTAGGTCATTGTCTGAAGAGCTGTTAAGAAGATTAAACCCATATTTGGCCTTTTTTTCAGGCAACTGCTTCAAAACATTCTAATATGTTCACACAACCTAGAAAAAAAAAACACATATGCGTGTAGAGGTGAATATTTATAACCGTATGAAATCCTAATCTTTACAGCTTCCACTCTTCTGGTGGCAGATTTTTAATCACAGTTTGGGAATAAGCAACAAGGTTGATCCAGTTCAGACTCAACGGCGTGATGGAGGCGATCAGGTCTGACCCAGCTGGTGATCTGGTCCATCCTAAAGGTGTTCAAAGGGACTGATCTTCATGGATCATGTGTACAAAGTGGTGTTCTGTACCATAAAGTAGATCTAACCTGGGAAAAATCTATATTCTACCAGCTCTGAAGCTCAGCAGAAAGTCTATTCAGGTTGAATCTCAGTCCACCGATCAGAGGGGCTTCCTGCTCCTCTAATCCCTCTGAGAGACTCTTTGTTAATCCTGATCTTCACTCTGATTGGACAGCGGGATTTCTCATGGGCAGCAGACCTTGTTTTGTTTTCTGATGTCAGGGATTTAAAGCCCCCCCCCTCACATGAGGCGACACTAAACCTGATTTAAACGCTGATGTCTGGAGTCGCCTTTCACGGGAACAAGAAACTGCATTCCAACATTATTTTCTCTAAAAGGTCAAATTCAGACAAGATTCAGATCCACATCACAAAAACCCAATGGTGCAGGTACAAATACTCCTCCCCCCATTTTTTTTTATAGGCCCCTGCCATTCATTCGCTTTTATCAATCAAACATCAACGCTTGAACCCTCTCACCTCCAGGTAGGGGATGATCCTGCAGGAGAACTCCCCCAGCAGCCAGTTCTTGGTGAGTTCGTGGAACACCACGAGAGGAAGGCAGAAGAATATGATGATGAAGTCCCAGAGGGCCATGTTGGCCAGCAGTGAGTTGGAGATGCTCCTCATGTAGTAGTTGTGACAAACGATGCACATGATCGACACGTTCCCGATGATCCCCACGCTGAAGATGACGGCGGCGATGATGATGACCGCGTACGCTCCGTATGTCTCTGCCGTGACCGGGTAGAAGGGGTTTTTCAGCTGCTTCGTTCTGGTTCTCGGGTTCACCGGCCCGAACGACGTGGAATCGGGGAAATCCGGCACAGGGAATTCCTCTCCATAGTCACTGGTGTTGAATCCGAAGGGATTCATGAACTCTTGTTCCTGCGCCATCGCCGAGGGCAGAGCCTCCAGCGCGGCCGGAGGGCTCTCCTGAGGGGAGTCGCTCCGCTTCACCCTGCTGGGATTTGCGCTCCGACTTTTCCGCCGATCGTGTCGATTGCACCTGAGACGACCGGTGCGTCCACGCAAGGATAGTCCTGCTGGACCGCAACCACCGCTCCGTCGCTCAACTGTCGCTACCTCATCCGTGCGCAAAGATTTCTCTCCGTGTCCTCCGTTTTGTGCATCGCTTTTACGCACAGCGCGATGGGGTAAGTTTGTCCGGATACCGTCTGAGGTTGATGTTTTGTCCAACCACGAGGCCTTGACAGTCGCACCATGCGTCCCCCAATTGTCCTCGCCGGTCACGGTGCGCCATCTCCGGCTTTGCGCATTCCTGCTAGCGGCGGCGGATTCATAATGAGGACTGAAAGTGGTCTTTGTTTTCCTCCAGGGGAATTGACTCGCAGCGACCTCGCTGCAGAGCCACAAACACAGAGTCTTCGAGAATGGAAGCAGCATCGTGTGATTGAGTCTAACCCGCCAGATCAAACTGATGCTCTTCCCAAAGTGATCGATCCATCTCTGGTTTCTGATAACACGAACAACAAAATTTTAAATCTGGAAATTCAAACTGTTAAAGAATATCACGTTTCATTTATTTTCGCGTCATAAAAGCTTTCAAAAACTCTCTGGACTTGCATGAGAGGCGCACATGTCGGGTCTGGCTGCGTGCGGGTGCGACTCCAGCCTGGAGGCATCACCTAAGATAGAAAAAAAACACAGCGGAGAGTTTTTCCTCAGCCTCCGCTGGAAAACAGAAAGTAAAACTGCTCCGATCGTCCACAGCTGATGATGGAGGTTGTCTTCAGGTCATCTTCCGTCACGCACAGCCGGACCGGCGTGTTCGGAGCTCAGGTAATACGCGCAGTAGTGCCGTCGAAGGAGACAACGCGTCAAAGTCTTGACAGAGAGAGAGAAGACCAGTAAGTGGGAAGGGGAGGGCGGGATGGAGGAAGGGGGGTGAAGGGGGACTCAGATGTGGAATCCTGGGGCGTAGCCTCGTTTTCTGAAGTGAGGGGGTCTGCATTTCTACAAACCACTCATTGGGGCGTACCAGAACAGAGCTGCCCACTGCTCTACCTCTCAATGTATATATTGCACGTCTATGGGCCCCTTGTGTGTGTGTGTGTGTGTGTGTGTATTTTTCAGGGGCCTGTACACACATATATGCATGTCAAAAATATACTGTATATAGAAAAACACGATTGGAAAAATAATTTCACCAAGAGGGATTAATAAAGTACATTTACAATACATAAAATGCATTTTAAAATGCTTTTTTCTGAATTTATTCCATCAACTGTTATTAAAAGCAAAAATCAACAAAAACAAACAAAAAAATACATTTATTTTCAACGGATGGAACAAAGTCTGAAGCATTTACATCAACATTTGTAACCCTTGAACAAGAATCACAACCTGCCTGGAACAAATGTCGGATTCTATATGAAGCTGCTAAAACATCAACAACCCCATGAAAAACAATGCCTTTTATTTTGAAAAACCAGACAGTAAAAACTTACATGTCAGCCAACATCTTTACACGTTTCTGCAATATGAACATTTATTCAATTTAACACAATAAATCCAAGACAAACCAGGAAAGGTGTGAAAAGTTCAAACATGTTGCAGTGACGACCTTTGCCCTGCTGGGCTGGGGTCAGACTGTGAAGAGGGAGGTTGGATGATGGCGGTGTGGCAAATCTGATAGCAAGTTCGGTGATTTCCTCCGTCATCATCTCCACGGTACGTCGACAGGCACAAATCGAGCCATGGACGACCACCTGAGGACACACAACCATTATCATGTTTCCATAGCAACCAGAGAAAGCAGGCTTTAAATTGTGCCTGCTGACTGGACTTGATAGTTCAAAATACAGAAAGATTGTTTTTAGTTGAAATTTGACATCTGTAGTAGCATCAAAGTCTTTTTACTGTAGACAAACAACAATTGGCATTTTAGACGCACTAATATGAAATCATTCAAATTCTATAAAATAAAAATAAAGGTATGCGAAGATAAAACAACCATTTCTTCTGCAATGAAACTTAAGGATTTTTGATAACAAAACAGTTATGATTCCTAATTATCGTGAAGGAATAAGTAATCAATCTAAATTACGATCATTTTAGTAACAGTGAAGCTGTCCCCTCAACTAAAGAGTTTTACATTTTAATAAGTGTTTTAATGAGTTTGACTGTTGTACCAGTGCTGCCCCCTGGTGGACAGAGGGAGTCCATCGTCTGGCGAATGCTGTTCTGAGCCTCCTGATTGGCTGCTGCCTCCTCTGCTGACACTTTGAAGAACAACTCCTGATGACAGACAGAAACCAGCATTCTCACTCCATAAAAACAGCTGCTGGTGGATTGATAGTGTTGTGTTTATTTATTGTTTCAACACACACCATATCACAAACACACTTACGGTAGAAACAAATGGAACGTAATTGTAAACTCACAGCATCTTTCCACAGGAAGACTTCCAGCGTGTCGGTGGCATCCTGCAGCTCAAGCTTCATCAGCAGGACGAACTGCAAGAGCTGAACACCCAGGGCTGACGAACCAGGAAACCGGAAATCAATACGCATTTATTTCAGAGGAAGTTGCGCACCGACGAGACATTTTGAGTTCATTTTTTGTTATTAACCATAAATTACCGCATCTAAATATATCAGATGTGCTTTTCAGAGCAGAAGACAATACTGCAGCACAACAACATCTGAGTAGTGTGACACATCTGTTCTTCATTTCCAGGTCAAACCCAACTCTCTCTCACCCTCTGCAATGATCTTCACATCGATCTGCTGCCCTCCTGCATTACACGGATCCCTCACCGTAGCCTTAGAGCAACGCCGACACCTGAATCACACAGAGGAGTCGGTTCAGGTCCACAGCCACAGAACATCCGGAGGAAACAGGAACAGACTGACGGTGTTATTCACCCAATCAGCCTTACTGTGTTACAGTAGGGTAGGAACCATTTCATTCACCACTAAAAAGACATTGACCATCATTCTGAATGTTTGTCAAGAGAGTTGAAGCGAAGCGGAGTCATTTATGTCGAACGGATCACAAAGAAAACAACTTGAAGATTCCAGCAACTTTTAGAAGCTAAAACTGAGTCTGACTGTAATCTGGTGTGAACATCGTCTCTGACCCGTAATATCTCTTCCTGCCTCTGAACAGGAAAGGTGCAGACAGGTCAAGCAGAGTCATGTGACCTCCTGATGACCTCACAGGGATGATGTTCTTGTAGTTGGATGCTAGTCGACATGTTTCCTCCAGACTGGAACCTGTAAAAGAGCAGAATCTCACCATCAAGTGTCTCATTTTATGAAAACTGTTTGATTGATAGAAACATGAAAAATGGACATGAAAACATGTCCGCTTTAAATTCCTCACCCTTGACGAAGAGGAGGATCTTGTTTTTGGCCTCACACAAGAGGGTTCTGGGCAGATGAACACTTAGCTCTCTCTTGCAGGACCCCAGGGAACCTGTGGGGATGCTGACTCGCCCCGAGCTCATCCACGGTGGGGGAATGCAGCGTCTGGAATCCCTGGATCCCTCATTGAAGACCCCCGCCACCAGTTCATCATCTGGGACGTCCTGTCTGAGATCACGATGAAGAGCCACGGAATAATAACAGAACACTTTAAAACCAAACAATGCACAGTCACAGCCTTGAATTGTAATCTGTACGAGTCCCTAAAGGTCTCATTTGATATAATACTAACAAACACTTGACTGAGCAGAGACACAGCAGATCATGACATCTTTTAACAGAATGTGCCGCCTCACATGGACAAACACTTGCTGCAGTAGAGTTTCAGAGCCTGGTGGAGTCTGCCTGGCTCGTAGGATCTGAGCTGGACTCTGACGTGGTGAACCCAACCCGGATCGGACCGTTTCAACTCCGAGAGCGTCACCAGTCGTGTGTCGTGATGACAGAGTCTCTCTGATGCAGACAGAGAGAGATCAGTACAATCAGTCAAAGAGGCAGTATCGTGTGTGTGTTTGTGTGTGTGTGTGTGTGTGAGTGTGTGTGTGTGTGGGTGGACGGGGGTCCATATGTCAACTGACTGACTGCGGATTAGGCTGCAGTGTTTCCTACCTGTTCTGCTCTCCACACCTTTAGCACCTACATCAGAACCAGAGAAACGATGGGTGACTGAAACAGATACACAAGCATAGAAATAGATCATTAAAACAGGTTGAGAGGTGGTTCAGAATAAAAATAACACCTGAGGCAGTTCTTTTGGATGTACTTACCGTCACTTTAAGAATAAAACCCTTCAGGGTTTAAACTAAACAATGTTTCTGTTTCCTGATGAAGGCCTTGATAGCTGAAATGCATGACCATGGTGGGACAAATATATATGTGCGTGCGTGCGTGTGTGTGTGTGTGTGTGTGTGTGTATTTTTAAAATATCCTGAGTGAGTTCTTCAACAAATGTAGGACAAGTACATCAACTCTGGCCTTTTTTCTTTACATAACTGCAACTATCTGACCAGAGGAGTTTTACTATTATTAAAACTGTGTCTGAACCTAAAGGGCAGTAAGTTGATAAAACCGTAAAGATTATATGATTAGATTTGATTATATAATTATTATATACGATTCTAAAATGATTATATCCCAGTGAAGCATGGGCCTTCAGAAGGTCCACTAAAGGAGGCAGATTCCTGCAGCTTCAGTCAATTTGTCCGTTCTGTCCCCATGAGGATGTTCACATTTTTCATCTAGTGAAATGTCGACCGCCAGCCTCCACTCACATCACTGTTTTAACTCAAACAGACACTTTAGGTTTTACTTCACTATTTTGAGAGCAAACTTCCTGGATACTGGAACATTAAGTCAATGGAGACACCGTTTCATACCTCGTGGATACTCCGGTGGAGTGCTCCTGATCTCCAACATCGCTGAATCGTTCAGGTCGTCGTTCTCTGGTAAGGCCTGAAAAGCTCTGCAGACATGAACATGAAAAAAAATGTTTAACGAGACACATGACAACAAACACACACAGACACACATAATTAAAGTGAATAAAATGGACTGGACCAGGAATTTTTTTCTGTTGAAACATAAATAAAGTAAAAAGTTATTCTCTAAACCCAACACGTCAACATTTAAATGTTTAAATAAATCTACAGCAGCTGACGGCACACATGTCTGCACCAACAGCGCTTCGGTCTTGTGTGGTCTAATCACACAGCAGAGGATGAAACAGCGAGTAGAAGAGTCCGGTCTACATCTGCCACACTTTTTCCTGCTGTACCTCTTCAGGTTCTGAACATCTCGGCTGCTTTCTGGAAGAACCCGGATCCCTCTGCCATAAGACGTCCCTCCATGCAGGTGGAAAGCCAGGGTTTCAACCCCCCCTGATGGGGCAGCAATGAGCCTAGGCACCTTACTGGAATCTGGGATCGCTCGGATGTTATAGATCCTCAAGAAGTCTCCAGGCTGGAGAGGAGGGGTGCAGATAAGCATCAAGAAAGAGGAGACAGGTAGAGCACACAAACAGCACACATTTAGTTTTTAGAAAAAAAAAAGCAAAGTAAATTTTACAGTGCCAGTTTTAAAAAAACAAGAAAAAATAACATAAGAATGCATCCACACTCTTTCATGACACTGTATGTTTGCGTCTAGGTTGAGGTCAGTTAGTGCAGAGGTCTAGATCCATCAGCAGAAGGAGACGTTGCTCCAATCTGAACTGTAATAATGAAATAATGTTGACAGTATTGTCTGACAGCGAGTTCTGACCTTCAGCTGTTTGGCAAAGTCCATGTGGTTGTCGAAGACGAGGATGTTAGCGATGAGCCTTTCTTTTTCTGGAGAGAACGACGCCGGTCCCTCAGTGTCATCTCGCTCAACTATCACTCTGACTAGACTATGTGGACAACTGGTTCCATCCCACACCTGATAAACAGTGAAGATAGTTCATTTTATTTTAGATTCCTAATCTCATCTTCAGTTCTTCGTGGTCTCACCCTCAACAGAGTGCAGGTGGAGTCCATGGGAGCTTTGGCCAGCAGCTGACAAGTCAGGTCAAAGAAAACATTTGGCTGAACAGCGGACAAGGGGATTTTGGGAACTGTGGAGACAATTCCCTGCTTGGTGGCCCAGGATCTCAGTTCCTCTACGATGCGCCGGTCCTCCTGGTCAAAGTGGAAGGATCGGCTGGAGGTCCTGGGCTCCACGACTTCTCCCACCTCACCATCAAATGTCACCACAGAGAAACCGTAGGTGTTGATCAGTGTGATGGACTCTTTAAAGGAATGGGTCTAGGCAGGGAAATGTGAAATAAAATAACATTTGTTTTAGGTCGTCGCCTAAAACTGATGAAAGATGCATTTTGATTGGGGTAAAAAAAAAAAAAAAAAAAACATTGCTAAGAGTCTGGACCTTGACTCTGTGCATCCGGATAATGTCTCCCTTCTGAAAGATTTCTGGGTGGTCCTCCAGCTTCTCCCGGAAGATGGTGCAGCAGATCATTTGGTTGGACTGATCTGTAATCTTCAGGCTGGTGCAGTAGTCTGTGACAAGAGGGATTAGATCAGGTTTTGCATATTTTACTGATAGAGATTACGCTGTTAATGTGCTAGAATATGATGCTAACAATTACATCTGCTAAAATTAGCTCATTTTGCATGAGAACAAATAAAAAGAGAACAAATTAGCGTGCTAATGTTTGTATTGGTGTGGTGTGGTTCTAAACGGACCTGTACCGCAGGTCTTGAATGGCTGCTTAAAGAAAACCACCACTCCGTACACATTGACCACCACTTTAGGCTTCAGGTCAGCCAATCGGACGTAAGTGTATTTAGGTGCCTTTGTTTCCCTGGAAACCTGAAAGGAACAGCGACGGTAAAGAGATGTTTTGCCAGCTCATGTGAGAAGTTGGTTCACTTTCTTATTGGTTTATGAAAGGCAGGATTATTTGAAAACAAAAGAGTCGCCCCCTGATGGACACAAGAAGGAAAGCAATAGTAATAAATTGTAATAAAGGGTTCAAATGAACAGGCTTTGACAAAATCCTATGATATGACAACATTCATAATGCCACAAAAAATGAAGAAATGACAATTTAAAACATTAAAATGATGGAAAAATGTCAAAAGTAGCTGCAGACTGTGGAGAGCCTGACCTCGGCGGAGAGGTCATAGCTCCTCTTCACAGTCAGCGAGGATCCGGGGTCAGGAGGAGGTCGCTGGCGGGACACCTAACCAACAGCAAAGAGGAGACATTACAGATGCCATTTAGTGAAGGAAATAATGACATTACATTCATGGGGATACAGAAAAGGGGATGAACGTGATCGCAGGACCCAGCCTTTGGAAATTGTATATATAGGCGAGCAATAGAATATATCTCTCAATTCAAATTTTAAAAAAGACATTGTTATTTGATATAGTCAAAATGTTGTTTTCATGTCTGCCTGCGATCAATCTTTTCATTCTGCATCACCTACTGTATCTTTAATCCAGTTAAAAATGACACTGATCACAGCCAAACATCTCCAGGAACAATGTTGCTCTTATTTCCTGACACAGAGGTCAGAGGTGATTTACAGTTGACAGAACACAAATCTCACGTTCACACACTGTTTCGTCTATAGACTGACTTCACACACACACACGCACGCATACGCACGCACACACATTATGTACAATAAGTGTGTGCTAGTTAGCTTTCTAAAGGTCCTCACATAAATGCAGGATTCGTCTCCTGACAGCAGCAGGTTGAAGGGGTGGAACTTGTCTTTATGAACAGTGGGAGATTTACCCACAGTGAAGCCAGAGACCACCGTCACATCCTACCAGTGAAATGAAGACAAACAGCAATAAGTAGAGAAGACTGTCATTGACTTTGAGAGCACAGAAATACGGAAATAGTCGCCCTTTCTTCACAGAAGTAGCATCATCTCCATCAAGAGAGATCAATGTAGAAGAAAACATAAAAATATATTTGTTTTTCACTTTTTTTGCTTCATTTTAAAACAAATCAAATTTTGCTAGTCCTGTGGGAAGAAAAGGTGCAACAAAAACAATACAGTAAAGTAGAGGTCATTGGGAATAATCACTCCAATACACCAAATAGAGGATTTAAAAACTTAAAAGTTTCCCAAACATAACTTTTTAAAAGGTTTAGGATTTTACAGAAATGTTATAAAAAACTTCCAGGAACGGCAGTCAGAAGTACTTCTAAACGCATGGATGTTTATTTTGAATTACAATTCACTATTTAATGATGTTTCTGTCAAAATTATAGATCTGATGACAACTTACTCCTTGACTGACAGCTTGATTGAAGTGCTTTGCCAGGTCTCCCATTATGACCATGTTAATGGACGGTGTGTTCTGTTGACTGTCTTCTTCTGCAAAACAGATGAACGCGGAACATTGATTTTAAAGTGAGGAGAGGAAAGGACGGAGGATTTAAAATGTGAGCATGAAACACTCCTCTGCTCTTAAAAACTGCAAGAGGAGGGAACAAACACACACAGTTTTGACATTTACCTTTAATGACAGTTTTCAGGATGCAATTATCAGTCATTAACGACACCAGTGGACCTTTATGCACCACCATTCCCTAGAAAATATTAAATGTTTCATTTATGACAAAGTAAAAAGCATTTATCTCTAAACTTTAGGAAACTGTTTCCTATTGAGTTTATTATGAAGTCATAGTCTGTCAGGGGAATCCTCACCTTGACCATTTTGTTGGAGCAGTCAGTGCTGGTGTTTATGAGAGAGATGGGAATCCTGGTCAGGTGTGTTGGTAGGTGAGTGTTTGACCCCGCCCCCTCTGACATCACTCGGACAGGCATGGCGAGAAGGTGACCTTAGGGACAAGAACTAATAATAAGTACATGTACACAATAAAAGTGGAACAACACATATTTATGCATGATAAATATAGACATGCCAGACAACTACTGAAGTTTAGAAGGAAAGTTTAAAACACTAAAAATGGGGAGGATTGCAGAAAAAAAAACTGGATGACATGAGGTTACAAATTCAACAGATGAAAAGGTAAATACTACTCCGATGAAATAACTTCACCTTGCTGTGCAATAAATGAATGAAATACCGACGGAGCACACGAATGCGAACAGACATGATTATCACTACTTTACTGATGATGTTCTTCTCTTCGTTAATGTGACGTCACCATACATCTGTTTGGTCAGATGTGCGTCACTTACAAAGACGAAGTGATGTGCAAAAAATCTAATTTTAAAACCAACTTTAAATTGTGTAAATTACAACTGAATTAAGAATTACTGCTGACGTCAATACTGGCTATATATAAATGTAAATGTGTTTTTCTCCTTTAGGTAGCTCAATCTGCAGCAGAGCTAGTTAGCCTAGCAAGCGAATTTTAGCCAGCGTTAGCAAAAATATTATCATTATTCAGTGGCAACTGGGAAAGAAAACACTTCAAACTCATTCTTCACAATGTTTTAGTAAGTTTGTGAACAAAAAAAAATGCCTAGTCTGGGACTTATTTGCGGTTATTTCGTTTTATGTGACGTCAGATGAACTCCCTTTAAAAATTAATCAGTTTTACGTTTTATTGATTCTCTGTAAAGATCTCCAAATTACGGAAGATACCGTTCCGTATCTCATAAATGAACAGACCCTACTGATTAAATCGGCTGACTTGCTAATACATAATACTCCACATTACTAACAATAACAGTTTATTTTTTATTTACCCTCGTCAATGGAAATTATCAATATTTAGAGATAACAAATGTGAACACCGACACACAGCGTTATTTGGTATGAGCCGAATTTTCTGTTGCAAACTACAGATTTCTAAAATGTTGCAACCGCTGTTTTACGTGCCACACGTTTGTGCCAATAAGTAATGCAAATTAAAATGTCTTTATCTTTAGGTGGGAACTCGCCATGTTTCCACATCCAAAAGCACAACGGAGCTTGGCGTCTTCAAACAAGCGTCTTCAATCAATAAACAGCATTTCGAGCGAAGTTAAAACAAGGAACATCTTAGTTAAATACAGTCGTGCCCAAAGATGGAAGTATGAATAGACTGGAAGATAAAAACGAAAACTTACGGCTGCAGCAGGACTCCGGTCCGGTTTCCCTCGTTTGGTTTCGAATTGACAGCTACGCTAGTGCGCATGCGTGCAGACGGTCATAGCTATGTCTATGGGAGCGCGAGACACTGAATGGAAGCCATTCATAAGACTGTACCAAAGTCTAATAAGAGAAAATATGATTTATAAAGGTAAGAATAATAAATATATTATCAATATTATTCAATAGTTATGCTTGCAAAGCAAACATTGTTTTCTAATGGGTTTTATTTAAACTATTGTAAACTAATACATGTACATAGCAAATAACTCAGGAACACAAGTGTCCAAACACTTGACATTTGCAGTGCACATGTGTACACCAGAGATGCACTAGTATTCTCAATTTCAACCTCTTAACACCAACCTAGCTAAACATATTCAAGGACACTGTTTCTATGTGGCAGTTTCAACCACTTTCCATTGTCATAAAGACATGTGTCCTGTCTATGTGATGGTCTAGACCAGTTCCTTTTTGAGTTTTGACAAACACTTGGTATTATATGAATAAAAATTGATTTAAAATTAATTTCAAAGAATTAGTCATCTAATTAGTGTCATATCTTATTTTATTGAACCAGGCTGCCAATACAAGGGCTACACACAGATGACAGTTCCTTTTCTATCAACATAATACATGAACAAAAAACACAGAAGCACAGGCAGTTTTGTATCTATCTTCCCTACTACAGATTCATGTTTAATGGGTTTCCTGCAACTCTGACAGTCCATATTTAGCAGCGTGGCTTCTCCGCCTCGCTGCAGCTCTTGGTGATGAAGAGTCTTTTGAGGAAGAGAAGCTGCAGGTAGCCTGAGGTAACAATAAGGAAGCTGAGCGCCATCGACCACCAGGTGATGTAGTGCGAGTTGGAAAGCAGCAGGAAGTAGTCCGCGCTCTTCTTCATATGTGCGAAGCTGTAGTATCGAAACATGTGGAAGACAAACTTCTCGACTCTGTGACTTGAATCCTACAGAAGAGAAATGCTAAAGAATTACTGAGTTTGTTAGTGCCATCTGTCATTCATAGAACTACTGCTAACAGAGGAGAGACGCTGGAGGAGTTTGTGGCTGGAGAAAGATGGATCTGCAGCAACAGTCAAGATCTACATGAGGAGCTGATGGTGGATTCCAGGATGGAGCAGAGAGGCTGGACCCTCATCACCACCAACACTACTGTAGAGCGGATCAGTAACTGTGCATATGTGTGTGTACCTGTATGATACTTAGCGTGCTGTTCAGGTGTTCCTCTCTCTCCTTCTGTTCCTCTCTGATCTTGGAGGCATCCTGGAGGCCATCGTAATAAACCCCAAAGCTGATGAAAACTTGCATGGTGCCGAATCGGTTGTGGAAGTTGCTGAAGCACATCTGATAGAAACCTGAAGACACACGTAGAAACTATTTGATCAGTAATCGTGTGGATACATCCTGGTAACAGTCACAATGTTCCCACAACATTTTAAAACTTCATTAATACCATGGGAAATAATTGAACGTTATTAAACTGAAATAAGAATAGCAGAAATGGAGAGCTCTTAAATGTGGTACTGCCCCCTGTAGGTAGCTTCAGAGTCATTTGATGAACACGAATCTGTGAAAGGTTAGAGCTTCTACCTAGAGTAGAAGAAGATCCAGATACACCATAGCGGATAATTCTTATATTGTATATTAAAAAATGTTTTAAAAATTTCATTAACGTATTGTATTTTGGTGTTAATTTCTCCTGTTATGATTGTTGCTGTGACCTGTCTCTTTTGCCTCAAAGTTGATTTGCCCCTTTGCATCATCAATGGTTGACACCATCAGACCACTCGGAGCGTTGACACTGACAGACAGGTGTCTGTCGTGGCCGACTCCAGTCACCCACTGGACCTACAGACAAACAGGTAAGTCTTTAGTCTCTGCAATTAAATTTTTTAAATTTAATCAAGTCTGTTAGAACAGTCTCAGCTACAGTTTATTACTTAGAACTAAAAATAATCAATATACTCATGTTGAGGGAAGCATCTCTTCTTACCATGAAACTCAGGTAAAATGTCTCTCCATGATGAGCAAAGTGCCAGAAACACTCCAACCCTGCAGCACCAAGTACCACAGAGAAATCATACTGGTCAGCACCCCAGAACAACTCCTGGTCCGTTATGCTGGGGTGGGGGTCTGTCATGGGCCCGCTGCAAACGGGACCCAAAGACACAAAAACAATCAACAAGCTGGAAACCTTAAGCAACATGTCAGGACCAGAAAAGACTCGATCTCTGAGTGAACAGTGTGTTTAGAGTCCGTGGATCTGGAATGATTAACTGGTGCCAGAATGTTGCCGGTCTGTGGGAAAGCTGGTCTAACTTCACAGCTGGAGTCACCCGAGAGAAAAAAGTTTCAAACTCAGGGCTGAAGTAAACAGGTCACATGCTCACATCCCAGTACTTCAGACTGGGCTTAATCTAAAACCAGGAGTTCAAACTTTTCATCTGGACAAGCAGGACAAAGTCTCATCCTCATCTGGTGGTTATTGCTGGGATTGTGAGCTGAGCAGGTCCGAAAAAAAACATTACCCCTTCCACTTCCTTATCTAACATTGAATACACTTGCAGTAATTCTAAAAAACTGTCCTGTGACAAAAATTTGTAATGATAATTCAAGGATTATTATTGACCACGATGTCATACATAAAAATAATCTACAGAGATCAGAACCCAGGTTGGTTTCATCTTCATTCTATGGTTTTATAATGTGATCATGTTTGTTGACACCTTAATGAATTTGAGCATCCATTTAGGAGGAAATAGATGTTTTTTTTATGAATTTCAGTTAATCATTTGCTGCAGCATCTCACTGGTTTTAGGAGTGAAATAAAGAACTTCAGCACATTTCGTTTTGTCTGCTTTATTTAAACAATTACTTTACATATTAACAATATTTAACATGTTTGACCTGTACCCACCTTCACCTGGTGTTCAGGTCTGTCTCCATCTACCGCCTCCAGTATGAGTATTATATGGGAGTACATTATGTAGTATGAGTAACATCAGGTCGCTTCTGTTTCTCCTTTACTGGACAGGAAGACATCAAAGCGCCACAGATCAAAAGTTAATAGGAACAAACTAAAAGTAGTTGCCATTGATAACATTGAGTACTTCCAGATAAATAACATCTTTACATATCGGATACAATTAATTCAAAGTGGTAAGTCACAAGTCTGCCAAATTAATCAAAAGCTGATGTTACAAATATCAGATCTTAAAAAGAGGAATTGTGGATATTTTTGCGCTTCCATTTGACAACTGATGCTTTTTGTTTTGTTTCTTCTCGATGTCTCTTTTCTCTGTAAGCATGATTCCACCTGATGGGCTTCATGTTGCATTGACTGTTAAATATACTGTACAAGTCACACTGTTAAGCATATGCTGCTGTCCGCCTATCAATAAATTACCTCTCAATTGGTCTAATAAATGTAGAAATATGGCTGCTGAAACTAAAAACATCAATCAGATTAGACCAGAATTGAGTCATGGGTTAATTATCAATGTGCAAGTTCACTTTCAAAAATAAATAAACTGAATCAGGACGTTATCAGTAAAATATCAGATACATATTTAATATCATTCAAAATATTTTAAAGCAGCTTTGTGATTTTGACTCCCTCTGAGTCTGTGGAGGAAACATTCAGGGTCACGAAGAACACAAAATCCTCATGAGAGTGAGTGAACAATCCGCTTGATAGCAAAAATCGATCAAAAAAAAAAAAATCACTTCATAATAACAACAATGAAGGTTAAAACAACTGAAACATGAAGTTTAGTCTGTCTCAACCACACAGGGTGAAAACAGACAGCATTGGACAGTTTCACTGTTTGACAAAAATCAGCGACCTATTAAGCGTCAGTTCTATATTATAGTCATGGCCGGTTTTTCCTGTGGGTTAGATGTCTCTGCTGGTAGACATCTGCAGGGCCGAACATCTTCATGTGTCTCCTGCTGGAAGAGCTTCAGCTTCCACTGACTCCAGCTCAGCCATAATACTGCTCCTGCTTCTGTCCTGGTTAACACCAGAACCTGTACTTCTAGTGGATCATGAAGTGTTCACCTACACCTCAGTGACACCAAGATCCTTTCAAGATTAGCTAGTTTAGCTGCTAGTTGTGTGCTCCTGCTTAATGTGTGATCCAAAGTCGAACAGCATGTCAGCAGAAGCTCCACGCTGTGTTGGCAGCAGCGTGAAGAGCGTATTAGAAAATTTAAAATGACAAATGTGCTCAGCATCGGTTACCTGAGGAGGAACCTAAAACACAGGAGTGTCTGGGTGGGGAGGGTTTGTCTAGCTCAGTATGAGTGTGCCCCCCCCCCATGTGGAAAATCATCTAGTGGCATCAGAAAGTCTGACTCTCAACCCTCGCTCTCACACGTTTCCTGTCATCACTTCAGTGATCAATAAATGGCAATAAAAAGACAACCTGTCCGATAAGAGAAGAACATCAGATCAGTCTGCTTGAACTACCTCAAAGATAAATCGCAGACATGTTTATTTTGTAAACATCCTCTATCATTATCTTTAAAACATTTATTTTTTTAAAACATAACTGCTATTTTTCTTTTGTTATTTTAGCGTCTAACAGAAGAGACTTTTCAAACTGGAGCTAGAACTTATCTGTTATCTGATAATAAATATCCCAGCTGAACTGGGCGCTCACTCAACGCCGGTGGAGGACAGCTGAGGGACACAGGGTAGAGACTGGGTGGGAGATGGAGGTTGGGTGGAAGGTGATTGTGGGGCAAAGTGTGGAGACTGGACGTCAGGTGGATGTTGGGTGGAGGATGAAGATAAGGTGGATGCTGGAGAGTCAGTGATGTTAAGTTGTGTGGCTGATGGTGAAGATTCACTGGAGGTTGGAAGCTGTGTAGGGAGTGGAGGTTGGGTGGAGGATGACTGGTGAGCAGAAGGTGAAGACTGGGTTGGGGACGGATGCCTGGCAGGGACTGGTGAGCTAGTGGGGGGTGGAGTTTGGGTAGAGGGTGGAGTTTCAATGGGCTCTGTTCCTGGGCCATTCAGCTGTGGTTTGTCCCCTGGATCGCAGCTCTCTTCTGGGCTGATGAGTGCCGGGTTTGTGGGCTCCATTTGCTCTGGTTCTGTTTCTGTTTCTCCTAAGTCCAGCGTGTGCCAGCGACCTAGAGGTCGCTCTTTGGGGCAGGGTCTGGTGTTCAGGCTGACTGAAGGGCAGCAGACGTCCACAGTCTCTCCCCGCCTCAGCCTCCTTCTGTCTGGATTCACCTGCAGAACAGTAATGCGCTGGAGTCAGGCCACAAGAGATTTTAACGGAGGCTCAGACGCCTGAAGGTTAAGAAGGAGACCCGTTTACCTGGCTATGGGTTGAAAGCCTGGACAATGAACTAGAGGAACCTTTCCTCATCTGTTGAAGACTGAATCAGAGAACAATCCCAATCAGACCCAGTAATGACAATGCATCACAATGTTGGTTTACTTCAGTGAGTGTCACCTGGTAACGGTCCGGTCCATCCTCTGCGTCCTGACGCCAGCTTGGTCCTGTAGCCTCAAACGCTGGACAAACGAATGAGCTGTAGAAACAAGGAAAAAACAAACCAAACATGAAATCCTCAGGATCCTCTGCCAGGGTTTTTGGGTTTCTACACTAAAGAAAGAAAGAACTGAATTTTCCCTGTCAATAAATATCTAGGAAATATTAGCATTTCAAAAAAAGCTAAGAAAAAAGGATCATAAGCGTAGAATTTTCACTCAGCTTCTCCTCATTATGTGGAAGATTTGTACATAAAGTTTGGGTAAAAGATATTTAACAGATTTTAACTTATGTCCCAAATTCTACTCAAAATGAGACCAGGTTCTGTAACCATGGAAACAACACCACCAATAAACTCACTAAATAGCAAAATACACTACTTGAGTCCTTGCATGTTTAGAATATGTTGTAGTTTTTTCAGACTACTGGTCATCACAACATTAGTGAGCTAATTCTATTAACAGTTTTCATTACCCAGAGTTCCTTTGGGAACAGACAGAAGTTTGAGTGGTTCATCATCTGGAGACAGTCCAGATGCTTTCTGCAGGGCCCTCAGGATCTCTGTGTTCTACACAAGAAGAACAATCAGAGTTCAGATCAACACCTCATCTAATCCATTGTCTCACTGCAGGGTTTCACCTATATGCAACTAAACTAAATATATTGTGAGGGAATGAGAGAGGAGCGATGAAGGCTGCTCACTCTGGGCTTAATCTCATTTATTCTTTGCAAATATGTATAAGACCTTTGTGCAATATGCAGTGTAGGAAGAGTGTCACTTCCTGCATCCAGTAGGTGGTGCTAGAGAACAACAGTGGTTGTCAGTTCTGTCCCAGTACATGACTTCAAGACCACAGCATGAAAATTACATCATGATTGTAAGACAGGCCTGCTTCCTGTTGCCAGCAGGTGGTGTCATCACCGACATGTGGATGACTTCAGGGTTTCCACCCTGAAGTCATCCACATGTCGGTGATGTGAGCTTATCCCACATTCAAAAGAGCAGTAACTACTTCCTCTTGCGATGACACGTTCAAATTCACTAAAATGTTCAGAAGCCTTTGTTAACTTTTCAAATTAAAGTGCTCAGAATTTCCTGAACAAACTCAGATCATTAGGTTTATTCTCTGAGGGGAATTACTTAACATACAGTTCCTAAAATTACATTATTTTATTGACGGAAGAAATTTTAAAATAATGGGGGCTGCGTTTTCTGGACGGTGAAGCGATTCTGCTGAAGCACAGATCAGTTTTTCTGATGAGTTCATCACAGAACCAGATTTATTTAGAAGCACCACCTTTCCTCCCAGTTCATAGGCGCAGTCCAGTGGCGTCCTCTGTCTTCTGTTCTTCAGGCCAACTGTGGCTCCGCCCCTCAGCAGCAGCTCCACCAGTGACTGGTGACCCCCCCTTACCGCCTCATGGAGGGCTGTGTTACCCTGAAGGTTCGCCACATTCACCAAAGCATTGCTCTGAACAAACACACAGACACACACACACACACACGCACATGCCCGTCATTAAAAGTCAGCTGGGATCCCCAAAAAAGTTCAGAGCAGTATGAAATAATTATGATAATAATGAAATATTAATGGGAATTATTGGAATAGTAAAAAGACTCATGAGACACATGAAAAATGATAGATTCAAGTCAAGAACAATGAGAATAAGAATCAAGACAATTGTGACAAAAGCAAGAAAAATAACCATGAGGGTGATTAAAAACATGACAATGATGGGAAGTAATATGAGAAATATGAGGTCTTGGATCATGAGAGTAAAAAATAATCATAACTTAATCATTGTAATTGTCATGAGAATTATGAGAATCCTCAGGAGAATTATAAAGAATAACCAAGACAATAATGGGAGTGTAAATCATCAGAATTATCAGAATAATGAGAATAATGGAGATCGTGAGAACTAAATAATTATAGGCACCACAACTAGATTCATTTTGTCTCAAAATAATGCTAAATATATTGATAATTTAGTAAATAAATACAATTTTAGAATTATTTGTTTTTAATAACTAAAAGGATGGCATCAGTGGAGAGTCTGTGTAATATGACAAAGAAATAAGTTGACGCAATGTTGTGAATTCCAGTAAATTAATAAGACTGCATCAGGAAAGACTAAGAAATCATTTTTAACTGTTTTTATTTCTATTTCAAACAGCGTCCCAATGATTTTTTTTAACTGTACATATATTCTGGTGTAACGTGTGAGACGTCTACCTGTAGGAGGATGGAGGCCGTTTCCACGTCTCCACACAGACAGGCCTGTATCAGAGCGCTGTTACCGTAGTGATCCTTCTTGTTCAGCTTAGCATTACACTCCAGCAGGATCCTCACCACCTACACACACATAGTGGTTTCATTTCATTATGTGATGAACTCACATCCTGACCCTGTAAATAAAGTTACGAGGATGCCTTGGGGACAGACGGATGTCCTGTTCTGATTTGCTAAATCCAGCCGTCTGTGACGTTAACAGGTGAAATACTTCATCTGCACTGTGACGCTGTGTGAGTGACATCAGCTCGTCTACTCATCATACCTGGACGTGGCTGTTCTGGCAGGCCAGGTGAAGCGGCGTGGCGCTCTGATTGGCGCGGGCGTTGACATTGGCTCCATGGCGGATCAGCAGGGCGACCAGCGCGCAGTGACCATGCAGGGCAGCAACGTGGAGCGGCGTGAAGCCGTCGACATTACAGCTGTTGACACCAAGAGCTCCAGCTTGCAGGACAGACAGCTGCAGCACAGATGGACCACCGTATTAATCAATGGATTAGCTGATTAATTATTTGACTGATGATTGGGAGTTTGAGTGAGTAGCTGGCAAACCCTCTGAGCGGGAGAACAGTCCTCGCACTGACACAGAGGATGACAGAGCAGCGCCTCCGACCGAAAATCTCCTTCCTCTTCCTCTTCCGTCCAGTCCAAAAGGTAACGCACCTGAATACACACACACACACACACACACACACACACACACACACACACACACACACACACACACACACACACACACACACACACACACACACACACACACACACACACACACACACACACACACACACACAGAGGGATGGGGATCGTTTGGATATTAAAGATCCTGATTCATATTTTTTTCAGTTCCTGTTGTTGGTGACATTCTCATGTCACGCAAAATTCTGTGCTAAGAACGTCTCACTGATATGAACGAATCTTTCACTTCCTCATGTTAGTTTGTGGATACCTGCCACTGTGTGAGCAAAGTAGCTTAGAAGTAAAAAAAACTAGCTACTAATGCTACATTAATCTATGAAAAAATAGACTTCTGTATTTGCAGCGTTTAGGTCAGGTAGAGTTCTACTGTCTCATTGGTGAGAGGAAAACAAATGAAGTTGACTTTTCATTAACCAGTTGTTGCTGTGTGAGTGCTGCTGGCTTGAAATACCCATGAGATGGAAACTGAGGCTGCATGGTGCCAACATGGCAACTGAAACGTAGCAGTGTTAAGTGTGACGTACTGAGAAACTGATGCGCAGAATCAAAATGAAAATCTCTTAACTATTCAGAATTTTGGAACCAGCTCTGAACGCCCATCCTGACCAATGAAGACAATCAGATGGAGAACATGTGGTCTAATCTTTGCTCTCACCATCTCCACGTCGCCATCAGCCACGGCTCGCAACAATTTCTCCACCTGTCAATGACAGCCATAGCAGTGGTTACCATAGAAACAGCTGATAGTTACTGAATAAGCTGTTTTAGTATAAAAGGCAGAAAACATTTTAATAACCAGTAGAACTGATAGTACTCTGGGTATTACTGAAAATAAAATAGGTAAAGCAGTACCTCGAGATAAGAGCTGTTATTTCAGATATGAGCCGTCGCTCTGTCCATATTTTTGATTTATGCGCAAATTCTGGCAAAATCAGAGAAAGTCCGCGGAAAGAGACTAAACTCGTATCTCGAGGTACTACAGTATTACTAGTGACAGACTGCATACTTTTAGTGATAGTCTTATCGGCATTACAAGTAACAGTGCTACAGGTATTCACACTGTTTAGCATCACTTCATTTCAGACAGGAGCTGAAGAAGAGGTCACTTCCTGTCTCACCTCTTTATGTTGGTGCCGTTCTCCCTCTGATCTCACATCAGAGTTCAGAGAGGAGGTGCTGGAGACAGACGAGGGACGACTGCTGTAGTCTGAAGGCTGAGAAGTTAGCTTAGAGTTAGTCAAATCTGGTCAGTCAGTTAGTTACAAACTTAAAAGGCCATGTGTGACTGACTGGTGATCATTAAAACACCAACCCTCAACACTCACTTCAACTCTGCTGCACTGACTGCTCTGATTAGACTGCAATAACACGAGGATCTACAATGACAGGAAGCAAACACGGCATCAGTAACCATGGAAACAGCAGCATTCAACAGTAAATCAGGCGTCCTCTCGCCGCACACAGACGTGACCTGACCTTAGGGTTGAGCGCACACTGCAGAGGCGACTCTTTGTTCTTGTTGATGATGTCGGTGCTCGCTCCGTTCTCCAGGAGCACCTGTAGGATCCCCTCGTAGCCCCAGCGCGCCGCCATGTGCAGCGCCGTGTCGCCTTTATCGTTCTGCAGGTCTAGATGGCAGGTTTGGATGTCGTAGTAGACCAACGCCTTTACACACTGACACACAGCACAGAAACGACTTAATTAAAGACCCGATCTTTTACGCTGTCAGACAGTAAAATAGTTATCGATAAAAACAGAGATGGAAAATGCTCGATCAATCGGTCTCGGGCTGAAATAATCACTTAAGTAACTGGACTACTAAAAAATACTCTTGAGCCAGTTTATTTGCCTTAAATTCTCAGCAGAATAGTCAGTCAGACTTACGTCCTCGTGTCCATACATACAGGCGAGGTGCAGAGAAGTGTTACCGCTGTTGTCCTGAGCATCAGGGTTAGCCTTGTAGTGTAACAGCAGCAGCTGGGAGACACATTATTGATTAATGTCTAATATAAGACACCAATGTCACAGCATAACTGTATAACCTCTTAGACAGTCTAACTTTTTAATCCCGTTAATCTGTTAGCTAGTAACTCTTAATCTAGCAATTTTAAGTCTGTCAGCCTCTTAACATGAAACTGAAAAGTTGTGTGTGTGGTTGTGATGTTGTGACATCACAAGTAGTCACCGTGACTCCCTGGTGTCCCCTCTGACAGGCCAGGTGTAGCGGCGTGAGGGCGTGGTAGTCTGTCGCGTTGACCGGTGCTCCTTTACAAACCAGTAGGTCAATCAGCTTGGACTGACCTATCACAATCACACACACACACACACACACACATACACACATTTTAGTTCCGTCATGTCACAGGATGGTTGATCTGGTTGTTACAGCTTCTCACCACAGAGGGCAGCAGCGTGCAGCGGCGTGTATCCCTGGTCGTCTCTGGAGAACGGTGTGATGACAGAAGGGTCATTTAACCGCCTGAAACAGGAAGTCACCAACCAGTTAGTTCATACTTCTTGGTTGAAGAGGTTCACCAATGGTTCAGGTAATAGTTCAAGATCAATGAATGGTTGGTAAAGGGTTGACCGGGGGGTTAAAAGTGAAGATTAATTAATTGTGTGCTGTTTTTGGCTTAAATTTTATCATTTTTTTGGCCATATTTGTTATTCCCATCTGCATTCCTAACTTTTTAATTATTTTTGCTGTCAAGGTTTCCTTGGGGGGGTTGATCAAGTTGTTTTGTATGGGATGCCAGCGACGTCACTCTCCTAGCATCTTGAAAGCAGTTAGTAGGGGTTTAGTTAGAGTTTACAAGAGGGTGATGAACTCTGATGACTTAAATGTGGTTGTGACAGTATGTTCTGATGCACTGAGCAGTGATGAGAGAATAACTGAAACCTGAAAACTGCAGGAACGGCAGACAGAAGGAGGAAAGAAAACTGGAATCTGAAATGGTTTGCAGAACTAGAAGGGTGTGTTGATGACAGAGGAGAATGCTGCATGGCGTGTGCACATGCATACGTTCATTAGTGAAGCTCAAGTTCAGATCCGTTTGTACACAAGTAGATTATGTTTTAATGGTGTGTGTCTGTGCGCACTAACCCAGACAGCTGGAGATCACAGAGGTCACATGAGCAGAGAGGATGACACATGGTGATGTCTTCGTCTTTCTCTCCTTCACTCAGCAGACGTTCGACCTCCACTTCATCACCGTTTGCTATGTGCTGCAACAGACACACAGACGGACGGGTAAACAGAGCTTCAGAATTTACAGAGTCCCTTATGAAATTAATCAATTGGATTATAGTATCATCAGTCATTCAGTGTTGTAGACAAGGTTTTGCCAGACCAATGAATGATCCATTCTTCTCTGAATCACTGCTGATTAATGCTGAATAAACCATTCAAAGCTGTTTAAATCAATCCATCAATTTCAGTTGTTTTAGAACTGAAAGAAGCCTCTTGGATGAAATGTGAAACGTCTTCAAGAAACTTTCTAAAGTCCAGTGGTTTGATTCAAACAGCTTAGGATAACCATGACCTGGATAATTGAGAACCTACACAGACACCGAATAAACCAGTTTAACGTGTAAAACAATTAAACTGCAGACACAGAATGCCTGGGTAAGCCACTGATAATGTTGGCTTAGCAACAACTGCTGACTCTGAGGGTTCAGATCATAGACATGTCCCGCTGTGGAACAACTCAGGAGACAACTGATGCTAGAGCAGAGAAAATGCCGGTGAAAGGTTCAGAAGAATACCTTAACTCACCTCAAACAGAGTGTGGATGGGCGTGGCAGTACTCTGAGACAGCAGACTCATCCTTTCTTTGAACAGCGTCCTGCCGTTCAGCTCAGCGGAGCCCTGAGGAGACAGAACCATCATGGACGACCTCCGTCACTCAGCTGAGACAAAGTTATCCCACCTGGATGAATGTATGTGTGTGTGTGTGTGTGTGTGTGTGTGTGTGTGTGTGTGTGTGTGTGTGTGACTTACAGCGTGTGTGTCCTGCAGCTTCCCCAGGTTGATGTACTCCACTGCAGCCTCAAAGGTGCTCAGGCAGTAGCTCAGTTCGTCTTTGCGGGATTGGCTGAAGCAGAAGTTCCTGATGTAGCTCAGATTAGCCATCCTGAAGAGAAAGAAAGGTGAGAGTCATTTCTAATGAACCCTAATCTTAACACCCCTCCACACAAACTCCTGCAGATATGACATAACAACCCCTCCCCCTGCTCACCAGTTGGGGATGTCCGTCTTCACCAGTAGGTAAAGGATGACAGGAAGCAGTTCGTCAGCGCTCACAGCCTCTAAACAAGCTGTAGGAAAAACACACACAACACATTCAGTCTTGACACACTGTTCAAACACAACCAACTTTAGTCCAGGAACAAACCGGGTTCAGACTGAATGCTGTGGTTCCGATCCAGCACAATGAAATGTTTAGTCAGAATTAAATGGCAGAAAATTATTAGTCATCCAGTTTTTTTTATATCCCCAAGACAGGCCTAGACTAATTCAGTGTCATTTATGGATTATTTCCTGATAATCTTAACAAGAGGCAGCATATCTCAGGTGGACATACTGGTCCAAGAGCAGAACCTGAGGAACTCTATGATTAATCTTGTTGCACATGGAGAACTTTTTAACATGTACTCTCTACGATCTGTCTGATGACTAAGACAAACTCAGTGTCGTTCCTTTAATAGAATTGTAAAAGTGTTTGATGGTCCCTGATGTCAAATGCAGCAGAGATCTAACAAGACCAACACAGAGATAAGTCCCACATCTGATGCAATGATGATGCAGACGGACGTTTGTAAATCTCTGTGTGTCTCACCGGAAATCCTCAAACTACTGTTCTGTAAAAAAAAAAAAAAAAAATTCATAACTTTTTCTAGATATACCTTTATCTAAAATCTGGATGAAGAGTAGTTGTTAGAAGAATAGAGAACTACAGCCAATGAGAAGGACTGTGGTGCACAGCCTGTTAACATGGACAGATTGATGTAATCTAATAGAAAAACGCTAGGTAGGGAGAAAACATCTTACGCTGTGCACTGAGGTGGAACTAAAGCTCCAGTCTCCACATTCATTCATTCACTGATCATCACTGCAGATCATTACTGAGATCTGATAACGCTTCAGACATACCGGTGTGTGCAGGGGTCTGGGTGGCAGTCAGGGCAACTCTTTGTAAACACAGCAGTTTGAGGAGGGGGGCTGTGTTCTGGTTGAGCTGACTGAGTTCCCTCTTTGCTCGAGACAAGTTCATACTGCACAAACACAACACAAAGACATATTCACCACACATTTACACAACTATAAAGTATCACAGCTTCCATTCTCATAACCTATCACGTGATACCAACCAAGACATTTTCAGGTCAACTCCGTCCACTGAAGTCATACTAAAGCTGCCAACAGTGATAAACGGACATCTAAGTCCAGACCTTTTTCTCTCACTTCAGATATTCCAACTTAGGATGTCAAATTTTATTTACAAGTAAATTTTGGAGGAGGCTTGAGCTCTTTTCTGTTTAAGAACTGACACTAGATCAGTTTGCTGATTGTTAAACATTTAATAAAATAAAAGGGGGAATTTAAGGTATGTAAATGTCTTTGTAAAGCCTAGAAGAGACAGCATCCTCTTGTGGGATTGTGAAACGTTTACCACACAGCCTCAGCTATAGTGTCAATGTGGAGGCTGGCGCTGAACTGACCTGAATTCAGGTTTGACTCCCAGGTCTTTCTGCTGCAGTTCCTGAAGACTCCTACTGGTTTTGTTGAAAGCAGCGTCCTGTGGAGATGAGAGGAAGTCTGTGACTCCGCCACCACAACTATGTAAACACTTAAAGACATATCAAGGGCAATTTGAACATCAACGTGGTGGCGGTGTTCGTGGGGAGTGATGCTTTCACATCATCATGTTCTATTCTCATTCTCAGTTTATCCACAATAGATCATTAAGCCAGTCAAGCATGATTTGCAGTTATCACTCCAATAATAGCTGGACACAGGTTTCCCTTCAAATTTAAATAACTCATTCTAATCAACAATCTATCAGGCGAACTGTAATCTGTATTTTTAAACCCAGTTCTAAGAACTGTATCTCCTCAATTTATTGTCATTTGACATTTAAACTGTGCTTTTTTAAATATAACTTTAATAGTTTAGTTGTAATTTCTTAGATCTGAGACTTTTATTGGGTCCTGACTGTGCTGTAATAGCTTAAATGCAGTTGATGCAAAAACACAAGGCTGCAAAGAGGCCAACAGCAACATTTAGGAAGCTGAAAGAATTTCTGACTAGTATGGGCTGCATTCTACAGCACTTGTATTCTTCATGTCTGGACTATGGGGTCATGTCTCTACACACGATTCCTACTCTTTGGTTGGGAAAATAAATTCCCTTTTACATACCTGGCTGGCTTCAAGCGTTCCCACAAAGTTAAAAATTAGATCATGGATGCCATGATGAACATATATCTGACGAGAAAACACAGAACATTTCTGTTAGAGAGAGAACACCACATTCAACGGCAGCAGCTTCATTTGGTGACAGTAAAGTCCGAGACATCAGCTGATACATTGATAATAATGACGTCTGAGACAGCTGTAGTACAGATGAGTCTGTTAGTCTGTGAGAGCATCGCACATTCAACTACTGTACATTCATGAACGCAGAAGTCACCTCTACAGCCTGCTTGAGAAGAGTCATGTGAAGATCCTGCTTCCACAGAACTTTCTGGAAAGAACAAACAAATCCATCAGGCTTTCAGAGTAACTATCACAAATGCTAGCTGACATTAGCCTGCATGCTTTACATAATACTGAGCGTGTCTCTCAGTATTCTACTGATGATCAGTGAGCCTTTACTCACCAGACGAGAGTCTCTCAGCAAACACTGAAGACATTTCGTGTAAAGACCATTCACAGAGTCCTGAGAGAGAAACCACAGTCAGTCCTAATGAAAGTTAACATGATCAAATCAAAAGAATGTATTTAGTTTGAACAAAGACTTCAAAAGTTATTCAGACGTCAGTAAAATCAAAATATCACACAAAACAAACAAAAAAAAAAGATAAAGAAGTGAAGGAAGAAAATAGATGAGCATGAAGAGTAGAGGTGATGATCCAGAACAAAGAATGACATGGATGAAAAAATCATGTTTTCCCACTATGTGATGGCGGAGTCCCTTCCTCTCCTGCTCCCTGAAGGCCTGATAGAAGCCCTGGATCAGTTTGTCCAGTTTCTGGACATGGCGGCCCAGGATGTCCCTGACGTCCTCTAGGCTCTTCAGACAATAGGGGGCCGGCGGTCTGAGATCATCTGGACCAGGGTCCACCTCGACCGGTCTGGAGATACACAGGATGCTGTAGCTCTGCTCCTGGTCGTTGTAGAAGGTTTCATCAAACAGGATGGAGACTGAGGATGGGAAAGGAAAACCAGATCCCAGCAGGACCTGCCTGTCCTGGATCCTGACCTCCTGTTGAGAAACAAGAACGAATGAGGCAGAAAAATAGTCAGCGCCCAGAATGTAGCTCAGAATTCACAAATCAAGCTTCTGTTTTAAGCATCTCAGACTTTAGCAAAAAGTGTTTTTATTGACGATGGAGCTGATGTTAAGGGTGATGGAGATTATGGTAACGGTGATGGATATGATATTAGAGGTGACGGGGATGAGCTTTAAAGTGATGGAGAGGATGCTAAGGATGATGGAGCTGATATCTGTGGGTTGATGCATCACACAGGACTCACCTTTCCGTCATTAGTCTGGTATCTGTCCTCAAAGGGCAGCAGAACATAGCTGTCGAACTGAGAGTCTGAGAAGCTGCTAAAGTTCAAGCTTCCACAACATGGCACCAGAACCTGCAGGTAACCAACAGACAGGAAGTATTACAGTTTCATTTAGGTGACAGATTTAATCAAGCAGTGGGCTTCTGTGATTGGGTGACACACCGCAGTTTCTTTTTAGAAAGGAAGAGAGGCCGTGACTGATTAGTAAATCTAAAGATTCAGTCCTCTTCTGACGAGACCTGGTTGTTAAAAACTAGTAAAAAGACAGAAAAAACAGTTTAATGTGGAAAAAACATCTCTCCAACACCTCTCAGTGAACAGGGTCACATTTGGAGGGTCTGTGAGCTGCTGCAAACATCAGCTCAGCTTGTGCAAAACTAATACCCAGACTTAGACACTAAATCCTTCATCTGCTCAAAAGACACAGCAAAGTTTAGAAAAATCTAGTAAGTATTTGTGACTTGAATGAAATGGCTAAAAAGCAATGCACAATGTCATTTAGGGTGTTTTAAGACCTGAAAGTCCAAACCAAAGCTCAGGTTTTGAGTTCGTTTCGGTTTCACATTGTGATTTATGAAGTGCACTCATGACATACCTTTGTCCTGACAGCATAATTGTGGCCTTAGTCTCCCTATACTTGATAAACAGTGGTCCAGAATTATGTTTAGGTCATTATAAAAAGGAAAACTGCTTTTGTCAACTGTAAAATTACCGATTTTATTGACGCATCACTCATGATCATGCTGCATCAGCTTTTTACAGTCCTGCCCCTTACTGTACATCCTGCCTCCTCTTTGCGGAGAGTTTCAGAGTACTATGGGTATTTCCAGATGACTACTGGAATCACTACTAAATACTGTCTCTTCCTCTTCCCATGAGTTACTACAGTTCATTTTTTGCTTCTTAAATTGGCTTTACTTCTTATTTTATGTATTGGTTACCTGCTGTAACCCTGAAATATAGCAAAAAAAAGTAAAAACCATCCAAAAGCACTTTCAAATTAGGAACAAATGAACCAGGTTTCAGTTGGATCTGGACTGAGACCACCTGTTATTGGGCTTGGCCAGAAAGAGGTTTCACATCTGCAATTTTGGTCTGGATGGAACTGAAAACACCCACAAGTTCAGATGAGTGTGAAAGAATCCAAGTCGCTTCTGCTGGTTAATTCTGATATGTTTCCTGTGGGCTCATGAAAAGTCCCACATCATATGACAGTGAAGGCGGCACGAAGGGAAGACATGCAACATCAGACCATGAATTCACTTTGGAATGCTCATAATTAATTAAGAGAGAAGACAGTGTTTTACGAACGACAGTGAATGATCTGTTTCACAAGACTAGAAATTCCGCTGTGAATACGTAGATCATCATCAAGATCACGCAACTTAATTGTGTAAAATCTCTTTCAGAAAAGGGGGGGGGGCTGCTGTGTGACTCAACCCAACATAATCAGCAGCTCTGGCTGTTGATGAGTGAAACTGAACATCTTCTATGCTGAAGACCCACAGTTACACACTTTCTGAGGAAACACGAAGACCAACCGTCACTCTGGTTACTACAGTGAGTAACACCTCCCATTATGTCATCAAGTCAAAACACACACCTGTTAGTGTGGTAGATTTACATGTGCCTGACCAGGTGGGTTTAACTAGTGTGTGAAAGTCATGAAGCTAACAGGAGCGACTCACGATGCCATGGAGCTCGGCCACTCGGCTGCAAAGATCCGGTCTCTGCTTCTCAAATGCCAGGTAGAAGGGGTTCTTCAGGATGTTCTCGTCATAGACTGCCATGAGGAGGTGGAGGTCTGGATGCTGAGAGGAAGAGAGAAGGAACTGATTACAACCAGCACACAAAAGGCTTTGCACGACAAAATTCTAACACTGGAGAGGTGTTATGCTATTGCTCTTACTTCTGAGAGGATTTCTGTTTGGTGAGTGAACTCGACTACAGTGTTAAGAGGCTGCCACAGAAGGATCAGACACACTGCTGTGATCCATACTTCAACAAAGATTAATGTGTAGATTACCAACATGTCCATCAAAGCAACAACCACCAGTTCAAAAGAGAATCTCAGTGAACGACGATGAGGTGTGAGAAAGATGGATGAAGGTAAACCTCATCAGATATGAGAACTGGATCATGAAGTTCATTCATCCTGACAGGAGCTTTGCTCACCATTAAATCATCGTCAGAGAAGATGATGGTATTTTTCAGTTCATTTCCTCAACATATCGTAGCATAAAATGTAACTTTCAAAACTTACTCTACATCTAGGTGTTTATTATAACATTAAGATCCCCTTGGTACGCTCACACGTTAAATTATTTTCAGAACCACTGCAACAACCACAAGAGGAAGGTGGAGAAGAGACTTTAAAAATCTAAATATCTACTTTGGGATTTAATGATCTGATTCCAGTTTGCTTTGGGAAAAACATGAACATCATCTTCAAAAATCTGAGAATGAAAATGTTGATGAAACACAATTATGTTGTAAGGAAGAATGTTAAAAATGTGAACTTTAAAGGATTGAACAAACTGATCTCTGAACTATTGCTACATCCACTCATCAGCAACACACCTTTAATCCGGATGGAGCTATTCCAGCTGATCCCAGGTCAGATCAAATGACCATTCACCTCTCTGAACCCTTTAAAGACTCACCCCACTACTCTGTTCGGAAACCAGCTTCATCCTTTCTCAGCTCCAGACACAAATAACTGGAAACTAGTTCAGATACAGACTGTGGTTGCTCAGCTGGGATGAAGGCAAGGAATGAGTCACATGATCTCACAGTTCCCATGACCTAACCACCCCAAAGCTGGAGTACTGAGAGGAGCAGAGGAATGTTTATGTCACATGATTGAGACAAAAGTCAGTCCAACGTCTCAGTTGGAGCATCAGAAATCAATAACCCAAACAAACACACCTGACATCACCACCAAAAATCCCACTGATCATGAATACACTTCGACACATGAGCGTCACATGTCAGAGATTCCGAGACGCTGTAAATAAACTAATAACCAAAACAATATTTTACTGAGAATTCATCAACTGTTGTATTCAATCAGCTAAAATGTAACACGATTATAGAGGTTGTAAAGCAAAGTCTGCAGGAAATTGTGTTAACATTGTGTGTCTAATCCAGTTGAGACTTTGTGTCAATAGTTTCACATAGATTAACCCTGGTTAACACTTGACAGGGGGGAGAGGCCACGAGAGTCTGGCTATCACATTGATGCTCTTACTCTGAAGAAAAGAAAAAGACATTTTATCTTTTTTTTCTGATGATTTTCTTTTTCTCATTCAAACAGAAAATAAACTCACTCATTCCTTCTTGGCTACAAAAAACGGATAACAGCTTGTTTTTTTTATTTTTTTAAATATATTTTTGTATTTAAGAAAACCCGTGTAGGATGTATGCAGACTGCGGATGAGGCGCTGCTCTGTTACGTCTACGGAAGCCCACAAGGGCCGGGCAGCCAGATGTATGTGAGGAAAAGTCAAAACGAACTTCATTTCCAAAACGTTATATTTTCGCTATTATTTCTCCAGATAAGTAATAAACAGAATATATGATACCAAATAGAATCTCTAACGTCTTCTGACACATTCGGCTTACTATGTATTATTCTATCTCAACTCGTATTTAAAAAACAACGTAAATGCTTAAAATCACATTGATTAATATGTGGTGGTTTAAGTCCTAAAATGTGAACGTGGTTGTTTAGGATTGACCACAGCGATCCGGAACGATGAACAATCATCTCAATGTATAAACCCATGCCGCTGACATGTTAATCAACTCTAGATTTAATGTTGTTGTTTTTTTAATTGGTTTTGTTTGGACGGCTAGCTCCTTTGGATTCAGTGTTATTGTCACTGATAAAACAAATTCAGTTCCGTCTGATTTAACCGAACACATCCATCTTCCGACAGGTTCATTCATCTTCCAACATGTTCCGTTCTGACACTATCCAGCAAAGACTCAACGTATTTCCATCCAATTACGAAATAAAGTGTTAGCTTGTCTGCTAAAACATGAGCTAACTTACACGCTAACGCTAACAAAAATGCTAACGACACTGTTTACCCGTCAGCAGCGAGTCTCTGAGCTCATCCGTCATGACCTCCAGTAGGGGCTGTTTGTCAGTGAGGAGCTCCAGGGGTTTAAGGTTATCTTGAAATCACTACAACTCGGAGATGAAGGACGTTAGATGTTTATCTGTTGCTGTTCAGCTCAGGAAGACTTGTTTTCTGTTTTAACTTCAGCTGACCCAAACATGGAGGCTCACACTACCACCTACCGGCCATCCAATGCTACTGCAGCGCTCCTGCCTCCTTCCACACAGCAGTGTTCAGCAATCAGTTATTGTTCCTGTTTTTATATAAAATGACATCCATCAAGTGGAAAGAAGATCTTCAAAGGAAAATAACATAAAAATAAAGGTATAATTTCAATATAAAGTAAACAATTCACCATACCCCCCCCCAACTTAAATTATTCATCAAGATCTGACATTTGATTCAAGTAAGATGTACACAGTAATCCCAGAGTCACAAATTAATTATATAAGCAAGCCTGTCTGAAAAGATGATTTCTACTAAGAGCAACATGGTGAACTATCAAAACACAAAGTGAACACCTGTGATTTAGCAAAACTATCCAGCTGGAAGCTACAAACACAACTGTTTGTGTAGGGACACGTTGACACAGTTTGAGTTGAACTGTTGAAGCAACTCTGAGTGGTGGCTGACCTGCTGAGCAGTGTGTTGTAACCAAGTTCAAAAAGGTGATGTCATTTTGGCCGGGGACCCCCTGGAGCCCCCTAAAACCAATGTTCAAACGGTTACTATGGAGACGCTTCAAAAACTATAATACTAATCTAAGATAGAATTTAAATAACCATCAAAAGTATGTAAGTTATAACCAGTTATGATGATCAATACATCAGTAATATTAAATCAATATTGTGCTGCATTGGGTTTTTGATCATGTTTAAATTATTTACTAATATCAAAATTCTTTTATACATCCAGAAAAACTTGAACAACTTTACTGGTAATCAGTTGTTTAAACCAAACTTTAAATAATGACTCATATTTAAGAACTGCAGCAGTTGTTCTGAGCTGTTCTGTTACACTGGACTAAAAACTGACTATTCAGAAGTCTGTATTATGTATCAATACATATTGACAACCGATTGATGGAGCTCTTATTGATGACCACTTATCAAAATGAAAGCTTGCATTCCAGAGCAAAATAAAATTCAAATTTTCAGTCTGTATTCAAACAGAAATCATTAAAAAAAGATTGAATAAAAACAATAAACTGAGGGACATTTCAACACATTTAATGGAAATTAACTCAACACTGCCTTGAACAGGCCGAATGAGGGCCAACAGGAAGGACCAGTCAAGCTTTACATCCATGTATGTAAAGACGGAGCCGAGCAGCAGGACACACATCCAGAGGAACGCGTGGCTTCATTTATGTCATCAGATATCCACACTGAACTTGCTGTCAAGGCCTTTGACCAGCCTTCAGAACTTTTTAGAACAAACAAATGAAAATTTCATATCAAAAATGACAGAAAGGAACTAAAAATAACAACCTGGAACTTTAGCTGAACACAAATCCTTCTGCTCCACTCCTTTATCTAATGCACTCGACACAATCACTGAAAGTTCTTTAGGATTTAATCTGAATTTAAACACAGAATGAAACTCTGGAATACACAATCATAGTAATGCCCTCCAACCTGTAGTCATTACCTCACTTATATAATTTCACTACACTCAAAAAAAATAAATAAAATAAACCAAACTGTCAACAGTAAAGCAACTGCATTAAACTTGAGAGGGACCCAGGCATTCACTGAGAAAAAAAAAGAAGCCACAGTAGAGCAGGAGCAGCTGATGAACTCTGATCCACCTTCAGTCGCTGTCGCTCTCTGATGTCACGTAACAGTCATCTTCTTTAGGGTCCACTAGGAACCATCGACCTGGAGACCGGTGCACATTAGCATAATGTAATGTTGTACTATCGATGATAACAATGCTAAAAAATATTGCTGACCATCACTAACATGGACACCAGGATATCTGTTGTATCTGGGATTTAAACTACATCTGTGGTTCTCACCTTTGGGGATTCTGTCTTCCTTGTCTTCCAAGTGCTCCATGTCATAACTCACAAAAATGTTCTGTGAATACAAATATAAATTTAAACTGTAGTGTATTTTTTCCTAAGTTAAATCTGAAGATGTCTTTCAACTATGAACTTCATCTCGCACAGATTATTTAAACAACCGATTGTCATCTTATTCCTGCTGTTAACAGACCGAACTCCAGTACCTTGTTCTTGAGCAGTTTTTCCCAGTCTCCCTGCTGTTGTTTGACCAGTTGGATGACTGGCTCACTGCACTTCATTTCCCAGCGGCAGCTGTCTGTTGCAATGTTGTGTTGAAGCTGCAGGTCGGCTCTGTAGGTCCGTCCATCTACTCTCCCACTGGATGCAATCAGCAGAGAGACATCAGTCAGGTGTCGCTGTTCCACCCCCACTAGAACACTGAGAACCCTCCGTCACACCTCAGGAAGAGTCAATCAATGCCATTGTAGACACAAGTCTTTATTTAGGTTTGTTTACTGGGCAACAACATTCAGTCAATCACCACTCAAAAGAAAGTTGGGTTCTCTTGTTGATTTATATTAAAATGTTCCTCAAGACGGTATTTCAGGAATGTTTTTTTTAAATCTAAATCAAAATCAATGTTCTGTATCACTGCAGAACATTATTGAACACAAACACGTTCTTTTGAATGACTGGAGGATGTCCAGGCCGACAGGCTTCCCCTGTCAGAGTCCTGACAGATCACACTTTAGCTTGTATTACATGACAGATTTGTCACATTTGAGTGATTAACCTCTGATCTCTCTATTTACAGAGACAAGCATATTGGATTGACAATTCCCGGGTGTGCAGACTGGTCCTAGCAGGAAAAGATTCTCAAAATGTTTGTCTTTATCAGGGTGATCCTGATGAGTCAGCCAAGCCGGAGGTTTCAGAAAGGACCTGACCTTAAATTATCGTCTAATTTGGACACAACGTCTCTACCAACCAATGTCGAGAAGAATCCTCCTTCACCTGTCATGAATCAGCATTGAATTAAACACCTGTAGTGTGAGGCTGGCTATACACAGACTTTGTGCACGAGGAAGGGAATAGAACAGCAACTATTTTAAACCAGCTGCTGTATAATTATCAGTTGACAAATATTAAATCACAAGTTTCTACCAAAAGAGTCATAGACTGATCTTTAGCTGTGAAAACACAAGTTTCCTATAGTGTAACAATTGTGTTTAACTTCTGTTTTTGTTTAATGCGCCCATGGGCTAACCATGCTAACCGTGTAGCATGGTTACAAAGCTCCTCTGATTTTTTAAGTCAGTGAGGATCGGTGACGGACCTGTAAACCACCCTGTCGGGGTAGAAGTCACAGCACTGAGCCTCCGGGTTGGTCAGCTTCACCGTCACAATCACAGACTTGGATGTCTGATACCAGCGGACCTGAGGGTGGAAACTAAAGCACAACCAGATCCAATCGATTAAAGCAGATCCAGTTCCAGTGAATCACCATGAGCCAATTTGAAACTCTAACTTGTTAAACAACAGCTACATTTTAGCCATCTTGTACCTGCTTTGATGAATCGACTCAGAGCTGGAGCCATTTCCATCTTCTCCTGAACACAAACATAAACCTGATTTACTGTGTGGTAACAGTGGATATTGATTCTGATCAAGTTCCAGATAACTTTCAGGTTATTCTCCTGATAGTCTAAACATCAAAGATTTTCATATCTTCCATCTATTAATGATCAATGGGACTGTCGGTCCTGGTCTTTTACCATTGTCACAGGAACTGATAGAAGTAGTCTGACTGCTCTGATTGGGACCAAGTTCCCCTTCAGATCCGTACCTGTAGATCAGTCAAAAAGCTCCTGTTCAGTTCCTAATTTAGAAAAATTAACTTACACGAGACAAATTCATTCATCTCTTCAGGTAGCTTGAACATTTCTTAGTGTGTGATAATTGATTTCTTTTATTTGTCTGGAATTTGAATAAAACTTCTTGAAAGTTTGAATATTAAATGAAGAGTGAAGATACCTACCTGCTCAGCTGACCAGTTGAGTGTAGATCAGCTTCATGGCTGTTTGTCTGTATAGTAACTAACTGGTTGCCCAAGAGTGACGTGTGATCACACATCGGGACAAGGTGGGGTTCAGCTGACGGCGTCAGTGATGATGCTGGGACCTGAGACGGTTTCACTGGACTGTCTGGATGACATGCTTCGAGGTGAAGTGGGGCGACCAGATGACTGAAGGCTTCACCAAGACCATCCAGAGACACTGGACTGTTTGAATCACAACAAAAGACAAAGACAACTATTAACTTAATATATACTGTAGCATTATATTATTTTATATAATCACTAAAAAGGATAAGCAATAACTAAATCACAAGCATGAAATGGTATTGGTCCTCTTAGAAGTGTGATCTAGTGTGACTGTTCATTCAAAGTATTTACAGCAGACATCAGTGTTCACCTGTTTCACAGACATTCATAGTGGTGAGATTAATAAATGCAAGGCGCCCCCTGTTGGTCAGGAACGGTAACTATTCACACCATCCCTTACTCACAGATGGAATAAACTGGTGAATTTATCTGAATTTGGGGTTCAGTATTTTGCCCAAGGATATTCTGACAAATAGACTGCAAGGACTGGGAATCAAACCGTCAACCCTCCAATCAGTGGAGGATTCCTTTATTTGAATAGCTGCCTGTTAGGACTCACTAATAGGACACTATCAACACCTAGAGATTCAGAGATACCTTTCATAAAGGTCTGCTGCGACAGCTGAGTTTTCTTACCCAGGGAGGTGGGATGTGCTCTGGTACAGTGCCTTCAACAGGTCCAGGTGATCTTGGTTTTTTGTCCCCATGCCAGTGTTGAGGATTTCTGACTGAACATTGTACTCATTGATCATAGTTTTCATGCCTGGCACCTGGCTCAAACACACCTGTGGAAAAACAAGAAAAACAGATTATCTGGTTATAAATCACAGCAAACCAGTCCACAAATCATATTAATATTTGAAGAACGCTTTAATCGTGACAACCAGACACTTGACAGAATGTTACTTGACATCCTTTGGTGTCCAACAGGGACACACTGCCTACCAACAACCTACCATGGGATCAACGAAAACAGTGTTTCCCAGACTGAAAACCGCTTTGGCTCGGTGTTGTCGACCTCTGATTTTCTTGCTGATTGCTCTGATGACCTGCGGGTCGCAAAAGTTTGATCACATGACTGCTGACAAATGATTTAACAGTAGGTCTGTCATGAGAACTATTGTACGTAATCCACCAATTGCATGAGGTTAATTTAGGCCAACAGATGTGTTAAGATATCCTAATGAATCAAATTCCACCTTACATCAACAGTGCTCCCCCAGGGACCCACTGGGTCAATCATCTTTAATTTAACTCGTTTGTGATTTTGGCGAAACAAACAAGAGCGAGTTCATGTAACACATCTGTTGTGGAGCTACTGCCGCGCTACAAAAAACTCTACTGTAAAGAAACAGTGAAGTGTTAGTGCCAACCTTGGGGTGCCAGTTGACCTCAGCATCAACCGGTTTGACCCCACAGAGGATGATCTCCACAGCCTGGGGGGGCAAACTGAGAAACTGGTCGGGCAGCTGGAGGATCTGGTGGGATCGGACTGTCTGCTCCTTACCAACATCAATGAAACGCACATTGACACTGAAGAAGAGCCGTTCAACTGTTTCTGAGACAGACAGGACCTTCACCCTGCAGCAGAGAATTGTTTTCTTAGATGATCCAATCCAGACAGGACAGAATTAAACAAAGCAGAATCAACCAATGGGCTGTAAGCAACCAGCGGAGAGTTAAAGACACACTGAGTTTCAGCCTGTCACTGTATTCATGTCAGACCTGTGAAAGTCATCGTCCTCCTGCACGGCATACAGGCCTCCCTCCACCACATCCTTGGCTCCAGGCTTCTTGTCAGCATAGTAACTGTTCATCTGACGTGCCATGGCAGGGAAACCTCCATCGTCCTTCTCGACCATACGACCGAAGAATACTGATGCCGTCTTAATGTAGAGAGGCACAACCTGGGGCAGCAGAGAGAAGAGGATGGACGACTGCAGTGCAGGAAAAACATCTCATTTAACAGTTTTGGGATTCACTCAGACGAAAGCAGGAACCGCTGACATTAAGCTAAAATCCACAAAAGATGAGACGTCTCCATCAGTGCATCAACAACAATCTTTACAGTAGGTGTCCATAAGATAAAAAATCAATTGCATTTGGTCAAACTATTTTGGAACATGTGTTTTTGAATCTGGATCTTCATCCCTGTAGCACACAAATCCCAACTAATAAACCAACAACCATGTTAATACATTAAAATAGATTTGAAGCCTGTTTCTAATTGTTCCTTGTTGACAGTGGCATTAGTGGAGTGATTTCTACTTAAACCACTGGTTAGCTCTATGAGGCAGTGAAATAAAGCAGACGCACATAAATGCACTTACTTCAATGATGCCGGAGGCAGGAAGGACAGACTGGTCCAGATGCAACATGATTTTGTGACGATCAGGACATGCACTTCTGTCTCTGCAAAAAGGAAACACGATCACATAAGTCGGGTCATGTTCTTTAACTCTGGATGATTTGGCTCAGGATCCATCCTGTCTCTCTGGTGTTGACTGTGTGACCGCATGGAGCTGTTGACTAAACAGATGTCAATAGATTTATCAGACCTACAACACTCTATGAAAGACCTGCACACTCCAAAGCTCTTCAAGTAGCTGCACAAAGGCATGCTGGTCTTTTGGTCCTCGCGGGCCATGTGGACTTCCTGGGAGAAGGTCAACAGCTCAGGGGGCAGCGAGGCATTGGTTCTCTCCAGGTAACGCAAGAGTCCAACTATATGATGAGCGTTCCTGTCAGAAATAAGCAGCACTGACTTGGTGAGACCAGTGCAGCAGTCAGTTTGATCCTGGGAAAGAACAGAAAAGAAGAAATGACAATCTCCCTGTGTTCCCCTCCATTCTCTCTTTTGACTTTTTTGCATTTTGAATCCTTTTTTGGTTGATCTTATAAATATTATAATATTTTTAGACAGCAAATTCCTTGAAGGTGTAAAAGTTCTTGGCAATGCAAACTTTTCTGAGTGTGGATTATTGGCAACTTGCAGCTGAGGTTGTTTACGAAACACAAATAGACAAAAAAACATGTCAATATATTAATTGATTTATAGATGAATGCATTCCGTCAAATCATTCTTACTCGTTTGGAGAGGTTTCTGAAGTTCTCCGCCATGCAGAACAATCGGATGCCAAATGCTTTAGGTGATGAAGGGAAGCCGTAGTGGACGACACAGGATGCATCTGTGATCCTCAAACACTTCAGAGTCTCACTGTTGATCACTGGAGTTGAGAAGTCAATAACATCAAGGATAAAGACATCTGGCCAGCGGTGACTACCAGTCAAAACTACCAGTAAAAACACCAGTTTACCCAGGATCACATGACTGCCGACGCAAACGTCTTTCCTCCACTGCTGGATGACAAAATCGGACTGGTGAATTAAGCCCTCATGGATCATGAAGCAATATGCCGATTTATTTTTCAAAGCCTGAAGGCGAAGAGAGACACAGAACTACTATCAATCCATTATTAGACATCATCAAAACAGCACGACCAAATCTAAATTCTAATCTAATATGATATCATATTATAATCTAACCTGGAGTCTATAATATAATCTGAAGTAATTTACTATCTACTATGATCTCATCTAATACATAATCGACTCATCGAATCAGACCACACCTGACCCAATCTAACCTTATAAAAAGTAATCTGACCCTATCTGCTTTCTCATTTATTCTGCATTTTATGTTGATCAAGGTGGTGTTGGTGACGGCAATGTCTTCCTGAGTCTAAAATCCCATCTTGATGAAAAATTTCTTCTGGTATTTTCAGCCTCTGTGGCTTGACTGATATCGCTGCTGTTTAATTCCTGAAGTTATTAGTTATTAATAATCATGATTTACTAAGTTGTAACTATGTAATTGGGGTTAGGGTTCAATCAATCAATCATAGACACTGAAATTAAGATCATTTAGTGAACTTTTGGCACAAGTACATTCAGTTCAGTTTCCAGTTTGATTAAACGAGTGAATGTGCAGTTTCACCTGAAAAACATCTTCAGCTTCCTGAGCAGAGTTGGTAACAATCAGTGTCTTCTGTCCAACGTTGGGGTTGAAGTCCAGAGCCGACAGCAGGATTGAGATCTTACTGGTCTCGACAGTCATGAGGACGATCTGTGGGACAATAACAGCTGATGACAAGGCAGTGTCTTCTCTCAGAGGATTGTGGGTTGAAGATATCTGAAGTCCTTAGAAAGTGAAGCAGCAGTGGCTTTTTCAAGAATTATTCAGTTATTCATGTATGGTGATGCTGCTCCATGAGAGTTGGTCTGATTCTGAGATTTTACAGCTGATCTAATTTTATTATAAAATGAGCGGGCTACGTTTACTGAGGACAGATTGACACACACCTGTTGGACGTCAGCGTAGAGTGCAGCTTCCTTAGGGACAGTCACGACAATGCAGGGTTGTGACATGTGATTGTTTAGCAAACCTTCCATGTGGCTCGTCCATCTCTTCGCCACAGCAATGATCTGCTGAGGACAGGAAGTCTTCTCCTCACTGGAGGTCACCCTCTGGAAGTGCTGCAGGATCATCGCCATCTGGCCACATTGATTTAAGGACATACAATATGTTTTAAAATAACAAAAATGACTGATCAAAAATCCTCATCTTCATTTTCCTCAACCTGAGACAGAATTCAAAATTTTCACAGGTGTTGAAATTTGTCCCGTTTAGGGAAAAAAAACATCATCATCACGCAGTGATTCTGTCAGCCACCTGAAGGCAGTAAAATACCGAAGTGAAACTGATCAAGTCTCTCTTAACGTTATGTTTGGGTTTGGGAACTCGTTTAATTAAAAACAATTACATCACTAATACTGAGAGCCAAACCACACATCCAAAGCTAACACTAGTATGTCTTATGTACTTAACTGGATGACTAGATAATTTATTGCTGGGATTATCTTGGGTTTTGATGGTGATTTTGGTAATGTTGGATTAGCCCTAAATGCCTGTAAATGGTCTAATAGTGGCCTGTCAGACAGCAGTTAGCAGCTGAAGATGTTGAGCGTGAGGGAGGTGCCGGGGTCACCTGGTCTGGAGCCAGAGTAAACAACTGGTCAGCCTGGTCCAGTACCAGGTGGTACAGATGCAAGAACAGGAAGCATCGGCAGGACAGCAGGCGGACGAAACTGAAAGGTGTGGTCAGCAGCAGCCGGCCTGATTAAAAAAAAAAAGAAAATCATGAGTTGTTTTCCTTAGTGAGCTAAAGGTGAATAAGGTTGTTCCTTACTTACAGTTTTTGGGGATCTTGCAGGCCTTTGCCTCGTCTTCACTGACACCTAGCAGCACAACGGCTGGCTGGAGGCTTGAGGTGACTTTTAATTCTTCCAGGAGGTCATACACCAGCTGGACTCTCTCCCAGCCCGGACACAGCAGCACTGCAATGGGCTGGACACAGAGAAAAGGTCAACAGAACATTTTAACGTAGCGCTGGTAGACATTCTAACCAAACGGGAGGCATGGGTTGGCTCACCCCTGTGTTGGGGGTAAGGGAGATGAAGATGGAGTTTAGCAACATGTGGGTGAGGAGTGGGATGAGGTAGCTGAGAGGTTGTTCAGCGCTGTTGGAGATGATCATGGCGTTGCAACCTCGAGCCACAGCTGGCCAGCTGTGACAGTCAGATGGAGTTAGAGTCCCTAACTGCTTACACTGCAACACCTGGACACACAGCAACAAGAACTACAGCCTGGAGAAGAATCCATCGCGTTCACCTCGTCTCAACTTCCCCAATAAGGCAGCAGATTTGTTGGAGTGTGAAGAGACTGACACTGTAAACGAGTGGGATTAGTGTATTTTTGGTGGATACGGATGCTAAAATAATTTCTATACCTTCTGTTACTACACTAATCTCCACAATGTGTCTCAGAAAGACACTGATTATTATGTTATTTATCCATACAGCCGTCACACACACAGAAAACACATGGACTGATCGGGAGCAGCAGTCTCTTCCTCCTCGTCCTCAACAAGTTGGCATTTCTGCAGCTCAGATAGTTACACAGAGCTGATACGTAGACTTGAGACTCAACAGAAACTGAATCTATGACTGATTCAGGTAAAAACGGTCGTACTACAAGAGACTTTAGTGACACATTTAAATGTTGCTCAAGTCTAAAAACGATGTGTTGTTTTACCCAGCGGAACCGATCGGAGATCGGGGCGTCGTCCAGATTGGTCCAAGCCTCTACTGGGTGGGCCGAGTGCACCAGAATGGGATCATTGGGAACAACCTGAAGACAGTCAGAAACTTGAAGGAACACAAGCTATTCAATCAATATCTTAGCAATAGATGTTCACCAACTGCAACTGAATTTTGGCATCACATCAGACAGAATCCCTTGACGCCTGCAGAAAGTGGCTAACCACGGGCTATTGATTGATGAATCTATCAATAGGATCAGAATCTAACTGTGCTGATGTGGAATTCACACTCTAGCTCTGGAGAAGCAGAGTTGATGCGTCACACAGTAGATGTCATGTGACATAGATGTGGACCTACCACAGTAGGTGGACTTCCTTTAGTTGTGATCAGGAAACTGTTAACGGGTTCTGTGAGAAAGGACATACCGAACAGTCTGTGTTTGGAGACTCCGGGTTCAACCACGACAGCAGGCTGCAGGGGACACAACAGCCATGATGACCTTAGCACTCATGAGATCTATGTCAAAGGCCTCTTTGGAAGCAAACTGCCACCGTGAGAACGCTTCTTCAGTCATATTAACGACTGGACATGTTTGTTGCTCTCAGATAGAGCTCACCTGTCCAGATATCATCAACAGCAATCAATGAGCCGCTCACCGTGAACAGATCCGGTCCTCCTCACTGGCCCTTGTTGTTTCCACCATCACTAGTCTGCCCAGAGGTGAAAGAGAAGGGTCACGTGACACCATGTCCAACAGACGTAAGATGAACAACCTCCTTCTGTTTCTTACATGGGTTTAAAGTGTTTGCTAGACAGAAGCAGTGGAAAGTTTAAATGAGGTAAAACACAGAACCATGTCACTTTCTTTGGTTTCTGGTTGTTTTACACACCTTTAGTGAAGGGTTTGTAAATCTATGATCAGTGTTTACACTCCCTCTGATCTGTTTCTCTGATGGGGGTGTGTTAGAGAGCCAGAAACATTTAAAGACTAACGCCATCAGTAAAAACAGACTATGGGAATGGATTTGGAAAAAAATACTTCAGTAAATACTTCAGTAAATCTGACATATCATGGAACTCAATGCAGCCTTCAGCTGGTGATTTATCAGGAGAGACCCACAACAGCAGTGTGTGTGTGTGTGTGTGTGTGTGTGCGCGCGCGCGAGTCTCACTCAGATCCCAAAGGTCCAGCAACTTCTCTTGTTGAAGATCTGACCTTATTCAGGTGGGTGATGTTTGTTCCTCTCATTACACCCCATCCAGCTACTTTTTTCATGAGGTTTGTGTCAGAAAACTGTTATTAAAAATGTGATGAGTGATGGCTTGGATGCTCTGACTGAATCGTTTAAATAAACTAAAAGCCTGCCCTTGTTAGTTTAGTGTGGTCTGAGAAAGGCTGCTGAAGGCGAGGTGGTAGCTACCCTTCCTGTCCTGTGCTGAAGTCTGCAGGCGTCTCTTCAGTTTCACGGTTCTGTAGCTCTTCATGCCGACTCGCCTAGGAGCAGACAAATCACATTACACATGCAGCAGTGTTGTACTGAGCCCCACAGCATCACATCCATCAGGTCATGCAGCAGCACCAGGCCTTGTAGTGGACACCGATGGACCAACATGTCCCTGCAGCACTGTGGACCCCACCTGCTACACCCAGTCCTAAAACTGATCATAGACTAGGATTTACACCAGCCGTGACAAGTCTGCAAAACAATCTATAGAAACAACACTTCCTCTTGGGTAGCAGACACAAACAAAGTCACCCCGGGAGCGTCCTGCTGAAAGCTGCTGCTGTCAGGATGCAGAAACTTCAGGAACCTGTGGAACACAGGAGAGGGAAGTATTAGCATCCCTGCTCAGAATGTTGCGTCCACGACGCGGCTCCAGATAAGCAGTTGAAGATGGATGGATGGAATAAACTAAAATAATGAATACATGTCTGCTGTGGTGACCTCAGAGGAGCCAGCATCAACAGAACTCTCTATAAACTGCCAGTATCGCTAAATCTCCAGATTAGTCAAACAAATCAGAATCAGAGAATCAGAGTCTTTATTTGTCATGCTGACACACGGTTTCACATATGACAGTACGAAATACGTCTCTGAAGGTCCCAGTAAGCCCGTTCGATATATAAGATAAATAAGATAAGTTAAGAAAAACAAGAAAAAAGTTTAAAATGTAAGATAAATAAAAAAGAGAACAGAGAAAAGTTAAGAATGTGAGATATATAAAGGGTAAAGTGTAAATTGTAAAATGAAGTTTCTGGCTGTGAGAAAAAACAGAACACTTCTGCTTGAATCAATTTGTCAATTTGTTCACAAGGTACTTTGGAGTTTAAGGTTTTATCACAGATATCCCTTTTATGACCAGTACGTATTTTCTTGTCTGTGTGACTCACCAGGACAACAGACTGTGGTTGTTGGTCCCATTTGCATCCAGAGACAAGTCAGTGTCCTCTGAGGAGTCACTGAAGAAACGACAGATAGAACAACAGAGAGAGAGAGCACGTCGTGTTGCCAAGTTGACTATTTAAACCATTACTTATTCACCTTAGAGCATTGATAAAGGATACAGCACATTATTATATTGTCACATTGTGTTTAGTGTTAAGTATACGTTTAGAAACTGCGGTGAGGCTTTGGTTCTATATTTGATTTGTCATAGAATCTTTCCTTTCCGTATTTACGTCAGTCTGAATTTTCCATGTTGGATTTCCCATTACAATTGATTGATTGATAATTTTCTGCCAGTGCTTTGCTTTGTCTCTCCGTATCTCTCTTAGCCATTGTTTCTGTACACATTTGGAATGTCTTACATCAATAAATAGAAACATTTCCATTGTTATGTTAAAATCTTGAGGACTAAATGTAATATAATAATAGCTGTTATCCTGTCTATCTCTGTTCCTCACTCTCTAACCAACCCAGTTAAAGCAAAGGATCCAACCACCTTGCGTTTTGGTTCTGCTCGAGGTTTCTTCCTGTTAAAGCCAGTGTTTCCTCTCCACCATCTCCATGTTCTTGCTCATAGGTGATTGTTGGTGCCCTGCAGAACAAAGAGTAAGATTGAGGCGTGTCTCATAAAGGACTAAGGAAAGCTAGGACTAAAGGCTGGACTTGAATGAACCTAACAATCGGTTCTTTTGAACTTTATTTTAATTCATTCAGCATATACAGTTTATATGCAGATGAATAAATACCCTAAACTTATGTGTGCTCACCTGTTGGCAGAAACACAGTCAAAGCGTTTCCTTGTTTTGCCGTCTGCATACAATAACTTCTCTCTGTCTCCTGACCCATCATGATGTTGGCACTAAAGCAGCACAAAGGGTCACAGGTCAACACATCAACAACAGTTGTCTGTCAAAATCAGTCAACAGAAGAACAGCTGCTCACCTGAGGTGTAGTGAGAGCCACCGGCCAACCAGCTGGAGGGAGAATTTGTGACCCTGACGGTGAAAGAGATGAGTCAGCGTGAAAGGAGAACAAAACAGCTGGGAGGACAAAGAGTTAGGGAGACTTCAGGTCATCGATGTGTTGAAAACAACAGACAGGCGTCAGAGAAAGCTTCACTAACAATTCAAGACACTGAAATAACGCTAAAACCATCATGTATGTTTACTGTAGTCTTAGTCTTGAGTCAAATGTCCTCCTTGGTTTTTATTTTTAGTTACATGATCCTGTTTTTTGGTTGAGTTTTATTCTAATAAAGGTATAAAAGTTTGCATCTGGAGCTTTCATTCCTACCACACTTGGTGGACCAAGTGTGGTAGGAATGAAAGCTCCACATCCAGTGTTTACCATGAGGAAGGCATGTCTGAGCCATCATCTTCTTCAAGGTCAAGCTGAGATACAACATGCTGGAGGGCAACATGACAGGAAACCGATCCACCTCTTCTGTCTCACTGTCGTCTGCCAGCGCTCTGGTGTACAGGGCAAACTTCTTGGCTACCAGATCATCATTGACGCAGATCTGAAGAAACACACAAATGTAACTGTTCTGTCACAGATCCAACATCATGCTGTTTGGACAGTCTGCGACGGCAGGAATCAAAGCTCACCTTCACATTGGCAAATGTTACGTAGAGCTCGATGGATGTGGAGTCCGACTCAGATTGAAGCAACACCGCCTCGGTCTGAGTGGACACTGATGGAGAAAAGCACAGAAGAAAAAAACACTCCAGATATAGTCTTCATATGAAGGACAGAGACATCACTAGTCCATATCCATCTCCATATCCAGACAATATTCAAGAGTATCCGGATAAACACGAGAAATGATTACAAGGACATTCAAATTTGATCATACACATCAGAAAAATTAAGATTCAAATTTGATATATTTTTTGAAAAATATTTAGTGCCATTAAAGTTTTAATCAAAATGTCCACACCACATCGAACCAGCGAGAAAACCAGGTAGTTTCCTTGATTTAAATTCTCTAAGGTTAGAGGCACCGACTGTCAGTTCTGTTTTTAAATGTTTCTGCTGTTTAATATTGAAACACTGAAACGTAAAAAAAAAAAAAACAACTTAGAAGATATATTTTTAAAAAATTAACAATTCCATGTCTTGTCTCTCAACATTCAGCTGTGTATCTTTGTAACAGACAGGATCAAAGCCCGACCTGGAGACATGCCAACATTAAAACCAGATGCATATTCAGGCGTTTAGCAGGTGTATTTCCTGTTGGTCACCTTGTAGCAGATTGTGCAGGTAGAGCGTAGCGGAGCTGTCCCACTGAGAGGATGGACTGCAAAGACCACACAAAACCATCAGTAAAAGAATGTCACAGTGAGTAAGGGTGAACTTCTCTCCAACTACTGTGTCCATAACTCACATGAGCACCGCCTTGTCCTCTTGGACAGATACTCTCAAGGTTGTTGGTCTGATTCCCCCCAGGTGGAACCTTCTGAACCTGAATGGCAGCTGGAGGAAATTCAACAGAGCGATTCTAATCCTGATGTGTGAACAGAAACAGTAAATGTTCAAACACACTCTCATGTGTCTCATGGATGAATGTGGACAACAAGTGCTGGTTCAGCGCCGGCCTTACTGGTCCGACGAAACAACGAGCCATTCTCCGTGGTCCACCAAGAAACAGTAAGCCCGATAGGACGCCGTGTCCGTGATGATCGACTCCACCAAAGCCCGACACCATGACTTCATCGCTGACCAGTACACCACACACAACTGAGAAGAGAAGAGTCGCTCACACGACAATCGCTGTCAGCTGATCAATCGATCACCTCATCTGTCAGACTTTACCTGTGAAGCACTTCTCAGTAAATCATCGTTCACCACACACAAGCAATGACGTGAACGGGACAAAGTGACTAATAAAAAGAACTGACAACGGTTGTATCAGAAGACTGTGCATCAAAAGACTGGACAACATGTTGACCAGAAGCACTGTTGAAATGGATGGGACGACAACAAGGGGCCACTGCAATTGTAAATATTCTGACATCTAGTCTAGATTTTATCACAACACAGGTGCCACCACTTGTGTACATGTATTTACAACTGCAGCAACGACCTCATCAGATAGCAAATGACACTCAGCTCGATCAATCAGGAAATACAATCAGGATACCATCATCATTATCAGTCAGAGTCTAGAAGAACACTGATTAGTGGTTAGGTCAATTCAGAAGAAAAAACAAGAGGTGAAATTTATTCTTGTAATTTGTGACTTTAATTTCAGAGAATTTTCCTCCTGGCAACTATAGGCAGTTAAAATAAACAAACCAAAACAACAACAATAATTCAATTATCCTCACAACTTCCAGTAAGAAATGAAAACAACTTGTGACGTGTCAAAGCCTGATCAGGTGTAATATGATGACTGTCAGGTGTTGTCCTACCTCTCCTTCCTCTAACGACTCAGGCTTCAGCTTCCTCTCATCCTGGGTGATGTTGTGGTAAAAGTCGTTGATCTGAGCCAGCAGCCTATCGTACAGTTCTGTGGTCTCCTGAACCTGACCCCAGAGGCTGGAGGGGTCCTCCACCTGCAGAGACCAGAAGACAGCCATACTGGATCCACACTTCATACGGTTCTATAAGCTGGGGGTGCACACCTGTGTTTAGAATAAACTATCAGCACCATCTACTAGAACAGTAAGTGGTTTATGTACCACCATTGTGTACACTGTATGTAACAAAAGGGCATGTTATATATTAGTGAGTATTTGATTCAAATGGAACAGGAAGCAGTAAGTGGCGTCACTCTGCAGACAGAGACTATAACTGATGGTCTGCTGGAGGAAAGAGACTCACGGACTTATGGACGCTGGTAACTTTCAGTAAAAGCCAAGTGGCAAAAAGTGACAACGTGGGTTCCCATTCAGAAGGTCAAGACTGGGATCAATCAATCAATCAATCAACTTTTATTTATATAGCGCTTAATCACATCTGAAGACATTTCAAAGCGCTTTACAGATAGAAAGCCAACAATGTTCTCCAGAGTAAGCATAAGCGACGGTGGCAGCGAAAAACTCCCTCATTGAGGAAGAAACTCAGGGCAGGACCCAGGCTCTGGAGAGCGGTCACCGCCTTCACCTGTTGGATGGGAAAGAGAAATACACTGGGGACAGATATAGGTCAAGGAAAAGAGACAGAGAGGGAAAGTGAGTGAGAGAGTGGCAGATAGGGATCAAAAAATAATTACATGAAATCCAGTAAAAAATTTGGGAAAGAAATTGAATTGTTTTAGATATGGTGGCGCAGTGGGTAGCACCGTCGCCTCACAACACAGCGGGTCTGGGTTCGAGTCCCGCCCTGTGCAGAGTCTGCACGCTCTCCCCGTGTCTGTGTGGGTTCTCCCTGAGTTCTCCGGCTACCTCCCACCTCCAAAAACATTCGCTTCAGGTTAATTGGCCGGTCCCAAATTGCCCGTAGGAGTGAGTATGTGTGTGTGCGGTTTTAAGTCTTTGTGTCTGGCTCCGCAGTGCACCGGAGTGCCCCACGCCCCATGCCCACTGGGATAGGCCCCAGCTCCCCATGACCCACCACAGCGGATACAGCTGCATAAAATGAATGTTTTAGCTATAAATCGTACAAAAGATAAATATTTAATAAAATCATCTCATCTTTGAAGTTGCCTATTGAACATCTCATCTCAATGTTTTAAGGATTCGATTAGTGGGGGTTACAAACCTCTGTTACCTTTAAAACTTTGGTAACCCCTGACCTTCACGTCTCAATGCTGCGTAAACATTGAACACTCACAGAACTTGACAAAGGTTGTCTGTGAACCCCTGATGACCCCAGTTACACCTGCACTTAATGACGTCATAGAATCAAACAAACACATCAATTCAATCTAGATCCAGGTCATAATCTAGATCTGGTATATAATTACGGGCCTCATGTATCCACTACCGTGAGATAATCTGGATTGAAGCTGACCCAAGTAAAGTTAATAAGCATATCTCTGTAGAATTTCTTCTCTAATGAACTCAGTCTCACTGTGTAAAAAATTTAGAAAATAACAAAATCTAAATGAAAATTAAATATTCACGTCCAAAACTATTTAACAACGTCTTTATGAACAGTCGGCTAACTGACGCCCGGCTAACGCACTGCTAACTCTCCTACCTTCACAATGGAAATGTTCGGCATCGCTAAGCAGCACCGAATCGTTCCCAACACACAGGTAAGCTAGTTCACCGGTCAGCTACCGTTAGCTAACTAACCTATCAGCAGACGCCAAGGTGCGCGTGATTAGGCGGGTGAGCGCGTGTCAGTCAATCAAACTATTTATACTTCAACTTCCTTTACAATGGAGCGATGAAACTATAACGCAGCCATAATACCGGAAGTTAATGGGAGATTATAAAAAAATACCACACAGCAGTCATTTATTAGAAAATATCAAATACAATACACAGCAAGATATGACGATAAAGTACAAATAAATCAAGATTTTAAATAAAAAACATTTATCACACGAAATAGATCTTTTGTTCACCTTTAAAAATACAGTACACAGATTTCCATAATTTCTCAGGGGTTTCTACACACCTGGAGGATTTTATGAAGCTGGGAGTTATTTTAGACCTAAAATTAGGAAAATTCTGGGTTTTCCATTCCAGAAAGTGATTAGTGAAACTCTGGATCAGTTGCCCTGGTAACCTGGTCCTCAGGTTCTCTGTGTCACATCCTGAGTTTTTCCCCGAGTCCTGCTGAGTCTGAAGCAGAGCCTCGGGTAAGGCGTCTCCTTTTCTCCGTTGTCCGATAAAGAGGCTGAAGTCATTAATAAGTCATTAGTAGAGCTTTAGAGCTTTAAGTGGGGAGAGAATCGTGATTCTGACTGGATTACCTGATGAATACACCCGGTTGAACAAAACTGTTCTTCATTCATATTCCATTACTCATGTGTCCATCCTCTCCCTCTCTGCCCCCCACACACACTCTCTCTCTCTCAACTCTCTTTACATACATTTACGTAAATTTTACTGTGCATTATTTTTCGGTGGTTTGGTTTAAATACTTGCCATCAACCAAGTCCTGGCATTTCTGGGATAAAAGAATTAATCATGAGACTAATCATCAGATGAATGTTTGGGTTCTAACATCAACTGTCAGAAGGTGGATGGATACAAACCTTAGCAGGACACCGCTGCTCATTGCTAGCCATTAGTCAGCTCCAGTGAATGTAATGTATAGAGGACAAAGAAGAAGTGTGCTGCCAAGAAGTTATTATCATGAGTTTTTTTGTAAAAAGAATCATCAAAAAAACTTACAGTAGCTTAAACCAACTGCTTCTTGTTAAAGAACACAAATCAATCAGACATCAGCCGTAAATTATCATTTATCCTCAAACCCTGAGCTCTACTATCAAACAGCTGCTGATTGTTCAGTGCTCTGAAAGGAGGCCAGTCAGACATGTTTCATCCAATCACTTATCAAAACACAACACAAATAAAATTGGATGTAAATATAAAATGTCAATATTGCGTCAAACAAATGAATATTGAGAGATGGATGCAGGACAAGAATCTCCTTATATCTATAAATGTAAGGGGATTCTCATCACATGACTGGTGAGGCCATATGACATTCTGATGGCTAATGCTGCTTGGTTTTCAGGCACTTACAGTCAACATTAGTGCCTGTTTTAGTCAAGAAACAGTAGAAGAAGACTCAGTGAGTCCCTCCATGTCCCGTGCTCTTCGAGTCATACTGGTTGTAATGGTGGGGCTGGATGCCAATGTCTCTGTCGATGACCTCATTCACTGCAACATACACAGAATCCAAACATGATAATGGAAGCAATGATTTCAGGGTGCAAGTTAATATCGGAGGCTGAAGCAGCTACTTGTTGTGGTTAACTTGTTGGTTATTAGCTTGTAAGTGAATACTGATTTTGTTTATCGTGAAGTCTAGATGGAAACTGAAGCAGTGTTGAAAATGTCCAGGATTAGGTTGTTCCTCTTACCTTCTGATGAAAAATGTACCTTTTTTAAATTTTTTAAAAATGTTTAAAAAATTAATTTAATGGCCACAGAGCTGAAGGTAACAACATAACTCTGTTTGAGGGGGACCAGTGATGGGGACTAGCATTAGAACTGGTCCAGAAACCGGCAGCATGAAGACTGAGGCTACCTACCATCATCCAGAGTGATCTCCCTAAGACCATCAATAGGGTGGGGGTCTTCTGGCTCATGCTTGATACTTTGGAGATCTTCTGGACTGGAGAAAAGAGACTCGCTGGGGGGGGCTGCAGAGATCACAGCTCTCCTCGTGGAGCTCAAAGAAATTGAGGGTTCCCTCTGATGGAGTGAGGTGAAGGTCTGAGGGGGCAGTGGGGAAACCTGAGTGGGCATGGTGGGGGTCTTCCAGGACACTGAGGAGGGAGAAGAATGATGGAGAGCAGGCAAAGGACGACAAGGCACTGGAAAGTCATAGGAATCATAATAATCCTCGTCTGGTTGGTGGTAGGAGGTCATCTGGCAGGAAGTGGAACAGAGTCCAGGTGGATTATGGGACCAGTGCATTTGTGCAGCAGCAGGAAGGGGACTCCTGACTTTGGGCAGGTAGGTGAAAGTCTGTAGTTCACTTCTTTTCCCTGCATTTGACACATAGAACTGGACTTGGACTACATCTGTTGTGTTCTTATTGTAGGGAGGAACCTCCACAATGATTCTGGACTGAAACAAATTGGAAAGTGTTGTGTGATTTCCCTTTAGTTTTTGTTAATAAATGAATATCTGTCGGATATTAACACATCAATGAGAAATTTTCAGTGTTTAATACATTTTCATTAATTATTTAAAATACTGTTTCTACTCACTCCTCTGCTTTTTTCTTTTACAACCTTTGCTTCCGTTTCCCACAATGAACGCCCATCTGAGGAGTTAAATGTCACAGGATGTTCACAGTTACTACATATATTTAACATGGGGTAAACATTAGCAAATGGTTTAACCTGTTGAAAACATTACCAAAAGTTTCAGGAAACATTAAAATATTTTAAAGATGTAGTTTATCGTGAGAAAATTGATCTCAGATAATCGCACCCCTTCCTGTCTCAGTGAAAATGACTCTGGATGATGACGACATGCTGGACCCACGGATCACCAGGTCTTGTCCCCCGTCCACAGAGCAGCTGGATGGACTGAAGCTCTCCACCAGAGGGAGCTCCAGGCGTGAGCGCTGAGCTAAAACATATCATTTTCAGTTGGTACAAGTCTGACTGTCATGTCCACACACAGTCTTTTCTTACTGATCTGATTGACACCATCGTGTAAACTCACAGCACTCCACAGTAACAGATGCTGTTTGCAGCCAAAGCATCCCATCATCACTCTGAGGCACAGCGACCCTGAAAACAACTCGCACCCTCGTGTTCTTCCGCCCGATGTCCGTCTCCCCTTTATTCAGCTCGATGTCGACATTCCGCAGCTTCAGGATTCCAGCACAGTCAATGCTTTGACAGAGAAGAGGACAAACTGCCGGTCAGGTTACGGAACTTTTGAGTTTGAAGGTGAAGGATCCAGATTCTGAAAAACACTTAGAAAAGACGACCAACCAGCAAACAAAGACGAGAACAGAACCTTCCAATGAGATGCTAACAACGTCCACATGCCCAACAGCCCAATGATGTGAATCAAAGTGAAAATTGCTTGTGTAGATTCTCATCTATCCAGGTTAACAGTAATCCTCTCTGGATATTTTCCAATTGCTTCTGATTTGCTTTTGAGGTAAATAAAACCTTAACCTGTAAAACTGTGCGTCGAAAAAGAATTTAAAATACCTTGGAATAGCAACACAGCAACTAAACCAGCATGCTGCTTGTCTATCGAGCAAGAATGGGAGGGACATCAAATCCACTTATGGAAAATCGTGACTCATGCACCGTGCCAGGACTCCAGGGTGACACCGTTTTGATGGTACATGTGCCCAAACATGTGCGGCTGAACATTTTCATTGGATCCATGGGTGATGTGTCTACCTTTGTGATAAATGTACTTACCTCCCTCTAACATCTGTTGAAAGTAGAGACAGACAACACCTCTTATATTGTCAAATGTGACTTTATACATATGTTCAACATTTTTCTCCCAATTTGTTCTAATATTCCACTGCCTCTGTCAACATTAAGAACTAGACTTCTTGTTCCTCATTGGTTTATAAGACATTTTGAAGGATTTGAGTCAAGCAATGTCGACAAATAAACCTCATCCTCTGAAAACTGAGCTTGTGGAAAACCTCTGAACCTAAGCAGACATATACCTGGCAGACATATCATTTTCTGGAAGTAGAGGGATCTCCAGGACCTTTGTAGAACCTATCATCCTCTCCTGACAGCTGGTGGTGGTGCCCATCTTGCTTGTGACCCGGTGGACCTGGTAGAAGGGATGGGGGCGGAGGGACTTGTTGTCCGCAGTGCCGATGAACAGCAGGAGGCAGAGTGGCTGCTCGTTGTATCCCATCAACTACAGACAGCAAATGACAGACATGATGACAGCTCAATGTGACCACCAAATGCATCGCAAGACAGCCTCACATCTGATCCCCAAAATAAAGAACGAGTCAGGCACATTTCACACTGAACCTTCCTTTGCCTCCTTTATTTTTCTGTATGTAATCAGTTTGCAGCAGCTTTAAAGTCATCTTATAATCTGACAACTTATCCCTCAAATCTGTGATTTGAGGTATGACATGGAACACTTTAACATCTCATGTTTTAGATCGGCGACCAGCCACCTCCATCATCAACCCCACATCAAGCTGTAGAGGAGGGGCTTGTGATGACTCCAGACCTGAAATCAAACAGAGGGGCTATGACTCACCTTGACCACAGGGTGTCCTGAATGAGCTGCCTTGATGGAGCCTCTGCTGCCCTCCGTCTCATAATGAGCCCTGTGGTGGGATCTAGGCTGGACCTCCAGCTTCAGCTCATACTGGTCAAACTGGTTGGGCAGAGACCAGTCCAAAGGGGGTGGTGATGAGTACCTAGAAGCACAGACAACAGGAATATCGTTGAATTCTTCATATATTTCTAATGACCCGATACCAGAAACAGCATTGCTTGCTCATAACTACTGATGTTTGCTCCAGTGAATCAATCTGATTGATTGATCTGGTCTGTCTTCGACTTCTCTGCTACTTAAAAATAAAGTGAAAGACTGAAGTTCCAAAACAAGATACTCCTACTTACAGGCATTATGGTTGTCATGACCAAATAAATGACCGTGCATATAAACCCCACACAGAAATGACAAATTCCTGCTTTTACAGTATATTTTTATGTGACTCCAACAAATGACGTATTGTGTGTTAATCAGAGTTCCCTGGTTGATTCAGTAGCTTCAGCCAGGTTAGATGTTACTTCTATCAGTTCCCAATTTCAGCACTAAATTCATTAATAGAGAGCCAAAAGTAGAGAATTGGTACATATGAAGTTCAGAGAGATGAAGCCGACCTGAACAAAGGAGCGTTTCCAGGTTTGGGTTTGTTCCAGCTGAAATGGGAGGGCACCTGAAGAAAGAGCTCCGTCAGGTCATCCCTATGGCGCCTGTCTTCTGCAGGGGACTCCAGGAGAGGCTCCTCTCCAGGTTTTCTCTGACTAGGCCGGAGTCCCAGCTGATTCGGTGATGTCTTCCTGGTTTTGGAAGGGCTTCCCACACAGGTGTCACCTGTCACACTGCTTCGTGGACAGGATCCAGGTGTGGGGCTTGGGGAGTGATGAGGGGAGGGAGAGCGTCTCTTCCCGCAGGGGGAGCTCGGACTGGATGAAGGCCTGAGAAAGAAAAACAGTTAAACTGAGGAAGAATTTTTCTCCCCTGGTGCTGATCTCAACAAGGCTGAGATCAGCACCAGGAACTAACTGGAAACCATGTTAATGTGTACCTGGATGTGGGTCGGTCATTGAGCCAGCTGTCCTCTGTGGCACTGGTGCAAGGGGAATGGTGGGGTGACTGATGGGGTGACTGATGGGGTGACTGATGGGGTGACAATCTTAGACTGAAAGCCAGGGGGTGCTGGTACTTCTGCTGCCACAGTTCCACCCCAAAAGCTCCCCCTCCACAGCCTGGCGACCCTTGATGTGACCCGTAAGAGGACCCCAGGGTGAGGTGGGCAGCGTCCTGCAGATCCGCATCCACATCGTCATTCACATGGGAGAAGGATTCACTTGAAGAAACATCAGAGATCCAGCTCCTGGACGATATGCTGCTACATGGGCTGGGGCAGAGCATTGTGTCCCGGTAGCAAGGGTCCTGGGGCAAATACAGCTGGCCCTCCATACCAGAAGCATCAGGGCAATGTCCCTCTGCCCCACCCAACACCAAAGCCTCTTGGCTACAGCCAGGCTCCATGTGGTTGTTAGGAGTGATGGACGTTATCTGAATACTTGGACAGTCAAAGACATTGAGGGTTCCATGCTGGGAAGCATCCTGGGACTCATACTGGGGCCCCTGAGCATGCTGGTCTTGGTCTGTGGTATGGTGATGTTGGAGATCTTGGATTGGCAGCTGCTCATTCAGATCCCGTGTGGAAGTGGGAAGTGTCCTCACATCGAGACCTGCACCAACATGGAAACCATATCTGATCATTTGACTTGCAAACATTGCTGCAGCCGCAGATTCAGAGTTGACAGTCATCCTCCTGCTACGACTGGCATCATGGGATTAATCATTCAATGATGAGTCTAAAGGAACGGATCATAAATTATGATTGGTTTCAGGACTTCCATGACATTCAACAACGGTTCCAGTTCTTATGTAAAATCAGATTTTAAAATGACACAATAATGATGAAGAAACCATTATTCGCCCCTGTAAATGCACACACACTCTGCTAGTTACACACTAATGATATACGTACACTGTCCTGGTTACACACTTAGATTGGATGGATTAATTCTAAAATTTTTATAATTTCATCCACTTTAAAACTGACAAAGTATTTTTTCCAAGAAATTTTGAGTGTGTCAGATGATCAGTGCACGTCACAATGCTATGGTTAACTCTATGATGTGTCAATAACACAATAGCTAGAGCTTCATAGGCTCCATGCTTTTAACATGTCAGTGGAAATTGCAGTAGGACGAGTTTCCTGTTGAGGTTCTCAGCTATCAAAAATATCTGACCATGAATGGACCAATCAAAAGATTAAGCTCATTAGAGATTTAATCAGCCAGTGATTGTTTTAAAACATTGATATCATTTACTATTTAAATAGTATTTACATAGTATTTACATAGTGTTGTTGTAAGCCAAATTTTTAAAAAAAAGTTTTTAATCAAATGCCTTCTAACCATCTTGAGAATTTTTCCTTGCCTCTCTGGTCATAATGCGAACACCTTTCACTAATAACTATTTAATCATTTAAACGTCAAAAATATTAATGAGTGATAATGAATTATTAATCATTTCCGTGTTTTATTTTGAAGGCCAACATGGCTGATTTCCGGTGTGACTCCATCTAGTTCTTGTTAGCTTACTGCTACAACCCGATAGCTAACTCGAACTACCGTCACTTAACGACAGCAGTTACCTGCAGCATGTCTGCCGTCCTCCTCAAAGAGGAGCCCGAAGTCCAGCTCCTCGGAGAAGTTCAACCCGGACATTGAACCGTAGAGTCGGAGGCCGCCGTTAAACGAACAACCTGTCTGTCTTCACATCGGACGCGTCTCACTCCATCTGACTCAGGGAACAACTCCTCTCAACTGCGGCCAAACAACACGTCAACTATGTTCACCACTAAAAAGTGTCACCTGTCAACGTCAACCAATCAATACAATCGTTACTACGTCACCGTGGTGTGAAGCAACACCGTGAAGGTGCCATGACGGAGTTAACGAGTTTTCAGTGTTTGTGTGCGTTCGCTCTCTGACTCTTTGCCAGGTTGATCCGTGCGCTGCGTTCAATTGTCGTCGGACTGTAGCGGGGACACACGTATTTTGTCGATTAATTACAAAATAACGATTAACTTTTCGTCTAGTTAATTTATAGCCTTGACGAGACTAAATATTTTAAAGCGTCTCTTTGCTCCACCTTCGCTGGCTCCTGGAAACCTTAGTTCTTCGTTTGTAATGTACTTGTCGCAGTTCACTTGAAAGCGCCATTGTCAAGTCCGTTGATGACGTCACCTGCTGGGTGTTCACTTGTCCGATTCAATTCAGTCTTTACGGAACAGTAAAGACTGAATTTAGATGAAAGCAAAAGTCCTGTTATTTCAGTGAAACACTTTTCATAATGAAGGATTGTCACTTCAACGCAACGCTGCATGTGTGCAGAACAATTGAGGCGTTCAGGATCAGAATGCAACTATGTTTACATTTCATCCCAAAAGAATCACGTTTTGGTCGATATTGAATTAATGCAATGCAATTTAAAATAATGCCACACATGATTCCTTTAATGTGAACACAAAATCACCTTTTTTCTGATGAAAACCTTTCAGAACATAAACTTTTGGCGCCAAATAAATACCAGTAAATAATAAATCCAGACACATGCCACCAACAGAGGTGTAGTCTGTGTTCAGAAGTATATAAAAACAATCCAGTACCAGTTTTTTTTTTAAAGTTTGTTCTGCTCACACAGACATTCAGCACAAGTTTTGGGCTAGAGGTGTTCTGGAGGCGTGTCTGGTTTGTGATGGTCACTGTTGGTCTCTGCACCTGTTGACTTCAGCTGGTTCTCAACTACATGTCGTTTCTTGTTCCCCTCCTCCTCGTCAGGGACACCAGGCCTCCCCTCCCTCTTCCTCTTGCAGACTAGACCAGAGTCTTCCTCTCCAATACGACCCTCTGGTATCCCCAAAACCCGCAAACAGACGATGGCTGCTGCTTGTTCTGCAAATTTCTTTGACTTCTCCCTAAATATTGGAAAAGAAACATCTCCATTAGATCTAAATTGATAGATCCAGGTAAGAAACAGTTGATCCAGTTTAGATTGTGATCAGGTTACATTTAGATCCAGGCTAGCTACAGGTTAGATCTTTTCTCTCAGATGTAGGTCAAATATAAGTCAAAATCAGGTTAGATTTAGGTTATATATCTACTCAGAATGCAGTGAATGCATTATGGCAGGGTGTGCGTGTGTGTGTGCTGACCATAGCGACGATCTGTATTTCCTCTCTGCTACAGTCACAATGGACTGAAAGCCACGATCCTGAGCGCGCTGCACCTGAACAAAACAAGTCAATGAAAACCTGTCATACCACCCATCAACAGCTCAAGTAAAAATAGACCTCCAGTCTCTATTTTGGGCTTTCATAGCCGATGACTGAGTCATAAGTTGTAAATTGAACCTCCTTGATACGAATTATCATGAACTCATCATCACTAGTTTGACATTTACTGCAGCATCAGTAAATGATGTCTGAGTCGAGACACTGACAGGTAGAAAAGAGGAATTATCCTGATATGATGAGGTCTGTCTCATGTAGAGCAGGTCTAGATGCCTGACAGCGCCAGACAAGAAGGCATTCACCACAGTCCCTTAAGCCCACCCACCCAGAAACCAACCGGCCCCCCTGGCACAGGGTTCACTACGCAGCCTTGAACACACTTGTGTCACTTATTCCCAGCAGCAGCTGCCAGTAAAACCAGTCAGGTTCAGAACAGCAGATGTTCACGACAGGTTTCATAAGTCTTACCGTCTCGTACGACGGCTGTTCCAGTTTCTGCTTGCGGCTCCACTCCAGCAGGAACATCTTGGGAGTGATCTGAGGCGGGTATTCCCTCCTAGAAACACACACACAAAAAAATTAAGAACATTTCATGAAGAGCAGAAACCATAGAACAACCAGAGAGCTGTTTCACCAGCACAGATATTTACTGACAGTTATCAGGTGAGATTAGCTCAGTACTGCTAGCCTGGCACTGGAATATCAAATTGCAAAACGTATGCTAGCATGTGGAATATGCTTGGTTGGCTCAACAGATGTGTCTTTAGGCCTTTATTACCAGGACCGGTGGGGAGGAAACAGGAAACGGGAGAAAGAGAAGAGGAAACATGCTGGCATGGGCAAGGGGCGGAGTCACAAAACATCCATTGAAGGATTCAGTGTCCATACAAGAAACAACAGCTCTACCTGTTTAGCTTAACGCCGTCCCACAAGGTCAAGGTAACCTCTGTACACCAGGTCAACAACACAGCTCACAAGTAGATACCAAATCTAATGTTATCTTTAGATTCAACACACACACACCTCTGTATACCTGATCTTCATGGAGGAACAAAGCTCACTAATCTTATTGTACATTGCACGTTTATTTTCTTTGGTAATTTGAAACTAGATTCTTTTTCATATCATAAAATGTTTTAGTTTTTGCACTTCTTACATAACTAGTAACCACTGATGACGCCACAGAGACGTGTCAATTTAAACAACATGTTTCTTGAACGGCTGTTCATCATCAGACTGACCGCTCAAACTTGACAGCCATGGTGGTGATGTCTCCATCAATCACTGGTCGGTCTGACTGGACGCTGGTCTGCAGGGAGTCACCTCTAGCATGCAGCTGTTCCTGGGTTTGCCGGTAGAAGTCCTGCAGCCCGTAGACTTCACTGCAACACAAAACCAGATCACAGAAACCAGCCTGCAGAACACATCTGAGTCCGCTCTGCTACAGGAGAGACCAATACCTGATCTCAGTCATGGTTTGAGCTTCCTGCATCTTCTTCCCCTGAGGAGACTCCACTTTGTCCCTCAGCATTTGACTCAGACAGTACTTGGTGTTGAAGGGATTGTTGTCGTATCGGATCGCCTGCAAAAATACCAGCAGAAGTCTTTGTGTCATCAAACAGACTAATCCAATCTGTTAACAGACGTGACCACCCTGCAGACACCCACATATTTGAGGTAATCTTCCATCACCGTCTCCACAGGGAGGAGCTGTTTGCTGCTGAAAATCGATGCGTTCCACATTGCAGCGCGGGCCAACATGACAGAAGAGGCGCCCGTCCGTTTCTGGAATGCCTCGATGTCAGCGTGTGTCTTCACCAGATCGAGAGAACCTCCGCTGGAGGATGAGGGAACACCAGGCGGGTTTAATCAATAAAATCGTTCAGTCCCCAACCAGAAGAAAACACAGCTCTCTGATCCAAGTGTGATGAGATGAAATAACTGAAGGAACCAACTATAAACGCACACAATTCAGCCCTGCTGGTGAGGCATAAACACCATATAGTGATAGAGTTGATGTCAATGCATCTGTAAGCTGTGGTGCAGATCCAGATGATGATCCACATCTGTTTTATAGCAAGAGGCTTGAGCTGCTACATGCTAACAGGTTTCCAAAACTCAGTTTTACAAATGAATCCGGACGATGTATCTGATTATGTTTGAGGATGATGGATGAAGAGGATTATTCATTCTACTGCTCTCTGTTCAATCAATTGAAATATATTTAGGAGTTAGCTTTTCAAGATGATTGCTTTTGATAGCGTTCAATAGATCGGCTTTTGCTACAACAAAAATTAATCATCTGATCAAATTGAATGTAGAGCGTTTAGACACGACATAAAACCTGCTTGACAGATATAAGACCTGTCTCTTACGATATTTAAGTTTGACTCTGAATAAACGACTTTTCTTCACGGAGGTTCTGAAGGTTTACTTGGCGATGATGGGGATGGAAACAGCCTCAGCGACAGCCTGAATGTAATCGCAGTGGACCGGGTGTCTGGGTCGCTCCTCCTTCAACCTGAACGACACAGAAACATCATCATCAGGATATAAATCAAACACTGTCGCTTGTGCTCGCACCGGAGGGTTCCGTTGGGTTTCTCTCTCTGTCAAAGCGCTTTGAAATGTCTGCTGATGTGATTTAAACGCATTAAACTGATGAGTCCTATTACTTTCTACTCGTGATGAAGCAAAAGTCACAGGAACTTACCTTCCATGAACAGCGACAGCGGCGACGCCCGTCTTTTCAATCCTCTGGACTAGACGGACTGTGTCCTCCTGCTGAAACCAGTGAACAATAGGACACCAGTTACAGGTGGTACCGGTGTAAGAGTGAAGGTCATGCTACCTAAACCAAATGTCAGGCATTTCTTCTCACATCAATGCCAGAACAATACCACCAGAAGTCACTAGGGGCAGTGTAGGGGCAGATGCAGATGCGGCAAATGTGTACAGACAAGAAAAAAAATCTCAGTGGCCACATGTTCAATGTATTTATTTACTTTGTTGGAAACAAATTCTGAAATGGATCATAAAATTTTTTTTTTTGCATCTTACCAAAGGCAAGATTCGGATTTTACATGTGACCGGTATGGCAACTCCTCCGACCAGCTTCTTGAGGATCTAAAGGTTAAAGTCATACCTGTTAAAAGTCACACAAGCATTACTGAACCTGCTGAATGTGCAGAAACCATCAAACGCCTCACCGCTTCAATTTTGTCAGGATCAGACAGAAGAGCAGCTCCCATCCCGCCCTGCATGTGTCAAAGGTCAGCCAGAGGTCATACAGAGGTCAGCCAGGAAGCACTCAGACAACAGTAACTTACTAAAAGTCAACTCACCTTAGTAGAGTATTCTTTAGGACAGCCCATATTCACATCAATAGCAGCCACATCCTTCTCCCTACAAGTTCAACAAGGCAAAAACAAATGGCTTAATCGGCTTAATCAATGCATTTTTAAAGCAGTCAGTCAAGTATTTTAAAGTTTCAAAAATGTTTCAGTCTCATTCTAAAGTTTAAAAAATTGGTGCAAATTCTGAGATCTATGTCTCCTATTTATTTATTCAAAAACAAAGAAACACTCTCTTCTAAACAATTTATCACTACACTCCCCTGGAGCTTTGCCACCACTTTACCATGAACTAAAAACAAAGAAAAATACACCGAACCATGGATTTATCTGCACAAAAAAAGCAGACTTGCCCTACCACAAGAAATAGTTAATGCTTTGTAAGCAGAAGTTAGCCCTGTCGCAATTTTCTCTCTTTGTAATGTTCACAGTTTTATTTCATTCACACATATTCTAGATCACCATGTTCTCTGATTTTTAGGAGGCTGATAGTGAGCTCATTTTAAGAAACACGACCTAAATGTTCTGGACCAGGATGCATGGTTCCAGTGAGACTCTTGATGGGAAACTGGACCTGTTATTCCTACTTCTGATGCTGTCCCAGCGTATTCTTTAAGGAGTTCAGAGCTCAATGATTTGAACCAAACTGTATCTGATGCCATCCTATGCAGGACGTGCACAGTGCAGGTTCATACAGATTGTGATGAAAGAGTCAAAAACGAAGCTGCGGACTCACACAAGCCGGGCCACGGTAAGCGCCCTGTCTGGGTCAGCGGTTCCCTGAAACAGAAGAGAACCGTTTTGAGCATGACTCAGCAGCAGAGGACAGAAAATGTTCTGCCGTCTCACCATCTGGAAGACAACTCTGTCCTTCTCCCTGTCACAGGTCCTGAACATCACCCGACTATCTGGAGCCACAAAGTCCACCGTCTGCAGAACGTCTGACCCAAGAACAGTCGTGATGTCAGAGTCAGTCAGGATCGTCACCATCTACCAGCCCCGATACAAAGGACTCTCTTACCATTCACCACCCGCTTACACTGCGCCATCTTGATGTCAATCAGCTCCTGAGGAAGACAAAACAGTCAAGCACTGACGTAAACCTGATAAACAGCTGGAAACAAAACTGTTCACCCCATTACAGTCAGGTCTGTTGATCAAATCAGATACTGACCAGCTATTGTTGTCCAAAATCAGCCATAAACAAGACAGCAGATTGTGAAGTGTTTTTACTGACTTCAGTCTCAAATTATCCAACTTACTCATCATCAGACCAGGCCCTGACTCCAAGACTTTCACCACTTCTGACCTAGGAGACCCAGAAAGGAGGCTCCAGCAGCCCAAAACCATCTAGACCAGACCCAAAAGTTTTGGGATGCTGTTCAGTCTGGACATGCAAATTTGCAGAAAGGTACACCAGGAATATTCTTGTACTGGATGCCTTTTTCTTTGAGGAATGGGCCAAGATTCCTTAGGAAAGCTGTCAACCTGAGAATCAGGTTTACAGCAGGTTATAGCAGCTGAAGTTTCTCCCCTCAGGGTCAAACCATTAGAGACTGCAGTCAGCAAGAACCTTTAGGATCTGCTATATCTGTTTATTAAGGGTTAACAACTGCTGATATGTTTTACAAATAATAAGGTCATAATATCGGAGCTGTACTTTCTTCCAACCCCATCAACCTCCATCCTAACCTCACAATAGACCACATCAGCTCCATAGTCCAGGGCCAGCAGCCTCATGGGCAGAGTCCCCACCCGGACCATCGGAGCCAGGGCGGTGATGTTCCTGAAGCTCAGCCTGCTCCCGGCCATCGTGACGGGTCAGTCGTCCTGCGAACAGCACAGAGGAAATGGCGATCATCCAGACACCCGATGGGACGATCCGTTTCCATTGGGTCGGTTTAGGTCCTCAGAAAATTTTGGTGAAACTACTCAAGGAAATCATTTTTAAACGCATTTAACTGAAGTTTTAACATGATTGTACGTCCAATAGACTATGACCCTGGTCTTTTTTTATTTTTATTTTTAATTTTAGCCGGCATGTGATGAAAATACCGACGTCTATTCTAGTGCCGAGCTCCGCCGTGTGGTCGCAGTCATCTGTGGGTCTCAGTTGAAATAAATCAACATGAGCGAAATAGAACAATTATCAATGAAAGTGATGTTTTACCAAAATACACAAACTGATCAGTATTTTCTAAAATATCGAAATAATAGTTTAGCAGGACTATGACACGCTATAAACTTTTCCGAGACTGTCCTGAATGCAGTTCACTCGTTCCGGGTCATGCTATGCTCACAGGCTAGCCGCTAGTGCTTCCGCTCCCAGTCCGAAGCCACCGTTAGCTTAAAAACGTGTTTAGTCGATAAAAGCAGCTCTTCAGACACAACAAACACACTGACCTCACTCTGCCAACTCACAGCTGCTGGTTTCCTGCAGCGGAACGTGAAGTCACGTGGGGATCGAACTCAACGTGCTAGTTAAACTTCCTGTTTGGGTACCTACGTCATCATGACGCGTGCGCTCACCGGTGGTAATATCAGCTGTGCTTTCAGAGTCGTGACGTAGAGAACCAGCATGAAACCCTGTAGGTCCTTGCCACTGTATCTATTGATATAGAATCAATACAGATATGTCTGGTGGTGGAAAAGAAACGAAGTTTAAAATATTTGCTGATGTTAATTAAATTATTTAAATATTTCAAAGTTCAAACAAATTATTAGAATAATATTTATGTTGCTGTTTTTTCATAGCTTTGCCTGTGAAAAAATAATTTCCCACCCCGAAGAAGGAATTATTTTGCTTGTTTTTCCACTCTTTAAGATGTTTAATCAAGAAAACAGACAATACCAGTCAGTACAAACTGCAGCTTTTAAACATTCATTCCAGCCAGTGAGGGTAAAACTTATCAACGCTCATATCACCTTTCTGAAAAAGCAATTGCCCCCTAAACCTAATAAATGGTTGTGCCACCCTTTTTCACATCTCCATGGAGGAAGTTTGGCAAGCTCTTCACAGAATTGTTTTAATTCACCAAAATTGGATCTCAATTGGAGTTTGACTAAGCCAATGAAAAATATTTACAGCATTTACTCATTTATTTTTATCCATTCCTTTGTAGACTTGCTGGTGTGATCATTGTCCCTGATTTCCCTGACTTTGTTCATGCTGGTGATGATTTCAAAAACATCATTGATGAGACTAGATCTGGTTCATTCTAGTTTATTGGTCTGCTACATTTGCTTACAAGAAGTTAACACTCCATTAAACAATCCCAGTGTAACCTGTGTTACCAGTGTATGCTTTACAAATAATATACAGCATCAACATGTCTGTGTTGGGAAACAGTGAAGCACTGAAGACCCACATCCCCATCTTCAATACCCCAAATGAAGAATTACACAGCAGCTGCAGTTTCTGAAAGGACATAGTCCGCATGTTCGGCCAAAATCTGTAAGTATCACATGTCGTATAAGAACCAGATGTAGTCTTGTCCATGTTAGTTGGTGTTAATGAAGTGTGTTCAGCAGCACAGCTGGACCATTGCTATCTGTAGAAAGCAGGAAGTGATTGAACCATTGACCAACTAAAATCTGAAAAAGCCATGCAAACCAATGATCAAAAATATCCTCATTATTGATGGATTATGTCAGCCACGTGCATCCTACCAGCTGTTAATCACAATAATGAGAATTCTCATTTTCTGGTCAAAAATATTTGTTTTCTGAGAGCAGACTGCATCATGTAGTTCATTATAGAAAACAGGAAGTGTGTTTTCTCACAATGGAACACAGAGTAAGTTCACATAATTAAAAAAAGACATATGTTACCATGGAAATAGGAACACTCCTTTACAGAAATATCCTCATTTTAACTGTTTAAAAATATTTTACATCAGAGATATTTTAACATGTTAACTCAATGTGATCAACCAGGACTGTAAACATTTGACTTGATCATGTTAGCAGGGTGCACAAATACAACAGGTTAGCATTCAGATAGAAGTGATGCTATGTTTAGTCTTAGTATACCCCCAGAGATGTAACATCATCATCCAGGGGCTTATCACCAGTTAATGACAGGGGGGCCAGAGCCTTTCATGAAATTAACGCTGTAGATGGCCGGACTATGTCGTTCACAGCTGAGGTCAGTGTTCACTGTTCATTAATGAACTCACTGACATCCGACGAGATGCTGCTGGGTTTCATTTAATATCTTTGTTAAACATAGAAATGACTTGTCTAAATGTTGATGAATCTCTCGACCATCCTCTTCTATAACCTTACACTCACAGGATCCCGTGACTCACACTGATCTATAGGACGCCTTGAAGAGGGCTTCAATCTCAGTTTCATTCTGATTGTCCACTACAAGTGTCAACCTCACATTTTAAACCCTTGAAGGGTTTTATAAATTTTGGGTTATGAGACAAATGGTCAGTTTTCACTTGATCTATGAAACACAGGAGCCTCAAGGCTTCAGGTCACCCCTCTACAATGACAGATGTGTTTAATATCTACTGACACATTTCTAAAATCTGCTTTCACCCCTTGTTCATAAAATGAATGGACATGGTGAAAGCATCAGGTGTAAATGCACTCAAGGGATGCAAAACGGACTTTTGTCTAAGGAAATTTTCCATCTACAGTACTTGAAACTGTTTTTTAGCAGGTTCTGTGATGATTCTGCCGTGTTCGCTCACACTGGGTGATTTTAGTGAGAAATACCAACGACGCCTTCATCCAACGAACTCCCCACTGATGGTGGAAAATGTCTTGTCACCTGAGAGCTTTGTGGAGTGGGTGTTTTTGGTGTTTTTGTTTGTCTTCCTGATTTCGTTATGAGTTCATCCTGACAAAAATACATGATGACTAGTTTTATACAAACCACTCATGAGAGTAAAAACAGTGGAGCATTTTCAAATCCCTTCAGAGTTTAACCGCAAGAAAACAGGTAACAAGATTAAAAGCACACAGGTATCAGGAAAGAAAAATAAAATACATGAAAGCTGTTGGTTTGACCGTTCCAGGTGGTTTTCTTTGTACTGTTTTCACAACACTGACGATAGATACTGGCTTGGTGTAAAACGGCCTTAGAGAGCGTAACACCAGCAACAATGAGATGAAATGAGCATCAGTCTCTCAGAGTCAGTCAGAAAAAAAAAGAACCACTGGGTCCAAACTGGGAGCAAATGCTTTTCTCAGGCTGTTGTCATTAGGTAGTTGTGCTACAGACTACTTAGTATAACAGAAGAGAACAAACTGCGAGCAGTCCACAGGAGAACTGATGTTTCTGTTGGACCGTCAGAGAACCAGAGTCTCAGACTGGAAGCTCCCAGAGTGGGACGGAAAGTCCAGATTTATAAAAAGAGTGTGAACGTGTTCAGGACCAGATTTTTAGGACAGGTGAGACAAACGGCTTGAAGACTCAGTCCTCTCTGACAGGGTCGTGACATCGATGGGGTCAAACTGAGGAAACACCACGAAACACAACCTCTGGCCCACCAACGTCACCCTCTCTGCAGGAGACACAAGGTCTAAAGGTCAGCACAGTCCTCACCTGTAGTTACACACCTGTTGTTAGACACACACCTGTAGACACACACCTGCTGCTAGACTCTCTGTAGTTACACACTCACTCACTCACCTATGAAGCTGTAGATACACTTTGGTTTTTGTTTCCAGTGAACACCCAGAAAATAGACAGGTACGCCAGTCAGCATGATGACTAAACCAACTCCACAAACCATAGGCTCGGAGTGCAGACTGAAACCCAGGAGCAGAACCCAGAACAGCAGGTAGCAGACAGGAACCACCAGGCTCACCTGGATAGAATGCGGATAACTTGTAAATTAATTAAAACTGTGACATACATTGAGTGGAGTAGATCAGTTAGACTACTCTGATACACTCATAGCTGGTGTCATACCTTGATGGGTCGGTACAGGTTGGGTTTCTTCCAGCGATAGTACAGCAGACCAGCAATGGTGACGCCGTATGACAGGTAGTTGATGAAGGACACGTAGTTGATCAGGTTGTGTGTTTCTCCGATGCAAAGTATGATGATGGTGGCAGCGCACTGGAAAACACAGGAACCGATATACCCTGAAATCATCTGTCCGCTGTTGATAGGTTAGTCAGAAGTAAGGGGAGAAGAGAGGAGGTGAGGAGGTACATACACAGACCAGTAGGGCAGGGATGGGAGTACGGCTCTTGTAATGGATCATGGCCAGTAAGCTGGGCAGGTGACCCTCTCTGGCTCCTGAAAAACACAACCTGCAGCAAGAAATAAGAGTCAGCAGATTGCTGATGGAGAGGTGAAGTGAAGGAACACACTGGACCTCACCTGGAGGAGGTAAACAGATAGCCGTTGATTCCTCCGAAGGTGGACAGAGCCACAGAGATTGGCATGAGGATAGAGAACATTCCCAGTAACTTCTCCCCGAATGTCTGCAGAGAAGAGCAATGAACAGAACCTGATAGTGAACCTCATAGAACCTCAGAAGTGAACTCAGAAAAGTTTTCTCTGTCACTGTAGTGACGTTTTAATCCCTTGGCGGCTCATATCGTTTCTGACTTTTGACCTATCAGATGAATGTCATTTTCCTGATTTAGAAACTTAGCCAACACCACCTGAGGTACTGTATAACTGTGACAGGTCATTATGGAGGCACATTACTCACTACAGCCACGGCATTGGATGACAGCAGCTCCACGGGTGACATGGAGGAGAAGTAGGCAATGTTGGTGAGTGTGTACACAAAGGTCACCAATGGGATGGAGATGTAGATGGCACGAGGTAGGTTCCTGACACACAACATGCACAGGTGATACAGGTAGACCATTAAAACATTAATGAAAGTGATCAAGGATGACAAATTGACAAACCTGAGGATGATTTTTCAGTAAAGGACAAATTTTTGACTTTTTAAAAAGGATAAACCTGTTTTAGCTGGTTCACATTCCCATATCTTCACACACCAAAGTGTACCAGATAATATGTTTAACATGCATGCTAAACATATATGTTACATATATTAGCTTACAATGAGAAAACCGTCTGATTACAAAAACAAGACTGATCCACGAATGCTAGACCACCAGATGTAAGTAAACAAGGCAATAGTCTCAACAGGAAGTGTAGATTTTCCAATAGGCCCAACTTGAAGTGTAGACCGTCTATTAATCTCAACAGGAATTATAGACATTTTAAAAGTCCCACAGGATGTGTAGATATTCTGGAAGTCACAACAGGAAGGTGGTAGACATTCTATAAGTATGTTATGCAGGTGTTAATAGAATTTTTATCTTTTATCTGTCCAAAAACAAAGCATGAAAACATCACTTTTAATGTAATGTACATGCTGATGTTTTCATTTGGGAAGAAGTGACCCTGTTAACTATCGACTTTCAATCTAAGAATACATATATGTAGTTGTCATGGTTACACTGCCCAGAACTCATGACCACAGATGAGGGTTGGAACCTAGATCCAAAGGTAAATCCAGAACTTGTCACCACAGGTGAGGTTTGGGAGACTGATCAACTGGTAGATCCAGAACTCATGACCATTATTGAGGGTTGGAACCCAGATCCACTGGTAGATCCGGAACTAATGACCACAGGTGAAGATTGAACAAAGGTCCAATGGTAGATCCAGAATTCCTGACCAAAGGTGAGAGTATGTAACCATAGGGGTGGAATGTTGTAGATACACTGGTATATCCAGATTTTTTGCCTTCACACTCAGCTCTCTCTTGATCAAGATGGTCCAGTCCACAGACATGATTACTGCTGAAGCCACACCAAACCAGCTATCCATCTCAAAGTCCATTTTCTCATCACTAATGAACAAGACCCTACTAAACATGCTGAAGCAACTCACCCTCAACCTGGAGGGCACAATCCACCGTTTTTTCAGCAGATGGCCTCAGATCTGTTTGGAACCAACTCTCATCTCTTCAAACTTGGCTGCATACTGCTCTAGTGCTGCTGACGGTCACTCACTGATGAAGACAACAGAACCATCTGCAAAGAGACACAAGTCTGAGGGTTCCAAAGCATCACTCTTCTCACCTTGACTAAACCTTGAGATCTTTCCATGAATATCACAAACAGCAGCAGAGACAGAGGGCGACCTTTGTAAAGTCCAACACCCACAAGAAATCTCGTATATTGTTTTTTCTCCACAAGGAGAGCTACTTATTCTCCTTTTCAGCATTTGCTGTAACTTCAACAATCTCAGACATAGTCTCAAAGTCGGCAGTTAACAGGGTTGCTTGTAAATTTCAATACACTTTATGGTTCTAAACAAGTGAATTTTCCAAGTCAAAAAAGTAGTCCAGGAACTATCATCTGCGAAAATTGTATATTGCCATTTAGATTTTTTTTAGAGATTACCAAAGTGTGACTCATGAACAATAAAAAAAAAAGTGAACCAAGAAGCACACTGAGATGGAAGCTGAACATCCAAGATGTTAGAGCTTTGGAAGATGTTGAGACAGTGATGATAAATATTAATATTCACCGTCTGGGTTCAACCACTTCCTCTGTGACATAGTTGAGGAAGTTCCAGCCACTGAAGGCGAAAGATGCCTGCAGGAAGGCCAGAGCCATCTGACCCACTGATGGCGTCCTATCCATGGAAAACGCCACCTGAGGGGTGAGTGCCTCATACTTCCCTGAAAGATAATACACAATTGAGTTTGATTTCATGACTTCAGGGAGCAGTAAAGCTTTAGACCACAGATTGTTACCGTTGTAGATTTGGACCAAGCCAACCATGATGATGAGGCCCAGAGCCATCAGCTTCCCCACAGTGAAGATATCCTGGATCCTGGTGGCCATACGAACACTGAAGCAGTTCACCCAGGTCAGCAGCACTGAGCGTAAAACACACAATCAGGATGACTGCACGGACACAAGCCCGTGTCACAGTCCTTGATTTTATTTTTCTTACAAGGGATTTTTGACCTGCTCTTAGTCTAGCCCATCAACCAAACCTGTTTGCCATGGGAGACCCTACCAGGAGCATAAATCCCCCGATAACATAGTTCCTAAAATCATGTGGGTACTCAGACTCCCCCACCACAATAAGGTGGCAGTTCAATGGGGAGATTCATGAAGATCTTCAATAAACTTGATCAATAAACTTGATCTATGATCAAGTTTATTGAAGTAATACCTCCTTTCAGTACGTCCAACCATCAATGTTTCAGCCATCAGTTTCAGAAGAAGAAAACTTCAGACGAGACGTTTTAGGTAAACTTGGACTATTTGTAATCAGGACCTGCAAACTTTCACAAATAATTAACAGTCTTGTCAAACCGGAGATGAAGTACACTCATTGTGTTCATGTACTTTTCTGCATCAACCCAGAGGTCAGGTGGCAGCCGTTCAGTAAGTCAGTACCAGTGTGGTCCTTCCTGACACTGGGGACCCGTTGCTGGTGGGCTGGTGGTGGGTGGCAGCAGCCAGTTGTCATGGGAGGCAGTAATGTGGGAAACTGGCGAGTATGAGGGGCATTGATTGTTTCACCTCATTCATCACTGTCATCAGTTTAGCCCCACTCTTCCTCATGCTGGCCTCACTCTCTACACAAACACAGACTGAGGTTCAGTTTCCATGGTAGCGGCCTGCAGCATCCCCAGTTTCCTCCTCACAGGTTGGATGGGTTCTTCATGTCAAGCCCCAAAATGGAGCTCAGGAAACAGCTCCCTGCAGTGTCGCTTTACTTTCCCTGACTTTCCAGAGCTGTGTACCATCAATATGCAGTATATAAAATTACTATAAATATAAGTTATTGATATAATAAGCTTTGGATGTACAGAAAAAAATCTGAATCTTCGAGCAACAACAGAACAGCTACCGAACTACACATGACCATGACTGATGTATTTGTGCTGTAGGTTTATCTATTTGAACATGGAACGTGTAAAAAAAAAGATGGAGATCGACTTACAGAGACAGGTGGCGGAAAGCATCCTTGTTGCCACATATGGAGGGACGCAGTTTGGAAAGACAGGCTGCAGGATGTAGCTGGAGAACGTGAGGGCGATGACAGCCAGTGTGGTTGGGTACATGATGAGGACAGCGCTCCACAGCAAAAGAAACCTGAGGAGGAAGACGTACACACACCTCATTGTCACACATTACATCATGGACAACACATTTATATATGTATGGATTTATATGTGTACTCACCCCATGAGACCGCCAAATATCTCTGTGACATATGAATAATCTCCTCCAGATTTAGGGATGGTGACGCCCAGTTCAGCGTAACAGAGGGAGCCTAAGGCAGCGATGCAGCCCCCCAGCAACCAGACCAGTAAGGCCAAACCCACTGAGCCCGAGTGCTCCAGGACCCCCTTTGGAGAGATGAAAATCCCAGACCCGATGATGTTCCCTGAGGAGGGGAGGGTGAGATAGCGATTGAAATGAGGCCGTATTGATCAGTGTTTGACCGACTGGTTTCTCTGTTTGAAGAAGCCTGCAGCTGATTGTATGCTCTGTTAAATCATGAATGTTTCTTCAGTTTTGATTATTGCACTTATTTCTTTGCCTTGATTGAAATCTTCTAAAATTACCGATAACGACTATATAAAATCACAACATATTACTGTGTTTCATAATATAATGAAAGGATGAATGTCATGCTTTTGGATCTCATAGCTTTTAAATGTAATTTATACTTTGATTACTCTTTTATATTTCAACTATGGGTTCATAGTGGCTTTGTCAGGACTGGAGATTTGTCGGTCTGACCCCTCCGTTCCTCTGGATGTAACCCAGATTTTTCTAGGGGTGCATTAGAACCCAGAGAGTGACTTAAAGGAGGAGGGTCAGACCATCCCTCAGTTGGACAATCCCCCCCTGCCACAGCCTCGGGTTCACATTACCAGCAGACCAACACATTCACACTACAGCGCCACCAGTAGCATGGCAAGAGGCAGCCAAGTGACACAGACGGCCATTACATAAGCAGGGATCGATTGTCTGTTCCACTGACCAAAATTCACATCCTCCTCAGTGTCTACAGGATGAACGTCTGGTCCAAGTCCTCCTCCTCCTTAGTTAAATATGGCTGACTTCACTCATAGGCAGTCTGATGGAAACAGTACTGGGAGATGGTGGAGGCACAAGACCCATTTACATGTCCGTCAGTAAACAAGAACTCCAGGTGAGACACACCTGGTTGAAAGGTGGAGAAGAACTCTGGTTGAATTCAAATTGATACACACCTTTGCCGCCCGAGTAATGTGCTTTTTGTTTCATCTTTCTATCTGCAACGGTTGTGAAGATATTTGGTGGGCTAACAGACGAACACACAAACACTAACAATTACAATACATCACCGTTTTGAAGCGGGATGTAACCAGCCTGCTCCACATACAAACACACATGGATTCATTTTCATAATCATCTCCGCTGCATTAATTTGCTTTGGACTTTTTTGGATTGTTTTTACAACACATTTACAACACAACACTGAACTTGTTATACAGATTTTTATAACAGTCAAGTCAGCACTTGAGGCCCCCCAGGGGCCTTGAGGGGCCCTGGGGGGTCTTAGGGGGCCCTGAAGGGGTAGCTACAGAAAGGGAAATGTCCGAGATCAGGTGCCGTCTTTAAAAGCCAAACTATTTCTTCTGATTTCACTAAAATGTTTCACGTGTTTGCTGATTTTAGATTTTTATTGCTTTTATCTGATTGGTTGCTTTATTTGTCAATCACTTTGTCACAATGATTGAAAAAGTGCCCCTCTAAAATATAGAACTGTAACAAATCACCAATAGTCAGATCAGACTGATGGATCAATAAGGTTAATAATTATTGATTGATTTAGGCTCTAGCTGATTGACACATGGGCACTAGGACGGCACGTGACTGAGGAGCTGATTGATCAGCCGATTGTTTAACGATCAGCTGTTTGGCACTAACGAAGTGAAGGCTATCAGCGCTCACGTGATCAATGTCTCACCTATGATGATGGTACACGCGCTCAGCAGCCCGATCTCCTTCTTGAGCGTCACTCTGTCCGGATCACTCTTCTTCTCCTTCTGGCCCTCCGTCGCGCAGCCGATCGGTCCAGGATCCATGTCCGCTCCTCCCAGTACTCCCAATGCTTTCTCCTCTCTGAATTCACACTGAATGGGCTGCGCATGCGCAACAAACTGCCGCTGTCCAGCGCAGAATGTTAAACAGTACAACTTACCGTGATGCGTTCAGGGACCCAGGGAGGATCTTTTTAACATTTCAGATGCAGTCGGTCTTGAAGGGCAGTCCGCTAATCCTATTATTGAATGCTGCATTAAAAGTTCTAAATTTAAAGTACTGCACTAAAATGTGGAGGAATGCAGATTCGGTGAAACACATGAGTATAAATACAAAAGAGGAAGTACTTTTCTAATGTTTGGATACGGCTCATCTTCTGTGACGTCACACCACAGAACAATTCTACCTCAACATCAACAGGTGGAAAGTAACAAAATTCGCTTTATGTAGAGTTGGGTCATTTGAAAAATTAAAATTACATTTAATATTTTTTTTACTCTGAGCTGTTTGATGTTTGAAGCAGTTTGAGATGAGAGAATCAGAGCCGTAGTGTGAAGATAAATATATTCAGTCGAGTTAAAAACTCAAAATGGCCAGGAAGAAATAGTTCCACAAGTTAATCTATTTTGAAAAGGCACTTCCACTAAAAACAGTTTGATTTCACTGTAACAAAGCCTTTAACAGCAAAAATCCTTACTTTATGGGTATAACGTCTCCTACAATTAATAATATTTTGAGAAAAACATAATGCTGTCATTCTGTGGTAGAGTGTTCCTCTTCATAGCTACTCCTCACTCAGATGGACTGTGAGCTGCTTCTCAGTATTCGTGACCTAAATGTTGTTGATGCAAAAGTCGAGCCTGACATCCACCGATCAGACCAAAGATTCTTCATTCAACAGTCGGAAGCAAAAATTCATCACATTTAAGAATCTGAAAAACAAGACTTCAACATTCCTACCAACTGAAATGACTGAAGTTTTATTAAAAACCTGAATAGAACAATGATTGCATCTGAGTCAGCGGTTCACCTGTAATAATCCCAGTGGTGATGTCACAGTGTCCAGAATTGCTACAGTGACATCACATGTTTCAGCTCATGTGTTAAACTGGATGAACCCCCTCTTATTTAAGACCCAGACATTGATATGATCACTTATATGTTACCTCTGTTTCCATGGAGACACAGAGGCCATTATTTAAAGAGCTGCTGGTCAGGGTCCGACTGGACAAAGCAGAACTCCTCCACAGATGATCTGGATTCATCCATCCAACAACTGTTTGTGCAGCTATAAACCAACACGGTCCCAAATTCCAGCTCTGTCCCACCGCCTGCCATCTGCAGCAGACTGACCAGAGCTGGCATGAGCTGCAGCTCAAAAGTCCTGGATCTTCCACAGATGGCGCACGCCGGAACCAACTCAGCCATGTTGGGGGGCGGCTTCGAGATAAAGAGCGGCTCCCCGCTGCGGTGGTACCGAAGGATCTGCTGAGGACACAGCGAGATTTTCTTCATGAACTTGCAGAAGATGCCGTCTCCATGCCGGGCACTAGCTTTCTCATACTTTTCCTCCCCGTCGCCACCCTCTAGCGCTCTCACCGCCACTCCTTCCCTCTTCTCATAGTCCTTCAGGAGTTGCTTAGCATGCTGCAGATCATCCTCCTCACCAGTCAGGTCTGACTCATCCACCACACTGATGAAGAATGAACGCAGGATGGGGACGTCCTCCTGAGAGTCGCCCAAACTAAGATCCTGCAGTTGGCTGCTGACGTCACTTTCAGATGCTGCTGGACAGAAAACAACATGCTGATGATGACATCACTGAAATCATAAGCTCAGGTTTGTGACATCTTCTAACCAATCCAAACACATTTGACTTAATTCTCTGGAGCCTCATTTTGAAATTATTTAGCTTGCTTTTTTAAAAAATATATTTTTATTAAAGCATTTATTAATTTCACACATAGAATTTCAAGCAAAATGAATCGTGTACATAAGAATATTAAAACAAAATAATTGCTTAACTTTCTGAAGTTCTTTCCCTGAGCAATGTGGGATGGGATCATGTGAACAAGAAAACTTCACTCTTTCTGGGCATAGTTCTGGTTCTTAATGGGTTTAAAGTCTGAAGTTGAATAAAAAGTAGGTTAAAATAGAATGTTAAAAATTAAAACAGACTTGAATGGCAATAGAATTGCCTGTCTTACCCACACTGGATTCTAGAGAAAGATTGGTCGCTGTGAGTCACTTGATATCATGAAAGTAAGGACGAGGAAGAGGAGGGTCTACAGATTCACCAAAGTTTGAAAAATACAGTATTCTTTTAGAATGATCACAAGAACACAGCAGTACCTCTGTACCGAAGCAGTACCGAACTGAAGAAGTCTCTTGGATAAGAACTTTCTTAACGTCCAGTGGATCGACTCAACAGCTTTTGGATACCTCCTCATGCCAACATTTAAAACATGTAACAGTATTTTTTACTCCTCTGATTATACAATCTGTGTTCCCTACTTAATGCTTTATTTTTCATACTATTAATTTTAATTATAACAGATTTTTTTTTACGGCTTTTGTTTTAAACGGTGTGTTTTTTAACTACTTTGACTTGTAACAGCAGTTTTACTACTCTTACTTGCAATCGAGTATATATTTTTTTACAACTTTTCTTCAGTAAAGCTCTGACTATTTCATCCACTTCTGTGGTGATTCCTACCCTCTGTCTCCACCTGAACGAGGCTGTTCTTCTTCATCCCGCTCCATCCATCCTCCTCCTCCTCTGTTCCCCAGTCGTCAGCGGAGTCACACCAGTCAGTGGCCGACAGAGGAGCCTCCTGAGCCGGGGTAGGCCGGTTCGTTTTCACCGCGGTCTCCAGACACTGAGATCGGAACACTTTCCAACACTCCGGGCCGCCGCCGCAATCTGCTCCCGGACACGCGAACAGGTGGAGGTTCCTGTGGAAAGGGGAGGCATCCAGAGGACAGTATATCTGAACCGCGTGGACTAACGGGGACCCACAGCGACCACAGCGCGGAGACTGTCGGGTGGTGAGCGGGGACCAGTCTGGCTGACCCCCCACTTTGTTGGTGAGAAACGAGGTCTTGTATCTTCTGGAGTCGATCTCTCCGTCACACACACCAATCAGCGTTAACTCCTGAGCACGGGACGCCATCTCTCACATGTTGGGTTCACTACAGGAAGTGGATGAGTCCGGGTCCATCATGAAAATACTTCCGTCAGATGATTGTGTCGTAAAGGTATTAAAGAACAGTACCTGAACTGTTTAAGTCATGTATGCTAATGACATCGGGGCATATATGTAAAAACGGGCAGGTGTATTTTATTTAAAATTATTATGAAAGAACTGACACAGGCTGGAAGACATTAGACATTTTTTTTTTAAGATTTAAAGTCAGGATCTATGGTCCGTCATCTAAATATCTCCGTCGGCTTTTCTTTTTCTTTTTAATCAACTTTTACCGGGATTCCTGAGATGGTTGGACAAACTTAGACATTGAGAAACAGAACAGCTGATCTGACTTGGATAGATAAAATCACAGTACGCTGACTCTGAAATAAACTTATTCACGAGAACTGTAATTATTATCACCATGGCAACCAGGGATAAACAACATGTCGCTGTATGTCGGTCCAGCTCAGCGGCCGGAAGTTTTAACATGTGCGTTCGGTAATTATAAACACATAACTGAAGAAGAGCCGCAGCTTCATCAGCAGTGAAGGAATGAGAACTGAAGCAGGAGTGATTGAGTTAGTTTGAACACATATTCAACGAAAAGCTAGATTTTTTAAACATTATATTTTTAGTTAGGTGTAAATCATTGGGGACAGAACGTTATGCATCTAAATTAAATCGTGATAAGAAATATAATTCAAACGGGCATAATCTGATTATAATTCACACCACTTTAATATAATTTCATCTGAAAAATTTACTCTGAATGATAAAAATCACTTGTTTTACTTCGGTTCGATCACCACACTCTCCCTGTGGACATTTGAATAATCTGAATCATGTTTTCTTCTTTGTACGTTTATTTGGATACAGGGAGGCCCGTTAGATTTGCTTTACTCCTCTTCATCCAATGCACCCGTATCGCTACCAGTATTAACTAGTCACAGGTGAATTATTGTGCAGCCGGTGACAAAACTTCATTTTTTACATTTCTAAGTTGTGGAAAAAGTTGTGATAGCTGCAGTTAGCAGTCAACTAACACATCATAGCTCAAAGTTCCCCAATGTCATAGGTTGCATTGATGGAATGTCACTTATTGTTGCTACTTGTTGACACTAAGGTAAAGTGAAGTCTTTCTATAACACTAACATTCAGGTAAAAATACATTTTTTGGATCAAAAACCACTCAAGTAGAAATGAGATTCAAGCTGAGATTTTGAGACAGTAAAACACAGAAGTGAACTTATCCTTCATGTGAACCTTTTTACTTGGTTGTATTCAAAAGAAAGGATGATGATCTTCAGTCATCTTAAAATAATCTTGGCATGAAGAACCTCAAAAATTAAGTTGTGAAGAAACATATTGATGCACAGCTACAGATCACAACCAACGACAGGTACACCGTCAACTGTGACCTCAGTTTTGTGCTGTGGGATAGTAAAATGACCACCGTCTTCAAAAGTCCTGTTTAATTAAACAATTTTAAAAATTAAAAAGGATTCACAGTTACAGAATACAGACCAAAACAGTCAGCAGCAGCCAGGCTGCAACGACAGGAACGGATTCCAGGTCCAAGTCATTACTTCAATGTTCAGGTTCCAGTTCTTGCTGTCCTTGGTAACCAATGGCTGGTGAATGAACAAGCACTCAGACATAGCAGCTAATGGATGTCTCCCAGTTTTACAATTCGTCTTCATCCCCCTCTTCCTCGGTGTCCAGCGGTCCTCTGTTTGGGGGGAGACAGGGTTTGATCTGCTGCCAACGCTTTGGAGGCCAGATGATGTGAGAGGCGCGAGCATGAAGCAGCCCCACAGACACCTGGGAAAGAAAACAGCACAAGTTAGGATCAGAGAATATTTGTGATGGTTTGATTGGACTGATGGGGAGTTCATACCGGTCCGAAGCTGTTGCTGTCCAGACTGTGACCATGATGGTCCCCCTCGATCCAGAAGTGACCGTCTGGCACACGAACAAATCGGTTCTTGTAGCTTAGAGTCCTGAAGAGAAATGTGATTTAAAATCAGGATTTTCTCTCAAGATAAGACGTTTAAAAGTCGTGTAAGAGATTTATCTGCATGAACCTATTGACAGTTTCACTATAATCCCTCCTGTGGAGTTCCAGGTCGCCCCTTGGGGTCTCCTCCAGGCTATCCAGAAAACCTCCAAAAAGGAAACCCCAGGAGGAACCCAACCAGACGTGGAGTGGAGGAGCAGAGGCCCTAAACTGAAATCCTCCCCGTTCTACAGCATGAGTCCGTAAATGAGATGAAATGAACCTGATCAATGAACTTTCACATATCTGTGCCAGTTCCTGCGTTTCTTTGCTGCATGCCTGTATTTTCAATAGTGAATATTTAAATAAAGATTCTTCCATGTTTCTCATCTAACAGAATGTTTTGTGTTTTTTCAGGTTCCCCATAAAGATTTGTTTTAGTTGATCTGATGTGAAATCTGTGTGAATCTCTTGACTGCAGATATGATGATGAGACAGGATAAATGTGTTATGATTCGCCTTGTTTCAAATAGATATTCATCCTCTATCTTCCTACCGGATGAAGTCGCCCTCCAGACCAATGACCCGCTTGATGATCTTCTGCTGGGGGTTTTTGGGGGACCTGAGGGAACAAGAAAAACATGAAAAATAATGAGCACAAAACCTGAATGGAAAATAAACATCATGTTAAAGTGACTCAACCTGAGGTGATCAGTTAAAAGTCAAATACATGTAGTTACCGACAATTTTGAACATCTGATAGTTCCAGCTTTAATTTCAGGACCAATTGTTATTTTTAAAATAGAACCAATCACCAGAATGAGTCAACAAAACACACCAGCACAGGTATTTGACCTCCAGTGTCTTTAAACATACACACCAACATCCAGTTCTCCACCTCCTCACCCTCCATTCAACACAGATGTGTTCCCATGGAAAGAGGCAGACACTTTGCAAAAATCTAATGCATTTAAATACATTTTTTTAAAAAGGACCACTGAACCTGGGCTCATTAAAGATGGACTGAGGTGAATAAAAACTGTTCTGTGGTCCGATGAGTCACAATGCAAGTGCTTTTTTTTTTTTTTCTTAAATCATGGATCCTCCAGGCTAAAGAGGAACCCAACCATCAGGTTTGTTATCAGCACATAGTTCTAAGATAGTGTCTGTGATTGTATACGGGGGCATTAATGCATATTGGAAACCTGCCCATAAGTGAAGGCTCCATTAATGCTAAACCAGATATTCAGGTTTTGGGAACATGCTTATTTTAATAACACAATGAAACTATACTGCTCACAAAAATTAAAGGAACACTTTTTTAATTGGGTCTGGCATGAAATCAATTAAACCTGTCTGATAATTTTCTGGTTGGTTAAGCAGCTGAGGGCATCGCTAATCACTTTCAGCTGTATTGGTGTTCATGGAATTAACAACAGGTGCACTACAGTGGCAACAATTAGAAAACCATCAAAACATGACTGGTATTACATGAGGAAGTCATCTTAAGTTTCTCCCTCTTGATCTTTTTTGGCTGGTTTTCCACTTGTGCTGGTTTTGGCTTGAGTAATTATCTCTACTGACAGTATGAGGCGATTCCTTAACCCTACAAAAGTTGCACAAGTTGTTCAACTTCTCCAGGATGGCACATCCACACGTGCTGCAGCAAGAAAGTTTAATGTGTCTCCCAGCACAATCTCCAGAGCACTGAGGAGATTTCAGGAGACTGGTGGTTATTCTCGGAGAGCTGGACAGGGCCGTAGAAGGTCCTCAACCCAACAGACTTCATGAAGGTGGCCTGATGGCCCGACGTCCTGTAGTGGGCCCTGTGCTCACTGCCCAGCACCGTGGAGCTCGACTGGCATTTGCTCAAGAACACTGGAATTGGCAAGTCCGCCACTGGAGCCCTGTACTTTTCATAGACGAGAGCAGGTTCACCCTGAGCAGCCATGATAGACGTGAAAGAGTCTGGAGAAGACAAGGAACGTTATGCTGCCTGCAACGTCGTTCAACATGACAGGTTTGATGGTGGGTCAGTGATGGTCTGGGGAGGCATATCCATGGAGGGACACACAGACCTCTACTGCCTAGGAAATGGTGCTCTGACTGCCATTAGGTATCGAGATGACATCCTTGAACCCCTACGCTGGTGCAGTAGGTCCTGGTTTCCTCCTAATGCATGGCATTGCCCAGCATCATGTGGTAAGAGTATGCAGGCAGTGCCTGGAGGAAAAAGGAATTGAAACAATTGAATGGCCTCCACAATCCCCCTCCCCAAGAGAACATCTGTGGGACATTATGTTTAAGTCCATTAGACGCCGCCTGTTTGCTTCTCAGATTGTACAACAGCTCATGGATGCCCTCATAAAGATCTGGGAGGAAATGCCACAAGACACCTTCCGTTGTCTCATTAGGAGCATGCCGTGACATTGTCGAGCATGCATACAACTCGTGGGGACCACACAAGATACTGAAAAGCATTTTGAGTCGCAGAAATTAAGTTTTTGAAAAAATGGACTAGCCTGCCACATCTTCATTTCACTCTGATTTTAGGGTGTCTACACAAATGAGCCCTCTGTAGGCTGAAAACTTTTATTTCCATTAAAAGACTTGGCATCCTTTGTTCCTAAGACATTGCCCTGTCGTTACTTGAATAGATATCCAACTTCATTTTGAGATCTGATGTATCTAATGTGTTTCTTTTAAGTGTTCCTTTAATTTTTGGGAGCAGTGTAATTTCTGCACATATTGAAACAGCTTGGCTAAATAAAATGGCCCGCCTACAGTCCAGACTCTTCGCCCATTGTTACTGATTAAACTTTTCATTTCAATTATCTCATAGGTTTTCATTCTGCATTCACTGATCGTTAAAGAAATCCTTTTTCTTACTCACAAGAGAGACACAATGTCTCCACGTTGGACCTGATAGTTCCTCACACTCCAACGGTTCAGCAGGACAACGTCACACTTTGACCCCCCCTCTGGATTCAGGAAAGGCTGAAATATATATACACAATATATAGGAGCAACACACGATTTAACACATGAATAAACCATCACCCACAGAATGCTGAGTGTCACGGGACGCCCCAAAGGACATTGTTCACTCTGATGGGTGTTTCTAATGACTCACCTGCATTGATGCTCCCTCCACTCGTGCCACACACGCAAATCGATCAAGGAACGTGACAGTGACGGGTACGGCGACGAAGAAGCCACTAACGAATGCCCGCAAGTACCGTTTGCTCGACCTCATCCGTTGAGCCATCACCTGGCAGGAAACAAGAAAAAAAAAAGGGGTTCTTTTTATGTTCCTCCCCAATGAAAATGCTTGCTCTCATCAATGCTTTGTTTAGACTGTATGCTAGCAGCTAGCCGATGGTACTACTAACCGGCATGAACAGTGTGACTGTGAGCCGATGACGTCATTAAAATGAGCACTTTACCTGAGAAACTACAGCTAAAGCTAGCGAGGCTACAGACCTACCGGCAGCGTGGGGCTAGACCTTCCTGTTGTTGTTATACGTCACGCGCGTCTCGTGCCTCCCATGGGTCCCAAAGGGGGAGGGGCGGAGCCTGACCCCACTGACGTCAGTAAGGTCCGACGTCCTGGATGAAGTCTTTGACCTTTACCTAAACCCTGATTGGTCGGTTGTGCTCTGTTTAACCACGTGACACCAAAGATGGCCGCCTGTGGCAGGAGAAAAGATGGTATGTCCTCATTTTAGACGTTTCAGTCGGACTAAAGACGTTGTTTGTGCCCGAAGATCATCGTCAGTCTGAAAATAAAATGTTCTGTCTTTCAGACAGGAAGTACCAGCTAAAAAGCTCTAAATATTGAAGTTTCAGCTAGCTGGCTAAGCTAAAAGGCTAACCTGTCCGTCCATGTTAATAGCTACAGACTTATACAGATAGAAATCCAGAGTAAATATCAGTGTTAAATATTATTACTCTAACCCTAGTTTGTCAAAAGGTAGGAAAAATTATTCAAACAAAAAACAGTAAAGAGTGTAAAACTGGAAGAAAAAGTTCTTAAAATAGGAGCGCTTCCCCTGCCTGAAAGAAGACACGTCACGATTCTAGAACTACTGTTTGTAGTACAGTACAGGATATGAAAGTATAGCTCGTATGGTTATGGATGATACTGCAGTAACGCGTGGGTCTCCGTCTCACAGCTGAGGACAGCATCCTGGAGCCGCTGTGTTTTCCAGAGCAGATCCATGACGGGACCAGTTCTCCCAGTAAACAGTGGCCCAGTTTAGAGCTGCTGGTGTGTCTGTTCTGTCCCGAGTCCGTCCCTCAGGTGCAGAAAGACGTCCTCCTCAAACACCTGCTGATGGAGCACAAGACGGTCATCGCTGACGTCAAACTGATCGCAGACTTGCCAAAGTATGAACACACGAAGCACAATGCCCTGTTTCTGTACAGAAAGCTGATCTCAGACCAATTTCAGCAGATTAAGACTGCTGTATCATAAAATATTTTACTGTCTATTTACTGCTGCCGGAGACGTACAGAGGTTAGGTTCAGACCAACATGAATCTCAGATCTGTTTGCTCACATTCAGAGTAAACAGAGTTTACCAGAAACTGCTTTTGATTTTGAATTATTCACATACACACACACACACACACACACACACAAACAGAGACGTGTGTATGTAATGGCAGCCAATCTTTATAATGCATTGAACAATGAAATCACTAGCTCACCCAAAAATAATTATGATCTATAAGTGTAGTTTAAAGGTATAAAATAAACATCCTGATCATGTTGGAAGTTTAAAATAATGAACACTGAATACATTGTAAAACAGTCAATATGCAGACATCAGTCTCAATGCTCACATTATCGCTGTACTAATCAGGTTTGCCAGTAATAAATACATTGTCTTAGACTATGACCTCATCCATGTCTGAAGAGTCTAAAATTAGGTTGAATCTTTTTGTGTTGATTTAAAGCTTTAGAATCAAGAGAGATCTTTCCAACAGTTGTCTTTAGAATAAATACCCATTGTCACGGTGATGGGAAACAAAGCTGACGTCTTTCTTCTTGTGTTTCAGGTACCTGCTGTACTGGAAGGGCAGATTCTTGGAGCAGCCAGTCACAGAATTCTGCAGTGTCATTAAGACTAATTCCACCGGTCCAGTTGGTGAGTTCACAGACACTCAGACATGTTCATTGTCCATTCTGCCTTACCTACAGCACAGTTCTCACTAGCTGCAGTCTCTTGTGAAGACAAGCCAAAACATACATAACAGGAAACACCATTACTCACTTCATTATCAGAAGAGATCAAACCATGATCAAAATCAATATCTTTTGGTCAGCGATTGTTCTCAGTATTAGCAGGGTCTTTCAGTTACATATCATCCAAATCTGTGAACAGTTCACTGTAAATGTCTCCTTCTGACTGATTAACCCACATCAATAGGTCAATAGTCGTAGTTAATAGTCAAACTATCCTGTAACTTTTGTCTGCCTGTAATTTTGATTAAGATGAATGTGATTTTGATTTTACTCTTGTCCTCACAGAGAAACAGGAGGACTACTTCCTGCTGTGTGACGTCCTTCCAGAAGACCGAATCCTCAGAGAGAGGCTCCAACAGAGACGACTGGTCAGAAACCTGACTCCCATGTTCTCTGATTGTCTGACATGAATCTACAAACTGTGGCGACCAGTACCACCCTCCAGGATCTGTTTCAATGTTGATCTTTACAGGAAGAAGTTCTGGAGCAGCAGCAGGCGGAGAGAGAGGACAGCAGCTTCAATCATGTCTGCATGTTCTGCAGTGAAGAGTTCACTGGAAACAGGTTGAACACCGAATTAATCTGACAGCCAGTATATAGAAAACAAAATTATCATAAAGTTTTATCAAATAAAATAAAGTTGTTAAATTATTATTAAAGTGGTTTCATATAAATGAGCAATGTCTCTCAGCACATCATAAATGTTTAGTGTTACATTTTCAGGGCGACTCTGTTGAACCACATGGCCCGAGAGCATTCCTTCAGCATCGGCCTGCCGGACAACATCGTGTACTGTAAACAGTTTCTGGAGACATTGCAAAGCAAACTGGACAAGTAAGACCTCCAGGGTTAAAGACGTACATACACTGAACTGAACATCCTTTACAGACGTGTATATATACATACATGCTACACAGATTTATAGACATGTAACTACATACATGCTCTTGTAGATTCTCTCTATGTATACCGTCTTGCCCTCTATGAGATGCAGCAGAAAATGCATACATCTAGTAGTTAATGTAATAAAGCTCTAAACTGTAATTTTGTTCCAAGTTATTTTAGCATCAACCATCATCTATACGTCCTTGTAGGTTAAATCTATGCAGTTTTATTTTCCTGATAGACCAATTCGTTCTTTGTTAATCTGTTCCAACAGCTGACATGCAGAGAACATGGATGCTAATGTTTACTGTGTCTCCCTCTCAGTCTGCTGTGTCTTTACTGTGAGAAATCCTTCAGAGACAAAACCACACTGAAAGATCACATGAGGAAAAAATCTCACCGCCGCATCAACGCCAACAACCATGAATACGACCGCTTCTACATCATCAACTACCTGGTACCACAACCCACTGTCTAAAGATTAGCTACCTGAAGTACCTTTAGACTGGCTCTCTATTAGAGACCAGGAAAATCTGTCATGTTTGATGATGTGTGTTCTGGGTAAGCATGTCACGTGGTGAACAAATATTGAAATGTCTATGTTAGCCCTGGTGCTAATCTCACAGTCACTCTAAAAGTGAGTAAGTTTCTTCTAAATGGACAAAATCTTGTGCTTCTTCTGAAGCGTTTGACATTTTTACATGCATGTGTTTAATGTGATTAATCAGATGAGTCATTTCCTCTCTAGAAATCTGTTTGGTGGAAAGTTAGACGAGTTTTTTCTGTCTCCTGTCAGGAACTGGGGAAGACCTGGGAGGACGTCCAGAGTGAGGATGACCGTGAGCTGGTAGATGATGAAGATGAGTGAGTATCGGACCTGTTTGAATGGATTCAGCTTCACTGATCACCTCTGAGGTAGTGAACCATCTGTTTCTTATCCCATCTGTCGTCCACAGTGATTGGTCGGACTGGCAGGCTCATCCAGTCACTGCCGTGTGTCTGTTCTGTGATCATCAGTCAGAGACGATGGACCAGATCTACACACACATGAAGGTAGAACATTTACAGAAAGCCAGGAACATTTGGAAACCTCGCCATCCTGATCTCCTTGTGTAACCAGAGTGTTGTCATCACTAGTGTGTAATAAGCACGAGCACTACATTGTCTGCTGATTTGACAAATTTTACTGCTTTCCTCTGATAGCGACAGAGATGTGAGGAATCCTAGGATGTCCAGTGAACCATTTTCTGATGTTATCTGAATGTTTTTTTGCTTCTGTGGTTTCAGGACACTCATGGCTTCGACCTCCATCAGCTGAGGACTCAACTTGGTGAGTAAAATATACACAACATGTTCCATCTCTGTAAGATGATCAATGTAATTAACGGAAGCAGTCACTGACAGACGAGATCTGGTGTGAACCAGAATCTGCATCAGGTGGATTGGATATAAATTGTGTACACCACATACACGTGTCTTACCGCAGGTCTCAGGTTCTACCAGCAGGTTAAACTGGTGAACTTCATACGTCGGCAGATCCACCAGAGCCGCTGCTACGGCTGCCAGGAAAAATTTGACTCCAGAGACGATGCGGTCCGCCACATCGTGGATGAAGGTCATGTGATGATGCTGCCTGAGGTGTCGACGTGGAACCAGCCACAGTAAGTTCAGGTTCATGTTGGTGTCAGTGCTTCCAGGTCAAACGTTTCACTAATGCCAGTGAGAGATAACATGCTGCAAGGAATTGCGAGTTGCTGCTGCTACCACCAGAGGGCACTAGTGTTTTTTTTCTTCTTTACTTTTGGATCTGTTTATATTCTGTTTTAAAGAAACTACCATAAATAAAATCAGTCATTTTATTTATTTACTACTTCTCGTTAGTAAATAAACCTGACTCATCTCTCCTCAGGTATTACTTCCCCACGTACGAGAACGACGCCCTCTTGTGTACTTTATGTGACAGCGGCGAGGACGAGAGAGACGAGACGAACCACTGCGAGGACATCCCGGTCATTGCAGAGGATGTGTCCAACCTCAGAGCGCTGAAACAGACCAGCGTCCTCAACCACCTGCTGAAGAACAGAGGCTCCTGCAGCTGATGGACTGGAGTGGGGGGCAGATTGATGTCAAAACAAACGGTCTCTGAAGCGACTTACAGACATCGAGATATAAAATCTATCTTTTATTGTAAAACAGTCACAAATCAGTCATCAGGGATCTCTTCTGGTCACCTGTCTATTTGACAGCCTTGTTGCTTTTAGTGGGTACAATGTTCTGCGTTGCCTTCCCCAGTGACACCTGCCGTGTGGAGGAGCCAAACTGGAGCGTGCTCAGTGTTTCCGCCACGTCTTTAACATCTGGACTCACATTCAGAAACATGCAGCACTGCAGGGAAACCAGAGGACACGCCTGTTAGTGAGGAAGATTATCAGTTTAGCTAAACATGTTCACGTGGAACCTGTCTGGACGCTTTGACTCAGTAATGTGTGCAATAAAACAATTGAGGCAACACCGGAGGAGGTTTTGTGTAAACAAACCATAAACATGAACAATCAGATTGTCCCTTTACTGTTTCTGCACCGGATGCCGTTCCTGCCGCAACCCAATTTATCTGGGTTTGGGACTGGCTTATAGTTGACACTGGCTCCAGTAGGGCTGCAGATACTAGGGATTGTAGCCAGGGCAACATACGTGTGAAGCATACTCTCTACCCTTGAAATACATCCCCGGCCTGCCGCAGTCCTATCTCAAACAAGCTGTGTAAAAGCTGAGAGAGCATCTCACCTTGGCATCTCCACTGAGGCAGGACTGCAGCAGGTGGGTGAGTTTGGAGTTCCTGTACGGGACGTGGAGGGCGTTACACTTCAGAGCGCTGAACACCTGGAGGACAGGAGGAAATAATCTGCTGTTTTCATGCTTGTCTGTAAAAAATAGCAGGTTAGCACTGCTAATGTTAGCCTGAATGGGCGGCATTAACCAAAAAAAACCCCAAAACAACCCAATAATAATGTAGCCAACAGTGAGCTCCTTGTTGATGGAGGTAAGGCTCAATCACCATCACAGGTCAGGAGCTTGTTAGTTACTGCATCCTTCCAGTAAGAATTAAGTTTAGAACAAGCTGACTCAGCATTTAGAGCCAACTCAAGTCACACTTGTTTGCTGAGCTTCAAGGTGGAGCTCAGTTTAAAGAACCTCATAAAAACGTCTATCCAGATGGGATCGAATTTTATAACCAGTTCCAATTGTGGTACCTGATTTTGATGGACAAACCTACTGGTCATAATATCCGCATCATTAACCTTATCCACTAGTGGCTGGAGGTTCCAGGGCAGCCCCATTGCTGACCCATGTGCCCCCCCCCCCCCCAGGTGGGCCTCTGTACCTGTCCCAAGGCCGTCAGAGACTTGTTGATGGCAGCCGCCTCCACCAGCCGCTGACCCTCCGCTTCAGTTTTAGAGATCCGTTCAGATCCAGCCAGATCACACAGGGTGAGCGTCCCACGAGACACCAGCCCTGACACCTGGTCTGAGCCCTCCACCTCCAGCGCCACCACCAGGTGAGACCGGGAACTGCGGAAGAAGGACATTTCATTAATCCTGCTCTACTTGGTGTAGCTTCTTTTCACCTGTCAACCTGCGAGCAGCACCTGTGTGTGTTCATCTTGGTGGAGGCGATCTTTCTGTTCTTCTCTCCTGTCTCCATGACGCTGAGGATGTCAGATTCAGTCTGGACCTGGATCTGAGTCAGTCCTTGGACAGACACCGACTTCCCCTGGACCCTGATGTCCAGAGCAGGACCGGAGCTTTTGGTCAGCAGGTCATTCAGATTGTCATTATAAATCTCCAACATAGAAATCTGAAAATTAGTAGAAATGTATAAAATATATTGCACAAATATAAAAATATGGTTGTGTGCGTGTGTGTGTCTGTGTGTGTATATAATATATACCCTATGTACATATAATTTAATATTTTGTCATTCTGTGAAAAATTGTCTCATTAAAATTAAAGTTACTTCACAATTGTTGCTTCACAATAATTGAATATAGAAAAATTATGTATGGTTAAAATGGTCACTGGAATTTACTGGTGTGAAAGGACGTTTTCATATGTAGGTTGTTTTTTCCCCAGTTGGAGGTCATTGTAGCTGTTTCCAGATTTTGTGCTGGGTGTGTATTACTGAAGTGTTTCCACAGTGGTGACATCATCGATGGTGTGGAGGGTCAGTGTGATCTTTGGATTCATACTGTGGTGAAAAATGAGTGGAGACATTTCACACAAAATCAGCTGTGATGATGTCACACCTTCAGCCTGTAGGACACGTTCTCCTTCTCTGAACAGATGCGGAGAAGTTCTCGTATGGATCTGAGTACACACACACACACACACACACACACACACACACACACACACACACACACACACACACACACACAGGAAACTCAACTCTGTGTAAACTGATCTCATCACATATTGATGAGCCGTTATCAGGTGTCACATCTCAAAATGAGACAAGAGAGGATTTGAAACGTGTCAAAAAGCTTCGATTGCTTCAGACTTTAAATCATACCACTGATCATTCACCTGTTTCTGATTGGATACTTGGTTTTGTTTTTGTTGTGGGCGTGTCAATCAGACGTTTTAGCATTCTCTGATAGACCCTATCACTAAAGTAAGGGTTGTCTACAGTACATCCTTCCTAACGTATTAAGGTGAATAATTTTCACCTATCTTTATGAAAATTAAACCAATTATTAAAATGTTTTCTGTTAAACCTGTTTCACAGCTCGCCATTTACTTCCACAGGAAGACGTTTTCTAAAAGCTGTGCCATAACTAAGTTGGTGTCCATTGTGAAGACAAGTTTTCTCCCTAGCATGTTTTATTGTTGATATAATGCTGAGTTGGAAAAGACAGGTGTGAAAGCAGTTGCTATGTGTTCTATGTTCCTCAAGTTTACATCACAGCATCATTCAAGGTCGCACCTGAGGTGGGAGCAACTCTGACCTGATGTTGACTCCGGGGTTCTCTTTGTTGCCCATCATGGTGTACGTCTTCCCTGAGCCAGTTTGCCCATAGGCCAGTATACAGACGTTAAATCCATCCACGCAGGACGTGATCACCGGCAGAGTCCCTGCAAACACATCTTCCTGCAGGAAGAAACAAAAAAAAAAAAAGACATCAAATCTTAACATTTTTATAACAAGAAAAGCAAAGATTTGATACAGTAAAAAAATGACTGAAATAATTGATTGTCAAACTAGTTTCAGACAAATTTTGTTTAAATCGACTTGGTTCAGATGCATCAGAGAGGTCCAGTTAAGTGTTACCTGTGTGCTGCTCTGAGAGTAGACCTTATCAAACTGAAATTTCTTCCTGTTCCCCTTCTGGACGACCGCCACCTCCCGGTCACTGTCTGTCTCCAGGCAGGAGCTGGAGCCCATCGTCTTCCTACAGCGACAGAACACTCGGATGTTCCCCTGCAGCTCCAGCAGCTTATTGTACAGACTCTTCCGTTCCACCGCCTCCTTTCGATAGAGGGACCTCAGCTCCTCCACCTCCTTGGCTGAATCCTGCTCCGCCAGGATCAACCTACCCGCAGCAGCCTTCTGCTGCTCCAGCTGGTTCTTCATGTCAGTCATCGCCTGCTGGACGGTGGATCGTAGCTGCTTGTTGGAGACGTTCAGCTCATGTGTCAGACGGCTCACCTGCCGGAGTTGGTCGGGTTCTACGGTGGTTTTGATGATGGTTTTGGGAGGGGGAGCAGCGGGAGTTCTGCGATTCAGGAGGGATCGGATCTTCTCTTGAGCACCCTGCTGGTAAGCTTCAAGTTTGGCTAATTTATGGTTTTGGTGCTGGATGACTTCGCTGAGGTAACGGACCTCCCTGGTTAGGTAGCTGTTCCTCTGAAAGAGATCGTCCACTTCTTTCTGTTTGCTCTGGAGTTTCTGCTTGAGATCCTCGATGATTCTGTCCCGCTCAAGGAGGGCTCTGCATAACAAGACGTTTCGTCAAGGGAGTTAACAACAAGCATCATCAAGACTGATCCAGATATCAACCAGAAATCAACATTACATGAAGAAAAATGGAAGAGAGTGACATAGAAATATTGAGTTTCTTCACATTTTCATGTCTAGTTTTAGCACAACCGAGCTGACAGGAAGTCCTTCCCCATCCAGGACAAGCCTGTCGTCTCTAGAAGTGTTCTGAATCAGTTTGGATGCTGGTCCTGCGGTTTTTGCACACCTGAAGGAGTTGAGATCATGGGTGTAGTTGTGATCTCCGCCTGGAATCTGAAGCAGAATTTCTCCAAACATGGTAAGGTAGACAGAGATGACCTCCTCAGGGTCATAGTTACACTGTCTGAGCGCTGCGGTGATCTCCTTCTGGTCCACCAGACCAGGAAGCGCAGACTGCAACACAAACACCAAACACAATATACTTTTTTCTTCACACTGGGAGCTGGAATTCCGAGGGACTCTTTCATCCCAGTGATACGTTGAAGATGATGAGAAAATCAGACTGTTCCTTACAGTGACTTGCTGGACTCGAGCCTTGACGAACTCCACGTCGACCTCCCACTGCAGCGGCAGCAGGAGCCACACACCTGACTGAGGATCCCAGAACCTGCAGACGTTCACCCGCTCCTGGAAGATGTTGGGGTGAGATAGCAGAAAGACACACCGTAGCAGAAGTCAGGAAATCCTCCTCACCTCGAACATGTAGGTCATGACGGTTCCTCTGCCTTGGATGTAGATGCTGCCGGTGCGATCGTCTTCCCTGACTGCAGGCTGGCTGTCAGCGGGAGCTGGTGGCTGACCAGAGGCCTGAGGGTCAAAATAATGATTCCTAGGATGCAGGGAAGGATTTACAGAGGTGCTAATGATCAACAGACCTCCATGTTGGCAGTGAGGAAGCGTCCCTGACCATACCAGTCCTTTGGAAATGGCTGCAGCTTCTGATGATGACAATGAGGGTTCAAGAATGAACTAGCCGTCATTCAGGACACACATAAAAAAAATTAAACGTCAAGTTTCCATTCACATGACTTCAGAACAGTTGGCCCAAAAATTAGAGTCCATTGAAGTCATTTTTGTTTAGAACACAAACATGACTTCAAAACATAATCCATGTTTCTGGAAGATTCTGAAAAACTTGTATGTGGTAACCCAGCGTTAACCATTCAGCTATGTCTAATAATCTAACGAAAATAATGCTAATAAAAACAGATATACATAAATAACAGTGTAGAATTTTATTTTCACTGCTTTTATTTTGGGAATTACAGGAAGATTGGAATTCCTTTGGCAGAAGGTGAAGGGGACCAGTAACAGACAACGTTTTAACCCAATGATTAGAAGTAATAGAATCAGGAGGAATCTTCAATAAAGTAGACAGGCAACAAGGGTCTGATGGGAAATGTAGTTTTGATGGAAGGGAACCTTGACTGACAGAAGTGACTGGTTTTACTCTGACCTGGGATTCATCGACATAAACTCTGTTTCCATGGTGTTTGAAGCAGCTGTAGAGTGTCCCATTGTTGTGGAGGAAACTCTCAAAATCCAGAGACAACTCTTCTCCCTCCGCTCCGGCTTCCTGTTAGAGTTCACAAAGAATCCACAAACACCAGCAATTGATTAAAATATCAAACAACAGAATAACAAACAATACTGAATAAGTACAATTTTTGTTGAAAGCATTTCAGATGTCATTATTAGTACATGATGATCAAATGAAATATGTGAACTTATTTTTGCCCAAGCATGAACAAACATGGGTAAAAACTTTTGACCATTACGTTTGAGACACAGTGTGAGCCTTACTAAGGCAGAGATCATGTTGTTAAGTTGTGGGGTGTCTTTTAATTTGTTTTCAACAGACATGACATGATCGATGTAACCTGATCAAAAATGAATGACAAACAGACATGCATTATTAATTTCTGAGTGAATATTTAACTCACAGTAACTGGAGCTGCATTCAAAAGACATTCTTCTTCTTTTTCTTCTTCTTCTTTTTCTTCTTCTTCTTCATCTTCTGTTTTCACAATTCTGTCCTCACTTTTTAGAGATTGGATGTCTACAGTGTGACTGTGACTCGCTGCTTCCTCCTCTGCCTGAAATGACGGGAAACAGCAGTCAAGATTTAAAACCACAGAAGAAGAATTCACATCTGGTAACACCCAGTCTGGCAAAACAAATTATATATAATCATAATAAAGATCTACAGCAGCAGAAAATGTCATTAATTACACGTGAGGCTGCCCAGTGACTGACCCATCATCCTGATACCATCAGATAGTCCTGCAGAGCTCAGCCTCCCTAAATGTTCACCTGTAGGGTGTTGTCGCTCCGTCCTGCAGGTGAAGCTGACCGGTCGGGTTCGGGCTCAGCCTCTTGGACCTCTAGCCTTTCTGGCTGGGGGGCCTCTGTGACGGACGCTCCGCTGCCCATCCTGACACCCAGACAGTGGAAGACAAGACCGCTGGGACAGGTGAGAACAGGTGTAATCTGACACACCTGCCTGTCACACAAAGCTGTGGCTCCAATACAAATACAGTATGTTAAACACACTGAGAGGTAACGTGAACAGTAAAACACGTCATTTTAAAAAGAGATAAACTCCAATATTTCATTATGCTAAAACTAAACATCAGAATTTTTTTTAGAGCTTTTATTCCGATTTTCTTTAATTATTGGTATTATACTTTACAGTAGAAGATAAAATTACAAATTTTCTTCTCTTTCTGATCATTAGGCATATCTTTATTTTTTTTCTGTTCTTGTCCCCAAATTATTTATAGCTAAATCCTGATTGTCTCAGAATGACTGGAAAAAGACAATTTGAGCCAATCATCCCTCACCTCCCAGGAACCAGCAGCTCTGGATATGAAAGGGATTAAACATGGGTAATAAATCAAATAATATAAAATGATGTTTACTAATATTTAATAGAGGTTGGGTAGATTGAGGCTCTGTTGGTTGCTTTGGTTCAGGAGGTTAAAGCAGAAGTTTATGAGAAACATTCCACCAGCATCTCCGTACAACTCAAAGGCTTAATGTATAATTGATCAGTTTCTTTCATTTCAAAGTCTTACTTCCAAGACCCAGTCTGTGTTTCTGATCAGAATCCTACAGATCCATCCACACAAGTTATGATTCTGTCCCGATTAGGCCAATGGAATCCTCAGTCTTGTCTGCTCACAAAATACGACAACTCATGCTCTAAAACCGTCAGTCATTAGATGATATATTGTTAGCCATGCATTGCTTTTGTCAAGGCTCGAACAGGACCGGTGGTCAGAACCCAAAAGCATGACAGTGAAACAGGCGGGTCAAGTCTTGAAACAGGTTTAATTGGACAGGCAGAGTTCTGGTACCAGGGAATTAGTCCGAACAGCAGACGAATCAGACAGACGGCAAGCAAACAGGCAGAGTCCAATAGTCAGGCGGGTCATTCACAAAAGACAATCCAACAAACCAGGCAGACAAATCCGAGGAGGGGTTACGGCAGGCAGGATCCTAGAAACTAGTAGGGTCGAAGCAAGGTCAAAGGGTTAGGCAGAATACGATGGCTGGAATATGAGGGCGAACACTAACAATCTGGCAGAGAGCTGAGGGCTGAGCTGGGATATGAAGGGTGGTGGCTGAGGGGAGTGGCTGCAGGTGAGCGAAGTGAAGGCAGGTGCGGGGGATGAACTGATTACAAGTGGGACCGGATCTGAAATGACATGACATGTTAGTGACAGGAAAAACAAACAAGATAATAATAGTCCAGAGACGTGAATGCTTTAAGGTTAACAGTGCTGGTTGAGACGTAGAGACGGTAAAAACATTCACATTTGAAACAGTGCTTTACTCCCTCTGTAAAAATTAAAAATGTCCCCGTGAAGGTGAGTCGACAGATGTGAAACAGAATCACTGCCTTGAACAAGGAAGCTGTGAAACAGCTGTAGATCAAATACCAAAAATGGAACGTACTCTCGGCTTCATCCTCAGGTGTCAGAGTAAAGTAGGTTTAGTCTACCGACCTTTCTCTCCCTGTCCTATTTAGAAAGGTAAAACCACTGAGAAAAGAGAGTGAGGAAAAACTCATTTATTATATTTTACTGTAAGGGGCGTTTAACACTGGTTCCAGTGAAATCGTTACAACAACAACATATACAAACAGACCACACCCACTTGTTTTTGTGCAGGAAACCTGTGGTGAGCACAGATCAGATCAAACTACAAATTCTTATCAGAATTCTGGGAAACAGTCCATTGGTATCAGAGTCAACATGTATCAGGGTCCACTGGCACTGGGAACCAGTGGTATCGGGGTCAACAGGTTTCAGGGTCAGGAGGTGTCAGTATCAATAGGTATCAGGGTCAACAGGTATCAGAGTCAATAGCTGTCAGGGTCAGGAGGTGTCAGGGTCAATAGGTGTCAGCATCAGCTGTCAGTTCTCCTCTTCAGCTGAAGAAGTCTTTAGAAATGGCCTCCACAAAGTTAGGAGCCGACATGAGGATCCCGATGGTGCACAGGATAGTGAAGAGTGAGAACGCAACCAGACACAAACGATCGATCACCGCTGCAGCAAACTTCCATTCACTGCAGACCGTCTCCTCCTCGTCCTGGCCTCGGAAACGCCTGGCGATGTATTTAACCTCCTCCAGGATCTGGTTCAGCTCTGACTCCAAGCTGGAGCCTCCTACTGCTCCTCTCCCACTAGCCCCTCTTACAAAGCCCTCCTCCTCTCCCACCAGTCGTGAACAGAGGAGCTCGGGTTCAGGCAGGCTGTAGTGCAACCCCTCCATCCCACGGAAGCCGACATATAAGAAGTTGCCGTTTGTGACCTGGGGTTGAGGTCGCAGAGAACCCTGACCGACACTGAGCTCCAGGCTGGACAGGCTGCTGCGCTGATGCTTGGCGTTGTTGTGGCAAACCAGACTGACCTTCTCCTCACCAGGACGTCGCATCCTCAGGAACCAGGCACACCAGTTCAACAGAATGACTCGGGTCTGAAGAAGAGGAAGAGAAAGGAAAGAAAGGAGGAGAAACTGAGCAAAGAGAATATTATAATGCATGCAATTCAGAAAGCACTAACAAGCAATCAATGTGTTTATCATTGTTTTGTGTGGTTTGAGATACCATCATTCTGTCTCCTGTCTGATTCCTCTGAGTTAAAAAGGGCAATCCGGAATTCATTACAGAATCCTGCCTTTTTTTAATGCAGTGACGTCACTACAGAATCCTGTGTTGTTTGAAAGTTTGAAGATCATCTAATGTTGGTTTTCATCCTTGTCTCATCCTTGTGATCACATGACCTCCGTAGGATGACTGACCCAGCGTGGCATGTGTCCTCCATCGGGGTCGTGGTGATGATACTGCAGAACCAGAACCGTGGCAATGACAGACACACCGACGATCACCATGGTGGTGGCAAAGTACTGGGCTGAAACACAGAAGCAGTACACATTTATGTTCAGAATCTGACTGGTCGTATCACTAGCGTGCTGTGTCTTGTTAGTGTGTTAGTAACATATCATGATGGAGGTTAATAACAGAGATGTGATGACAAATGTCTAAATATAACACTGTAGGAACACTACTTAAGTAGAACCCTCAAACCAAAGTTTGTTCAAATCAAGAAACTTACAAGGTGAATTTAAAAAGAAATATAGAAATGGAAACAATAGCTATGAAAGAAATGTGGTGGTGGTTTAATTATCTTTCACCATGATGGAAGCGGTGATGTCATGGTAGCGATCTTTTGTTTTAAAAAACTGATGATGATTGATAACACTGTTACATCATCAATCCTTTATTGGTCCAATCAAAGGTGGGGAATCGGTGACCTCACCGATGAGGGGGACGGAGTCAGACGTGGCCGGCATGATCTCGGCGACCAGCAGCATGAAGACGGTCAGAGACAGCAGCACTGTGATACCTGAACACACAACCACCCACAGTCAGCATGCTGGTCACATGACCAACCCACAGTGTCGTCATGAAAAGTGTTTCCAGGAAGCTCTAACCCTCCTCACCCAGAGAGATCTTCTCTCCCGAGTCGGCTGGCAGAAGGAAGACGAGGAGCGCGAGGGTGGAGATGAGGACGCACGGGATGAGGAGGTTGAGTCCATAGTAAAGCGTCCTCCTCCTCATCACCACGGTGAAGGTCACATCAGGGTAAGGCTCCTTACAGCAGTCGTAGAAATGCTCGTTCCTCTGTCCAGGAACCTCTAAAAACAGAAACACGTCTGAGCATCATGATGACTCCTGATGATGATTCCTTTTAGAATTAAAGCTCATCCAAAAAGCCTTTTAGGAAAACTACAGAGACTGGAAGTTCAGGAGATCTCACCCACGAGATCCCACTCTCCATTGGCGATGTACCCGGTGACATCGGCCCCGATCATCTGCAGGTCCAGAGACCAGCCTCCATACGTCCACGAGCCAAACTTGAGGTTGCAGCGCTGCACATCGAAGGGAAACCAGCGAACGTCGATGTAACAGGTGCTCTTAAAGATGCCTGAAGCAAAGACAGGAAAGAAATCAGGAGCCGGATGGAGGAAAAAAATGAGCATGAGAGGAGAAAGTGATCACATTTTAGAGGATTAACGACTTCATCAAATTTTAAAAGAACATATACTATAAATACAATAAATATTAACACCAGATTGTGTGTGTGTGTGTGTGTGTGTGTGTGTGTGTGTGTGTGTGTGTGTGTGTGTGTGTGTGTGTGTGTGTGTGTGTGTGTGTGTGTGTGTGTGTGTTACCTGGTGGTAAATACTGGCAGTAGCCAGAGGAGTTGACTAAGATGTTGGTGTGGAAGGAGGCGTCAAACCTTTCATCAGCGCTGTGGAGAACAGATGAGTCAGCGTACTCAAAACACCATCATTAACCTTTAGCTCTAAAGTTTTCATAAAGTCAACCCATTAGAGACAGATTTACACCATCCAGACCGTTAATAACATTTCCAAAAAAGAAACCAGACTGCTGCTTGAGGAGTGTTTCATTAAGTGCATCAGTCTGTGAAAACAGGAAACCTACAAGGTCAAAAATGACTTCCAAGAGAACGACGCCGCTACATCGTCAGAATCAGCAATTATTTTTCCTTATTTCTTCAATTGGCTTTTTGTGAATTTGATTTTAAAGCAAACAAAAGCAAAAAATAAAACAGACATGTAAAGTAAATTTTAGTGCTCCAGACACCAGAATGAGCTGAAGTCAGAGGAGTTCAGGTACCTGTTGTACAGCAGGATGTCCGGCCTCCAGATCTGGTTGTCAGGGAACCTGACGTTGGTCACTCCCGGATAATCGGACGCGTTCCACTGCAGGTAGAAGTCAGTCCAGTACTGAAACACACAGATGCTCATATTCTTCTTTAACAATTAACTTAGAAATATTTTTTTCTGCAGTTTGAAGAAAAAAAACCCCCATGAAGTCCAAGATCTGGTCTTGTCAGACTTGTTGATTTATGTTGATTTAATGTTTCTCAGTGAGCTAACATTAACCCTTAGAATATTATCTACTAATATTAATATTATTATTTCTATTATTGCTCTGAATTTTCCCAAATGATTTAAATGTGTTTATTCTGTGTTTGTGACATCTGCTGTTTAGAGTCCTCATCTATAACAGTTCACCACCATCGTGATCTGATTTCCATACGAGGATCATTAAGGACCTCTCCAGTTCCCCGGAGAGCATTGCTGGTTTGACAGACTGAAGGTCGCAGCATCGCTCCATCTTGTTTACTTCACATCACCGAGTTTCTCTCGAGGGGAATTCATGGACAGCAGAACGTCACAGCAACCAAAATCCCTTGAGACCCTGAAGGTCACACTTCAAGCTCCTGCAGCACACGTTGCCATGTTTGTAGCATGTTTGAGGCATCGCCTTGTGAGCCTGAAGCTACGAATGTTCATTTGGAATGTTGGGTTTTTTAAAATTTTGTCTCAAGATCAAAGTTGTTTTAATTGCTGAGAAAAAAAGTCATCAAAAACCTGCAGAAATACTATGACATTAAAAGCAGCATAATTAAGAAATGTTTCTTCTTGCTTGAAGACATTCATCCCCATCACAAAAACACAGTGACTTGAAGGAGGAGAAGGAGGAGACAGAATTAAATTAAGCCAAAAGACGCTCCGGTCCTGGAGGGTGCTGCGACGAGCAAATAGTCTCTGGGGAAGAACCAACCTTTCTCTCAGAGAAGAGCAGATGAGGCTGGATGAGAGCTAGAAACACCTTCCACAGGCCTGAAACCTACATATATGCAGACCGCTGCAGTAAATGGAATTAATAATCCTTTCAGGAGCGAGACATCCTGTCTGGAAGACGGAAAAGAGAAACAGCTTTGTGCTGCGTCATGACAGAAGTATTTCTGGAAGCAAAAAAAATTTTTCTGGTTGGGATGCTGTTGCTGCATCCAGCTGCAGGACCCAGTTGCTGGATTTGGTTGCATGACTCCTCCAGAGTGTTTTTGGAAACTGAACTGGAGGATGGACGGAGTATCTTCCTGATTCTCATGCATTGCTACCTAATAAATTCATTATCTCACTGCTAACCGATGTGACTGCAAGTCTGTTGTTATTTGGTATTCACCCTCCAAGTGCGTCAGAATACAGATCAGGGAAATAAAAATCTGTTTTGGTGCCTGAGGCTGAACCATTCAATGTCGGCATAAAGTTTAGCAAAGTCTCTTCAGCTGTATTTATGTAAGAAACTATTGAAGAATCCAGTAATGTTAAAGAAAATGATAAAAAAAAGATCCGTCACATGATCCTGAAGCAGCAGCTTCATGGATCCATCTGAGAACTGAACTCACCAGCTGGAGCCAGATGTTGGTGGTCATCACCTGGTTCTTCTCATCCTACCATCAGAAACACAGCAGACACAGTTTAGATTTAGTTGGAATAATTATTTTACACACACACATACTGTATCATCACATTTATCATAAATCATATATCACTTTTCTTTATACATGGAGATAAATGTGAAGAAGTGTGTGAACAGTGATGCTGTCATTACCACGTCCATGATCTGTAGAAGGCTGAAGCTGAAGTGGACGGTCAGACTGTGGGAGTCGTTGCTGACGGGTCGTTCTAACGGGTTGTAGTTCCTCATCAGTTCCCTGTAGAGACGGCGCTGGTAGAACCCCTGTAGAGAACCTGAACACATGGACGGATGGATGGATGGATGGATGGATGGATGGATGGATGGATGGATGGATGGATGGATGGATGGATGGATGGATGGATGTGTTCCAGTTTCTAACGTCAGATCAGTTCCTAGTTCTGGTCCTGATGCTGTGATCTGATCCAGAGCCAGGATGAGGGCGGTGTGAGTCAGTCCTACCGTGAATGAGGCAGCAGAGCGTCAGGACGTCCAGGATGAAGATACGAGCGTCCATCTTCCGCATCTTCTGTCGCTGAGACCAGAAGTGACAGATCTCTCTTGAATGACAGAACACAGTGAGGGAGAAAAGGACAGAGAGGTAGAGGGGGAGAAGCTCCGCCCCCAAAAAACATCCAAAGGAAATTCAACAGCTGAGGAGGATGTGTGTGTGTGTGTGTGTGTGTGTGTGTGTGTGTGTGTGTGTGTGTGTGTGTGTGTGTGTGTGTGTGTGTGTAGGGATGCACATGATCCGATCTTGTTTTTAAAGAAAAACTGAAGTATTCAATAATTTCTGCTGTTTTCATATTCAAACTGTGTTATTCATTAACTGTAGTATGCATAAATGTACTATAAAAATACAGTTTTATAGAAATTTTAGTGTTTATAAAATAAAATGTTAATGTCAACCAGAAAAAGAAATTTTGTGGAAAACATGTTTGAAGAAGGACACATGAGTATGAGCAGTGCCCCGCTCATACTCCTAATGTTTCGGCCCAAACGGGTGTTGAACCAGGGACTTCCGGTCCCCAGTCCAAGACTTAGAGGACTGAACTACTGCTGTGAAGAATGGCATAAAGGTCTTGCACCCATATCCAATTGATGGGATTGTGCACCTTAGACAACCAGGGAGCCCTGGGCTTTGGGTCCACACTAGACCTGCACCTTCCAGCCCCAAAGTCTGAGATTGACTGAGATTGAGCTGCCTCTCTGGTCACAGGCACGGATGGGGTTTGAACCCATGATCTTCGGTTTACAAGACCGACGCCTTACCACTCGGCCACCGCGCCTGTTTGTGTGGCAGAAATATTTGTGAGCCAGAGAGCCGACCCTAAGAGAGTCCTTACATGGGTGTTCACCAGTGGGGCTGGTGGAAATCTTTCTAAGTGGGATGTCTGTGTGGGTTCTCAGTCATCCAGGTCATGGTTATCCAAAAGCTGTTTAAGTCAATCCACTGGACGTTAAGAAAGTTCTTGAAGACGTTTCGTCTCTCATCCATGAGAGTTCTTTTGGACCCCAAAGTGACATTTTTGTTGTTTTTATGTGTTTCTCTCTCCTGATAAATCAGTCAATTAAAAGGCTAAATATATGAAATTTTTCCAGTAATTTTCTTTCATCTTTATTTTCTAAATTCCTTAATGCCTGTCATTGGAAGTGTATAGAAGATTTTCACTGTCTACACACAATACCTGATAGGGTCAAAAATGGTCCAATTGACTGCCATTATAACCCTCGGGGGGCCTATTAAAATGGCTACACACATTACCCTGAGGGTAAAGGAGGCAAAGGAGGGAATGCGGGTCTCCAGTGTAGCTCATGTGAAAGCTGTTCACAATCACCATCAGTGGCTTGACGGCAGAATCTGGGGCCCATGACAGTAAAGCTTCTACGTCCCACTATACGATCCGGACTCCCGATTATCTGTTACTGACCCAGCCATTCTTTCTTTCTGGGTCGGATCAGACAAACATCAAAGTATGATTTAATGCAAACAGATGAAAGTGTGAAAAATACAATACTACTCTACAGAGACAACAACAACCCCCCCACCCCCCCATTAGAACATGAAGACTTTAACTGGCAGAAATCTCCAGTAGTCCTCTGCCTTCACTGGTTGGTTAAAGTTTTTATAAGTAAATGTGATTAATCCATAAAATATGAATCTGAACAGCCTTTAATAAAGTCTTTTTTTTTTTTAAGAGTATTCTCCCTTTGACACAAAAAGATCACCAGTTGCCCTGACAACCATGTGGCTGCAGACACTTTTTACATGTTTAAAACTGACAATCTTTTCATTAGATGAATGATTTTGATTCACTGGATGAAATCCCGTGAACTGTTTCCAGCAGCTGCACGTTTCCTCCCTAATAAATATCAATGGTAGTTAGAATTATAACACCCCAACCCAACCAGCCCTCCTCCTGAGGTCCATTCCTGAAACTTGGATCAGATCTCAGCTTGTACAGCTCCAGATGGATGGAAGGTTCTTCAATCAGAGAAGTTTTGCGTCTTAATGTAAATGTTGACATTATTCTGACACCATGTGGTGATATTAATATTTATTTTTACAAACAGATTATATTAAGCACTGATTTTGTGAGAAGAAAATACATTCATGTCCACAGATGGTTTTCCTTGTCCACGTTGAACCGTTTGCCGCGTTTCATCTGGGCATCCTGTCGTTCAGGTAGCTGGAGGTCTTGGCGTCTTGCAGCAGCGTTTTGGTGATGTCATACAGATTGTTCTGGAAGGCCAGTCTGTAGCGGCTGCACACATCATCACAGTACATGAGCAGACGCTTGGCGTTGGACGTGATGCTGCTGGGAGCGCCGTCAAGCCTGAAACAGACATGTGATCATCAGGTTGCACTCTGATTGGTGGAGATGCTCTGTGGTCTCCTGACTTACTTTTTGAAAATATCCTCGAAAAGACCGGAGGGAAGCGGACGGAGGCGTTTCAGCTCCTCCAGGTACATAAAGTCTCCTTTCAGGATCACCCTCTGGTACAAAATCTCTGCCCAATCTGGACTGTAGTTGTAAGCCTCGGACACAACAAATACCTGACAGACACACATCGATCAATCAGCACCGTTATTACCTCACTGTTTCTATTGGCTCACACTCATCCAAGCTCAGATCTGAGTTGGTTATTTCATCTTTGGCTTTCACGACACCTACTGTCGTACTCCTGGCTCAGGGGTAGGACATGGACACACCTGATAGACTCGGGGCAGCGAGATGACGACAGTCAGCAGCTCAGCAGGCCGCAGGTTTACGATGCGCAGCTCTGATCCGTGGTTCAGGAAATGAAGCTGAAGGGTAACAAGCTTAGCCATCCGAACGCAGCGACTAGCCTGACGCACACACGAGTCCTGAGCGCACACACACACACACACACACACAGTTGATGCCAGTGGCGTGGGATCTTAAAGCAATCTGGGATTGACACGTGGAATTCATTTACCTTGGAGAAGCTCTCTGCAGCGTCCTTCAGCAGAGCCAATGCCATTTCCAGTGAGCTCTTCAGATCAGGAGTAACTACTGCCGAGAACAAAACCAGCTCACAACGCAGTCCGACCAGTTTAACTAAAGGGTTTTTATCTGTTAGCGTCGTGCTAGCTCACCCCAGGCCTGAGACTCGATCATCTTCAGCTGCGTTCTGGCCGCCATCTCGTGGTTTTCTCCGATCTCCCGCCTCATGCTAAAACACAATGCCACCATGTTGTGTTTCTCGCTGTCTGCAGGCAGGCAACGCTTGATGTAATCCAGCAGCGCCGCCTTCAGACTGGAGGTCTGCAGCCATTAGAATGATTCACATCATGTTATTGGTAAAAAGGCTTCACAACCCTGAGTTCATTAATAAGCTAGATACCAGAACATTTTCAGTTTCAATTTCCTGAACCAATCATTGCCTCTGATTTACAGACTCCAATCCCCTAGCAGCAGCTGAGCTTTAGTCTAATCCGTTTCACTGTGTGAACCTGGACTTTGCTTGGAGGCTTTAAGAAGTGTGAAAGAGCTGTCATGTAATCCATTGTTATTTGTCAGTTGTGTGTGTGTTTCCACCTGTCCTCTCTCCATGACCAGTTTCTTCCTCAGAAGGATCTCAAAGCAGTGGTTCTGAATCAGCAGGTCGACGATGTACGTCATCTCGTTGTACCTGTGGATTCCTGTCAGCAGACGAACCTCCAAACAGACGAGAGAACGGCGTCATTGAGCTAAAATTACAACTAACCACCAAACAGATTGCATCTCCATGAGAAATGACCTGAGGGTCGGTGGTTGGGGCTTACCATCAGGCTGTAATGTTCTCCTGGGGCGAGGTAGGTGTGGCTCAGGTGACGTGCGACTTGGAGGACTCTGACAATCCCCTCCATGTTACAGATGAGACTGAAGCAGTCGTGAGCCACGATGAGTAGCTCTACAACTACAAGAGACAAGAAGGAGTTTCCAGAGCTGCTGCTGACTTTGAATCCACTCATGCAGATTCAAGTATTTTATTTAAGGACACAATTCTCCAAAATGGGACGTACTACAATCCAGGTCCCTCAGTGGAACGGTGTTGAGGTTTTCTAGCAGTTTGACTCCCACCAGGTTTGGATCTTCACATATTTTGATGAGCTGGACCAGAGAGTCGCGACCCTCTGACACCCTGAACATCTGCCCCTCTGCTGGGACAAACACGCAAGTTACTACCTGGGATTTAATTCTATATATTTTAAGTAATTTCATGTCAAATTAGCTTTTCAAAATAAAAGCTAATAAATGACAAAAATGTGATCTACAGTCCAGAACTACTTTAAACGCCCAATCGTCTCACCGGGCTGCAGCTCCTGGGTGGAGGCCAGCAGCGTCTGGACCACAGCAGAGGAGACCAGCTCGGCCACCGAGTCTGCAGACAGACCCTGAGCTCTGATGAAGGCCTGAGCCTTCCTGAAGCGCTCCGGCAGTTCCGACAGCAGCAGCTTCTCCAGAACCGAGCTGGGTTCCTCTCTGCAGATCTGACCAAAGGAACACTGCAGCTCCTGAGACACAATGTGGAGACGATGTTCAGGACAGCGCAGTAATCCGGTCGAACAAAACCATTACAGTAACTGGGTGGGACTGGTTGATACCTTGGACAGCTGGTAGAGACTGAGGATTTGCTTGCAGTATTTGTTGCCGTGGCGACACTGGTCCACCAGTTTCTGGAGCTGGACGGCGACCTCGTCGTCAGGCGAGGGGAGCATCGTGTATGATATCAGGCTGCTGGCTGAGGCGGCTGGAGGGGACAGATGGTTAGAGGAGCTGCCATCATGGAGGCAGATTAAACCTCAGCTGAGTATGGTGAAAGCAGGGGGGTCTTACAGTGAGTCATGGTCGTCCCCCCTTCCATCTCTGGAGCCTCCTCCTGCGGTTCAGGCTGCAGGTCTCCAGAAGCCAGGCCTCGGCAGCGCAACGCAATCCACACATCTGGGTGATGCAAGGAGAAGTACCGACAGACGCGACTGGCTTCATGAATACTCCCATCATCTAACAAACAGCCAATCAAAGCAGTCAGGACAGTCGTCTCCTCCGGGCTCAGCTCCTGCTGCTCCTCAGAGGGAGCTGGGACTCGCTCCACAGCGAGACACTCCTCAGTGTTCAGGACAGACGTGTTGGAGAGTTCCATCATGAATGACTCATACGTGTTCATTTCAGGCGTGATGGTGGGAGGCGGCAGGTTGAAAACGCTCTCCTTCTCCATGGAAACGGCGAGGACGCGCTGTCGGATCCGTCCGACCCACAGCTTCTTCTCCAGCTTCTCCAACTGATCCACAGGAACTGGGCTGAGGAGAGAGAGCCAATGGGCTGTGAGGCAGAGCAGCAGGCAGTGTTCCTGGACGTCCGTCAGCTCGCTCGGACACGCTCCAGTCCCAGGTTCAGTCTGGGACAGGAAGAACTGGGAGGCTGATTCTGGATCAGTGCCTTCTGCATTCAGCTGATCCTGACATCTCCTCCAGAAACAGACCCGAGTCTCCAACCTTTTCCATTGTGATCTGGACTTCTGGGAGTTTACTTCCTGCTGGAGCTACACAGAGACAACATGGATATAACACATATTGGATAATTAATCTTAAATGAAGATGGGTATGTTAATAATTTTACATTTACTGATGAAATCATCCTTTTACAGAAACATTTCTTTGAAATAATGGACGAATGTAAAGCTCCTCAACACTCTATAGCAAATTGTGTCAAACTCGAGGCCTGGGGGCCAAATGTGGCCCGCCATATCATTTTATGTGGCCCTCAAAAGCATAAAAGGTCAGAGTGTCTAAAAATAAATAAAAATACCAAACTACATTTCACACAATGCAACAATTAAGCCCATTTCAACTAATGAACAAGGTTAATGTTCTCTATTGTGTTTGATGTTATTTTTCTTTATTCACTTGGATACTTTGATCCTTGATTGATGGAGTTCTGTGGGTTTCATAACCTGACAAATTAAAAAGATTCATGTTATAACAGAGAAACAAACATTTTTTCTGTGTAACTGTAATGTTTGTAAATTGAATAAGTAATAAATTCAGTTATTTAACATTAAGGAGTAGTTACATTTATTTTACATAACATAGAGTTACATTTAGTTACATTTATCAGTAACATCTGACCCTTTGAGCACAGCCATTATGCTGATGTGGCCCTTGGTGAAAATGAGTTTTACACCCCTGTTCTATAGGGTCAAATAAATAAAAAGGAGAACTTTTAATTCATCATTACAGCATACCCGTAGGCCTCATATATGTATGTGTTTGTGTGTAAATACATGTATGTAGAAACACACATTTCTCTTATACATGCAGATATATTTGTATAACCATATACTGTAAATAATAGACACACACACACACACACACACACACACACACACACACACACACACACACACACACACACACACACACACACACACACACACACACACACACACACACACACAGAGTGACTGTTCAGCTGAAGGTGTTAACTACATAAATAAAGTGAGTGGATCGGACCTGGCTGAGCAGCAGGCGTTGGACGGACAGCCCAGCCAGCAGCGCCACCTGTCGGGCCTGGCTGTAGCAGCCCCTCTCCTGCAAAGCATCCACAGCAGCCTGGAACTCCTCCTGCTGGACGGAGGGAGAAGTGCACTGTAGCAGCCTGGGAGACAGGCTGACCCCTGACCCCTGCAGCATTTGACTCAGCTGACTCAGCTTCCTGAAGTCTGGCCCTACAGTCGAACACAACAGCGTCACCCGAGCTGCTTCAGCATGAGATCGGTTTACATCGTGACTGATTGTTCAATCTCACCGTTGGATTTTAGGAGTTTATCAACGTCTGCCAGGAGCTGCAGCAGCCGGTGGAGGTCATACTGGGAGGAGCAGCACTGCAGCATCAAGAGGAGCAGGACGGAGGCCTGGCTCTCCACCCACTGCAGGGGGAGTCCGCTGGAGGGCCCCGGGCTCCCGTTTCTCAGCTACATCAGAGAAAGCAATGAAATTAGAGATGAACTCCCAGAGCAGAACGCTGCAGCGATGTTTTACTGTGAGGCTCCATTAGACATATTCTTCCCTCACATTTTACCCGTGACTCCCTTTATTTTATTCTATTCAATATACAGGAGAAAATAAAAAAAGTAAAAGTGTGTTTCTTACGGCGATGAGTGTTCTTTGGAAGTCCAGCAGCTTAGCTTTAGCCTCTGAGAAGTTTCTGTAGTCACAACACAACTCAAACATCCTCAGCACCAATGCCAGAGGACAGTCCTGACAGACAGAACCAGAAGTGTTGAATAAGTCAAGAACCATTCATGTCAGAAAAGGAAAAAAGTCTAGTAGAAAAGCCACATTCAGTAGAAGCCCTTATAATATTTACTTGTTACTAACTTCTTATGTAATACTTAATTTAAACAGTAGTAAAACCTGTAGTAGTTATAATTTTATTATATATCAGTTGATCATGTGTCTGCATTAACAAACTGTAAAGCAACATGTCTCCATAAATGGGAGGATCTGTTCATCAGTGTTTCTTATGGGATCGTATTTTTGTAGATTTCTTTCACAAAATTTACAACCATCAAGGAGAACCCCGTCCCAATCCATCTGCATCATTTGTTTGTGTATTGTGTATTTGTTTGTGACAGAATACTTTTTCCCCAAACATGGAGACGTAACAGATTCTGGTCGATGTCAAGGACGTCGCCAGAGAAACTGTCCTGATGAAGGACGGAGCGCTGATCCAGAATCCTCTGAACAACTACTACTACCATTAGTTTTAGCGTTTTTACCCTCTGGAAGAGCTCAAAGCCTCGGAGGAGGGGCCTGACTAGGCCCCGCCCCAGCAGCATCCGCCAGATGATAGAGAGGTCATGCAGTGACCATTCATGGTGCTGGGGGGCTTCAACCAGGTGGGAGGTAGCTTCTGCAGCGACGACATCATCAACTGAGGTCAACACCCACACGCAGAGACATGCCAGTAGCTCCGCCTCCTGTCAATCAAACAGTCAGTGACGCAGTTTAGAAATAAATTCAAATACAGTTCCTGCTACATCAGCATTCATGTGTGTTTTGTCTTGTTACCTGGTGACAGGATGAGATGACGGCTAGCGTTGGGCATTGCTGCACCACAGCCTCCTGCAGCAGATACCTGTAGGGCGACTTTTGCTCTTGGCTCTGCAGTAGCACCTGGAAGAGTTCCATGGGCTGCTTTGGAACCCCAGGGGCCTCCCTGGTGGTCAGAGTCCGGTCCTCAGAGACGCCGTTCTTCCCCCCACTGTAAACCTGCAGGTCCTGAAACGCCAGACTCAGGTGTGCCTGCAGGCTGGGGCCAAACTGAGCTGCCAAGGACCTCACCTGGGGCAATAACAGAGAAAGCGACCGTTCTAACATGACAACAATGAAACAGTCCAAGCACTTGTCCAGAGGGTTGCTGTAGTGTAAAGTTAAAGGTGTGTGAGGTCAGAGTTCACCTGCTGTGCCGGGAAGTTGTGCAACTGGACAAACACCAGGAAGTGGATGAACTGCCCATCATGAGCGCAGTGGGAGGGGTAAACAGAGCTGAAGGTCAGACTGTGGAGCTGACAGAACTGGACGGGTAACGCCCACACCTGAGCCGCCTGGTAGGATGACCTGGCACACACACACACATGCACACACGCACACACACACAATTTCAAATGTATCTTTGACTGGCAACAGATTTATATTTAAACCAATACTGTTTTAGCGTTTTATCAATTTTTTTGTTAGCTTGATCCCTCAGGTGGGATAAATGCTAACACTGTTAGCTTCAACGCTACAGTTAAGGTTTCATTTTAAAGAGTGTAGTTAACATCTCTTCAGCTGGGATCTTGTGCAGACTTGGACTATATCATATGAACTGAATGTTTGTTTATTAAAGTAGCCTCCAGCTTTAAATCGGTCTCTTCTTCTTCAGGTGTTTAGCAGGTGACGGCAGCACCGTATCGCTGTGAAGCTCCAGAGATGATTGGCAGATCAAAAACACATTTAATGAAACTGACTAAGAAGTTCTTTTAATTCTATTAAATGCTAACATGATTACTATTACCCTCTCCACAGCCACAGAGAACATGATGACATCATCAGTGTGATGTGCAGATGATGTCATACCTGCTGATGTTCTTCTGCCTCAACTGATCTGTTACTGCAGCTTCAAGGCAGCCAATCAGCTCGTCTGCCACTCCGGGCTCCTCCTCTGCCAACTTCACACCTTTATAGACACACAACAAAAGAGAGTTACTCAGGGGGGTGCAGACATTGTGTGTGGGGTTGTGTAGACGTTGTGTTACCCAGAGTGTGTAGTTGTTGCGTAGAGGCGTGTGTGTTGTGATCCATGATGGCGTTCAGTGCAGCGACGTCGACCCTCAGCTTCAGGCTGCAGACGCCCAGCAGCTCGCAGAAACAAACCGCCGCTGATGTCACCGAGGGGACGTTGAAAAGCTGCAGAGCCAACCTGTAAACCTGCTGGACGCCCTGCTGCAGCCTGTACACGCACGCACACGCACACACACACACACACACACACACACACACACACACACACACACACACACGCACACACTTAGCCTTATTCAGCAGGAAGAACTGGTCTTCCTGTGTTTCTCTACTCACACTAGTGGGATGTTGTCGCAGCCACTCAGCATCTGGACCAGGAAGGTGGCGTAGGCAAACGATGGTCTGCCGTGACGTAGGTAATACAGGAAGTCCAGATTCTCCACCAGGGCAAACCTGCTGACCAGGTGAGGGCTGGAGAAATGAGGCAGCTCTGCTGTTTCTGAGGAGGACAATCCCAGTGAGATTAGTGGTCCTTGTTTCCTGGATCGATTCCTGATAGAGGGACAATCTCTCACCGCTGGAGTTCAGGGGGTTTGCTGTCTGCCAGGGGAACAGATGGGACGGATCCAGAGGGTGGAGCGACTGCAAACACAGCAGCCAATGAAAACATCACGTCCACTGACATGGTGGTCAGTCAGTACCTCACGTGAGGGCGTACCTGCATCAGGTGGTACAAGGTGACATCAGAAAGCGCGCCGTTTCCTCGAGACCCGGAGGGGAACAGAGCGGCTCTCAGCTTCGGATAAGCTGCCAGTGCCATCTTCAGGAGCTGGAGGTCAACTGTCCTCTCTGACCTTTCACTCTGACCCACCACCTGCATACAGGAAGCAGACAGCAGAGGACTGCTGATGGCCAAACCAGAAAATAACCTTCTAAAAACATGTTACATGAGGAAGCGCAGGTCTCAGCTATAGCATTAACATGGTAACATATGAGAAAAATGCTGAGTTGGATCAATCATTCTCACCTCCTCCAGCCAATCAGGAAGTTGTGTTTTATTTATTTGATAATTTTTTCATAGATGTACATTTTGCACTGAAAACACGAGGAAATCTTTAACCTTTAAGATCATTTCTAAACCTTAAGAGATGTTAAGACTGGAGTAAGGACCCTGTCGCTCTGAATATCTTCACATGTAGTTGAATTGGTTGATTTCTCCGATGTGTTTAGTTCTAAATGATTGGTTTCACTGTGTCAGAGTGACATGATGCCAGCAGCGGCTGTGTGGGTGATGCAGACCTGGTCGATTCCTCCGGGGGCGAACATGACGGCAGCCAGAGCCAGCAGACTGTGGCCCTCCAGCAGGAGACCGCTGAGAGATGCCTGGCTGTCAGGGAGCAGCAGCTGAGCACTGGTTAAACTGGCCTGGAAGACCAGCCCTGGATCTGCACAGAAAGTGAAATCAAGAAAGTAAAATGCACTGAGCCTGAAAACAGAAACCCAAATACACCTGATGGTTTTCACCATCAATTCATTTACTGTTGAAATCACAGTGTGAAAAACTATTTTTTTGTTCAGAACAGAAACAAAAAGAGGAACTTTGCTTCATGAATCATACTGAGTGGTTAAACTGGTTCATAAAGTTAGGAGCTCAGGTGTTTGCTACCTGAGAGATCTCTAGTGATCTCCTGGATCTTCACCAGCATCTGAAGCCACAGCTGGCTCTCAGACAGGCTCTGATTGGTCAACAGGGGACAATTTCTTGGCGTCAACCTGTTGTGGAGGGATGCACACCGTTAGCATCTTGTTGACTGGCTGATATTTGATAAAGCGCTTGTTGTGACACACTTGTAGTGCTCCAGGTAGGTGTAGAGCAGGTACTGAAGGCCGCGCTCCACACAGAAGCTGATGAAGCAGCTGTGGAGATCCAGACCAATGGGGGAACGGTACTGAAGGACGGGTGAAGACAAAGACATCACCCCTCCACCCTGAGACAGCCTCCATAAAAACTGCTCAAAATCTGACACCTCGTCTGGGATGAAGAGACCTTTCCTGGAAAGGAAACCACACAAGAAGAAGGCTGGAGACCAGGAAGTAAAACACCAGAGGGTGTGTGTGAACTATCAGTCAATAAAAACCTGTTTGAAACTCAATGCTGTAGTATTTTTACTGCTGTTTAAAGGAGGCCTCACAACACAGTGCATTTCAGAGTCCCTGTACCTGGCCAACAAGTCCAGGATGTTCTCCCTCAGGTAGCTGCTGCAGACGGTGTTGTTGTTGACCAGCTCTGGACTTATCTCCAGCCACTGGAGGGGTCCACAGGCCTCCTTTCTCCAGTCGATCCAGTCTCTGAGCCGGTGCTGGTCATGGAGGGCAGTCAGGTAATGCCACAACACGGCTGGGTCGCAGGAAGTCACCTCTAATGGACGCAGAAACAGAAGTTTTGGAGTCCACTGTGAGCTCTTTATTGTGGTTATGGTCATTTTCATCAGGAGTTGACCTGTTTGTTGGAGTCTGGACAGGAGGATTGCAGTCCGGCAGCTCTGGCTCCAGTTCCTCACCCAGTCCAATTGAAGGTTTGACCACAGAACCTCCTGCTTACACCTCCACTGACCCAGTAACTCCCCCAGATCCTCCTCACCTCCACAAACTGGTGACCTACAGACCATCTGAAGAACCCTACAAAGATGGAGTGAGTCTAGATGAGCCACCAGTGAACCATAATTTCATATTTACACAGGTTCATTCACAAAAACACTCGTCTACCTTTGTGGCAACGTGTTTGCAGGACAGCGGGATGCAGGCAGGGATCCCAACTCCTCCATCTGCCTGATGAAAGCTACACTCAGCATCTCCTCCTCTGGAAAACAGTCACGCCCCGACAGCTCCTCTACCTGACACGTCAACCAATCAGACACTCGTCAAGTAATAAAAGAGCAGATGAAAAGGTAGACGTGGTCAGGTGGGAGGGGCACTCACCAGGAAGTCTCTGAGGCGCCGGTCGTCGGTGTACAGACAGATACTGTGGAGCTGCTCGCTCACACAGAAACCCTAAAACAGATTAAAACATCAGTCTGAGCGGATTAACAACTGTCTGACAGTTTGATTGATCAACTAACTCCTTGATTGGGGAGAGGGGGTTCTGACCATGTTGGTGAGGAGTGTGTTGGCGGTCTGCAGATCTCGCTGTTGCAGGCAGGAGTAGACCTGACGTAGACCCTCCATCCTCAGCGCAGACAGTCTCCACCCCGGACAGCCCCGCCTCCTCAGGGTGGCCTGGGCTCTGGGGATCTGATTGGTCAGGATGGACTGACGCACCACTTCCTATAACATACACACACGTACACACACATGTAACAAAAATGTGCATTTTCTTCTAGAAAAACGTTTGGTGAGGAGTGATCACCTCCGTTTTCAGTCCCTCCCAACATTCCACTTCCTGCTCAGATACAGAGCTGGTGATGGAACCGTCTCCCCCTGCAGGACAGGACAGTCTCTTCATGTAGCTCCTCAGTTCAGTGACGTAGCTGTACAGGATGTCCACACAGCTCTGCAGGTCTTCGTCTGCAGAAACACAAAGGTGAGCAGGACAGGTGCGTGTTGGCTGTCTTAACCTGAGTGTGTGGGTCAGCACAGATGTGTGTGTGCGCTGTCTTACGCTGTGTGTGGGTCAGAATTAATCGGATCTGGGTCTGGATGAAGCTCATGGTGATTTTGAGCAGCTGTTCTGAGAAGTGTCGGCTCTGAGGTTCACTGTTTGAATCTCTGACGGCTGAACAGAGCAGGTCCAATGCAGGACGCAACTCCTGGACACCTGCACATATACACACACACACACACACACACACACACACACACACACACACGTGACCAACATGCATGACACAGGAATGGCGACGATGTTGTGTGTTTCCATACTGTCTGTGAGGCTGGGCGCCGCAGCTGTCGGCTGATCCGCTGGCGGATTCAGGACGTTATCTTTACTCTTCAGGTAAAAATCAACCGTATCCAACTGACGGTTCTTCAGTCCAGCCTGAACGACACAAAACACATCATCAGAGATCATTGCTGTTAGCAGAGATGAGCTCTGATACCACAGCAGAGGATCCCTGTGATCCCCAGAGATGATTGGAGTGTTGCCTCCTACCTGAAGGGCGTGGACGGGGATGGAACAGCGCCCCCAGCTATTCAGGTGACAAACAGCATCGACTGTTGCTGTGTTGCCAAACAGCATCAACCTGCTGAGCAAATCCTGTTGAGACACTGAGAACAGGACCTGGGACACACCGTTCCCTGCAGACACAGACAGACGGGAAATTTCTGGATTTTCTTCTTTCAAACTTTTTCATAGGAACACACTGCAGACCCTTCATAGGACCTCTGAACACAGACTGAAGGTCTTCTGAGTGTCAGTGTTTGACTTACTCTTCAACAGCAGTCTGTGTTGTCTCCCTCCACAAAACTCAACTGGAGCTGCTCCACCCTCTGCATGGTGGTAGGTCACACTCCCAGACTCCAAATCCCATAAGGCCACGGTGGCCTGCTGGTTGCCGGGGGTGACAAAGGTAACCTGAGCAGAGAATTCTGATACAGTGAGCAGAGATGGAGTGGACGACTCGGGGACAGTGAAGGAGATGGACGCCCCGCCGTGAGGTACTCTGCTGTGGGCCACGGATGGAGTCTGGTGGGATTCCAGGTGGGGGAGGAAGGAAGACCAGGATGTCCGAGCAGGTAGAGAAGATGAAGACGAAGGGGAGGAGGAGGGAGCTGTTGTCTGCTGTACTCTGCTGTACATGGAGGCCAGACGAGCTTCCCAGGAGCTAAAGCAGTCAGACATCAAGATCATAAAACTCAGTTGTCATAGATGTTCAGCACGTTAACCAATCAAGCACTTATTTATTATTAATTAATAATCACTGAAACAGATTTCTTTAACTAGATGTTGCAGCACTACAACACATCACCGTCTCCTATGATATTGAATGGGAAGATAGAAACACAAAATCTTTACATACATTTCAAGCCTTTTTTAATTCACATATATAGCATCACATCAAGAGTTGCATCAAGGCACTTTACAAGAAGAGTCAGGACCAACTGTTTATTCTAGAGACCCAACAACCCCCCATGAGAAAAACACGGCAACGGTGGAGAGAAACTGAATGACTGAGTAGCGACTGCCTTTCTAGTATATTAGAGATGAAACGAAGATTGGATTTAAGTCTGTAATTACCAAGGAAGGGCTTAATTACCACCAGTTTGAAGGACTGGGGTATGATAAAGACAGATTATGTAAATCTATTCTGTAGGGACGGCCATGTGTTAAAGTCAGACATGGAGGTGGATCTCTGGGGTCAGCGTGGTGGTCAGGTTTACCGGTCAGGACTGAAGGTCGAGCTGAGGCCGCTGAGGCAGCAGCCGGAGCTCCGCAGGCTGTCCTGGTCTGTTCCGCGCTGGGGTCGGAGGGGGGGCTGAGGAGGAACAGCACAGAGCAGGTGCTCCGGATAAATCCTGGAAAGAGAAACACCAATCGGTTTCATCTTTGGATAGATAAGATGCTGTGTGTGTCTGCCTGTGTGTGGTCAGCTAAAAGACAGACTAACTTGTCTTATCAAAACAAAGCAGAGAAAATGCTGCACCTGAAGTAGTGGCAGAGGTCGATGGCGACAGCGGCTTGAGACTGTGTGACCGCTACAGCTGTGCAGAGGTCAGCTGACACCTGGAGGAGGCAGAAGGTCGCCGCCGTGGAGACCAGGTCGTCATCTACCAGGTCAGAGCGGAGGTAAGCAGGGAGGTCGATGCGGGCCAGCAGACAGCCATCAGAGATGCTCGACACAGCTAAACCGTTAAAGACGACACTGAGAAAGATTGTCAGATGGGACCGAAGGCTCCAGATGGCTAAGGGCCTCAGTTCATGTTTCCAAAGTCGAGTTACCATAATCAGGCTCACGTAAAATTAGCTTGATCTGGATGGAATTAGTCTAGATTGAAGAGCTTTAGATAGTTATTTTAGCTTTTATGCGTTTTATTAGTTGTATCATCATCAATATCAGAGTGCAGTATTTTTGTGTGTTACAAATAGTGTACTATTACTACAAGCTGTTGGACTATCAGCGCGGCAGTAGCTGGTGGCAGGGGAGGATACATATGCGTCCAGAGGCGCTGAGGATGAATAGCGTCTCTCTGCAGACGCAGTGATGGACGGTGGCCTCTCTGTCATCGTCAGTCACAAAGATTCGGCAGCAAGATGACATCTGTAGCTCCGCCTCCATCTGCTGCCACTGCAGCTGCAGCAGCCAATCACAGTTCACCAGCAAACAGCAGCGGCCAGCAACAAATGTCAAAACACCCAGCGACTGCAGGTCAAACACTCCTGAAAATAGAGATTGAATCAGTTATCAAAAAGGACCGGTTCCACACTGAATGGTAGGGGGATGGTCCCGGTTCTCACCCTGGTTCTGCTCCGTGATGTTCTGCAGCAGGAGATCTGCAGGATATTCAGCCACACACACCACAGAAATGGAGGTCGACTGTTGGGCTTCCACTGCCAGCAGCTTCAGGTCCCACTGAGCTCCGACGGCCATCAGTCTGACACCGCCGCCGGTGGACACTGCCTCCTCCCAGCAAAAGCTAGAAGAGGAGCAGATTGATTATTGGACACTGACAATAACAGATAGCAGATAAATAATTAAAAAACATTCAGCAGAGCTGCTAAAGTACTGGTAGTGCTGCTCCAGTGCTGACCTTCAGTTCTGCAAAATTCAAGGTTTTGTTCTATTATAACAAATAGAACAAAACCCACATAATCAAAAAATGACATAATCATTTTTTGATTATGTCAAAAAATGACAATCATTTTTTCTTTGGACCTTCATTAAAGTAAAAAGTTTAATGAAGGTCCAAACAAAAAATGAGTCAGATGAATGAAAGAGCCAATCAGCTGGGGGTGGTCTGAATGTTCCCTCCGTCAGAGGGGTCAAAATACATCCTTAGTTTTTATATTGGTGCTGCATGAGTGTGGAACTAGCTGAAGCTGACAACTAACAGGAAGTCTGAAGTGGATTTAACCGCAGGACTCACTCCGAGTAAGTCCCGTCCACAGCCGCCGGAGGAGCGTCTCTGTCCGCAGGATCCCACACGACCAACCTCCCTCCGGGGTCCAGACATCCGAGCAGGGAGACTCCAGGCGCCAGCTGAGCTTTGTGGATGCCCGCAAGCTCCGGGCAGTGCTGGTTCTCTGGGATCACGCAGACCGCCATGGAGCTCCTGTCCGACCGCCCGGCCTCCAACATCTTCAGCCGGTAGAGGTTCTGGTTCGGACTGTGAGGTAAGACGCTCGCTAAAGAGACATGTTACAGACTAAACAGTACGGCACGTCCAAACAGTACCGTGCTGTCAGGTAAATAGTTGGGGAATCACATGATGCACTTCCTCCTCGTCAGCTGACGACGACTGACCAATAGAGAAATTGTATTTAAAGGCTGTTTAATCGAAAGACGCTGCAAATAAGAAATCTACGCTACAGCTTCCTGAGTGCGCAAAATGATCTAAAAATTAAATTGTATAAGTCTATTATAAGTCTATTAATTTAAAGGCATTGTTTTTTTTCATTCATCTTATTTTTTTATTTTCTAGAAGTAATTTTAACTAATTACATCGGTATTAATATTAAAATACTATTGTATTTGTTACTTATTCCTGGTTGGTTTAATTTTTAATCATTAAAAATGTTTCTTTACATTTAAAAGAAGTTTTTAATCAGTCCAACATGTTTCTGTTTACTCAATAGAAATATATGACAACCAGCTATAAATACTTGTTTTATAAATTAAGGCTATAGTATTAAACGAAACAATTATTCGGAGTGCAAAAAATAAAAATAAAGCGAAGTTTTTACTTTAAAATAATGCAATTTTAAATGTTTTAACACTTTTACATTAAAATTTTTGTGAGGTCGTCTAAAAATTAACGTTTGTTATATTTAGAACTTAATATATTGTAAATTATTAAATGCTAAAATTATTGTAACTAAAATCATCAAATTAAAAAATAGATATTAATAACAATAATAATAATTAAAAAATATAGTTATCTTTTTAATGGACCTACGTCCGGCTCGATCGTTTGTCCATTGGTTTTGTCTAAAAACAAAATGCAGAAGCGGAAGTGAAACAAAAACGGAGATTGGCTGCAGCGTCGATCAGAAGTTTATATATTTACAGTGAGATTTAAAGGCTGTTATTGATACTTTTCTCTTGAAGTTGGGTTTTGTGTGTTCTCTGCCGTGGCGGGTTCTTAAGTACGACGTGGTTCTAGCCTTGTTCTGATAAGCGTTCTTTCCGATTGACGAGTGGACGCCGGAAGAAGATGGAGGAGAAGGCGTTAGAAGTTTACGGTGAGGGGCGAATGATTCCACCCGTAACGGTAACGTTTCCGACCATACTATTACCGGTGGATTGTTTTCATATATGCCGTGACAAACCTTCAGCTGGTTCGTGTTTGTTCTCAAATTTTGAACAAGACGATTTGAGATTCAAGTTAAAACGTCCTTGGCGGGAGATACACGTCAACAAACGGCGACAAACACGTCAACAAAGTCGAATCAAAATGTCAACTTTGTCACCTGACAGTCCGTCAGTAAGGGTGAAAAAATATGTTGTACCGGGAATGATGACATCATCATCATTGAAATTTCTGAGGCTGTTGTGAAAAACTCACCTGTTACAAATTCATGTTTAATTGTGTTCGTTCACAACCAGAATCTACTGGTTTGAAGTCCCGAAGAAAAATATGGTACTGGGACCAGTATGAACGCAGAACTTGAGTTCCGTTTCCAGCAATTAAATGAGTTTCTTTTCTTTTATCACTCAGATCAGATTAAAACCTTAGTTTGATTTAAACTTGGATATTGTAGAGCTGGTCTTACTAGTTTCCAGTAGCAGGGCACGCTCACACATTCACCATCACAGCTGCACACTTTGACACCCCTTATTTTACTATTACAGTCTAGTTTGTACTTTTTGTGAGTGATGACTGATCTGGTTTGCTATCTTTTATCAGATGTGATCCGATCGATCCGGGACCCGGAGAAGCCCAACACATTGGAGGAGCTGGACGTGGTGACAGAGAAATGTGTGGAGGTGCAGGAGCTGGGGGAGGACGAGTATCTCATCATTATCAAGTTCTCTCCGACCGTTCCTCACTGCTCTCTGGCCACACTGATAGGTGAGTCAGGCTGCTGATAACACACGACACGAGGCGTACACACACACACACACACACACACACACACACACACACACACACACTTCTAAACTCATCACTGATCCTCCATGGGCACTGGTGGATCCAGATCCAGAGGTGAAGGTTGAACATGGATCCAGAGAGCTAAATTAAATTGAGTGTTATCTGCTGGATCAGCTTCTGATGATCTCCTCTGTTTCTGCAGGCCTCTGCTTACAAATCAAGCTGCAAAGATGTTTACCATTCAAACACAAGGTGAGTAGCAGAGGGGTCGATATCATCCATCCTTCCATTCATCATCATCTATATAGGTTGCAGTGGCAGTAGAAGATTCTGGGGATGTTATCTGTTTTGTTGGGATTGGTTGAGATCCAATTTCCATGCTGACAGATAAAAAACATCCACATCCATCTTTATGCTCATCTTGTCAGATGACACTTTAAGAGCAGCTGTTTTTCTGTCTCTTCTCAGCTGGAGATATACATTTCAGAAGGAACTCATTCCACTGAAGAAGACAGTAAGTGTTTTATTTTCATAAAGAACCCGTGGTGTCTTTATATGCTGGCATTCACCAGCAATCAGTAGAATGGAGTGAATGTTCTTGAGTCATGGTAACCAAAGCATCTAAATTATGTCTGAGTGTCTCCAGCAGGGGGCGTCCTTGTCCCTCAACGCTTTACATTTGTTTTGGTTAAATTAGAGGACTACTAAAGATATAATCATTTTGTTTATGGGATGCGTCTTTTCTTTGTGTCTGTAGTTAATAAACAGATTAATGATAAGGAGCGTGTGGCCGCCGCCATGGAAAACCCCAACCTGAGAGAGATTGTGGAGCAGTGTGTCGCCGAACCGGATGACTGACAGAGGACGCCCCGCCCACCAGAAACCTTTGTGTGTGTGTCTGCAGTCCGGCCCCCACAGGAAATGGGTGGGCTTTTACGGATGGACTCATCCAATGATGAATTCAGTTCAGAGAGGTGATCATCTTAACCGAAGGACGTGATTCAGAAGAATCAGGCTTTTTAAAAACTGTGGATGAGGATTAGTCTGTGATCTCAGATACGTCCTTAGCATGAAATGCTTCGTCCAATCAGATCAGTAAGATTTGACCCATCAAAGCAATCATTAAAATACACGCCCCTCTACTGCCTGCGTCATCCAAACATGGTTCACATCTCAGTGCATGCTGAGGATTCTCAGGTGGTTCGGTGATTCATAATGTTAGACTGTAAAAACAAGGTTCCTTCAAGTTCTACAAGGCTAGGCTCTGAACTGAATGGCCCCAAGAACTGACTTCAGATCATCAGATCGCTCGCCTGACACAGAAGATGGTGCAAGATGAACACATCCAGGCTCTGTCAGCTTCTGTCTTGACTGTAAGGGAGCCTGGAGGGACAATAGAGTGATGTTCCAGAGGGAGACATAGGATTCACACAAATCTTCTAGATAGAGAAAATCTAAATAAATTGAGAACATTAATAAAAAAAAGTATTAATAAAAAAGTAAATAAATATGTTCCAAGTAAATAATTTTGTTTAAATAGCCCAAACCATGTAAATAAACATGTCCTCTGGTCTGTGTGATTTAAATGTAAATTTAATATGATTTATTAAATTGGTACTAGTGCTGGTGCAGGAACTATGAGATCATCACTGGATGTTGGCCCCTTACCTGGGGGCCCTGTGTGGGTGTAAATATATACAGCAATAGCATCATGACCATGAAGGAGGTCAGGTAACAGTCAATACTTCATGGGTACATCAACAGGTTTATGCTAATGCTGGTAGCTCAGCAGCTACAGTGAAGATTTCATTTTAAGAAGAGTGAATAGAACTGAGGATATTTACCTGAGCTGACAAGTGTGATCAACCAGGTGATTGGAATCAGGAAGCCACACAAACACACTCAGGCCTTCGAAATCATTTTAATCCCAGTTTCATAATTAGTGGTGAAACAGTGACGGCTGCTTGTTTCATTAAATCATGTCTAGTGATGTTTGTCTGGCATTTATGGTATGAAACACACTGAACTGTAAAATCATCTTTCTAAAAAAGTTGCCTGGACAAAAACCAGTTCCAGTGGCAACCATTCCTACAAAAACACTGAAGGTTTAGAGCTGTGGTGCAGACATGATTATCTGTTCTACCATAATTACTCTGATTATTCTGATGACAGTAAAGGTCATCAGAAAGAGTCAAACTGCAAATTGCTGAAAGCTTCACGTCCTCAGAAGCACCAAGCGTTCCTAATGAAGTGATCAGGTCACCAATGCCTCCAGGAGAGCAGAAAACCATCAGGATGAACAGATTTAACGCCTACAGAGATTGTTGAGGAGCTCCAGCAGAGTTGAACCGTGATCTTTTCCTTTCGTTGAAGAGACAAATTTTCCTACTGGGGTCACTAATGTTGGGAGGACTGGTTGGGATTAGAATGACGCTCAGACATGTGAGGACTTCACTATACATTAGCTGACACTGTTGCCTAGCAACACTCCCGTCAAGTGCTGCTGAGTGATGCTGCAGCTGTTGTGCATCTAAAACCTTTCATACATCTATTTGGTTCATTTTCTCCTGTTTGATGATTGTATTTATTCTCATGAAATCACCGTGACTGATGGAAGCGGTGGCGCTGTAGGTTCACCGATGGTTCGCTGACGCGTTGCAGAGCTACATTAGTGTGATTAGTGACCGTAAACAGGACACATTATGCCTTCATCGGATTTACTGCTCACACAAATACGATCATGGAGGATCCTGTGGTTTGACTCTTCCTGCTCAGCAGAAAGCATTAATAACATTTAACTCATAGCTGATCCTGCAAGGGAACGTCAGCCTTTAACCTTTGACAGCTGTCCCTGGGGACGATGGAGACAGTCGTAATTGGTGTTTCAAGGGAGGATCATGACCGATGTATGTGTCCTAATGAATGAAGGATGAGATCTTCTGGAATTCACAGTGTTATGTATAATGGGCAGAATACATAGACCCAGGGCGAAAGTCAGTGTTTAAAAGATGTCTTATGAACGAAAATGTCCTTGTTATTTGTGGCATTTGTAATTCTTCTCTTCAGTGTCCATGTCTGGCGTTCCTCTCGCATTCTTTCCAAAGAATTTCTTCTCCTGACGGACTCTTTTAATCTGGACCAATCAGTCACCAATCCAACACATAAAAAACAAAGCCTGGGTTTATTTTTATCCTCTCTGGTCCCTCCCTCTGTGTCTCAGATCTCAAGTCGGTCTGATTCCATCTCCAGCTCTCGTCCTCCACCCAGCATGAGCTTCGCCCACATCCTCGTCTTTATCATCTCAGCTACCTTTGATCTTCAGAGCTGCAGAAACCACTCACCATGTTAAAAACTCCTCTAGTCTTCAAACACTGACTAACCTTCTTCAACCAGTCCGGTAGTGGGAGCGCAGCTTCCCTCTCTTCAAGAAAACAGCCCATAAGTAAAAACTCTTCCATGACTGAAAAACCAAACTCCACCTGTCAGGAGGAACTGCAGAAAAGCAGAACACAGTTGATGGATAGATGGGCTACAGATTTCATAAAGCGACTACAAATAACTTCTGATTACTGTAAATGTAAAGTATGTTGAAGCTGCAAGAGTACATGTCTTCCCTTGGACTATAGAGAACAGATGCAATTACTCAAGAATCTTGTTTAGCAGTAACTTTTAGTTTCTATTTGTGCTGTAGCCACCAGACTCCACTAGTTATGAATATTTTTCCCCTTATTTCTCCGCTCTGATTCTCTTGGGCCAACTGGCTGACTGTTTTTAATATTATCAATAGTTCTCTGTTGAGATGGATGCCTGATTTCATTTCATACTCACGCTGTGCAGCCTCTGTTTAACAAGCAGGACTTGATGGTTCGCTAACAAGCGACTTGAGACTTATTTCAGAAATGCCTTTCTTAATGAAGCACTGGAGGCAGCTGCTTCTCAGCAGATATTGTCATTCCTTAACTCCGATAATGATTCTGAGAAGTTTCAGTCTGGTTTCTGGGATAATTACGGGCTTACCTCAGCACTACCTCCGTTATGGTCGACCATAAGATTCACAAAACGTATCGATTGCTTGCTTTGTTGGATTTTCCATTTTCCATTCAGCCTACATTACTGAATTTCAATCCTTTTCTATAATAAGGGCCCCATCGTTCCACAGATCAGGGAGGTTAACTGTCCCAAGTTCACATGGAAATGGTTTTGTTGGCGAAGCCTCTCGCAATCCGCACCAAAAGAACCGGGCTCATCTCCAGATTAACAGAAGAGCTGCAGAAACACTCAGCTCCTCTAAGAGGAGACCAAAGATCCTCCTTCATCATTTTGTCTTGTGGGTCTGAATGTGTGTGTTTGTGTGTTCAAGTGTGGTTTGTCTGTCTGTATACTAGGTCTGGATTTGTATCCCATCCTACGCTGACTATGTTGTTCATGTTTGTTGTAAATATTTTGTGTTTTAAAGTGCTATGTGAATAAATTTGATCATCTAGAAACATTTAGAAACATTATATCTCTCCATTTTATAAAAGAAGATGAATCTCACTATATTCTAAAGTTGTTATATCCTATTTTCTCCCAGGATGTTCTTTACTTTTTTGTAGCTATGATTGACAGTTTGACGACGCCTCATCTCTGTGATGATGACTCACTGGATAAAGAATGAAGAAGCTTCTCCAGACAAAGCTGGTAGTTCTTGTCCTCGCCAGAACACTGTCCTTTCATTTTAATAAGTTTGCCTTCAGAGTGTATTAAAATATTAAAAATCTGCATTCTCGGTGCTCCTTAGTGTGGAGGAGTGATGACAGCATCATCTGCAGCAGCTGCTGAAGGCTGGCAGGATATTATGGGCTTTCTCTGAAGCAAAGGGTATGATGGGAAGGTGGCAGTAAATCAATTAATGTGATTTTTAATTTCAATCCCATGAAAATTCATAAAGATAAAAAGCAAGCTTTTGTTCCTTTATGATGCTGCTATCAAAATATTTGTGGCAAATGTCGAAATGTATTTTAATTTGATCTAACCTGATCTCGCATGATCTAATCAGATATCATCTGATATGGTTTGATATATTCGAATGTAATGTAATCAAATTTGACCTCTTTTAATCTTACGTGACCTCATTTGATCTCACCTAATCTAATCTGATCTCATCTCATCCCACTTAATCTAATCTGATCTCATCTGATCCCATTTAATCTAATCTGATATCATATGATCCCATTTAATCTAATCTGATCTCATCTGATCCCATTTAATATAATCTGATCCCATCTGATCCCATTTAATATAATATGATCAAATCTAATTCTATTATTTCTAATCTGATTCCCTCTGATCCCATTAAATCTAATCTGAGATCATCTCATTTTAACACAAACGACATCTGGGGAGTTTTTCTCCGTGCTCCCCTCTGTTTGCTCACACCTGTTCCACCCTGGGGAGTGGAAACAGATAAGAACTGTTCTGGTGGGACAAACAGACCCTGGGAAAAACACGTTTCCTCTGTGGAGACCTGAGAGAAAAACATCAAGTAGCCGGACGCTGACGTTCTCTGACAGGGAAGTGAAAGTAAACATGGTGCAGAGAAAGAAAACCACTTTCATGTTTTTTGGAGTTACCCCATAAACAAACCTTATCGGATAAGAAGATGTATGGTGGGAGCACTAAGGGTAAAATTAGCATTTACATTTGGGGAAAATAGATATGGTTCTTACAAAACATGGGGACAAATACATGTTTCGGGTAATGTTATTTATTTACAAATAAACTATAAATCATATATATAAATACTACATATAAACCATAACCAGAAAAGGGTTGAAGATGGAGGCATCTAAGGTTGAGGACTGGGTGAATGTAAACATGACATTTTTACGATGGAAAAGATGACCTTTTCACTTATATTTGAAAAAAGTTCAGGTGGTTTGGAAAGATTGGCTTATATATTAAAAACGTTGGGGGAAAAAAAACTTTTGTTCAGACGTCACAGGATGCTGCAGTTGTTCTATTGTTGGTAATGTTAAGGCTTTATTCCTGTTTTAAGGCAGCATGATGGAAAAAGTTATAATCTATATTGTGACAGAAAGGAAATGGATGTTGGAAAAAATGGTAGGAATATTTCAAAAATATTATGTTTGCTTATTTTCTTTTTGCAGTAATAATGATTGATGAATGCATAATTAAAAAAAGGATTTTCCTTTAATTATCTCATTTGTGTGGTTTTTTTTTATTTTAGTATTATTTAACTATTCTTAATCTACAATTAATTAATGCAGGTATATACTGAATATGGGGGTATATTTGGATACTTCTATATGCTTTTTAAACAGTTGGAGATGTGACAGAGAAGTGTATAAAATGAATGAGAATTTATTTAAATGGAAAACAGGCTTCATGCTGCCATTCATTTCCTGTGAACAGTAGATAACTTCCTGTATGCCACGAGCCCATCAGGATGACCAGCAATCAAACATCAGCAGATAAGGAGCCATGACCTTATTCCTCCAGAGGATCTCCCGGGACCCGAGTTAATTAAAACACTGATAAGGAGAGTGACCATCAGACACAATGGGGTGTTTAATGATGGTTTTATACAAACAGAGGTGTAAAATATTTCATCCATCCGGTGTTCACACTTCCAAGGATTAAGGGAGATCTAGGAGAAGGCTGGTGGACGACATGTCAGAAGTGATCTTCTGAAAGTAATCCGTAATCAGATGTGAGTCAATTCATACCTGATCTGTTGTCATGTGATTTAACAGAACAGTCAGGTGAGGTAAGCACTATAAGATGAGGGTCTTGAAGACTATTAGACGAACAAACCACATGATGCCTCAGATGTGGCAGCAGAAATGTCATGACTGTGGGGGGGGGGTGTTCCTATTTTCCACCGAGGCAGTAAAGGTCATCAGTGTGGCCTTTCTGCTGGACAGCTTTCTCATCAGCAGATAAGAAGCTGTCCACACAGAAGATTTGGTATCATTCTGAATAAAGCGGAACTTAATTTCTCCTCCAACAGAGACCAAAGGTCATCGTCTTCACTGGAGCCTCCTCACAAAGCTAAAAAATAAACAAGGAGACCTCCAACATCCGCCAGAGCTGATGGCACCCTCCAGAGTCAACACCTCCTTCAGGGTTCTTGTAAGAGAAGTTGTGATCACAGATGTTCCCCTTTATCCAGATCTGCTCCAGCATCTAACGGCTCTCACTGCAGGTGAGGTCAGGACAGAGCAGAGGAGGAGGTTTAATAATGCAGTAAGAACAGACGGTCATGGAGAGAGCGTAGGAGCCTTCAGTCACATCCGCTGGTCATTAACGGTTGTAGTCACTCCTGCAGCAGCATCACACACGACTGGCTGCAGCTGCAGAGCTGTTCTGTCACAGAAACAAAGAAGATAAACCTCTCATTTCAGGCATACCTACTTCCAGTTAATTATTGCAGGTGTTAGATATTAATTTAAACTATTATATGTGGTTTAAATATCACATGTTAAATACCAGTTCTAATTTCCCTTCGAGGATCATAAGAGTTTGTAAATGAAAATTAAAATAAATAAATAAATAAATAGATAGATAGATAGATAGATAGATAGATAGATAGATAGATAGATAGATAGATAGATAGATAGATAGATAGATAGATAGATAGATAGATAGATAGATAGATAGATAGATAGATAGATAGATAGATAGATAGATAGATAGATAGATAGATAGATAAATAAATAAACAAATAAATTAAATAAATTAAATAAATAAAAATGTATTTAACGTAGCAGTTGTAGTTTAAGTATCAGGTGTAATTTCAGTACCAAATTTATCCAAACTCGTTTTAAATCAATCCACTGGACTTTCACTTCTTACCCAAGAGGCTTCTTCAGTTCTGGTGAACTTTGGATAACCGCGACCCAGATGAACGAGAACCTACAAATACATCAAGTACCAGATGTAGTTTTAATACTAGATGTAGTTTTATAATGTAGTTTTTATAATATCAGATGTATTTTACGTAGCAGATGTAGTGATGATGTATGGACGGTGGTACCTGACAGATGGTTGTAGCTCACAGGTGGACGGCGCTACAGAACTGATGCTAACTCCTCCAGGATTTCTTTTGGACTGTTGGTCACTATTGTTTGTGTCAGTCCGTCTGAACTTTGAGGTTTAACCCAGAGTTTAATTTCTTGTAATGAAGTCAGGCTTAATTAAATCATGTTCAGCTTCCTTTCATTATCCCTCCTGTAACAGGTCCTTCATGGTGTCAGCAGGAGCAACAGATTGAAGCATGAATTTAAAAAAAAAAAAAGTTTTATTAATTATTAAACCTCCCAGATGGGAAACTCTTCTTGGCATTTGATGCGTTACTGAGGAACAGCGGGCATCTCTTATGGGATCAGGGAGGAAGTTGCAGTTTGGTATCTTGCCAGTCTCCCCAGGCAGTCCATCATCAGTCCATGATGTTCAAACCTGACATAAGAAGGTTGATCTTTTTTCAGCCTGCAGCCAAGCAGAAGCAGTTCTATCACCAGTGATCCACCTGTCTGTCTCCACCCTTGTTGACTTGAGCTGTACCTTTATGATGTTCTGATCCGAATGGATGCCGCTGTGATGTCAATGAAGTCGATGAATCACCAAAATATGTTTTCTTCAACCCCAAAGCGACCGGATGACAGGGAGGAGCTGCTTCCACTGAGGATTAATACGTTTAATAAAACCCCAAGAGAGCCTGTGGATGAAGATGAGGACATTCATTATTCTGTTGGATAACAGGATTCAATAACCTCATGTTTCACATTTTTATTCATTATAATATTTATATTATAATAATAAATCTAGGTGATTGTTGTTATTTGTGACCTGCCGATGGTTCAAGCTAACAATAGGAAAACATCTTCTGTTGTTTCACCTCTTAATCAGGACTGTTTGAAAAAAAATTTGATCTTTGTCTGTTTCATAAATTAAGTTTACCAAAATATGCCAGGCTTGTTCTGGTTAGTCTGGTTTATATTCACTTGATTTGGTTCCATACAACAATTAGTCTGATGCTGGGAAACTGATCCAGAGTGAGTGATAGACATTAATATAGACATTAAATTGTATTTATCTTCTTCTTCCTCCTCCTCTTCGTCTCCATCACATCATTATCATCATCATCAGGTGGATTTTTGTCAGAGACTAGCTGGTCGGTTGGTTAATGAGCTAACGGGTGAAGCGCCTCTCGTTTCCTGTTTCACTGACCTCTGATCCAATCGCTGCTTCACTCCAAGTTACAGCTTTACTGTTTTATGACTTTATAATTTTATGACTCTCTTATAAAGAGATGTTTACCCCCCAGTGATCTTCCATCTGACCCAAATAGAACAAGACAAACTCAACAGGCGAACACTGATTAGAGCAGTGGTGGGAACTAAGCCTCTAATCCCAGTACTACCAGTTCTCCCAGATAAAAGACACCATACCTGACAGGCTTTCCATCCACTGACATGCTGCCCATGACTAAATGACTGTCTATAAAATATCACATGGTCAACAATCAGGACAAACATTCGAGTCGCATGAATCCAGTTTCTGGCAGCAGCAAAGATCTGCTGTCTGCTCAGAATTACAGAGTTCCTTTCAATCAGGAGAAATGCTAACATGGGATGCTAACAGACAGGAAGCTAATCGGCTCAGAGTTTGATGTGTGCTACATCTGATGATGATATCATTTTTATCCAATCATTGCAGGCGTTATCCATGAAGTTAGAAGATCAAATCAACTCCCATCACGCCACATACAAAACAGATGCTTGCGATATCAATACTGATTTTAGATTTGATTACTGACTGACATTAAATCTGATTATAGATCTGATTACAGATCTAAATAGAGATTGTCATTAGATGTATTTTTCTGGTGAGAAGGTGAGCAGAACGGCTACAAAGAAAAATATACAGATCATCAAGATGGATATTTTACAGTTTGAGTCCATAATGAGTCCCAATAATGGGTTCATAATAATGAGTGCTGCTATATTCACGCTGCTGTCATTGAAGACGCATGGGTATACAGGTCATTTGTCACCTAGGTTATTCCCAGAAAGGTAATGTTAATTTTAGTCCAGGTAAATATTTCTAAACTGGTTTAATGTTGCAAATTATTCCAGTTCCCAAAGAGAACAGTGAGTCAGACAAATGGTGTTACTGCTAAATTGCTTTCCTCTTGTCATCAACAACTGGGAGACATTTGGGACGTGTTGATTTCTCAGAGAAAATCTATTACTACTAGTAGAAATAATATTAGTGGAGGAAGAGGAGGAGGAGTATTAAATAATCCCAACACTGTTCTGTAGACAAACAGCGAGACATAGTTTAGTCAACGAAGCTGAGAAGGATTGATGAGTTCCTTACGAATGAATCTCTTCCTCCTACCTCATTCAAAAGACCTGTAAATGTCACACACACACACGCACGCACACACACACACACACACACACACACACACACAAACGCGCGCGCGCGCATATTCAAATTTATTTCTAATTTCAGTAAATATGTTTGTTGTTTGTTTTGTTTCTCTCAACCAGTGGATCATCATCTGTATCTAAATTCTGCTGATGTTCTTGTAGCCGCTGCTGGGTGGTGACAGCCCTCAGACGTTTGGAGACCACGTCGTTTCTCTCCTGATGACACACCTGTCCGCGCTCGGGCGCGCGCCTGAGAACATAAAGTGAACGGCGTGCGCACCGGGCTGAGAAGTGAACCGGTCACCACTGAGTGGAGTTCCAGCGCGCACAGAAGTCAGCGTCCAAACATGACTTCTGCGCTCTTGGAAGCTGCTTTTCTCCCAGGGCGCGCCGGGTGACGCGTCCCGTGGGGCTCCAGTCGGGTCAGTTACCGGACAGAATGACGCAGCAGTGGAACAGCACGTCCTTCTGGAACCGCTCGGCCGTGCCGGACCGCTTCAGCAGCCTGGATGACATCGACCTGCCGGCAGACGGATCCCCGGCGTTGCGCATCCTCATCTCCATCGTGTACTCGGTGGTGTGCGCCGCCGGGCTGGTCGGGAACCTGCTGGTGTTCTTCTTGATGAAAGTGCGCCGGGGTTGCAGGAAGCGCTCCACCATTAACCTGTTCATCCTCAACCTGGCCGTGACGGACTTCCAGTTTGTGCTGACTCTGCCTTTCTGGGCGGTGGACACAGCCCTGGACTTCAGCTGGCCTTTCGGGAACGCCATGTGTAAGATCATCCTGTCGGTGACGGTGATGAACATGTACGCCAGCGTCTTCTTCCTCACCGCCATGAGCGTCACCCGGTACTTGTCGATTGCCTCTGCGCTTAAGGACCGGACCCGTCGTCAGGTGTGCCCGGTGCGTTGGGTGATCGTCGGGCTCTGGTTCTCCGCCACCGTGGCCTCCCTGCCCTCTATGGTGTTCTCCACGGTGAAGAGCGTGGCCGGGGAGCGGCTGTGCCTGCTGGGGTTCCCTGACGGCCAGCTGTGGCTGGCGCTGTACCACCTCCAGAAGATCCTGGTGGCCTTCGTGTTCCCCATGCTGATCGTCACCGTGTGCTACCTGCTGCTGCTGCGCCTGGTCCGCCTGCGCAGCATGAACAACAACCAGGTGAAGCGCAGGTCCAGGGTGACCCGCTCGGTCACCATCGTCGTCCTCTCCTTCTTCATCTGCTGGATGCCCAACCACGCCATTACCTTCTGGGGCGTACTGGTGAAATTCAACGTGGTTAACTGGGATAAGACGTACTACATGGTGCACACGTACGTCCACCCCGTGACGGTGTGTCTGGCCCACACGAACAGCTGCTTGAACCCGGTGCTCTACTGCCTCATGCGCCGGGAGTTCAGGAAGAAGCTGAAGGATCTGTTCTGGAGGATTTCGTCGCCTGTCGGGACGAACAGCTCCCGGATGAGAACTTTTTCCGGGACCGTGAGAGCAGAACCGGGAGACTCTCAGGTCGTCATCCCGCTGAACAACGTGGAGACGGAGAACTGCGGACTGTCAGTTCTAACGGAGCAGTACGACGCGGAGGTGAAACAGACCTCCAGCTACCCGGCGGTCCAGCAGACGCGTGGGGATGGCTGCGTTCCCACATGATTCGTCACGTTTTTCTGTTGGGAGTTTTGATCGTTACACTTTTGGAACAGAGCAGATTGACTGAACGGACAAAACACCAAAATGATATGATTAAAACTGGTCATATACTCCAGGTGTGAACCTTCCAACAGAAATAGGAATCGTGCGCGAAGCTGCGCGTAAAGACTTCGTGCGTAAAACCACCCCGCTGCGCGTATTGGTGTTTGGGTAGTTGACTCTGTTTCTCTTCAGTATAAAGTGTTTCATCCTGTCTGTGGAGGAATGTGCTTCAGTTCACTCTGCCCGGTGTTACTGACGTGTTGTGGCTGTGAAATGTCCCTGCAGGAATAACTCGAGTTAAAGTAGAGCCAACGCAGCCTTGGCGAGTGATAAATGAGTCTCTTTCTGGGGTGTCGTCTGTGGGTCAGGTGTTTCCATGCTGATTATCAGAGAAGATATAAACGTTTACTTTAAGTGTTTCAGCTACAAAGGAACCTGTTTGGATTCCTAAAAGGAATCCTTTAAACATTTTATGGTTAGTTTGTTTAAAAGGTTCCTTTTCCAAATGTGTTCTTTATATGTTTACATCATAGCTGAGCTTCAACGTGATTGGCTGTCTAAATCTGTCAAAGCTTACAAAGATGCATTTAAATTAGGGTCCAATTTTAAGTGATGTGGAGTAGGAGGAAGAGGAGGAAGAGGAGGAGGAGGATCTAGTGATGCAGCCAATCACAGATCCATCACAAACATGATCACTGATTGACAGCTGATGTGATTCAGGTAATTAAATTTTTCATCTTCAACACATGCAGTCCAGGTTCATACAGTGAAACAATCAAGGTTTATAGCTGTAAAAAAAAAGTAATACAAAAATTCACCGTCAAGCATTTTACAGTAATTTTCAGTAATTTAAAAACAATTTTATGATTTTATAAGATTTAGGGTAATTAAAACCTGTTAATCTTTTATTTGTTTCATTGTTGCATTGGAAATAAAAAAAATTAATTTAAATATTTACTGTACATCTGTTATTTTTTTTTAGCTGTTTTAGATCTTAAACCCAAAAAAAAAAAAAACTTGTTGAAGGACTGAAATGAGTAAATGTTTGTTGTTTGTTGGTTTAGAAACTGAGAAGGATTCACAGACTGAAATGTTTTATTAGAAATGTGTTTTTCTGTAAAGTGTTTTGTAATACTTTCCATGATTTCACATAAAGAAAATGAATGTAACAAGTAAATAATAAATGTTTCACTGTTCTCAAAGAAATGTGTATTTATTAAAAACTCATTGTTATTTTTAATTTTTCCAGATATACTGCCAGATAGGTAGGTCAGGACATGAAGGTAATTGGTGTGAGAGAAGAGGATGCAGAAGATAGGGTTAGATGGAGGCAAATGATTTGCTGTGGCGACCCCTGAAGGGAAAAGCCAAAAGGAAAAGAAGAAGATCTTCTGGTTTTAAATGAACATCATGTCAAATGATCCAAAAGGGTTTGAAAAGCACCATTTTTACAAGACAGGAAGTCAATTTAAGATAAAATTTCAGAGAAAACACACATTCTTCCATCAGCTATACATCTGCAACAGTCCACACAGTATAATCTATACAATATTAAATCCACTGGTAACTTGTTTGATTTTTTAAAATATTATGTCATTTAATATAAACCTGAAAAAAACATAAGAATAAGTATTTGGATGTGATCTTCAGTAAAATCAGAAGGAAGGATTGAATGTGCTTCACAAACAGCCTGCAAACGTCAGTTGGACTTTGTTCCTCCTTAAACTGAGAACACACACACACACACACACACACACACACACACACACACACACACACACACACACACACACACACACACACACACACACACACACACACACACACACAGTGAATTTAATGAGGTCAGTCTGAACAGGAGCTTTACAGCCCATTTACTTCTGTCATGTTTGCTTTTGTTTACATGTTCTGTCAACAAATAAACTTTTGCCCGTATTAATTTTTTTTAATTTTTCACATTTTAATTTCTTAATATTCGACTTGAGGAAGAGTCGAGCAACCAGATGCAAGAGCGACTAGCGACCTCTAGAGGACAAAATGTTCACTACACCCCACAGTGAACCCAATCAGTAGGTTCCGGTCCATTAAGATGGGTTCCAGCAGTGCAGTGACCTAATGGACGAACAGTAATTGACTATTAATATTTCATTATTAATTAAAGTAGAATATACATTTATTTTTATAAAAAATTGAAACTTCCACCAGCTTCATTAGGACTCTGATTGAAGTGGTCCTGGTTCTGGTCCCGGTAAATCATCCCATCTTCCTCCACGTTCCTAAAAGAACTCATTCAGCTTAAACTCTTTTAACAGTTTAGGTGCAGATTTAATATACTTCCATAAACAAATTTCAACACGTTTATTGAGATTAATAAGGCTTGAGACTTTTCTGAAGGATCGATTTACAGCTTTAAAAATACATTTAATTACAAATGTTTCCCAATGAAGGATACCTTTGGAGGGTCTTTGACTAACAAACATGTTTTTCTCAAGCTCAGCTCCTGAGCTTGAAAGCAGCTCAGTATTAAATCCACAGAATAGAATTCTGAATTTAACTTTCTAATTCCAAAAAAATAACAACGATGAGAGGGACTTCCTAGTCAGACCACAAATATGGTTATTTATCTTCCAGTACAAAGACATCATGATATGTTTTTAAGTTATTTAAATGATGAGGAATTAGCATCAAAAGTGTGCGTGGACTCGGTTTTCTTCTCTTGACCTTGTGCAATCCAATTGAGATTTGGCAACTTGATCTCCTCCACCCTCATCCTGAGGACCGGCATCCCACAAGGCTACATGCTCTGTCTTCTTCTTTACTCCTTCTACACCCACAACTGTACACACAGATCCAACCCAATCATCAAATTTGCAAATGATGCAACAGGAGTGGGTCTCACAAAAACCAAAGAAGAGTCAACCTCCAGGGAGGAGGTCCAGCACCTAGAGATGCTAGGTGATGCTCAATTTTGTTTTTTTGTTTATTGCTCTCTGGTTAGATGCATAACATCTCTTCATATAGTGTATGTGTGCTGTGAAATGACAATAAAGTTTAATCTGATCTAAACCTCATCCAAGTAAAAGCTGGTTCATTTCCTCAACATGTTAAAACAGAAAAACAGGACCTGTCATTCAGATGTTTGTTTTTTTTCTCAGATGATGGAATCATGAGTAGTAGAAGGTAAACAGACCTGATCAGGTGTTTATTCAAGCAAAACAGTTCAGCCAATTCTCTGACCAGGACCTGATACTAATAATCAAACATCAATCCAATCAAGCCAATAATAATTAATTGATGGTGATCAGATCTCTCATCAAATGGTTTTGTCATTCTTAATAAAGAAACATCTCATAATTATTGATCGAAAGGATTAAATAGAAATAATTTACGGTTTCAAGTTAGTGACAACCAGGAAAAGTAATGTTATAAAATCTGACTAAGATTATTTTGAAGGACTAAATATCTCAAAACAAGTAGGAGCGTGATTATTTTTGATAAAACATCTTGGTAGAATTAATGAAACCTTTTGTTTAGTTTTGATATAGACAGTAAAACTACAAACAAACATGAGAGATTGTCACGTAACCATGGGAACAGACAGGTATTGACATCAACACTTCTTTGTTGAAGACCCCAGACATGATGCACAAATACTATTAAACATAACAAGAATATCGAGGACCATCAGAAATGTTTGACGTCAGCGCTTTGATGGGCGAGTCACCGCTTCAGCAAACTGTCTGCAGTGGACCCGCCCATCTGCTCCAATGCCCGCCTCCCTCAGGAGCTCGTCCACTGAAACAGAGGAACGAAGAATCAGACATAGGATCTGAGGTAGTTTAGATGTAGATCCGATGTACTTTAAGGATTAGATGTAATTAAATTATCAGATACATTTAAATTATGTGAATTTTAATGTGTGAACCTGGACTGTTTCATTGTGTGAACCTGGACAGTGTGTGGGACCTTTTGGATGAGTAGAAGAATACAGAAAATTCATTAATATTAGATCCTGTTGCCATGTCTGAGATGAAAATCATTGATGGTGTGATGTTGCTGTGCATTGTGGGTAAATGTCACAGACAGTGGGAACCCGCTTCTGTTTTCTGCTGGTGAGCGAGGTCTTTGCAGGTCATGTCATAAATATTTTCCTCATAATTGATTAATAATGATTATTTCATCACTTCCATCCAATCAGCTGTTAATCAGAACGATGATATTTCTTATAGATCTGCAGATTGTGATTGGTCGCAACACCAGATCAATTACAACTACAGGGATGAGCAGCAGCTCTCTTCCTCTTCCTCCTTGTCTGACTTTGTTCATTGGCAGTCAGATGGAGTTGTTAGTGAGTTGTTGATGAAATCTGGATTAAATCCCATGACTGTGACCGTTATCTTTCTTACATCCTGTTTCTCAGTGAATCCCTTTTTGTTTCCATTACAGGATTTACATTGGGAAGGAGAAAAACAGCAGATCAATAGAGCAATGATTAAATGTTAAAAAAGATTAATGATCAAAGTTTGTGATGTGAGTCTAATTTATATTCTCACCCTCTGCATCGGTCAGTTTCTCTCCCAGTCCTGTGAGTTTAGCTCTGAGCTCTGAGGCCAAGATGAAACCTTTCTGCTCCTTATCAGCCATCTTCAGGGCCTCCAGGATCTCCTCCAGCGGCTCCTCCTGCTGGAGCTGACGGTGCATGATGCTGAGGAGGGTGGAGAAGTCCAGCTCTCCATCCCAGGCTGCAGGAAGACATCTGCTCTTAGTGAATAAAGATAACCTTATCTATCTGTGCTGAAGGAACGAGCTCTGAGAAAAGCTTGAGGGGGAAAAGTAATAAGATAAAATAAACAGTTTGAACACTGAAGCAGTGAAACTGTTTATTATCAGCTGCCAGTTTAAACAGACTGAACAAACTGAGCTGTTAATTATAGTCAGCACATAGTCTGCGGACTTAAAGAGCAACACAAAGATAACACAAATATCTTTATGCATACACTCTTATCTGTTGAAGACATAATGAAAATCCAATCTCATTATTGCGGCTGTCAAAGAATAACTTCATTAACTTTTTTTCCGTGTTCAGACCATAACAGACTTCCTGTTGTTTTCAATGCAAGCCCCCCACCACTTCAGCTATAATGACTTGAAACCGCAGAAAGTTCCTTAAAGAGTCACAAACTCTGGAATTGATCTGAATCTGGTGATCCAGGAAGAAGAGCAAGACCTTCTGATAGCAGGAAACACTCCAACCTTCACCCATGAGCTACGTCAGATAGACGCCTCCACCTATGGCAGACAGCTCTCTTCCATCCTCATCATCCTTTGAATCAGGCCTCCTGATTCAAAGGCCTGTCTCTGCCTGTCGACACTGCTGCAGCATCCACCCACAGGTTCTGGTCACGTATAAAAGATTCCCTCATGTTCTCAGACAGCGTGACCCCGCCCCTCTTCTGACATCACGGTCTGAATTCCAAACACCGATGTTGCATCCTATTTGCATCATCTCTTTCTTCAGACTCCTAATGACAGCATGACACTGATGGGACCCCAGAGCACCTTCAATATGAAGATGCTCTCCGCCGCAATCAGGTTATGGGATGTCATGTGATACATGAACAGCACAATACAGGAGTGGAGAAGGGTCCATCAGGACAAAAAAACAAACCTCTGTCATCATTTATATAGGAACGATTTCACATTTAGAGCATTGAAACATCTGACCAATGAGACATAAACGCAGACGTCTAAATATGTGTCTATTGGAAAAAATTAGTAGATAATGAAGAGTAAATGTCTGAAAAATGTTGCAGATATCTACTTTTTCCAGATGTTAGAGGGAAGAGCAAGGTCTCCTCTGGTCTGCTGTGGATCACATGATGTGGTGAGAGTCAGGATGAGGAATAGGAGGGTCTACAGATTCCAGCAGGTACATGTGGTAGTGACATCAACACCCTAACAGACAGGTGGTGGCGCTATTTCTTCTTTTATCTTTCTGCCCTCGAGTGTTACAACATCTTTTTTGTGACTGATGCTCTACTTTAATAACAACAGAGAGAAGAAAAAGTTTCCTAACTGAATCCGAGGCCGGGTTTTCGTACCTATGTTGTGGCTCAGCAGGTGTCGTTGGACCTCGGAGGGCGTGGGGTTTGCTCCGAGGCATCTCATTACTGTGATTAGCTCCCGGGCTTCCATCTTACCTTTATGTTGTCTGTCATGCAGAGAGAAGCACTCTTTAAACTCTGCAATACAAAAATCACACACAGAGACCAATATTGTGATTCTGAGGAGGCACGAAGGACGTTCTCTTTCTACACACAATGTGTAAAAAACTGAGGAAACAGATGTTTGATTTCTATGTAGGACAGGGCAAACAGATTCTAATGAATCATATTATACACACACACACACTCACACACATGCATGGTTTCTATGGTTAACACCAAAATAATCTAAGGGTAAGATGTCGCTGCTGTGTTCAAACCAGCAAGTCGAGGTCAGTGGGATCAAACAATGAACAACCAACAAGTCCGGAGGCTTTCATTCTAGTGCTGAAACAGTTCCTCCAGTTCTTTGGGTACCTTGATGATTAAAGTAATCAATTACTGCAGCTCTTCCTGATTCCTTCAACATCACCAACATTCACTGCTCTTACCATTAATCTGATTTTGGGTCAGCGACGTCACCTGCAATAATAGAAGAAAACTGCATGAGGGAACAGAATAAAATTGCTCTCTTGATGCGAATCTTCAATAATGATCTCACCATCGCTGCTGCTGTGTGTTTGAGTATGTGTGTGTGTGTGTGTGTCTGTGTGTGTGTGTGATCTCTATTACTGCACTCAGGAAACTGATCCAGGCCACCGTAAGCTGAGGACTGTAATGGAAGAGGATGGAGGATCCACTGGGACAGGCTGAACCACACACTCCTCCTCAGTGAGTACTGCATACATGAGCTAGAAATGTTGCACTGCATTGTGGGTTATGGCCACCATGTTCGAGACGAGGTGAATGGACTGAAAAGAATATTTTATTTTTTGAATCTGAGTTGGAGTATAAATACAGTAGGTTGGACTGTCTCCATCATCATGTGAGTAAAAACTGTTCAGAAGAAGAAGAAGAAGAAACGAGTGAAGGGAGATGGATATAAAGAGAAACAAAGACATTCGGATCCATATGAGCTTCATTATTCAAACTTTCTCCTTAATTTATTCTTGAGGTTCCCCCAAGAAACCAGATAGGTTCTTCCTGATCCGTCCATCTGAAGCTGACGGCACACCGGATGGAGTTTTGTCATCAGAACAGATTTTAAACTTCATATTTCTCCTTTAGTCCTGAGAGAACTGGAGTGGTTGTGTTATGTGTAGTTTTGCCGGAGGTGGAGTGTGTACACAGCTCGAGGCTGTGGGATGTAGATCAGGCCGGGATGCTTCCTCCTCAGGACCCCATCGTTCCACAGACAGGCCACCCAGACCGCCACCAGGACCAGAGCTGCAGAGAAACTGTCAGAAGAAGGTTCAGAGTCACACAAGCTTTAGTTTCTGCTCAACAACCTCTTTTGAATATTGGAGACTTCAGACTTTAAGGAGATTAACCGGCTTTCACCAGATCTATTCCGGCACCTTGAGGATTTCTGGGAAACGCACTTCATGGATGACTTTAACTTCTGTATACACTATGGGATTTTAGCTAATTTTGACCCAGTTTTTTAAAACCATTTGAATCTGGAAGTGGAACATTTCTAAAGTCCTATTGTGTAAACCAAACTCTACTCTGACGCTGATGGAAGACTTAATCATTAATATTTCCAGTGTCTGAGGTTAAATTTATTGGTTTTATACCTAAAGAGCATGAAAAGGCCATTGCAATCTGGAAATAAGCCCCGCCTCTTCTGGTGAATCACTGTGGCAGTCATTGTGAAGAAGGTGAAGATGAAGAGGATGAAGGTCTGCCCCTCAGTGATGAGGTACCTGGTGAAATGATAAGGGTCACAGGTTTGATTTTAGCTGATCTACACCGATCATTAAATCAAGTTTCATCAGATGAATCAATCAACAGTTCTGGGAGTCAATCATCATCTCCTTTAACAAGCAGGTTGAACGACTGAGCACTAAAGTCTGACATGTTTTTTGTCTAAGTTAAGTGTTAGCAGTGACAATATTGAAAGAACAAAACTCCAACCCTGTGTCAGTTCTTTTAGGGCAATCCTCATTAACTAAGGACGTTAGAAACACCTGAGAACTACCTGATCAATTATTACTAACACACAGCCTCAGGCGCCGCCAGATCAGATAGTCCATATAGTTAGAGTTTCAGTTAAGAGACAGTCAGAAATCATCATTCTATCAATCAGGACTGATAATAAATCAATCATGATTCAGTGCACAAAAATGTGGTAATGTAAAGCTTTTCAACATTTGATATATCATATTTCATTTTCTGTGGTTCTTGGTCTGATTCATTGGGGTGTGTGGCGTAAATGGAGGTGGAGGAGGAGGAGAATGACTGCTCTTCATCCCCACGTGTCACAGGTGTGGTGATGCAGCCAATCACAGTCTGCAGATCCATCAGAAAAATAGCATTCTGATGAGCAGCTGATGGGACGCAGGTGATGAATGAGTAAAATAGTGATGACATCATCTGCAATGATCCCCCGACAGAAACTAGATCATCTTTACCCACAATTCACAGCAACTTCATTTTATCGATTATCTAATGTTAATGACAGTCCAGGTTCATACAGTAGAATAGTCCAGGTTCACCTGGTGAAACAGTCTTAACAGTACTAACAGGACAAAAAGTACAAAATCCGACCCTTATTGTTTTAAATTGAAGAGACAGATGGACACGCCCTAAACTGATGGTGCCTCAAAGACTAAATGATGAGGAGGAGGAGATGGAGAAGTCTACTGGCTGATGTTTTAAGAGCAAATATTGTTGACTGTTTGATGTAGGACATGAACCAGTCTGACCAGTAGTAGACGATATTGGGGAAAAGCAGTCCCCACGCTACTGGTGGCATCGCCTCCTTGTGTTTCTTGAAGCAACTACTGAAGAAGATGAAGAGGATGAGGAAGAGAGGGGCATACCTGTAAAGGAATAAACACAGATCATTAGATGACGATCGATCGATCGATAGATAGATAGATAGATAGATAGATAGATAGATAGATAGATAGATAGATAGATAGATAGATAGATAGATAGATAGATAGATAGATAGATAGATAGATAGATAGATAGATAGATAGATAGATAGATAGATAGATAGATAGATAGATAGATAGATAGATAGATAGATAGACAGACGACCTCTCACCACATCACATGACCCATAGTGTCCTCATAGTAAAACAGAAGCTCAAAGGCATCAACCTGCAAATCAGATGAATATTCATCAATATTAGTCCATCATCAAACTCATTGATTGACTGATGATCTCAGTGAGCGACAAATCATTCAGAGCAATGTTAAGTCATTCCTGGTCATCCAAACGAGTTACTGGGTGTGTCCAAAGGTGAGCTCCTTCTAGTTTCACTGAAAAACAAACAAATAAACAAAAACCATTTTAAAAATGTGCGCTACACCCACCAATGAAGGTGGTTCAATCTTCTTCATGACTGGATTCTCTCTGATGGACAGGTGCAGCTGGTAGCCAATCAGCACCAGCTGTTGTATGACTGAGTCAGCCACCAGGTGGAAGCTGGTTCCCATGGTTACAGCGATAATACTGAGATGGACGACTGGCCGGGGCAACAACCTGCCGCTGCGCTCAAGCATCTACAGCGACACATGACTGAGTGTGACATGACAGTATCTCTGAGCCGGCCGGTTTATGTCTGACTTACCTGGAGCAGGAGCAGCGGTGAGCTCATGTTGTACAGGATGTGAAGGAACTCTGGAGCCCCGATCTGGTTTAAGGGCCACATGTCTGCAGGGAGGCCGAGCTGCACAACAATCACTAAAGGTTTCCATGACGGTAATACTTGATGATCAGAGATGCATCAATCACAAAATGCTTCCAATTTTCACCCAAATGCAGCGGATGTTTAGCATTAGCGTTAGCACTGAAGATTCAAACACGTCAGAAACGAACAAGTTAACATGAAAAACACTCACAGCATCTCAAGGTACAGAGCAACTTGCTACCTATAGATGACAGTGTCATATGTCCTTAAACTTTGATTCGTTAATAAACTTTGTCAGCAGCATGAAACGCCAGTTTTCATCCTGTTACCATGACGATAAGTCGGCCTATATCCAGGAACCAGTTCTGGATGGTGAAGCAGAGCCAGAGGTCCAGATTGAATCGAGGTAGAACTAATCCAGTCTGTTCAGAAGCAGGAGAGAAGCTGCAGGAGGCAGAAACAGACGGATTCATGAGAACAGCTGAATGTGACGGAAAGAATTATCAGGCAGACCCACCCAGATGCTTTTACAGTGAGGGAGAGCTCAGAAGATTCAGATGTTAAAATGGAAACACATCAGAATGAGCTTCACTGAATATAACATCCTTCTGAACTCCTAAACTCCAGCCAATCAGCACGTTATCATTAAATAAAGAGAAAAAGTGAACATATTTTTCTTTGAACTGTTGAGACCAAAAGATTTTTACCAACCTGCTCTTGAAAGCTGCTGCTTGAAGAACCGAAGTCTGTCTCCTCTGGACGGACTTCATCTTCACTTTCATCCCCTTCACTGAATGTAGTCGCTCCTCTTTGGCAGACTGAAGCAAAGCTGCATTACATGATCCAATCACAGTCTGTTCACTGCAGGTTAATCTGCCATCATATAATCCTGTAATCCATATCAATCCACTCCCTATGCTTTATAAGAGTCAATCTGGTTTCAAATAAACAAGCTTATCATCCCTCTGGGCTTCTAGCAGATGATATTGGCCTGATCTCAGGACAGTTATCCATCCTCTATGGAAAGTACTGTATGCACTTTTTGCATCGTATACATGACTGGTGTTTAACTTTTTTTTACAGAACAGAGCAAAAGGTCTTGTTAAGTTCCTGGGTGCAGAAATTGGATCTAGGGACACTTTGGAACCAATACGTCACTCAACATGTAATAACCACTGTTACTACTGAATACGTAGTTCCAGCAGCTTCAGAATTAGTTCAGAAATTCAGGATGAATCTCTGGTGGAACTGTTTTCAGTCAACCTGATAATGAGCAAGACACTGAGGAATAGCCCAGCATTTTGGTATTCTGGTTGGAGGTTTAATCAGCCAATCAGCAACATGGCGTATGTAGCTGTATCTGATTGGAGGTATAATTGGCCAATCTGCATCAATCAGCAACAAAGATCAATCAGCAAAACCCACCAAGATCTGGGATATTAATGTTTTTTTTACTTCTAGGGCTAACTGAAGAAGAAAAAAAGCATGATATCCATGTGGGTTTGGTAAAAACAGCAGCTCCAGGCAGGCTACGGATGGAAAAACTGGTTCAGGAGTCATGCAATAGGAACATTTGACATGTCTTTTCACCTAGCATGACCTTGACAATTTTTTTCAAAATTGAGGCTATGACCTACATTTGCATAAGCTGTGTAAACCATTCATTCTGAGGGTAGAGCGATTGTTGTGCTTGTTGCGCAAAGCCTCCACCGCGACCGCAACACCTGGCCTGGTGTTTCATGGTTATCTTCTTCTTCTAAAGTTAGAATCCAGAGAGGCGAAAGCTACCCGATCTCACAATGCAGAAAATCCAAGTCCAAATCTTGATTCGAGTCATCACTAAGATTTGTAGAGAAACCGGTAAAACTAGGAACTGATATCTAAGGGACAGATTTCTGGTCGGACGTGTTTTCCCATCGAACGACGGCTTCCGGTGAATTACGAGAAGGTTAGGGGTGAAAGTGTTTGTCCGTGTGAGATTTTGGGTTATTTGTTTTCAAGTCGTAGACACAAAACATCACCAAAGGGTTAGTTAACTCGATTAAAACAATAAAAGAGATGAAGTTTAATCTCATTCGAAGCTGAAAGCGTCGCTTTAACTTTAGCTCGTTGCTAACCGGCTAGCTCTCTCTCGTACCAGGACACAGAAACCCAGAACCTGCGCCCAGTATCGGACTGCTGGGCTGGAACGCCTCACGACATTCAAGGGACTCCGTTTCTCCGGTGGTAATAACGGAGAATCTACGGTTTTCATGTTTACACTGGGGCCAGTTTGGACATTTTAATGGGAGGCGGCTTGCTTTGGAGGATTGGACGTTGCAGGCGCCAGTTCCAAAGAAAGCGGAGATTCTGGCTACCTGCCGGGCTCAGATGGAGTCGCTCGCCGGGTATGTGTACAAGGCAGCCAGCGAGGGTCGAGTCCTGACCCTGGCCGCGCTGCTGCTCAACCACTCGGAGTCGGAGACCCGGTATCTGCTGAGCTACGTGACTCAGCTCAGCGGCCAGAAGTCCACTCCTCTGATCATCGCAGCCCGGAACGGGCACGACAAAGTGGTCCGGCTGCTTCTGGACCACTACCGGGTGGACACCGAACAAACCGGCACGGTTCGGTTCGACGGGTAAGAACTACAAACTGCTTGCTTAACCTCCCTCAAATAATGGAGAAACTCGTCTGAAATATGTTGTTAATGAAATATTATTTCAGTGGTTCGTTTGAGTCCTTTAAGCACAGCATTCAGACGTAGATGACGCAACAAAGATGGCCAAATAAGTTCGGTTGAAAGGGTGACGTGACTTTTAGACTTTTATAACTAGGATCACTAATTATTTCAGGTATTTATATTAACATTTGAATCTGTTTAGAAAACAATCAAACTTCAATTGTGACTGTGCCCCACCCCAGAAACCTCTTGTTCCTCTGAAAGTCTTGAGCTGGTTAGTCCGGCCGGCCCCGCCTACCAAGTGACGTCACAACACACGTTTTGCTTCAAATTTTAAATAGAATCTCTGTAGCCCCTCATCAACAACCCGTCATTAAGACTTCCTCCTTCTTCAAGTTGTTTTCTGAACGTGTGGCTGCGTCAGAGAATTTTCTTGCCCACAATAAATACCAGTGACCCAAAAACGTGTCTCCATTGACCAAGACGCAGCCCAAGATGAGAAAGTTTCCAGTTAACTTCCTGGTATGACAGGTGACTGGACAGAATAGACCCCATTAAACTGTAGTGAGGATCCAGATAAAGGTTTACGTTCCCTTTATCTGGAGGGAGTTGGGATCTATGAATGTTTAATTTTTTTTAAATTTTATATACTCGAGTAATCCCCGAAGAGAAATTAGCGGCACACTCTAGTTAGTCCAATCAAATCACATGCATGTTAGTGTGTACAGGCCCTGAACAAACAAACACACACAGGGGGCCTGTATGCATGCAGACGAGGTAGAGTGGCGGGCAGCTCCTGCTTGATACGCCCCAAGTGAGCAACTTGTAAGGGGGACAACGCCTTGCTCAAGGGCGCCTCGGCAGTGCTCCAGAGGTGAGCTGATACCTCCCACTGTCAGCTCGCCTCCGGGTGTTTTTTTGGGGGGGGCGGGAGCAAGAATTGAACTGCCGAGCCCAGATCATTGGATGACCTGCTCTACCGCACGCTCTACCACTGAGCCACTGCGTGTTTAGTTATGGCCTTTCCTGAGTGATATTCTGGTTCAAGGGATGTGTGATTCTGACAGAAACGTTTTTTTGTGTTCTTTATTGATTCCTCACCTACTTTATAAATTCAAAAAGCCAGCATGCTTTGCCACCCTCCCTCAACATGACCTCCTGCCTGCCCCCCGGGTGTGGTTTATTTATGCTTCACACACACAGAGGTAAAGAAAAATTGAGACAGGCTGAGTGACTTTCACAATGAAAAGGTGTGATACTGGTTCCCCTTTATTTCTAGTTAATTGAGCCACCCTACATGAAGATCAGTCCCATCAATGTTTGATTAGAAACGAGTCAATGATTGACTCTGGAGGTCCCAGCAGGGTTTTTTCTGACCGTGTCTGATCTTTTCTGCAGGTACGTCATTGATGGGGCCACAGCGCTGTGGTGTGCAGCTGGCGCCGGACACTTTGAGGTGGTGCGCTTGCTTGTGTGTCACCACGCCAACGTCAACCACACCACCATCACCAACTCCACTCCCCTCCGCGCCGCCTGTTTTGACGGGCGACTGGACATCGTCCGTTACCTGGTGGAACACAACGCTGACATCAGCATCACCAACAAGTATAATAACACCTGCCTGATGATCGCCGCCTACAAAGGCCACACAGATGTTGTGAAGTTCTTGCTGGAACACGGGGCGGACGCCAACTCCAAGGCCCACTGCGGCGCCACCGCGCTGCACTTTGCAGCGGAGGCGGGCCATCTGGAGATCGTGAAAGAGCTGGTTCACGGTCAGGCTACGATGGTGGTGAACGGACACGGGATGACGCCGCTGAAGGTGGCTGCGGAGAGCTGCAAAGCAGACGTGGTGGAGCTACTGCTGGCCCACGCTGACTGTGACCCCCACAGCCGCATCGAGGCCCTGGAGCTGCTGGGCGCCTCATTTGCCAACGACCGCGAAAACTACGACATCCAGAGGACGTACCATTACCTGCACATGGCCATGATGGACCGCCACCACGACCCAGAACACATCATCACCAAAGAGCTGCTGCCGCCCATCGAAGCATACGGGGGCCGCTGCGAGTGCCGGACACTTAAGGAGCTGGAGGCCATCGGTGTGGACCGGGATGCTTTGCACATGGAGGGACTGATGATCCGCGAGAGGATCCTGGGTTCAGACAACATCGACGTGTCTCACCCCATCATTTATCGCGGCGCTGTCTACGCCGATAACATGGAGTTTGACCAGTGCATTAAACTTTGGCTTCATGCGCTCCGATTGCGGCAGAAGGGCAACCGGAACACGCACAAGGATTTGCTGCGTTTCGCTCAGGTGTTCTCTCAGATGGTCCACCTGAAAGAGCAGGTGCTGGCGTCAGCGGTCGAGCAGGTACTGAGCTGCAGTGTCCTGGAGATCCAGCGAAGCATCGCCCGAGTCGACTCGGCGGAGGAGTCTGAGCTGCCTCAGGCCATGGATAACTACGAGTCGAACATTTTCACCTTTCTGTACCTCACCTGCATCTCCACCAAGACCACCTGTAGCGACGAGGAGCGCGCCCGCATCAACAAGCACATCTACAACCTGATCCAGCTGGACCCGCGATCGCGAGAGGGCTCCACCTTGCTCCACCTCGCCATCAGTTCCAGCACGCCGGTTGACGACTTTCACACCAATGACGTCTGCAGCTTCCCAAGCGCACAGGTCACCAAACTGCTGCTGGACTGCGGTGCACAGGTCAACGCCGTCGACCACGAGGGCAACACCCCGCTGCACGTCATTGTCCAGTACAATCGGCCAATCAGCGACTTCCTGACGCTGCACGCCATCATCATCAACCTGGTGGAGGCCGGCGCCCACACAGACATGACCAATAAGCAGAAAAAGACGCCGCTGGACAAGAGCACCACCGGCGTGTCTGAGATCCTACTGAAGACGCAGATGAAGATGAGCCTAAAGTGCCTGGCGGCTCGCGCTGTCCGGCAGCACCAGATCACGTACCGCAACCAGATCCCAAAAACCCTGGAGGAGTTTGTGGAGTTCCACTGAAACTGGGAGACAGGATGAGAATCGAGTTCTTTTTAAAGAATTTCTTACTCTTTTCTAATTAAAAGGTCTAAAACGTCAGCACGCTTCCTATTCAACACTTTTCCATTTATTTTAATTATTGTTTTATTATTATTTGAGTTTTCATCAGCCACACACTAAAGCTTGTGTGTCTTTGCTATGACATCACAGAGGACAGAAGTGATGTCATCGTGCTGCTTTGTGTTTTGCCTTACGTCTTTGCTGTGGAGCGTCTGTGTTCACCATGTTGCTGTGATTCTGCAGCAGGAGTGTGAACGAGTCGCCAGCCAATTACCGTCAAACACAGACAGATGGGAAAACAGGACATGGGAGCTGACTGCTGGGCAGAATCATTCTTTTAGTTGAACTTGAATGAAGATGTTATTTTAAAGAGTCTGAGTTGTAATTACAGTATGTTCCAGTCAAATTGTAATACATTTTGCCAAAGCTTGTTCCTTTTGCAGTGTGACCGCCGTTCTGTAATTCTTTGTTACAGATCATGAAATCTTTTTAGGACAGAGTGGAGGCAGCACATTTTGTCACAGTCACATGTTCAATTAAACATGGAAGTTTAAAGTTACCATATAATTTTGGTGACAGTGTGTTCCATAAAGAACATATGTCCTGAACATTGGATGGGCAATTTGATTGTCGATTCTCACACATGCTTTTGTTTTGAAAGAAAGCCATTTTTAAGTTTAAAAAATATTTTTCTTTAATAAACAAGGCAGAGCCCTGGAGGTTGAGGAGGATGTCATCTGGTTTATATTCACATGTGAAACTGTGTCTTTACTGTCATCACAGCGTTGGTCGTTGAATCTGAAGTCTTATGATGCATCAAACACCAGAGAAGAATGCACATTTCATTTCTCATCTATTAAAAATTAATATTTTGGTTATATGAATTACTTTCTATTTAACAAAAACAGGTGAAGCCTGAGGGTCCAACGGGGTCAGGCAAGACGCAGATAAACCGATAAAATAGGTTTCTGACACCGATTGCTTGTTTTCATCCTCTGAGTTATTATTAGGTGTGTATTAACATGAATCCAACCAATCAGGGTCCATCTCCATTGCCCTTAAACCCAGCTGTGTCTCTAATAAAGGAATGACTCTTAGCGCCAGATTCGTACCAAAATCCAGATTTTATTTGTGTGTTTTTTTCAGCCCCACACAGAACAAATAATAAAACCCTCTCATGTTTTCTTTGTAGATCTGAATGATGCTGCCTACTGATGGCGTTCATGCTTCCAAGCAGACGAACCCTTTTTGTTTGCTTTAATGCCTTCAGGACACACTAATGTACAAATAAGAATCTACACTCTTAACCGTAAAGGTATCGACACAAAGGAAAAGACTGTAACAGGTCTTTATTCCGCAGATAGACGTCATAAAGTAACACCTACAAAACTTTACAAAATTGTCAAGTTCACTCAACAAAAGTGCATGAAATAATATAAAATGTGTTGATAATAAATTCTAAAAACACAAGCCCAGCCATCGTAGGTAGTCGACTGTTATTCTACTTGATTCTAATGCCCTCACTGACTCCAGTGCCTTCCTTTAGTCATGCTGACATTTCCCAGGTATAACCTCATGACATCATGATGGTTAGGCTTTTCACAGGTTTTACCATTTAAACACACACATGATCATAGCTAGACTCTGCTGACATTTACATTTTCAAACTCGGTTTCTTACGTTAAGATAAATAAAGTAGCCAAAATAATGACCTACTTGTACAAAAATCTCAAACTGAGTTTTAACCGCTTGTGATCTTTTTTTTTTGCAGCAGTGTTCTTTCATAAATCCAATTAAAATGCACCACTTAGCTTTAAAGCTGATATGTGATGGATGCCCGGGGTGCCTACGAGTTAATACGTATTATCTGATGACACCGCATTAAAACTCTGGTCCCATATAAACCACTGTGTTCATGGTTAATCTGGTTGTGAGTAGAATCTGGGGTCATCATGTGACCATCAACTGACTAAACATCCAATAACATAAACCACCTGTTCCTCTGGAGAACAGAATGACTGGAAGCTGATTGGTGATTGTCTTTATGGTGAACTCAGGTTGTTCATTAGATAACAGGAATCTGCAGATAAACAGGAACCCAGTAGTTAAAAGTAACTAAGTAAGTTCAATCAGATACTGATACAGTCCTGAGGTACTTTTACTCCATTACATTCAAAGGACAGCAATTATTTTTTACTATATTTTTTCTTTTTCTTCCCCTGACCCTTCTTGTTAATCTTGTGACCCTAGAGAGACTTTACTTTTGATACTTAGAGCACACGTTCATGTAATGGAGTATGACATTTAGCGTCAGTATTGATTCCTGCAAACAGCTAGAAATTAGCTCTTAGCTGGGGGCGGGGCTTCGGGTCCCTGAGTATTGAGGCTCATGATGCATTCAGGTGCTCCTTACCTCGTAAATCTGAGGAACCGCGTTAGCCGAGTAAAATAATTTAAATGTTCGAAACAAAAACATGGACGTAATCCTGCTGATGTCACACATTATAAGTCCTCTGCTGCTTTCCCATTGGCTGCAGGCTCCTCTTCTTCAGGTGTCCTCCGTCTGTTGAAGAAGCCGAGCTGAGAAAAAAGTACGACAAGTAAATGCTCACATGTGTGACGTCAGACGGAGCGTCATAATAAAAGTCATTTTATTACCTTCCACATGGCCAGGACCAATAAGGCCAGTAGCAACAAACCCCCCAGTGAGCTTCCCATTATAATCCAGACGGGGATGACGTAATCTTCCCCCTTCCTCAGATCCAGGATTATCTGCATCAGAAATTGATGACATCATCACTGGTGTATTTAATTCATGTTTCTCTGAAGAAAGTATCTGACAATAACATCAATTTCAGCGGTTAAAAATCACTAATAATTTATTTCCCTTTTATCAAAAAAAAAAAAAATTCCGAGTATAAATTAATCGTAAATAAATTAATATGCTTAAATTTCAATTTTTAAATTTAAAATAGAGTTTTTATATTATCTTGAGGTTTGTTTTATCTTCTGTAACTGACAGCAGATGGCAGCCAAGATCTGACTCCCGTCTAGTTCAGGTATGTCCTTCAGGTTTCTCCATCCTTTGAGGGGTTAGAGGGTGGAGGTAAACCCTGTGCGTGGGGTCACCTGGAGAGGTCACCGGTTCAGGTCTCCTGGATGTTTCTAACTGTCGAAGGGCAACCAGATCAGGTCAAGACACTGAAGTTGTTGTTATGGGGCTACATCTTTATTCACTGACTGCACAAAGTTTATGTAATATTTAAATTTAATAGTATGATCTATTCATCTATAAGATAAATTCACAAGTCAGTCAGATCCAGTCTTAGGCACTTACATATTTGATTCAGTCAGGATTTACATCTTTTTAATAATAGATAATATATAACCCACGTTTTAAAAACAGGATTTTTAATCTCATTTGCAGAATAAAGATTTCAGCTCTGGTTCAAAATGATCTGTAGTGAGACCAAAAACTTCCACCCTGAACAAACACCTGGTGACGCAGATGAAGGAAGGAAGGAAGGAAGTGACTGACCTGTCTAACAGGTGTGTCTTCCTGGAGAAACACTGGACTGGATGCTTCAATCTGGATGGAGGCAGCTGTCATTACCTTTAGAGACCTGAAGCTCACCTGAAACAGGTTAGCAGTCATCTGATTGTTTAACAGACTGCAGATGTTTGAGTTCCATCATAAAAGATGAAGAAAATTATTATCCATAAATTAACTGGGCTCCTCACAGCAAGCAGTACAGGAAGCTGAAGTCTTCCTCTGATTGTAATCTTCATCTCTTTGGAGGCCGACAGCTTCAATCGACATTGCACTGCCAAGCCCTCACTGTTAGTTTGGTTCTGCACAGAAGAAGAAGAACAACAACAAGACTGATTCCTGGACATTCCTCTGCTGTCCTGAGATCAGTACTATCAGTCTTACCAGCTGTGACAGGTGAGACAGGTCCTCAGCTGTCACCTGATTGGCTGCTCTGGGTTGAGGCAGACTGCACTGGGACCCTGCTTCCTGCTGATAGAAAGAGAAGGAGGATGCCTGTTTGTCTCCACTTACACACAAGAGCCACTGGTAAGATTCTTCTCCTACCTGCTCGATGACGCAATCAGTGACGTTCACCAGTTGGTTCCCCCGTCGGGTCACAGCCCAGATATCAGCCCTGAATAGAATTTCCTTCACCGGGAAGAAGCCCAGGTCCTGAATCTGTCAACAATAGACAGTCTGTCAATTGATGCCAGAATTGTCCAGCAGTAGTTATTCTGAGGATTCTCATCAGAGATGTTCATGTTAAACAGCAGGAACAATGATGAACACAGGTTTAAATGTAGTAAGTTTAAGTTGGGTGAACAGACCTGACCCTCCTATACTTACATGATAAGTCAGGTTGAAGGTGAGAGAGTCTGACATGTCCCACGATGAGGAGGAGGATGGAGAGGTGCTGGAGCTGATTTCAAATCGAGGGGGGTTGGGGTCTCTGAGAGGAGAGGAGAGGAGAGGAGAGGAGAGGAGAGGAGAGGAGAGGAGAGGAGAGGAGAGGAGAGGAGAGGAGAGGAGAGGAGAGGAGAGGAGAGGAGAGGAGAGGAGAGGAGAGGATGACATAGTTTTTGCCTTTTCATTTTCTATTTTATTAATTGTGTGAGGCAGCTATTTACGTCATAGGTTTATTATGTCTGTGGATCATTCAGATTCATTTCGAATCTCAAAACTTGGATTTTGATCCCAACATTATCTGAGACAATTGTGTTTGTGTCCGTTTGGTAACCTCCATGTAATCTGATTACAATCAGCTCCACTCACCTGGTGAAAAGGAGGTTGCTTTGGTATTTCAGAGGCATGAGGATGTTGTTGATGTTGTCATCGGGGTATCCATCCTCTCCCTCACTGATTAACGCACACACACACACACACACACACACACACACACACACACACACACACACACACATTTGTGTATGTCACACATCATCACACATTTATCTTCATTGCGCGTCTGAACCTTGTGAAGAACTTTGACTCAGTGATTTAGACTTTTTGACTCCGATGGATTAAACACCATAAAACATGTTCTACAGAGAATTATGAATTAAATTTGGATTTTACAATTATTGTATATTAAAAAAGAGGAAAATCGATGAATGAATGGACAAATAAACAAATAAATTAATGAATAATGAGAAAAAAACAAGAAACAAGAAAAACTGGCCAGGAAAAGAAAGCAATCAAAGCAAATTGGTACATTAAAAAAAGACAGATGAAATAAAGTTGCTTGACAATTTTAACATAAGAGGAATCATTAATGTAATGTATTCAAAAAACTAAAATGAATGGATACAAAACAATATGATACGACACATTACATTAAATTCTGTTTCACTTTACATCCGAAAGTACATGAATATCAAGTAATAATGAACATGCTGATGCTCACTATTTCTGTTAATGCAGAAGCTGGTTTCAATGTTTTATAAATTGAGGCGTATAAATTAGTTTGATATTCATCGTATACTCTTTTGACTTACTGTGACTCGTATATTCTTTTGACTTACTGTGACTCACCTGGTGGTTGTCATGACAACCTGTAGATGGTCCAGGAAGACAACATGGCTGAACTCAAACTCCACCCGAAAAGACACCTGGGTAAAAAGAGTAGTTCCTTTGACAAAAAGGGTTTACTGTTCGCTCTTTGTTCTGAGGTATACATTTGAATATCTTCCTCCATTACATTTACCTGACATATAAACAATCATTCATTCATAAATAATATTACATATTACCTTGGCTTAATCATTTCTGCTAACTTTATGAGGTCAGTAGATAGGATGAGTCTAGCTAAAAAAACTTCATCCTGTCCCAAAATGAAAATCAATGAAGATCCTGCTAATCAAAGGCCAGTCTTGTGATTTGATCAAACGCTCGAGAACACAGACTAAGTGGGTCATGACCATTGAGACCAAACATTGAAGAACCTCTGGAACCACAGCAGCAGAGATTATACTAGTGTGCATGTATTTGAGAGGTCCATGAAAATAGCAGCATGTCATCTGCATATCATCTGTCAGCTGTGATCGGGTCTTGGTCCTACCTGCGACAAAGGTTTCATGAATGGAGCACTGATGTTACAGCTCCTCTGAGTGTCCAGTCTGTTCTCAGAGTCACACTCAATCTGAAGTTCTGATTGGTCCTGTGAGGAAGGGGAGGAGCTTGCTCAGTCAACCATGTTTAAGTGAAAAACCAAAGATTTCAAAGCACATTTATTTGATTTCTTTAGCCTGCTTGTAAGCATTGATCTGACACCTATGTCACACAAATTGTTTCAGTACCAGCTAAAGTTTCAGCTTCATTGTAATTTTGTGTCATGTATCTGTGTAGAGATGCTGTTAAATTTAACATTATTAGGTTTTATTGCAGTTGAAATTATGAAGCTAGTTTGCAATGTTTATTACTTGTCATTTCAAGAAATGAGAACACCTTGACAATGAGCCTGGAGAAGAGAAGATTAGAGGAGGTGGAGATGTGGATGGAGGCTCCATAAGCATTCTCTCCCTGATTCTCCAGGTGGGCAAACACCACCATCCTCCTCCGGCCAGTCTCCACCACGTAGCAATCAGACTCCCCTTGGTGGCTGCAGAGCGACCAGACAGCACTGTTGGAAGCACTGCAGAACTGCCTTCAAGTGGAAAAGGGGGATGGTTACCTGATGGTGACATATGTGCTTACGGGGATGGGTGATACTCACTGGACATTCATGATGTCAGTGTAGGTGCCAAGGATGAGGTCTGGAACACAGGTGTCCTCCTGCTCACAGCCATTCCAGAAGGGAATCTACAGCGAGAAATGAGGATCATTCCCGTTGTCTTTGATACGACAGAAAGAATGAAAGACCAAGATCCAGGCCACGCTGGAACCAACTAAGACCAACTGGACCAATGCTCACCTCCACCTTCAGGATGCTTGGCCAATCTGGGTCCAACACTGGCCCCTCATCTGGGTTCTTCAACCCCGTCTCCAGGACAACCATGATTGAATGTGCATAATCAGTCGTCTCCTGTTACGAGACAGGTGTAAGTGAAGTTGGTGTGTTTAGGAGCTGAGTTTATGTATTTTCATTGTGTTGGAGGTTCTTGCTGACCTGGATAGAGAAGCCAAGGCTTTGGCAGCTCTCTCTTCCTGCTTGCAGAGACAGAGTTCTGGGCTGCTGGCGGTCGGATTCATCCAGAATGGCTCGAGGAGGAAAACGCCTCTCGTCCAACAGCAGACTGAACCAAACAGCTAAGAAGAGAGAGATGAAAGGCTTGATGTATATTTATAAGTTACAGTTGGAAAGAAGGAGCATCTCCTGAAGAGCTCCGTGGAGCAAACTGAAGTGAGTGTTGACAGTCCTGGTTCTGATTGGTCATGGTGGTTGCTGACATGCCTACACATCTCTGATATAAATTATGTTTCATTATATTTAAATTCAGGATATATATATATATATATATATATATATATATATATATATATATATATATATATATACACACAGAGAGGAGGTCTCTCTGTTTCTGTGGTAACATGTGTCCATGTTGACTGGATGTACAGGGACATACAGCGGACAGTGGCGTGCATGAGTGATCGTAATCATCTCATCTTCAGCCACTTATCCACGTCGTGGGTCACGGGTTACGCTGGGGTCTATCCGAGCTGGCTATCCATGAGTGGTGGGGTGGACCCCGTACGCATAGCCAGTGCATCGTGGGGCACAAACACAACAAAATATGATAAATAGTAATGCAGTCAGTTGTACTTTTGATTACTTTTTCAAAGATTTAACTTTGTCAATGATTAATAGACTTTTGCATTTCCTGTCTGGTTATTGGACTGCAGAGCTCATTCCCATGTGTTTCACAACTGAAGTTGGTTTTGATTGATGAACACTGAGGTCAGCTGCCTCAAACCGTTACAAATGCCACGTCTTCACTCAAACAATAAAGAGGAGATGAATTCTGGCTTACATCTTCTGTCTGTCTATTGAAACGTGTTGGTTTTATATCGTGTGCAAGTTTAGAGTGTGCGTATGTCTAATCCGGTCCAGATGATTGGGGGAAAGCGAGGAGCTGATGGAGAGAAGATGATATGAAAATATAAATTAGGATGTCAACGAGCTTTCTGCACATCTGCAACCAATTAGAGAAAACGTTTCACGAGGCGCTGTAGGGAGGAAAAGACCCCGATAAGATATTTTACATGCAGACGTGAAAACACCAAACATCTGGATAAACGAATGTCTGCACAGCTGGAAGACCAGACAGCTGCTATAGCATTAGAACCCTCCCCTTATTCATCCAGACATGCTTCAACATTTACGTCTTTACAACCACAACCTGCTACTGAGCAGTTCGGAGCCTCAAGCTCTGTTAGAGGTTGTTTTAGGAGGCATTGCTGGGGTCCAACACAGCATGACCTGACGTCATCTCATTATAAAACAACAAACATAAAGAACTTTAGAAGGTCTGAAAGTTCTCTAATGGAACTTGTGTCTCCACTGGATTCACCTGTCCTACAGACAAGGTTGGTTCACATATCGATGGAAACAAGAAAATGTTCAGGTGGGGAGGAACCATGATAGCACAACAGTAAGAACCACAGTGATCTGTAGGCTTCAATGATCCATGAGATGGACAATGAACCACTAGGTCTCTAATGACCATTGAACACTCCAATGATCCATGAAGATTACAATGAGACACAAGGACTACGATGATCCATGAGGGCTACAAGGATTGACAAGGATTACAGTGATCCACGAAGACTAAAGTCTTTTACTTTAGAGGGATAGTTTTCATTTTACATCAGGCATTTTACATCAGGTGATGTATTGTAATTGTCAGTGTCAGTGTTGTCAGCCGTTCGTTTGTCCATCCGTCAGTTAGTCCACCGGCTGTGCCAATGAACAAAACCACTGACGGTTGTGTCTGTGCTGTCTTACCAACATCCAATCTGGTCTCTGAAAGAGTTTTGGTCCTGGAGTCCAGACTCAGGCAGACACTGACAGACATGCAAGTGGCATCCTTCCCTCCTCGTCGACAGTCTTTGTTAAAGATGTTGACCTTCTGAGGTTCAAAGGTCAGCTTGGGATGAATTCGCACAACACTGCGAGACCTGGAGAGAACATTTGGGTAACGTGGTCAAAAGAGAGTTTGCCATAAAGCAGTCCAGGTTCATGGGGAATCTGACAGGAGTTCACCACTGTGCTCAGTGATCAAAACAGTGGTGAACACGAACCAGTCCCAACTTTTGAAACTTGCAGCTGCAGAAAATATAAAATGAGAATAGAATTACATAAACAACTAAATGTCTCTGGTTTAACATTTCAAAAGTCCTTAAGTTATTTTCAATTACACATTAGATTTTGATGATTTATAAATGTCACACAGCATCCCAACTTATTTGACTCCAGTCTGGGGCAACATTTAGGACCAACAGAGCGTGAGGGCTTTCATTTTTGTGTGACGCTCTGACCAGATGATGACAGCAGCTCCCAGTGCTCCCACTGCGAGGTCCACCAGCCCGTCTCCATTGACATCCATAACACCATGAAGACTTTGACCAAAATACTGCAGACCAGCATGGGAAGCTGCTACTGACAGACGCTGGGAGAGAATCAATGCGGTGATTATTCACCAATCTGAATCCTTCTCTTTGGCTGGACTAGTGCGCACCAGTTACCTGTCTGTACCGGGGTTGGATGGTTTTCTCCTGGCCATAAAACACGTAGACCGCTCCCTGGTGGTCATCCTCCAAAGGAGCACCCACCACCAACTCCTTAAACCCGTCCCCATTCATGTCAGCTAGCTGGGCCAGTGATGCACCCAGTCGTGAGTTCTGACAGCAGTCAGGAACCTCCAGCGACCCCTGCAGGACGAATGACGTCTGCGGGAGAAGTTCAGCTTTAATGACCAGTTGTTTTATTAAAAGGGCCTCAGAGTAAATCAGCAGTGAATCTTCAGTGAATGTTTTGATTGGATGAACAAGCAGCAGCTTCCTGTCTGTACCTGTGGTGTAACGCTGTAGATGTACACCTTCCCCTTCTCCCAGCCCTGACTGTAGAACATGGGGGCTGCCACCACCACAACGTCTGTCTTGCCATCGCTGTCCACGTCCATTGACAACAGCTCACTGCCGAAATACGAACCGATCTGGAAAAACCATGACAAACATGTTAATATGCATTATTATTAAGACATTATTATTAAGGAAAGTTTTAATTAGTGGAGTCTGAGTTTGATTGCCAACAGAAAGAAGGTGTATTGGGTGCTTAAATGGTTCAGCTTTGAGTTTTATCAAAAATTCAGCCAATCAAAATTTATTTCTCTTCCCCTTTAAAGCCATGGAAGAACAGAGAGACACATCTGGTAGTTAAACTACATCTAAAATTTAAACTAACTTGTAAAATGAGTGAAACTGACCAAAATTAAAACCACTGAACCCTAAAAGAAATATAGAGACCATGGTGGATCATACATTTGGTGGATCATACATTTGGTTTCCAAACCGGAATCTGATTAAGAATGCACTTCTTTGCAAGTTAAAAAAGTTTCTGCTATAATTAATTGCGCTTTCCAATAATGTTTTACACTCAAAATGTGACTAATGTGAAGATAAATTCCTGGAGAGACCCCCTTATATTAATCCAATCCAGACTGCATGGGTTCTCCTTGCCACCCAAGACCAACCTGTTGCTAAGAGAAAGTCTGTCCAGTAGTTTCTTTGTCAGCCTGTGAGATGGTCTTAAGTAGCTTTGTCAGATAGGTTTGTGATTACGTCCAGTGTTTCTGTGTTTGTGAGTCACCTGCTCTCCTAGCAGGGCCTGCAGGATTGTCAGCTGTCCAGAATTCTTCAGGCTGAAGACGATGACCTTCCCAGTGTGGTTGAACCTTGGAGCTCCAGCTATGTAGAGCTGAGATCCACGAGATGAGACAAGGGAACCCACGGAGTAACCTGAACCACAAGTAGACCAGAAGGAGGGGCACACCTTAGAAGCTCTTTCCCTCCAGACTCACATGTCCTGAAGGTACCAACAAAATCAAGCTTGCCCACAAGAAAGAGATCACAGACTAACAAATCTGGGTATCTTCCTTTGGTGGGCCAAACGACACATTTCCATATGAAACTACATCAGTCGTGTAGTCCTGTGGTTCCTCACCCAGATACGCTCCATGGTTCTTCAGCTCCTCTGGGAACTCCTTCTTATAAGAGGACTTTAGCGGAACTACTTTTCCTTGTTTGGTCTCCTTCAGCACAGCGCCGTTCCAGTCATAAGCACCAACCGCCCCGAGTAGAACACCATCCTGAGTGTGTTTAAAATAACACAGCATTGCATTTATAATAGACACACATTACTCTGTCAGGAGGTTATGTTTAAACCAGCACTGGACTGACTGTCAACTGGATCCAGAATGATTTTAAAAGGTTCTTTCCAATTATGGGCCAATTACCAATTTTAATCTTCTGCCTTGATGGGTAATGTCTACAATGTTTGGACATAAATGACCCAATGATATCACAACGATCTACACTGACCTAGATCCGTCTAGATGTAGACCAGAGCTAGACCAATCAGATCAGATTGGAGCCAAAACTGATTTAGTTAGTAGTTAAATTTGTCATCTGGAATTCCTGATGAAATAATAACAAATACAAATAACTACCAGAATAATAATGATATTCCTGTGACCCACATTCTTGATGTAGGTTTTCATAGTCCAGGAATCACATGTTGGGAGTCGGTTAATCAGAGGACTGCTGGTTCCAGGTCAGAAACGGTAACCTGGGCTGAGCACCAGAGCAGTGATTCTGAGGGACTCACTCTGACTAAATGAGAGGAGAATCCAGCTTGAGCCATCTGCAGACCGAACTGACGACCATGACTGCTGGTTCCTGCAACACAGACACACAGATACCATCTTCTTCATCATCATTATCTGGTCACATTGCGGTAAGGGGCATTAGAGTGGCGTTCAATAAACGTAGTAATACAGTACACAGTATAATACTCGTATTATACAGAAAATCCCTGTATTCAAAATCTAAATCAAAGGTGTAGAACTTGAAGGTGTCTCCAAAATAAAAGCACTTGATCCAGAACCTTTTCACCTTCTGAATGTACTGATTGGCTGATTTATTTGCAGCCACACTAACCAAGCCAGCTAGCTGGGCTTCAGATCTACTTAAGGTCTGACAACACGTTGAGATGGTTCCCACATCAAGACCTCTAATCATTAGTTTACATGAGGAAACTGAGACTGACAGAGGAACCAACTAGATGGTCCCATTAGGAGGGAATGGGCTAGTAGGTGGTTAAATTAGTGGGGAACCAGCCACTAGACATTTCCATTAGAAGGAAATCTGGAATGAGATGATTCCACTAGGATGAAACTGGCTGCCAGACATCTCTAAGCCATCTAACAATTTATCTTCTTTTTTTATGGATCAGATTAGAGACTTAGATAAATAGAAATATTTTTAAACCATGTTTGTCCGAAAGAAGATTTCCGATTCATGTTACAGGAAACTGGTAATTTCCCACACACAGAAGCTACCATTTATTCACAATGTAGCTTCAGACATTGAACCAATCACTTTATGCGGAGGAACAGCTGACCTTCCAGAGAGAAGATCCTCTCCCCCAGCGCATCAACAATATCCTTCAGTGCCGATTCATCTGACACGTTGAAGAAGTGTTTCTCATCCGGGTCACTGGCTATGAACTTGATTTCCTTCAGAAAGGCTTCAGGGTTGATTCCCCGCCGGTTGTAGTAACCCAGAACCTTGAAGAAAGAAGAGACTCAACATGTTGGTGGTTTGCTAGGAGGACCACAAAGGAGGCATTTTGGATGGGAGAGACTCACAGCAATGGCGTACATCGTGATGTTGTCTCTCTCGCTGTCGGAGACAGCCTGAAGAAGCTGTGGACTGTCATGAGATTCTCCATCTGTGATCACAATCATCACCTTCTGAGCCCCGGGCCGACCACCCTGCTTGAACGCCACTGACCTGCACAGGATGGAGTTGGTGAACCTAATTGCAGTCTGTCAGGGGTTTGTTACCCATGAGAAATATTATTTTGCGTCATACCGGGCCACGTTGATGCCCAGAGCTGTCCTTGTCTCCTCGCCGCCACGCTGGTCAATGTTTCTGGCGGCCTTCACCACGGCCTCCACAGTTTGGTACTCACCTAGACTGAACTCATGGACCACTTTGGAGCCATACTGAACCACGCCCACCTGTAGAAGACATACAACCTGAATGTCACCACACTTTAACCTTCCAGTAGAACCTGTCTTCTACTGGTGGGTTCCCAGTTCTTATTAGCAAACTGAAACATAAGGTGACACATAAATCCTTACTGGAACTTCCAAAGCAGGTCTGAGGTTCTGCCTGGGGCTGTTGAGAACTGACCTGCGTCTGACCTGAGCCAATGTAGAACTTTTGCAGAATATTGATGAGGAAGTCCTGGACCTCGTACCAGGGATAAATGGAGTTTGAACCATCCAGAACGATCACAATGTCCATGAACGTCTCACACCCTGCAAGGTAAAGCAAAAACAGGATGGATGGATGGATGGATGGATGGATGGATGGATGGATGGATGGATGGATGGATGGATGGTTGGATGGATGGATGGATGTGTGTTGGTTACTCTGTAGGGCGGGGGCGATGTTGTGGGACACTCTGAAGTTTCGGCTGACCCTGGAACAGATCCCTGTGCTGTACAGGAAGCTTCCACACTCATGAGCCCAGAGAGGCCCGCAGGTCTGAGATACACATCCAGCAGGGATTAAACCGGATTACACAAGAAATATACATAAATATGTGACAACTAAATTAATCATATACAAATACAACAAAATGTTTCAATTCAAAGTTCAAAGTACACTTTTTCACCGCATGCCAGGACCTGTACTGATTATTTGGGGATGTGGTGTAACAAGTTTTAGCAATAATCTGGGATAATTTTGCTCCGTTTCAGACTGGATTACACCATTATTAGAGTCCAGTGGAACTGGTAAATTGCCTATGTCAATGTAGACATGAAAATATGTGTAGATACAGTTCCACACAGCTCATACTAATTGGTTGACTAAACCTCCAATCAAATACAGATCCACGCAGCTGATGCTGATTGGCTGATTAGCTTCAGGTTGGTGCGTTGTGTACGTTGTTTAATCGTCTGAGTGACGTTGATGTGTCATCGTTCAGCTCACCAAGAAGCTGTTGTCTTTGGGGTTGGAGGTCAGCGTCATTCCCAGCCTCATGTTGTCTTTCCGCTCAGAGACGTTGTCCAGAGAAACCTTCCCTGATTGAAAACACATCAATAATCAATGAGTCTGTCTGCTAACAGGTAACTGAAAATGAAGCGTGATTAGTTCACATTGACTTTATTTATTTTTGATGACTTTATTCTGGTTGAGAATTATTGGATTACTGAATGGCTGGATTAAAGGATCTGATCACAGTTGATCAGCTTTATATTCATACTTTTTATGACCTTCTTCTTAAATGATTTCCAGTCTTTCATACTAATGTGAATTCCTTCTGTTCATTTCCTCACAGCAATATTTCAAGTGTTGTTGGAAACATAATTTATAGCTGAACTTTTTCCCGGTGAGGATCTGTTCCTTCTTTCTCTAGATTAGTCTGTTTTTAAGGTGGATGGACTGTTGAAGGTTTTATTTTAAATCTAAAGTTTCAAACTTTCTGTTATAAGAAGTTAGACTGAAAGGAGAGACTTTTATAGCCCTGCCAGGGCAGCTCAGTTTCTCCATGATGTCACCTGAAGCCAGTGGTCCCAGGATACTTTGAAAATCATGTGACTCCTGGCCCGTGAAAAATGTGCCCCTGAAATCTGGATCATTCTCTTCATTCTGATCCAGCCCTAAATGTGATCTCATGGTGGTCCAGCAATATAAATGTCAAAGCCCGTCTGGTGCTCAGAAAGAGAACCTGGATCAATCCCTCTATCCGGAACAGGTCCAGGGTTTTTCTGGTCCCCCTTCCATCTAGATTCATCCAAATCTGTCAGATGGTTCTGTTTTGATTCTTCCAGCAGTTAAAGTGGTCGTGATGACGATGATGAAGAAGAAGGCCAAAGAAGAAAATGGACTGGTGGAAAAACTGAAGGATAGAACAGGACTTTATCCAGGCTTCATTCTTCTCTCTTATAATCCAGCCATTATTTTTTTTACTTTTTCTCATCCTGCTCTTTTTTATTCATGCTGGTAAACACTAATGGTGTCCTTGTGATCTCATCGACCATCTGCTGTGTGATTGGTCACACTAGACCAATCACAAAAAATGCTTGTGTTCTTCACACAAGCATTTATGCAGGGTGAACATCAGCTCTCCCCCAGCTGTCTTCTACCAGTACCGATACCAGTACCAATACCAGTGTCCCTTCGATAGCTCAGTTGGTAGAGCGGAGGACTGTAGAGGCTTCTAAAGCAGAGATCCTTAGGTCGCTGGTTCGAATCCGGCTCGAAGGAGACAAATTTTGGGGTGCAGTATCTCAGTCCACCATTTCTTGGGCTGGGGACCAGAGGCTGGCTGGTTCAAGACCAGAGTCAGTCAGAAAAAGTGGAAAAATTATTTTCCCTACGGAGCACCAATGAAGAAATCTTATTTTTAATATCAATACCGATACTCTGCAAGTTTCTTCTTCTCCAACTTCATCCCAAACACTCTGCAGCAGGACATGTGAACTTTGTGTTGTTGTTGTTGTTGTTGTTGTTGTAAGGTCATACTGGACTCAGAATGTCACTGTGACTGTTGTATGAGTGTTGTCTGTGTGTCATCTGTGTGTTGTCTGTGTGTCGTATATATGTAAAATGTTGGCTATGTTGCTCACCCAGGTGGAGACGGCTGCAATTTGAAGAATATCTGTTGTCTAGTGGACACCTGAACACATCACCAGTCTGTTGCTTCCCTGTGGTTTCAAACGGTGCTCCAACCAGTAACCTGAAGTAAATACACACACATACAAATACACACACACACACGGAGATAACGCATCAGATCAGCACATGGGGCACTTAATATTTAACTAAATAATTCCTGCAGTTATTAATCAAAAGTTTTTTAATGTTCAGTAAATTCCTTTTTCTTAATAGGAATTATCTATCTACCTATCTGTCTGTCTGTCTGTCTGTGGTTCTGATTGGCTGTGATCTCCACATGATTCAGACCATTGTTTCTGGATCGGGTACTGCCACCTGATCTGTGTGAGGATGAGGATGTTCAATATTCTTAACATTCTTGAGGTCCAAGTTTCCTCTTGCTCTTGGAGCTGAGGAGTCATCTGAGCAGGTTGTTTACGGGGTGAGGCCTCCACAGGAGGTCTGGACGGCGGTTCTGGGAAGGAGGTGAGTCACCTACCAGACGAGCGCTAACTACCGATTTGTGTCTGAGTCCACATCAAACACCAAAGACCAACACCAACAAACCACATCCCAAACAGGCCAGGTCCACATCCTGCAGCCTACAGCAGAACCCTAATCCTTTAAATCATCTTCATCTTCATCCTCATCATTATTATCATGCCTGTCTCATTAGCTGAGCTTTGGCTTCAGGTAAAGATGATGGCGATTCTCTCCTGCTGCTGCAAACACAGGTCCACTTCTTCTTTCGTTTCATCAAACTACCAGCATGTTTGTGTTCTTTGTGTTCCGGAGGAGGAGGAAGAGGAGGAGGATGACGACCAGGACTTCACTGAGAGGTGACTGAGTGAAGCTCAGTCTGCAGCTGCAGAGACTTACAGCCAGAGATGAGTCAAGCCCACAGTCTTAGCCAATAAGCAGAGGTCTTAATTATAATAACTAATAATTAATAATCAATCAGCCAATCAGAACACGTTTCATGTCGGGATGTGTTCCATCCATCATTATCAGTTTATGCAAAGCTGCATTCTGAACCATTCAAGTTGTTTTAATCCGAAAATGATCAGAACCTAACTGTAACCCAGTCTGATGTGGACTCAGTGATATTATTTGTCTGTGAAAACATGAACACGTCAAACCTGTTATTAAAACTAGGCTAAAATAATGATTGTTTTCTTTGATACAGTATAAATAACAGGTCCAGCCTTCCAGTCCAAACCTGGACACAGTCCCACTCAGCTCCCTGTGTGAAGGCTGACGCGCAATCTTTAACCCCAGAGGTCTGACCTCAGAGGTCAGCACAGGTCAATGGGTTTGACCTCAACAGCAGCCCATATGTCAACACGACGTCCAGCTTCTCCTATGTGTCTGCTGCTCAGCAGTCAAGTCGTTAAATATAATTAATATAAAATTATTCGATGTGTGTAGTTCCAAGGAGGGTCAAAGGTCACAGGATCCTGATGGTTTATGGGTACGATGATACTCCTGAGAATAGAGGAACGCGTGTAATGTCACCAGACTTAAGAAAAACAGAATAAATTGCCCCCCTCCTCACCGACGGGCTTCCCAGAGGGGGGGCGGGAAAAAACCAACCACAACACATAGTTTCCAGACGGGCTGTTCCGCCGCAGGACGCAGGAGAAGAAGGTCAGACAAATATTTTCCACTTATTTACCTGGGACTGATTGTGTGATGGTGGAAGATTGTGAGGCATTCCATTGAGATGTTACACAATCACCCAGCCAGACTCACACTGGGACTGCTTTCCTTCATGTGGTCCAGAGTGGCCTGCTGTTGTAGATTAGATACTGGTTTTAGAGCTCCAGCTTACTGGTGTTACTGGTGACAGTACGGCTGACCTTCCATAGGATGCTCTGACAGTAGAGACACCAGTTTCAGACGGAATGAAAAATGTTCCTAGTTTGGTTCTAGTTGTCTCAGGACACACCTGCGTGTGTGTGTGTGTGTGTGTGTGTGTGTGTGTGTGTATGTGTGTGTGTGTGTGTGTGTGTGTGTGTGTGTGTGTGTGTGTGTGTGTGTGTGTGTGTGTGTGTGTGTGTGTGTGTGTGTGTGTGTGTGTGTGTGTGTGCGCGCAATAAATTTGAGTCAAATATTACAACCTTACCGGTTCATGCTTTAACTGAGAGCTGATGACCAGTTATTTATTGTTCATGGTCTCAAAGTTTCTATGATGTAAACTCACCACTGGCGTCCTCCCGCCTCATGCTGCTGGACTCTATATCCAAACTGGTTTTCTCTGGAACCAGTGAAGACCTTGAAGCTTTTTGTGTTGAAATTGAAGCAGAGCTGAGGATCTGAAACACAGAGGAAGAGACACAACACGTTCACTCCTCAAAGTGGAAGCTGCCCAGTATAATGTTTTAATCTAGCCTCTGTGTGATCTGACATGATAATGAAGGATGAAGATGATTATGATGATGTCACTGCCCCTTTTCAAATCCGTTTTCCTCGAAGGGAAACTGGAAAAAGAAGGAAGGGATCATCCCGTCAGCAGACATCCAGGATGGCGGGATCAGTGTGTCCTCCCAATGAGGGGGGATGACGAGTGACAAACGATGAAGGACCGAATTCTTCCTCCAACACATCATCAGAACAACTTCATATTAACGGAAAAGAGTAACTTAGACTGAATCTACAGTAAATGACGCGCAGCTATTTATTATCAGAGATGCAATCCTTATTGATTATTGGTAACATTTAACTCTGAACTAGAGCGGCCTTCTTATTCTGGGCTTCTGCCCACTAAAGTGATCTGGTAAGAGGATGGGAGAGGAAGAAGATGGTCTGCAGATTCCTGCTATGCTGATTTATCACAGACAGATGAACAGAAAGAGAGCAGAATGTCTCCACAGGCCTCAAAAGGTTAAAGAAACCCTAGCAGTTGGCCAATGATGATGGAACAAAGATCCAGGTCCAGGTCCAGGTCCCGGCTCCTCACTACCACTGGATGGCTGAACGGAGTTTGGTTGATCCTCTCTGGCACCAATCTAACATGTTTTTCATTTTTCTTTGTGGCTGATTTTTTCCAGATGTCTAATTGAAAACAGGTGAACAGCTGCAGCTCCTGCATCGACAAGGAGGAAGAGGAGCACGAGGAGCAGGGAGCCGTTTCTCCTCCAGATCCAGATTTCGTGCAGCACTTTTAGTCTTGACGACAGCGACAGAACGAGTCAGCTTTCAGCAGCATGTGTCTTTTGGCTCAGCTTCACTGCAGCCACATCAGCCTCCACACCTCACCTCTAAGACTGGCAGCAGGGGGCAGAGGTCAAAGAACGGACAACAGGATGTGTCAGGTATCAGATCATTTAAATTGATTCCAATAATTGAACAGTGTCAAAGGAATTAAAACTGCAGACTGAAACTGAATCCTGACCGAGAAAAGTCTAAAATGAGATGCTCCCAAAATGTTGAGTTTTTATTTTGTAATAAATTCTTGACTTATTGTTGATACATTTTTTGAAAACTTCATATCTTCTCTCTAGCCTCTGAGCATAAAGTGTTAGCATTATGGTTTGCTCATTCCATTCCAGATTTCACTGGAGGGACGTTTGGGTCCACAAATGGATTCAGGTCCAGTGAGGAAGACATGTGTGAAGATGGCCGATGAAGAATTGATTTATTTTGCAATCCAAGGAGAGTCCATTTGGTCTTGATACAGATGAACCTGTGAGATGGCAGGAGGTGGATTTACCAGGACTTCATAGCGGCTTCCAGGAGAAGCTTTGTGTTTCATCTCTGTCAAGGCAGGTGGTCACTTCCTGTGTGGCATCATCAACCGCAACAACAACAGCATCATCCTGACTGATGTGCTGCTGTAGGAGTTTAACGATCACACTAAAAGCCACAATTTGCCATAAAAACCATCTCAGCCTATGAGTTCCAGCAGGGATCAAGTCCAGGCTGACCCTCTGGAGTAACATCCAGAGCCTCGCTGGCAAACATTGTCCACTTAGAGGCATCATAATACTGCAGGTTCAATATCTGCAAATACAATTTAATCAGACAGAAAGAGGTAAAAGGTCTCTGACTTCATCCACTGGGAATAAAGACTTCATAGGGGCCCGTTTGATTCTGCTGGCAGCTAAAGATCTAGATTCACAGATCACAGCTTCATAACTTCTGCTAGCAGGTCCGATACTAGGAGGACAGTTCTGTCTCATTATTCTTCATCAAGTCAGTGTCAAACTGTTAGATCTGAATCCATCTGGTAGAACCGGTCTTCCCAAGGACCTGAGGCTTTCTCTCATGCTCAGATCAGAGGCTCAAATCCAACGTCTTAGGAAAACCCGAGCCGGTTCTGGGGGGGGTTCAGTGACTACTGACTGGGCCTGGAGCAGTACAACTTGGCTTCAGTGCAGATTGCAAAAGTTGCATCATGTTTTCCATCAACTAATGAGGTTGGCATTAGTCACAAATTAACCAGAACCATTTTGTTACCCAGCAGTATCTCACCCTCAGTGCCTGAATACAGTAATACTTACAATAAATAATACACAGTTCATGACACAACAGAAATCTCAAACCTTTTAGCTACTTAACAGCACAATGCTAAGCAAATTCAGCTAGCGGTGTGCTGTGGGTAATGCTAGTTTGAAAAAAATTAGCTGATGCCATGTAAAGAATTTTCTATAAGAATTTTCAGTTATCTCCAACAACACCGTAACCATCCAGATGAAGATGTGATGGAAATGTAATGAAGACGTTGATGTTCTATTTTCTGAAGGCATGCAGCGAAGGCTGCAGATGTGTTAATACTAGCTGATGTGCTAACTTTAGCTGCAGCTGCTACGGGGAACTCAAGGTATCATATTCAGTCCACTCTTCAACTTGTAGATAAACAGCAGTTATTGTGAGACCAGGTGTTTCCTCAGGTGAGACATGAGGCTAAAATCTGCATCCAACCATCAAAAGACAGTTTATGATTTTCTTTGCTCCCCAAAGTCTGAATTACAGTAGAAGAGTGGCCTGATGTCGGACCATCCACAGAGGACAAAGATGGTGAGATCTGTGACAGCATCAGGTTAGTGAATGATTTCATTGACAAAATGAAATGGAGATTGTAAATCCAAGCCAGTCAGAAATGTCGTAGTAATGGTGGAGATGAATTTTCAACTGTATTATGAGTTGTGATTAGAATTAACATTTACTATAAAGGACTTTAAAAGCTGACATGGATGTAAAACTAGAACCAAGGCAGTCAGAGACTGCAACAGCCCGCAACACCCTTGAATTTAAAATTTCACCCTGACCTACTTAGATAGCTTTGATCTATGGTCTTACGCTGGCCTTCTCCCTCGTCTGTCTATCTTATCCGGTTCCTGAGTGTACGAAAGTTGAAATTTAACCTTCACCTACTTTTCTCAAGTCATCATCTCATTTTCATCCCCTTTGCCGCCCGAGTAATGTGCTTGGTCTTTCATCTTTCTATCTGAATTTGTCATTGTACATTGTAAATACAATGAAATACATAAAGTAGAATGTTAGTCCTGAGCGTGCCGCCACAATGGGCCCAAAATCACCTTAAGTTCCTCAGATAGTACATGTTTTTTCCTGGTTTCCCTTTCTGCAAGCATGCTTATCCAGACAGAACACCATCCCTTTAATTTCTAGGTGTGCTCGAGATGCTTCTGAGCTTCTGGAGTATCTCTTTTTGTCAGCAGTGGTGAATGTCTTGAAGATGGCGACTGGAGCCTCGATTTAGATTTAGGCCTGAACAGACAAACCTTTCCACAGTCTTTTGCTCAGAGTCTGGTCTGTAAAGTGATGATGACAATGTTCAGGAGGTTGGATCATCTGCAGACGACAACTCATAACACCTTCATGTTCCCATGATACAGTAGTCAACTGGTTGCCAGGGCAACCAGCAGCTTTAACATAGAGGTAGTGGTAGTGTAGAGTGATGCTTGCTCTCTCACCTGGCAGGAGGCTGCAGGTCCACAGCAGCAGCAGAAGAAGCTGGTAATCCATGTGTGTGTGAGACAACCAGAGAGAGTGTGTGTTAGCAGGTTGATTCTGATGAAGGAGAGAGTGCGACAGGAGGAGGAGGATGAGGAGGAGGAGGATCCCAGTAAAAACACCTCCTCTAGTCTGGTGTGTGCACACATCAACACACAAACATACACACGCACACACACACACACACACACACACACACACACACACACACACACACACACACACACAGGACAAATCTTTTTACAGAGCCTGTAACTTCTCCTTCTCTTCTCCGAACGGGTGCTTTAATGTCCTGATTGGTGCACAAACAGGAAATACCTCAATTTGTGACCAGATGTTGTTAGAAAGTTACTGAGGGAGCATTTAAAGGTAAAAACAATACCTATATGGCCGTAGGAATATTCCAAAGAAAATGTTTTACTGTGAAAACAAATACCACAAGAAAATAGAAAACTACATTAATTTGTGGAAGGAAGGAAGCCTGTGTGCTGGTTCAGATAGTCTATCTTTCCTTCTGTAGCTTCTTCCATCTGTAGATTCATCCATCCATAAATCCTTTCATTTATTTATAGATCCATCCATCCACCCATCAAAACATTCATCCATCCAACAATTGTTACACAACGACATAAATAAAGTTAACATTGAATCCAAAAGAGAGAAAAAGAAAAAAGACAAATAAAACAAGAAAAAAAAGGCAAAGAGAATGCACACAAGATCAAATAATGAAAAAATAACATTAACATCAGAAACACTACAACAGTTTGAGCAGGAAGTAGGAAGACAATAATGTTTAAATATCCCATCAGATGAACTGGATCTAACATTGGCTGGTAAATTCTAATCTGAAGGGGCTTTAAACATAAAATATTTTTTATCAGCTGTGTTTTTAATTCCTGGAACAAATTAATAAATAGAGCTGATCAGAGTAATAGAGAGGATAATTCAATGCAAAGGATGGAAAGCTGGAGTAGATGCATCTCAGTATGAGTTAAAGTCAGTCAAATGATGGGTGTGATGAACAAAGAACCAGATTTTGTCTTCCTGTTTCTGACTAGAACCAAATATAAAGGTGCAAGTCTTTGTTGTATTTGGACATCGTAATTACCTCTGAGCATACTGTTGTCACCTGTGATTGCACTATTATCACCTGTGATCGTACTATTGTCACCTGTGATCGTACTATTATCAGCTTTGAAAATTCTATTCAGCAGCAGAGAAACGTTTGTTGGTGAATTTGAGAAACTTTGTTGATGCAGAATCTGAAGCCAGATCGAAATGGTGATAGAATCTTGTTGATTCTGAGAAAGCATGAGAGTTGATTACCTGTTTGTTTTTCAAAGAATGAAGTGATTGAGCATGAGACTGAGATGGACAGTCTGTTGTTATAACCATATCCTTTATGGATTGGAGTGATGCACATTTCCAGTTACAATTCCAGTTTGAATTTTGTATGTATGTGGACGGGGAAGTGTGAATAAATCAGTGTATACTTTACGTAGGTCATGCTTCACGTGTATGTTAGCGCATGCATTGGTTGTAGGGACTGTAGGCTGGTCCCAAGCCCGGGTAAATGCAGAGGGTTGTGGCAGGAAGGGCATCCAGCATAAAAAACTTCACCAAACAAATACGAGCGTTTCTCTACAATGGAAACAGGATGACATGCTGCGGCGATCCCTAACGGGACATACTGGAAGGAAATTTTTTGTATACTTTTCCTGCTATGTAGCTGATTTCAGGACTGTGTACATTATTCAGGAGTGACTTACTACAGTGAGCTTATTGTTTCTGAAGTGCTCTGCAATGCAGTAAAACCTAGCACTAATAAAGCTGGTGGAGCAGGTCTGCTCCTCTGATCTTAATAAAGTCAAGCATTGTAAAACTGGTAAACTCTCCAGTAAAACCAGTAATGCTGTTGTGTTGGTTCTATTGGACAGCTTTGGTGTCGGTGGTGCTGCTCCAGGTTGCAGACACTGTCTAACTGCTCCCAGATGTCCCGGTATCTTGGCCTGAGGATGCATCCAGCAGAGCTCAGCATCTGGACAGACTGACGCTGTTAAAGGCCTTTTCCACTGCTGATGGATTTACTCCACACATGATGTCACTCTGAAGACCGCGCTCTCACCACTGACACCTTCACCGCTCTGATGACCATGTGGTCTTTGTCTCATTATGGTCATCATCTGAACAATGTCTCCTTTAAACAGCAGTAAAAATACTGCAGCGTTGACTTCAGAGCAGGCTTTTGATGGCCAAGAGTTCAATCACTTCCTGCTGCCTCCAGATTGCAATGCTAACAAAGCTGCTGACCACACGTCATTAACGCTAACACTAACATGGACACATCTGGGATTCACAGCAGATTTTAAATGTCAGGAAAAGTCAACCTTTTAGGTTTTGGGTCAACCACCCACGTTGCTCTGGGACACATGAGAGCTTAATTTTCAGAAATCTGAGATTCCAGATGATGCAAAACTATTAATATTGTGTTCTATGTAAAAAAATTAACAATGTGATTTTTATGAGATGTAAAAATGCAGATAATTCCCCTTGGCCCTGATTGTTGTCTGTGTTAAATTAGGTTCTGACAGTGCAGAGAAGATGAACATGAGGATGGAGCTCTTCTCTTTAATAAACAGAACTATCCCAGTCACATCAGTCATGAAATCCTCCCTCCCCAAGCGGAGTTCGACACCCAAAGACACGGGGAGTTCTCGCCACCTAGTGGAGAAACTACCCTATCAAATGAAGTCTTAGCATGTTGGTCATATAAGAATAATTTTCTAAATCCTCAAAATCATGAGAGAAAAACTGTTTTTATTGTAAGTCTCAATCTCATAGATTGACATACAGCAAACACTGTTTCAAAAACTATTTATTTATTTAATAAATCATTCTAATTGGTAAACTAGATATTTAGAACGTATTCATTACTTTACTCCATCGTTTCCATGGCAACTTTATAGAAGTGCTGGAGCAGAAGCCATCACACTCAGTTATTACTGTGGGTGAAAGGGGTCATGCTGTCTACTCTGTTACCAGGACCTAAAACTGCCCACAGATTTCCATGAAAGTCATAAATAGATAAAGGGATAGATTCATGAATGTTTTCCTCTTTTGTGAAAGCTGCAAGATAACATGAAGCTGGTGCAAGAGTGGACATTGTTACACAGAATGACCCACTTAATTCATTAGCTGATGTTTGACATTGGATATTGTCATTCAGATATCAGGCTGAAACCTTCATTAAGCTGATAATTGTGATTTAAGTGACAGTTCTGATTCATTGATCTACCCTTCTGATTTGTGTGTGACAAAGAATAAGATGTGTGATAGAGAATCTCTGGGATGTTTTATTCATGCAGATAGATAACATGTCACTTCCTACTACAGTCAAGTGCAAGTCCAACAGGTGCATAGTTTAAATGTGTTGTTAATGCTAATGTTTAGGGTAATGTGACACATATTCCACCAATTATCAGCAAAGCTAAATACACTACCTGGTCAAAACCAGCCCCCACCTGGATTTAAGCAGAGGGTAATAGCCTGAAACTGGATAAATATGAAAATCACCTGTAGAACTCACGGCTATGGGTTTCTGATCAGGGATTGCTTCAGGTGTTCATGTCTAGGTTCAGATCTAGGTTCAGTTCTAGGTTCTAATCCAGAGTAAGATCTAGGGTCAGGTCTAAGGTTAGGTGTATGTTCAGATCTATATTGAGGTCTAGAGTCTGGTCGGCTATTGTTTAGGGTCCTGTTTGGGTCCAACCTAGATTCAAGTCTACGTTCAAGTCCATGTTTTGGTCTAGAATCTAGTCTTTGTTCAGGTCTAGGGTCCAGTCCATGATCTATGTTCAGGTCTAGGATCTTTAGTTGGGCAGTGTATTATCATACATGTTTTCAGCATCACATTGTTACTCTACATGTAAACAAATTGAAACATGCAGATGTCAAGTCTAACATCTCAAATAATCATGTGTGGACAAAAAAAACATGAACTACGTGTGCTTTCAGTTCATATTTGGGCTTCGTGTGTCTCCATGTCTCAGAAGAGTCTGACGACCTGAACGTGTTCACGTGTTCCATTGGTTGAAGCATCGCTGCTGTCATTGATTTCAAACTTCACCTTCCTGGTTGACCTCTGTAGACAAGAAAGCACAACAGGGATCACCTCAGGGTTCATCCAGAGATAACAATCAACGTGATAGTCTGGTTACCAGTTCTGTTTCAAGAAAATGGTGCTGACACTGAACAGTGTATAAAACAGATGGAGCCAACAGAACAATAGCCTTCCCGCGGTGCCGTGGAGGCAGTGACGTGCGGTCAGGGGAGGCAGGTAAGGCACGGCCTCACCTGCCATCATGAAAGAAAAAAATGGAAAATGGAATAAAGAAATTAAATGCTAATATTTATCCAGCGATATGTATTATAAACTTATTTTCCGTTTAACGTCACCAATTTTAGGTTATTTTTACTCAAAATCGCTGAATTTTCACATTTACCGCTGAAATACGGAGTAAAGACCTGCGGTGAGGCACCAGCCAGCCGAGCCTCACCATGGATTGCACAATAGCTCAGATAGCTGTGCTGGTAGCTATACAGTGAGACCGTAATGCTCTCTCTCTATATGTCGCTATTAAAATGTTCAAACATGTTTGCTCTATAAAATAAATTCCCGTAATTTAGCTAATGTATATAATGTACAGTGTTTTTGTGTCAACAGCTGCATGTGTGTGACGTCTTTCTTGAGTTGAGCGGTCCTGAAACCGCTGTGAAAAGGCACTGGGTGAGGCACAAAAATACCCAGCCTCATCGATAGGGGGCGCTGGTGATCCCAGGAATTCGTCTTGGGACTCTTCAGCCGAAGAATAAGTGAATGCAGACTACGATCTACATTAAGTCAAGTGCAGCAATTATTTTTTTCTCCGCTCGCCTATTCAAATGGAGGATTACATATTACAAACTGAAGGAAGATACGGACAATTTCTACAAACAAGTTACTGACGCGTTTGTTCAGAGGGAGCGGCGCATGGACTTCATTTACAAGTAAACCTTACATATTAACAGGTAGGTAACAACATTACGTTTTTTAATCAAATATGCTTATTTGTGTGTTACAGTTTGTATGTGTAAATAATTCTGCAATGAGACTTTAACAAAACCCACTCACTGTTGCGAATTAAATGGTGAATAAGCTACACAGTAGGTTCATATTTTTGTAAATCTGATCACGTGATCACGATGACGTCAGTGCCTCACAAGCCATGAACCTCACCGCACGTCACTGCGTGGAGGTAGCCCCTCCCCAGGTAGAGAACGTTTAAAGGTACTGGTTGGGTGTTAGTTCCACCTGCTACTTAACATGCATGGCGGGTTACCTTTATGATCAGTAAGAATGCCTCGACGATGATCTCCTTTGTAACTCTGCCACCAGCATGACTTGAATGTACAATAAGCCCCCAGTTGAGAATGGAAACCCAGTATATACTGTAATGAATAAAACTGGGCAGAGACTTTACATGTGATAGATAAGATGTAGTAATGAGAAAAGATCTCATAATTACTAGACAAGACTTTCATAATGAAATTGCTTTATATTTCATCATTTGTACATCTTTTTGTATGTTTAACTTTACATATTGACAGTTCTGAATAAATAATGAAGATACTTTTAGATCTCATATGTCCCTTGTTGGATTCACCTGCTTATCTGCAAGTCCATGGGGGTAGCGGGAGATATTGTCCCGTCGACATTCCGCCCTTTCCCAGTCATCCAACCACAGCTGGTGACGGTACTCGGACTGTCGAGATGTGATTCGCTGATAGATGGCCTGATTCTGACGGCTAACGAGTAGAACTTCCTCCCTCCTCTTGTCAGCATTCAGACTTAAGAGACATGACAGCAGGAAGACTAATGAGCAGACTGGGATATATTTACATGCATAACTTTGATGATTAACACAGTAATCCTGTTAGAAGTCACCACAAAGCTGGAAAAGCTCTAGTCATTAGTTGGTAGCTCTTTTTGGTTAGAGGCATTCTTCTTTTGATTGGTATTCAAAGTGGATTTTATCAAAACCATACCTCTTCAGGTTGTACTGGTTTCGGTGGTCAACCAAGCCTTTGGAGGTCATAATGTTGGCCAGTTTGGAAGCCAGGAGGTGGTTATCTCTGTCGATGGTGGACCGCCGCTCGTTTTGCAGCTTTAAAGAAACAAAAAAAAGGAAGATTTGACTGAAATGTCTCTCTGTAACAAAAAATATGTTTGTAACTCTGGTTTTACAGTTGATAATTGATTTAAACAACAGCTATTTCTAATTGGTGTGATGAAAGTATGGCCAACGCTCTGCTCATCAGTATCCACTGACCTGGAGTTTCTTGAGCTTGAGCTGAACATGAGCAGGTGTCCTCATGCCCCTGGTATCCACAACTGGCAAGGCAGATGTCACCTGGAAAGGTAAACACAAGCTATCTCATTTCACAGATCCATCGGCCAAATCGCAGAAATATCCCCAAACAACAGCCTCCAAACTAAATGCAGTCGAATCACAACGATGACCCAGCAGTCCTCTTACCTTTCTGCGATGGTCGCTGTACTTGTTCTGGTCCCAACGTTGCTGCAGGTAGCGGTTGGTAACAGGTTTTAATGGCTGATAGGACCTGTGCATGTTGCACCTCAAACAGTAGCCTCACAATGTCCAAACTAACATTGTGTGTTTACAAGGGGTTGTTACCATGGAGATCTACCTCTCTTTATCTTGTTACACCCAGATAAAGTTCCTATGAATTATTACTGAGCTGTCAAGGTAGCATGTATGCGTACGCGAGCGCATGCGCAAATACACACACACACACACACACACACACACACACACCATGTAAGGAGACATCACATTATTAAATCCCGCTGCTCCTCAGATGAATCAATCAGATGGAGCTTTTAATCTTTGATAAATGTAATGATTCCTGTGGGTATTGATCAAATCTATTTTTTATATATATTTTATAATAAAATATGGCATTAAACATCCCAGCACCTGCTGTGCCTCCGTTGCTCCAGAGAGTCCAGGTCCAGTGCTTCTGTTGCTCCAGTGAGTCCACATCCAGTGACTCCGTTGCTCTGTCGCTCCAATGAATCCAAGTTCAGTGCCTCCCTCACTCCAGTGAGTTCAGGTCCTGTGCCTCTGTTGCTCCAGGGAGTCCAGGTCCAGTGCCTCCGTTGCTCCAGTGAGTCCAGGTCCACTTCCTCGGTTGATCCGTTGCTCCAGTGAGTCCAGGTCCGTGCCTCCGTTGCTCCAGTGAGTCCAGGTCCAGTGCCTCCAGTTCTCTAGCGGTTCAAGTCCAGTGCCCTTGTTGCTCCGTCACTCCAGTGAGTCCAGGTCCAGTGCCTCCGTTGCTCCAGTGAGTCCAGGTCCAGTGCCTCCGTTGCTCCAGTGAGTCCAGGTCCAGTGCCTCCGTTGCTCCAGTGAGTCCAGGTCCAGTGCCTCCGTTGCTCCAGTGAGTCCAGGTCCAATGCCTCCGTTGCTCCAGTGAGTCCAGGTCCAGTGCGTCCTTTGCTCCAGTGAGTCCAGGTCCAGTGCCTCCGTTGCTCCAGTGAGTCCAGGTCCAGTGCCTCCGTTGCTCCAGTGAGTCCAGGTCCAGTGCCTCCTTTGCTCCAGTGAGTCCAGGTCCAGTGCCTCCTTTGCTCCAGTGAGTCCAGGTCCAGTGCCTCCTTTGCTCCAGTGAGTCCAGGTCCAGTGCCTCCGTTGCTCCACTGCTCCGGACTTTGGTTGCTTTGTACCTAACAGCCATTTAGCCCTTCAGTGCAGTTTGTCTGTCTGTCGCTGTCTGTGTGTCTGCAACTGTGGATAACGTTGAACTGGGAACTCTGGGAATATCACATCCTGTCATGGAATACCCGGAGTTAGCTTTATTTTCTTGTGGGCTCGACAGCTGACTGCAAAATGTCGGTGTTTCCCGCTGTTTTCCAGCTTTCTCCGGGATGTGACCGTGTGATGGCTGCGGTCCAGTGAACTGGGAGCACGTTGACTGGTCTCCCTGTTAATCCACCAGTTTCGAATCTTGTTTCAACTCTTTTACTGGGATTGTCTGGATTTATGGAGTGTACATGAAAGCTGGTCGGACAGGGATTTCAAACGGGGTAAGTGAACTTGTAGAAATCGGCCCTCTCAGTGGCATTTGGATCCAGTTTTCTAAACGCGGCATAGCCTGCTAGCTATCCCGGGGGTTAGCTCAGCAGGCTAACTGCCGTCTTTGTCTGCAGAGACATGGGCGCTAAGGGGCATGCGTTTATTGTCGGACACGTCCCCGTCTGACCTGCATGTTTCATTTTAATTGAACATTTCTAACAAATTCAAGGTGAGCAAATTAAGGCATGTTACAGAAGGAATTTACATGTTGATATAAAAGCTATTATCAGTCTTTAACAGCTGTCATACAACATCTGTTGATACATTAGTCGAACCTTCAGATTCTGATCCAATTCAGCGATGAAAGTGTGCTTTTTAGTATATTATAACACATTTCTTTAGTCAGTCCGGATTATGTTATTCTTCGTCGTTACTAAAATTGTTCGCAATTCAGACGTAACTGCTGGATAAATGGGTAAAATAATATAAGAATGTGGGAGATGTAAATTTGCGTCCGATAATGGATCTACCATTTTTGACAGGTAGGCTGAAGGCGCCCCGACGGTAATTGTCCATCACACGACATATTGGATGTATGTCAACTGCTATTCAAACGACGTGTGAAGCGTTTCGGGTCGTGGTTTAAGAACTTACCTATTAGCGTCGCCTTTAAATTGTAAAACATGAAGTGATCGGTTTATCATAAAGTTAAACGGAGGATCCTGTAAATGTCTGCGGTAGAGTCGAAAGGCTGTGTGTCCGATAATGGATGCTCCTAGCATAATAGCGGGCCGTGGTGGGCCTCGGACTAGCTGAGTAAGTTGTAACACATATATTCATGTTATTCGATCTTGGACATGTAATAAGCGTAGTGATGTGTTTTTGGAGCTAACTGTGTTCAACTAAACGCAATATCACGATTTGTGTGCGTGTTAGCTTTGGGCTAATTTGTAGTGGAATCAGGGCCGCTAGCTAACCTTCCGATGAATTTAGCTAACGGTAACTAGTTTAAGATAGCTAAGATTTGTGTTTCCACACGTCTTTTAATGAACCTAAACCGATAATGACTGTTTGAAAATAGAATTTTAGAACATAACGACCTCCATAAAAATCCAAGCTCAGAGCAAGGCCCGGCATAAATAAAAACTAACAAAACGCTAATGTGTTGTGGCCGCCGTTGTCAGGTTCAGCTTGTAGCTGCTAGCGGCTGCTCGGGTTAAACATCCACTGATGGAGTGACAGAAGGACTTGTGATTCTGACATTCTTCTCCTGAAAACTGAAGAATGTCAGAAAAAACTTGAGTCCGACGTTGAAACAAGGGAATAGCAGATAAATATCTATCTAGTAGAAAAAGATCAAGGGGAAAAACAAGATTTATAGGTTATATGCAGATGATGATCATGTCAGACCTCCTCGGTGTTGCTGTGAGAACTGTTATGAGCTTGCTATGGAGGATGACAGCGGACAGATTCCAGTGATCTTTATACCACACATTTCAGCATTTATCTCCATTATACTACAAACAAAGGTCCCAGCAGTAAACCAGTTCCTCTGTAGATCGCAGAGGGTTTCAGAACTTCTAGAGTTTAGGCTATTTAACCAGAAGTAAGTCCACCACCTGTATTGGTTTAATTCCATTAACAGGGCACCCTTTCAGATCTCACGTCAACATTGGGCTGGACCTGTTCACCAGTGGACATCATTGTGATGCGTCTACACATTGTTGTGATTGGTTCTCACTTCACAGTGGCAGTTTTGCAAGGACTGATAAACTTGCAGCCAGATGATTTAAAGATGAGTTGAAAGAGGAAAATGATGTTATAGACAACGAACTGCAGAGAAAACAGGCCACCCACAATTTACACAACTTTCAGGCGACTCCGACCCCACGTAGGTGAAACCTATATGATTCTCAACAACTCTCATTATGACTTAAAAAGGCGTCTTGAACGAGAAGTGAAACATCTTCAAGCTTTTCTTACAAATCAAGGAGATGGAGTGTTGTTGTGGGAGGTGTGTTCTCCTGTCAAAGAAGTTATGGTCAGTAGTTCCTGTATGAATAGCTGAGTTGAAGCTTTGGAACCAGAACTGGGAGAATATTAGCAGCACTGGGGAGTTCTGGTCCGTAACCAGTTGAAACTGTTTATCCGACACAGAGAAGTGAAACATGTAAACAGACACGTTGTGTGTGTGTGGTTTGGGGGGGATCTTTCTTTTGACTGTTTCAAGCCAATAACAGTGAGTCACACACTCAACGCTGTCATTCAGCAGACAAACACCTGAGGAACAGACAAGCAACCAGAGACCAGTAAACTATTCAACGCCTCTGGTTCACCATTTTCCAGAGCTGCAGCCACAGCAGACAGTGTTTCCATATCTAAAGATGGGGTCAGTTCAGGTGCTCATTCCTTTTTGTAATTTATGTAATGATTCAGCTGCAGCACTCAAGAACTTTCAGGTTGGTATGAAGTCAGAGGTGGACTGAAACTAGCTGGACAAAAGAAGCAGTGATTAAATCTGTCCACTGGCGCAACATTCTTATTTTCCCTGTTTAATATTTCATCTTAAAATTTTCTACACACAAATGGATGGTACTTTTCCCTATTAAGGGATAATTGTCATGTGTAATTTCCCATTTCCATGGTTACAAGTTGAACTTGGTGTCATTCAGTGACTCACGTGAGAGTCTCTGGTTTTAACTCATAACTATATAAAGTTAAGTTTCACAGATGTCCAGTGTACTGGACAGGTGTTTGATATAAGTGAAGGTGGATGTAACTCAGTAGGTAGAGTGATTGTCCACAAAGAGAGTTGATGGCATGATTCCGGGCAGGTCTAAATGTCCTTGGGCAACTCACTGAAGCCCATTCTGTTCATTGGTGCATTGGTGACTGGATGGTTACACCTCCTGATGAACAGGAAGTGCTCTGGTAGCCTCTGATAACCTCTGGAAGGCCCTGGCCACCCGTGGTATTCTCCGATATCCTCTGGTAGCCTCCAACTTCTTCAGGGTCATGGGGCAGTCAGGTTGACAACAGCTATGCTAATAGTGTCTTTCCTGGGGGGGGTGGCCTGATTTGTGCACTGCACCTGGGAGGTCTAGCAAACAGGACGCTTCGTGGAGTTAGCTGAGCTGCTGAGACTATTATGAGTCTGTCGAATATGCTCTATGGTTTATTTAAGCCAGCTGTCACCAGTGAGCAGAGCTGATAAGGTGCAGCTGAAGGATAAGTAATGAACAAAGAGGTATCGATGAGCTTAGGGTGGAATTTTGTGATATAACTTGGTTCCAGCTGCTGGCATGATGATGGTCAGATTTCCATGCAAACCCTAAATTGTTTTGAATCCACTGAAGTAAGGCTTTTAAAGCTTTGAGTCAATTTCAGTAGCATCTTTGCTACATAATTACTTTATGGTGGCTTAATCATAATCCCACTTGCTCACATTGAGGCAGGTCGAAGGTCCTGTTGCGTCACCGTTGACCCTTCTCTACACCAAAACAACATGGCATAACCCTTCCCCCATGTGATGTAGTTTATCATGCAGCTGTTATGGAACAGGGGTGTCAAAGAGGGAAAGTCACTGTGGTTGTTCACAAAGTCATTTTTGTCACATCTGCAGGTACATAATGCTGAGAGTTGTAAATGCAATGCAATAAGTAGATTAAGTCCTACTGCATGGATTTAAATCTAGTTTCATTGTTTTTGTGTTGGCAGTTGCAGACGTTACCATTTCATCTTTGACTGAGAAACAGGTAATAAAAAGGGTGATGTTGCGTGTCAGTGCGGAGGCTAGGTGTGTTTGAAATGGAGGTTACTTAGTCTTGACCTGAGGCAGTTCTGGTGTTGGTTTTTGACAGATAATCTGCCCACGCAAAGATATGAAGCCAAACAAGTTCACAATTGTCCTTGCAAATGTGGGCATTTCTGGTGACTTTATCCGGCTGGCAGTAGCAGAACCGGTTGATGACTCGTCACCCTGCAGTTCAGTGAGCGTCATCAGGGTATAAGAAGTAAGGAGATCCTATTCAATAGCTGCAAAACCCAGGAAACTTCTCAGTAGGACATGAGATGGCCTCTTTGTTTGTTCATCCTGTAGAAGACTATCAATGACCTCATGGAAAGCTGGGAAATATGTGGCACAGGCATCAGTTTGTGTCTTTGAAGAAGTTCTGATTTGGTTTTGGAAGGCACTTTGTACTTGAGTGATGCTTTCATTGCGTTTTCACTGCCCCAGGGCCAGGGTCCGAAACTAACAACCACCCAGATGGCAGTTAAAATTTCTGTTTGGCGAGAAAATGGCAGAGGTATTTCACCACACTATCAGATAAACAGGTGGTTTGGTACAAGGAGCCTACTATTAGAAACTTTTTTTTTTTTTTTAATTGGGCGGTATCTGAATGGAATAGAGAGACCTGAAATGGGAAGTGATGGAAAAGAAGGAGGAGGAGACACTTTCAAGTAGGAAGTTTTGCAAGTCATGGAGGTTTGGTGATAAAGGAGTCTCAACAGAACAGGTGCAGTATGATGCAGTCATACTTGATATGTCGCCAGCATGGGAAGGAAAGACATTGACACAACTCTTTGATCATTTGAAATAAAACCATGAAACTGGAAAATCATCCGTGACCATGAGTAGAGCGATTCAGTACAAGTTCAGTATGTCGGTGTCCCTGATTCAGTGGGAGCCTCTCCAGAGATCAGGGAGTCTACTCAACAAAAGCTGTGGTGTTGTGCAGGAGACCAGACTACATGGACTGTGATGACTGAGAGTGAGGTGTCAGAGGAGGATGTAGATTAAATAATGAAGCCTCTAATAGACCGATACCTATTGTGATCACCTATTTACTTTTTTTAATCTCCTATTAAGTTGAATTCCAGTTTATTTTCGGAATTATACTCATTCTTGAATTACCCAGCTATACATGTATATTACATTAAAAATAATGTTGCTTCAATTTTGCTCTGGTGTTACGACCCGGCTCAAAGGCTGCAATGAAAAATGGTGATGCACTCAAGTTAGTTAGAATAATGAGCAATTATTAAATTAAAACAATAATCTTAACGCAGGAAAATCTCAAAAACAAGGTGGAGACTGTGCAAGAGTGCCGCCTCCAAGCTACTGTCACTCCTGAAGCTGGTCAGGGGTTCCTCAGGTAGGAACTGGCCAGTTGCCTCCTGTAGAAGTAGGAGTCTGCAGTCAGGACCTGTGAAAAGAAGGGTGCAAAACGGGAAAAAAACTGCTCTGGCTGTAACATCTGGACTCATCTTTGATTTTTTATTTAACAGACTACTTTATCTCAATGAAATGTAGAGAAATTAACATATATGGAACACATCACAGCAGCTATGGATGACAGTGGCGTAGTAATGACATCTAATGGACCACCACGTGAAACAGGAAGTGGTTCAGTCTGACCACGGACCAGAGATCTGTCCTCTGCTGGTGGGTCACAGAGCTGGTGGTCTGTTAGCAGACAGAAGGAAAAACGTTAGCCTTTAGCCTTGGCAGTCCTCCATACAGCATCCTTCTCCTACCAGCCTTCTCCTCCTCTCCTGGGGGCTGTGGTGGGTACAGCGGAAGAGGCGTCACCGGGTGATTCAAGGATGTTAGTTGGACCTCACGGTGAACTTAATCAGAGAGCCTGGGAGAGTGGTTTGCCTTGTGGATCTCCTTTTCTTTGGAGTTGCTGTTTCCAGTCCTTTAGCATTATGCTAAACTAAACAGTCATCTAACCCTAACCAAACCAGTAAGACGTCTCTGAAGGTTGAACACTTGATGTCTGGATGAATCCAGTCCAAATGTTTTGCACCCTTGTCTCTCCAGACATTTGAACCCACTTTGTTTCCCGTTAACCTCCTCGTTGTTGACCATCCAGATATTTATTAACCGACAGTAAACCCATGAAGGCCATATTTAGTACTAGCTGTTTATTATCTTCCTCCTGCTGCTCTGTAAACAGAAGACATGTAAGGCAGAGGGAAAGTCCTGTAGCTTCAAACCAGAAGTGGAGAAAAGACTGAAATAATCAGGTTGGTTTGTTCAAAGCTTTATTAAATCTGACCAGTTATGAATTGGTTAGTTAGTGGTGGCAACAACAGCTAGTTACATTTCCATCACTGATATCAACTGCACATATTGATTTTGTCACCCATTAAAGCCACAATTGACAGCACACAGAACATTTTGTTTTTGCTTTTGCTTCATGCTAAATAAGACATGCAATTTTACATTCAGTCATAACATTTACAATAAATTTGTATATCTTGATTCTGAAGTTGCGTCAGAAGTCGTGACTCATCTTGTTCAAACAAACCTCTGAAAAAAGAGCTTCAGGTACCTGAACAGATAAAATTCAAGAGTAGTATCCCCTGACTGTAGCCCAAATGTAGAAAGCTAAATGTGAAAGATCAGAACCTGACATTGGTCAGAACAGGTTCCAGTGAGAGACCAGTTATCACTTTGCTGTTGTTATGACGTCTTACTGAAGCCATCTAAAATAAGAGATAAGATAACCCTTTATTGTCCCACAGTGGGGATATTTGTGAAATCTAGCTAGAATTGTTAGTTTAACACTTGAATATTGTCTTATAAGGTGAACTGAACGGTTGATGACTTAAACACTGAGTATGTTAATGCTGGAAGCGGGATGTCAGTGGAAAAGTAGCGTGTAAATATGCACGCTACTTTTCCATGTCAGTCTGTTGGTTTAGAGAGCGACAAACTTTAAATGTTGATCTAGAAGAAAACCTGTGGACTCAAACATGATCAGCAAATATACCTGTACATCTGCGGTGTCACTGGTGTCAAGGGGTGGCATTTATTCACAAACATACATTAAAAACATACATTAAAAAACATAAATTAATGTAAACATATATTTTAAAAAATGAACCCGTAGTTTTGATTAACTTTATGTCATAGTAAATGTTTCCCTTATTTTTCTTGCATCTGGAAATAATGCAGTAATACCTTTAGAAGATGGCATTAATACACCCACTAGCTGCTCCAACTGAAACTAAGTAAAGAAGATTGGATTATGACTACAAATTGGCAGTGTATTTGTACTGAGTGATTATTGATTAGGACTCTTTTGCCATCCTAGGTTTGGTTGTTAAATAATCACTGACTGATGAGAGAAAGGGTTTGATCTGAGATCCATGACTGGAACCATCTGAAGGTCACCTTGGTGTTGGAGAGGGGTATCGTAATGAAGTTTTGTTCTAAGGCTAGAAACCTGCTCATTGTCCAGGGTATCAAGAGGGACTGGGGCTATTTTCTGTGCTTGGACCAGAACCAGTCAGGCAGAACTCTGCCATGCATGATACAGGAAGTGGAGGAGAATTGTGATCACGTGGAGACAGAAGTGACAAACCGTTAAGTAAATAAGATTTAGCTTGTTTGACAAATGGACAAGACGAAGACCTGTTCTATCTGAAAGGTGACCTTAAATGACTTCTGTTGTGATCTGAAGCTGTATAGAAAGTAAAATTAATTTGACTAAACTCATTGGCTGCCGACTATTTTTGGAGTAGAGTTCCCCATACTGCCGGTATTTTGGGGCATTTTGACTGAACTTTAAAGGCTCACAGAATATTGAGTTCTTCCAAAGTTTCTCTGTTGTCTTCACCGTCGCTTCCTTTCTTATTCTCATGTAATTGGTTATTGTACATCCGTTTTTAACAAAGGAATGACAACAGATTTACATTTTTAACACTGGATCAACGTATTGTTCCACAACTTATTGTTCTATTGTTTTTATTGTTTTCTTGTGCTGTTGATATGGTGACCTTGGTGTTGGGATGTGTGTCTGTGATTATACTGCCCCTTATTTTTCAATATATTTATGTAATTATTTAGCTGTTAAGATTATGTAATTATTACTCAAAAAAACTATTGAAGCCTTTATTTTATTTTTAAAATTATTTAATATTAAAACAGGAATATAATGAATAAATATACGCAATGATTGTGACCTAACGGTATTTGACAAGCTCATTTCTCAGGCGTGATTTCACCCACCAGAAGTGCCGACTTTTGTTTATTTAGTAAATTCTTAGATTTAAGGATTGTTTGTATTGTATTCATGACCTGTGTATGTTGTTTGTTTACATTTCATTTGCAAGACATCTTTTCAAAAGAAGTTATAATTAAGTCAAATGAACGTTTATTAACATATTTACAAATAATATGCAAAATTATTCCACGGGTTGGAATTTATATTTCTTATTTGTAATTAATAATCAATCAGTCTGTGCTACTGTTGTTGCTATGGTGATGTTACAAGGGCCACCAGCATGCTAAGTGCATTTATAGCATACAGTGTAAGTTAACCTCGCAAGAGGACGCTTCACTGAACGCTCGCATGTTAGAAATTAAATGCGCTGCTATTTTGAACCTTTGTTGACATTTGTGATTTCCCTCCTTCAAAATAAAATACATTAACTAAATATCAAACACAACCACGTCGGAATACGATGGATTTCTCAATAACTCAGTTACTTTTCTCTGACTTAATCACTGCTTCTCAGCAGAAGTTAATCGGTCTTCTCAGACGTGTTTCAGCTCAACAGTGATGAATTTTTCAGTTCTGTTAGTACAAAATGTATTTGAGCTGTGGTGGAGGCAAATGCAGAAATTGCTGGATAAAGGTATTTCCATATGTTTGAAATTGAATGTGTTAATATATTAAGCTCAGGACTCTATGAGCTTTTCTTTTAAATTCGTAAACTGTTCGGAAGTTTGACATTTGTACATTAGAGTTTTTATGAAACCTCGCTGAAATGTCGGCTTTTTTTCAGAAGCATTTTTCAGAATCTAACTTTTTTTCTTTGTCCTGCCTGAAGGAGGCGATGTGGGGAGCAGGGAGGAGGCCCGGGGTCCATCCCTGAGGAGGGGTCCTGCGACTGGAAGGAGTGTGGCCCTCCTGCGGCCCTCCTGCGGCGCTCCGGGACGCTCCTACTAAGATGTCCCTCAGCAGCGGCCCTGCAGGCGGGAAAGGTGTGGACTCCAATGCGGTGGACACGTATGACAGCGGCGATGAATGGGACATCGGTGTTGGCAATCTGATCATTGACCTGGACGCCGACTTGGAGAAGGACAAACTAGAGATGTCAAGCAGCAAGGAGGGAGGGACCATGGCTGCCCCTCCCAGCGCTGTGGCGGCTTTACCCGACAACATCAAGTTTGTTAGTCCTGTAGCCACTCCGCAGGGCAAAGAAAGCAAATCCAAATCCAAACGCAGTAAAAACTCTAAGGACAGCGTCAAGGCCCTTGTCTCAGACGGCGCAAAGAAAGAGGTTCAGGGTCGGGCCCCTGGGGACCCTTCGCCTCAGAACACAAACTCTGCCTCTATTAAGGGAACGGACAAGTGTAGTAAACCCTCACGTAGCCTCCCATCGGTGAAAAAAGAAAAGGACATGGTTTCTGGGAAAACAAAGAAGGACAAAATGGAGGGGGTCTCCATAGGAGGAGTGAACAGTGAGAAGGAGGCTGTGGCCCCCAACTTGCCCCTAGGGGCCCCTCGCAGCAGCCCCCACGAGGCCCAACAGAGTCCAGAGTTGGCTGCCGCCGAGCAGCTCGGAAACATGGTGCTGGACACTGCAGGGATGGCTCAGCCTGTTGCCATGGCAACTGAGCAAGAGGAGGTGGAAGACGGCGAATGTCGAAATCTGAAGAAGATGGTTGGTGTGAAGGTAAGAGGAAGTGTTCAGAATGTTCTGTCTTTCATTTCCTGCTGAAGGGTACAGAACGGAGCTTTCTGCTAGTCTGCATTCGGCCATCGCTCGTTTCTGATCGGACGTCATGCTGTTCTGAACTGAGGCTCAAATCTAAATCACATCATCCGCAGCCAAGTCAAGATCAATCAATTTGATCAAGCTGATCAAGACCCATGTTGATCGAACAATATTAAAAAACATAGATGCTTTTATAGATCAGTATACATGCCTGCAGAGATACCAAAGAAGTGTTACGTACATGTTACATGTGTTCTAGTTAATGCGTATGAGTGAATGGTGTAGACTAGTTGAGTTTGGGTGAGTGGTGTATGATAATCTCAAGGGCTGAGAGGTCACATCCCACATCAGGGATCATTACTGCAGACTACCCGGGTCTACCCCCAACCAATGAATCCTTGTTAATAACAGGTGGCAGGAACCAGTTGCAGAGCAGAGGTGACATTTATTGATGTATTAGAACAGCAGCATCGGACCATTGGATTAATTTCACTGCTGATATTTGGCCTGTAAAGACCTGGATTTATCAGCTCAGACCATACAGGTCACACCTCGTGAAAACAATTAGTGCCTGAAGAGTTGAGTCAGCAGCAAGTAAAATATCTGTATCGTGATGTGAGGTGAAGAGCACTAAAGGTTTGGGGAGTGAAGTCCTGACTGGTCTCCGTGTTCTTATGTGGTATTTAATGTTAATAAATGCATTTGTTTATTAGCAACCATGTTATTGATGATATTTACCTATCATCAACCAGATCCAAAATGATCTTGAGCCCAGGACTCGTAATATTGAAGTACGAGTCCTGGGCTAGAATGGATGCAAGACAAAGTAGAGATAGACGGCTAGTGAGCCTCCTGATGCCTCAGCTCTGTTACCTGCTTTCTCAGAATATGTTGAAGAGGAGTTCACATGTCTGAGTCACGCATCACCTCGGTTACGTGGTTCCCGAGCAGGTGCCCCCACCAACTGAATGTGTAGAATAATCATTTACAGTTTTGCTGGTCACCAACTCCTTGACTTCTCTTGATTCTTGACCCTCCTGTTGTGTTTCATCCTGTCATCAATTCGACGTCTTGCCAACATTGAACTTAATTTGCTGTTTACAGAACATCAGCTACAGGAATTAAAGGAGGGAATCATTTCACTGACTCTCCTGATCAGGCCATCAACTGATCAGGAGAGTCAGTACAACTGACCACTGGTCCATTGTCACAGAAAGAGGAGTCAGGATGGAGGCTGCTTGGGGGCGTTTCCATGGTGACAGCTGACACCTTTCTGCTGTCTCCTCCACCTCAGCAGCAGTTAGCCGCTAATCTACAGCAACGTTTGTGTGTATGTGTGTGTGCGTTTTATTCATCTTAAGGTGGTTTCTCTTTGGTGTTTTGTTTAAAAACATGTTCTGACTTTGTCCAACGTTAAATGGTGGACATAGGTTTTAAACAAACACAAATCAAACTGAGTTTTCCCTGGACCAGCACATCCTATGGTTTGTCTTCTTTTTGTAAGAAACAAAATCATCAGCTACACAACATGAACATCGAATATTCTATAAGAGAATAAAAATCCACCGCAGTTGAATGAATGTAGAACTGGCCCGCAGATGTTATGTTGATGAAGTATTTGTCTTCAAAGAAAACATTGAATGAATCATCTTTTGGGTAGCCAACAGCTTAGCTAATTTAGCCACAATGCTACTTTGCTTTTTTTCTTAAATTTAACCATTTTTATTCATTTGGCAGGTAGCTGTTAGTACAGTGTGAAACAGGATTGTTTCTCTTTTCAACACATACACCTAAAGGCTGAATACCCCGTTACGCCATCCCTTGGGGGTGGGGGGGGATATCCAACAACAACTTGTTACAGAACTGCAAACATTAGAAATAAGACACATTTTTCCGCATAAACATGGGCAAACAAAAGTTAAAAAGTGCAAGAAGGTAGCCTTGTAGAGTGACTAAGAAAAAAATATTAAATCAGATAAAACTATAAATGTAAATAAACTATAAATAAAATATAACACGATACTACTTTGTGAGACTGTCTACCATCTGGACCAGGACTCCTGAAAAGGGAGATCTGGTTTCTCAGTGGAACCTTCTGGTTAAATAAAGCATAAGTAAATATAAAAAAAAAGTTTGGTAATTAGTTTGCCTTGGCATGCTAAAAAAATATCTGAAGCGAGTCTGTTTGGAGTAGAAAAAACTCCATTTCGCATCCGAGGCTAACATCACACCAGTGTTGTGTGCATGAAATATTAAGTCATTATTATTCATGTTGTGAACGTTCAGTTTAACAGATTAAATATTTTTTGTGTTAGTGTTGGATGTTTCTTGTTTCCTTTGGCACCAGCTGAAACTGGTTCAAGCGTTTTTATCGCAAACACTGAAGGATCATGGGTGACTTGAGCCTCATGGTTCACTTACAACTGCGACATCATCAGCTGGTAGTTTCTCTCACCTCTCGTGTCTCTCTCTCTCCCCCCTCATGTAGATGGAGTCTCCGGTCTCCACTCCTGCTCCTCCTCCTCTCCACCTTCTTACTTCTGTCACCAACAGCGAGATCTCGTCTCCCTGCGAACAAATCATGGTTCGCACGCGCTCAGTAGCGGTGAACACGGTGGATGTGGCACTGGCGACCGAGCCGGAGTGCCTGGGACCCTGTGAGCCGGGGACCAGCGTGAACCTGGAGGGCATCGTGTGGCAGGAGACGGAGGACGGTGAGATGAGAACTCAGGCCTGTTGAACTGTTCTCACAGAGACAGCCTCACGTTTCCTGCTGTAGTAGCATCTTTTGTTACCTGTTCAGGTGTAGTCTAACTGTCTGTCTGCCTGTAGGCATGCTGGTTGTTAACGTCACCTGGAGGAACAAGACATATGTTGGGACCCTGCTGGATTGCACCAGACACGACTGGGCCCCACCAAGGTGAGTATATTTTATCTGTCGACAGTGGATGACATCATCCTATAGCAGCTGACTCCTGGTGAGACGCAGGGTTCACTCCGGACCAGTCGCCACTTCATCACCGAGAAGTATAGAAAGTACAGGAAGACATCCTGATGGTTGTTTAGGATTTTTAACCGACATAAGTTTATAAAGCGCTTTTCCAGTCTTACTGGCTTTTCAATTACAGTTCCAGCCAGCAACTGGGATCAATAGAAGACTATAAAAACTTATTAATAATAATAACATGTAGTATTTTTTATTTAGGGATGGCATCTGTGAATCCCTCACATTCCCAGATAGTCTCGATTCGACTATTCAGACGGACCAACGTCCCAGACCAGATTTCTTTTGTTGAATCAGCTCTTCAGTCTTAGCCCGACTTTCCCTACCCCCCCCAGCCCCCCCATGGGTCGCTGCTCACCATCCTTTTGTGTTTTCAGGTTCTGTGACTCCCCCACCAGCGACGTGGAGATGCGGAGCGGTCGCGGTCGGGGAAAGCGGATGCGCCCCAGCAACAACACACCTCTGAACGACAACAGCAACTCGTCCGACAACAAGGGCAGCGGCAGCAGCAAGACGCGCGCCGCCGCCGCCAACAGCAAAGGTCGGAGAGGCAGCCAGACGGCCCCCGGTGGCGGCGGCGGTGAGGACGTCAAAGCCAGCCCCTCCTCCACCAAGAGGAAAACGAAACCTGCCTCGGACATGGAGCCCACCTCCAGCTCTGAGGACACCAAGGCTTCAAAGCGAATGAGGACTAACTCCATTGGCACTGCAGTGTCGCTCCCTGGGGGCAAATCTGACCCCCTGCCCCCGCCGCAGCTGGACCGGTCCTGCTCCTCCCCAGTCCTCATTGACTGCCCACACCCCAACTGTAACAAGAAGTACAAGCACATCAACGGGCTCAAGTACCACCGGGCTCGGGCGCACAATGAGCACGACATCCGATTGGACCAGGACGGAGACAGCGAGTATGGGGACGACCCCCAGCCGGACCCCTCCCCCTGCAACGGCGCTGCCATCTCCCCCGCCCGCTCCACGACGCCGAAAGGCCGTGGATTCGACGCACCGTCCCCCTCGCCCGGCAAGCTGACGTCAAAGGGGAAGAAAAAGGGGGGAGAGGCGGAACCGGAGGCGTTGGACGGCGGTGAGGAGGGGGCGTGTTTGACGGACGAGGCCAGTAATGATGGGATGGACGACAGGAAGGCGAGGAAGATGGTCGCCGGAGGAAAACCCGACAAACTGAACCCGAAAGGTTTGAAACCCACCCGACCCCCGGCCCCCGCTGCCCTCAGCGCTCACTCACCGTACACCCTACAGACGTCCTCCCCGGCATTGGGCTCAGTGGTACAGTCCGTTCCTAAGAGCCCCCAGCTGAAGAGCATCCAGCCCAACCCCCCCCAACTGGCCGACCCCGCTTCCAGCCCCACCCTTGGTAAAGACAAGAAGAAGAAAGACAAGAAAAAGAGGGAGGGCGGGAAGGAGGGCGACAGTCCCAAAGCGATGGGTAAGGGGGTGCGGCCGGAGGAGGGGAGGAGCCCGTACTCTGAGGCGACCGACGCTTTGCTCAACGGCTCGTCAGAAGCCCACCAGAGCCGGCTGGCCAGCATCAAAGCGGAGGCCGACAAGGTGTACAGCTTCTCGGACAACGCCCCCAGCCCGTCCATCGGTGTGGCCAGCAGGATGGAGGCCGGCCTGGGGCCCCCCCTTCACCTCAACCAAAACGGAGCCGACAGCGCCTCCGTCAAAACCGGCAGCCCCGCCTACTCCGACATCTCCGACGCCGGCGAGGATGGAGAGGGGAAAGCCGAGGGGGTGAGCATCAAACCTGAGCCCGACCAGGGCCCCCGAGAGGCCGCCAAGAAGACGCTGTTTCCCCCCTCAGGCCCCCAGTAAGGAGTCCCCCTACTACCCCAACTACGACACCTACTACTCTCCGAGCTACCCCAACCCTAGCCCAGGAGCGGTTGCCGCGGCGCCGCCTCACGTGGAGGGGGCGCAGGTGAAGGTGAAGAAGGAAGAGGAGCAGCCCGAGGTGGGGGAGGAAGGAAAAGTGAAGGTGGAGCCTCAGGAGGAGAGGAAGGTCGACCCGGGGCCTCAGCAGCCGTCGGTCATCCAGCAGCGTTCCAACGTGTACGCCCAGCCCCTCTACTACAACCAGTACTACGTCCCCCCCTACTCGTACACACACGATCAGGCCTACCACGCCCACCTGCTCGCGTCCAACCCCACCTACCGCCAGCAGTACGAGGAGAGGCAGCGGCAGCCCGAAAAGAAGGCCGAGGGAAAAGAGCGAGACCCGTCAGGAAAAGACGAGTGGAAGCAGAAGGCGTCAGTTCCCCCCACCCTGTCCCGAGCCCCCAGCCTCACCGACCTGGTGGCAAAGGGGATGCTGAACCCATCCAAGCCCAAGGAGCTCCTGTCAGCGTCGGAACAGGCCAAGTCGGTCATTATGGCAAAGGGAGAGGACTCTAAACCCCCCACTGCTCAGCCCGAGGGTCTGAAGATGAAGTTGAGCGAAGCAGGGCATCATGGGAAAGAGGAAGCTAAGGCAGGGCTGGAGTCAGGAAGGCCAGTTGTTGTCGAGCCAGCCATGTGGTACAGACAGGTAACTGCTGTCACACACTGAACACACTCATCGTCTAGTGAGGTAGACTAGAAAACTCTTACGGTTTAATCACAGACTCACTAGTTCCTGCTCCACTTTTACACACTCGCTATAATGTCTGTATGGAGGCGGAGCTTGTTTCACTTGAGGAAACACCTGGTTGTTGAAAAGATGGCTAGTGAACATATTGGGGAACATTTCCCCTGTAGTTGCAGCTAATGTTAGCACATCTGCTGACAGTTGTGCAGCTAATGTTGGCATGTTTGCTCCCAGAACTGTGTTTGTTCGGAGAGAGTTGAATCCTCTCTGAAAACACAAAATTAAACCACTTCATGACATCATCATGTCATGTCATGACATCATCATGTCATTAATTAGCTTTTTGGGCTCTTTAGTAAGTAACCAGTATTGTATACTGTGTAGGATTTACAGGACGTCCTGCTGTGGTAGTAAATAAAGCAGACAGATAGCGATGCTGTTTCTTCTTTTGATGAACAGACTAGATGCTAACGTGGTTTTTCCTGATGTTTCTGTGCAGGAGCCGGATTCGCGCCTGTGGCCATACGTCTACCCCAACAAATACTCTGACGCTCCCAAGCAGCAAGAGGAGGAGCGATGGAAGGAGGACAGGGACAGAGAGCGCGACAGGAAGGGGAAGGAGGAGAGGCAGCGGCTGAAGGAGGGCCTCCAGAAAGAAGAGGCCAAGGAAGGGGCGGAGGGCAGGACTCATCCGCCTTCAGAGGAGCACCGAGGAGGTGGCAAGGAGGCCCGACCCCCCCATATACAGTTTTCCCCCTTGGCCCAGCACCAGGGCTACATGCCCTACATGCACGGACCTTACGCCTACAGCCATGGCTACGAACCCACCCACCCCAGCTACAGAGGCATGCCATCGGTCATGATGCAGAACTACCCTGGTAAGGAGGAGGAGGCATAACCAACAAAATAACTACTTATCTACTGATCCATGATCAGTGTAATCCATCCACAAAACAAATGATGGGCTCATCACGAAAATAATAAAAGGCAAAACCAGATAGTTGTGTTTAATCATCATTAGTGTGTTTTTAAGTTGCAATAAGAACTGAACCCAAACAGAAAGGAAGAAAAATAATAGGAAACGTATCAATAAGTAATAATCACTTCTGAGCCCCTTTCTGTATACAGTGGTGATGGGTAGGCTGGCAGGTGAAGTTAGACTGGAATCCCCATGACCATTATGTTCATAGATGACATTGTGATCTGCAGTGAAAGCAAGAAGCAGGTGGAGGAACATTTAGAGAGCTGTTGGTGTGTGTTGGAGAGGAATGAAGATAAGGTGAGTGGGGGAAGGAGGTGAAGAAATGGATCCAAACAGGCTGAAACAGGTGGAGGAAAGTGTCAGGTGTCTGATGGGACAGAAGAGTTTCTGCTAGAATGAAGGGCAAAGTGTATAAGACAGTGGTGAGAACAGCCATGATGAACGGATTAGAGAAGGTGGTGGTAAGAAGAAGACAGGAAGATGAGCTGGAAGTGGAGGAAATGAAGATGTTGAGGTTCTCTAGTAGTGATCAGGTTGGATCGAATCAGAAATGAGCTCATCAGAGGAACAGCCAAGGTGAGATGCTCTGGAGACAAAGTTAGAGAGAGCAGACATCAATGTTTTGGACACGTCCAGAGGAGAGACGGTGAGTATATTAGTAAAAGGGTGATGAGGATGGAGCTACCAGGAAAGGACAAGAGGAAGACCAAAGAGAAGGTGGATGGATGCGGTGAGGGAAGACATAAGGAAGGTTGTTGTTGGAGAGAAATAGGCAGAAGATAAGCCGACACTGAAAAGGAATGACACGATGGGACGAGCCAAAAGGGGAAAAAAAGACATCAATAAGTAATAATGAACAGCTCTGTGAATGCCTTACGTCAGTTTTCACTCCAGATGTCTAGATTTGTCGACCGCCAAATGACGATTGATGTCAGCTGTCCCTCAGACGTGTCTCTCCCCTCAGGCTCGTATCTGCCCACCGGGTACTCCTTCCCTTCATATGGAGGGAAGGTGGCAGCTGGGGAGGAGGGCGAGAAGCCATCCAGGTCCAGTCCCACCACAAAGCCATCCAGTGAGGCCAAAGCTCTGGACCTGCTACAGCAACACGCCAGCCAGTATAAGAGCAAATCCCCCTCCATCCAGGACAACAAGCCCCAGCTGGACCGAGACCGGGACAGAGAGAGGGAGGTGGACCGACCGCGGTCCTCTCCGTCACAACGCATCCTGCCTCCTCATCATCACCTGGGATACCCGCTCCTGTCAGGACAGTACGACCTGTCGTACGCCTCAGGTGAGATTCACGGCATCACTAGCAGACGTCAGTTCGTCTGTCCGTGTAGATAATTCCATCGGTGATGCAAATGATCCTGAAAGTCCCGCCCAAATGATCAAATCTCAGCTGTCAATCACAAAATTGATTAACCAAACTCATTCATCAGCCAATGCTGTAGACATGCTAACGTTAGCACACATGCAGCCACTACACTTGTTCGTGGAGAGATGAGCCCTCTGAGGCGTCAACAACGGCATATTAGGATTTCATTAATTAGTGCAGGTAGTCCTCAACATACAAACACAGTTGGTTCCGAGAGGTTCTTCATAAGCTGAATTCGTAAGTCATTGTTTATTCAATTTTAATCTATAATCGAAATCTGAGGTCATTTAAATGCCATTTCTGCTCTAATTACAAAAGTACCATTCCCTAAGATTTACCAGAAACAATTACAGGACATAAAAAAAAGACATAATAAAATAACATACAGGTACAGGTCGATTCGAGTTAAGTCATTCTTGATTATACGTCAGTTTTCAAAAAACAAGCTGAAAAATAAAAGTCATGTTTATGCCTTTACTTTATCATCCATGATAAACAGTTAAGTATCCATGGGGGTATGAAGGAGGCTCACAGAGACAACAAACAACAGCAACAAGGGAAGTTGAGTGTTGCGGCTGCGAGAAAGCAGCAGTGCTGCCCCCACCGGGGTTTGAAGTAGAAAGCGGAACTGCAGAACAACAGTCGGCTATGGTGATGTGTGTTTGTTCGTATCTCCGAATGTTTGTATCTTGAGGACTACTTGTAGATACAATCCTTTTACAGAGCTGATCTAGTACATGTCAGTGTTTTAGACTTGGGTGCGATTCATGTGGGCCATGTTGGATCTGTCTCACAGGTCTTTCCTCCTCAGCCATCGTCGCGAGTCAGCAGGCGTCTGCCCCCTCGATGTACCCCCCCGCACGGAGGTGAGAGCGGTAAGACACACACATGCAAACACATACACCCACATCTGGTTACATTTGCAGTGTGTAGCTCATGTTCCAGTGCCACCTAGTGGTCAGACATTTCCATTAAGGACAACAGCACATCTGAATTTACACAAAAACCATAGAAAGCAAAAAAAATAAAAGTGATTTTCAAGCTCCTCTCATCTATGCAGGCACACCTGATTGGCTGACCTCCACCCTGCCAAGAGTCATGTGACCGGTTCACATGAAGAAGCGTTTGTTTCAGCATCAATTCAATGGTGTTTAGTTTGATTTCTCCACCTGGACGTCCAGTCAGACGCTCCGCCCTCCCACTGGACAGCTACGCCTTCAGGAGGCGGTTCTTCTGGATCCGCTGTTCCCACTGGTCCTGCTGGCTGCAGACTGGCCCAGGGACGACAGGCACGACCCGAACGGTGGAGACACGTCGAGAGTCTTGTTTGTAGACGGGCGCGGCGACGGCTCTGGTCTGCGATGGCGTTCTGCTGTAGAACGGAGCCTCACTGCTTGCCGGTTCAACCAGGCTTCGAGTTCCAGCAGGTTTTTCTGAGCGGCGACGTTGTCACTGGTTCACCTGGAAGAATCTCAGCTTCACAGGAGATTAAAATACCGCGGATGGAGGACGGACCAATCAGAGAGTAGCATGCTCAGACTGAGCAGCAGCATCAGACTCCACCTCCTCCGTGTATAACTGTACTGTACTTTTTGGTTTGTGTGTGTATGTCTGTGTGTGTGTGTGTGCGTGTGTGTGTGTGTAAATACTGTACAGAGGAATTATTTTAAAGAGCCTGTTGGATGCTGTTGGATTTCCTACTCTTCTTTTTGTCTGGTCGCCTCCGCCTCTGTTTTTCTACTGTTGTTGATCTGATATTAAACCTGTAGCTGGTGGAACACTCCCACGATCTTTGTCCTCCTTTTTATTTCCCCGAGATACGCAACCGTCAGTGAACAGTGTCAGTTTCCTGTTTCTGTTGAATTTATCATCGGAAAACCAGGATGTGATGACCAAAATGTCAAATATGTTTTCTAATCTCAAATATTTTTTAAAACATTTGTGTTTTCATGAAAGTAATGTGTTTTTTTTTCTAAAACACCAGAACTCATGTCATCACACCTTCAGGTACTATGTAGGTGCAGAGTCAACATTACTATCTGTTTCTTGCATCTTTAGATTCTTATGTAATGTGAAATTATCTCTAAATGCGTGGTGCAAAAGCATGCTCTTACTTTGAAATTCTGTCCTTAATGTGTAATTTTTTTTTTTATGGTGACATGTTTCAAATACAAAGACCCAAACAGGCAACCTTTAAGGTAAAGTTAGTAATGCTCACCCTCCAGATTGTACTGGGTCTAAATTTTTCCGTCAACTTCTGTTCATTGTTTCAAAAGATTTTATTCTGGGATCAGTTAAAGGTCTAATAAAAATTCAAGAACAAATCCAGAACAAAACAGATATCTTAATACAGATGTTTGAGCACATGCTGTCCATACAGACACGCAAACAGCTGATGGAAGCCTTCTTGATCTATGTGTAATGTGTAAGTTTGACCAGCGGGTGGCGCTAGTGCCCGTTGCTGCCTTTAGGAAAGGGGCGGTCCTGTGTTTTTAACATGCGGACATTTCTCTCGACTCCTTTGAGACCCTCCGCCTGGAGACAGGAAACAGACATTTGCTCTTTCATTTCCATCTCAGTCCTGGTCGCAGCGCTTCACTTCCAGTTATCCTGTCTTCGTGCTTTTATTTTGAAGGCTGTTTCCGCCTTTTCCCTCCGTTCTCTGATAACGGTTTTAACGTAACGGTTAAACCGTAGAGGAGCGCGAGCCGCGGGGGCAGCATCATCCCACACCTGACCGGACACCGGACACCCATCAGCGGACCTGATTGACGACAACCCGGGAGGTCAGACTGATATTTATATTTGTGAGGTGGATGTGCTGTAGTGACGTCACACTGCACTGTAACAAGTAATCTGGAATGTAACTATTACAGTACTACAAGTACTGTACTAGCAGTAGCAATATCAGTGGCAGTATTTGTACTGGTAGTAATAGTTTTCTCAGTAGTATTGGTACTAAGACTGATGTAACGGCAGTAATGGTACTAATAGTTTTAAAACTACTAATTAGGATCATTATAAGTGAAAAATTCTGCACATTTTCTTGTACTTTCTGCTTCAGTTCAGTGATAAATGCCTTTATTTTGGTGCACTTTCATTTTCAGCCAGAGCATAAAAATGAAAGTGTGGAACTTGTTACTGAAAATGCATTTAGATCAGAATCCGTCTCTGTTGGTGGAATCTGCTGAAGAAGCTGATCTGATAGAAACACTGTACAGTATTACAGTATTGATTTTGCAGCATTGCACACTCTGGATCTAAGCAGCCTCTTTTGCTGCTGTTGCCATGGCAACAGAGGAGAGCACATCCTGCTGCCTTGTGAAATAACCTCCTACATCTGACTGAAGACAGTACCAGCACTCGTGCTTTAATGGTGCTGCCCACAGGGTGGTCCTGATGCTGGAGGACCCTCTTTGGTGAAACTGGTACCGGTGCTGACCCGGTCTGAGCCAGGCTTTTGGTTCTGGCTCCACGCAGGTTGTCGGCGCGACGACGCGTGACAACGCAGACGTCTGTTTCTGTGGTTTCACCAACATTCTGACCTCCAGGCCAAAGGTGATGATGTCTGACAATCTGGAGCACAGTGATGATGTCACCATCCTGCCCCCAAATGAGGTGGAGCACCCCAAGGAGGAGGATGGTCACTGCTCCCTGCCTCTCAGGTGAGATGTTGCAGATTATCTACAAACAGTAATCAGAGTAATATAGAAGTAATTAACTTTAGTTACTGGTTGAATAGAGCTTGCTCCTCCCACAGTAGTTCAGAGTGTAAACATGATAATCTCATGTCAGAACAACAGTCACAGACGTGATTTTACTGCTTTCACTATACTGTTAGTAAATTTACTGTCGTACAGACGATAAGTACTTTCAGCACTGTGAAAACTGCAGTAATCTGATTACTCTGAGTGTCCATTAACCGTGACTGACAGCCTGTGCCTCTGCTCCAGTGTCCTATTCAGCCTCAGACTGTTCGCATAATTACTTCTTTTGTGTGTGTGTGTGTGTGTGCGTGTGTGTGTGTATGTGTGTGTGTGTGTGTGTGTGTGTGTGTGAGAACTGTGGACAATGGCTCCTTTGACACACTGCTCCACTGCAACCAACCAGTTGCTGATGGGAATGCTGATTACATTTGGAGGTCGTTTTTCATTATTTATAATCATCATCATCATCACTGGCGAAGGACTTTCCTTCTGTTCCTCCAACTCTGGGTCATCACGAAGCGTAAAAAGATCAATTCAGCTGTTTTTTCAGAACTTTCAACTTTTCAACTTTCTCTCCGGCCGAAGTACTTCAAGGACACATTCAGATTACATCTGATCACAGGCCAGATCTGACCTGTGATCAGATGTGATCACAGGTCAGATCTGATCACAAGTCATTAGATTAGATAGTGGGGAAATTCACATCTAATGACTAATAAATTTTTTCTAAAGTCAATTAATCACATTGATGTTGAAGATCCTTCGTTGTTGTCTCCTCTCCTCTGTTGATGTGTTTTGACCTGTCAGGGTTCTCTCTCTCTCTCCCTCTTTCTCTCTCTCTCTCTCCATGACGTCATGTGACGTCCTGCAGGTTGCACCTGATTGATGACCTGTCCTACGAAGACGTGAAGAAATGTTATAGAGGATCAGTAAGTTCTTTATTCAGCGACACGTCCTGAAGACGTCCACATGTCCACTCACACCACACCCACACAAAACCATCCCATCATCACACATCAGGTTAAAAGCTATCTGTCAGCTGTTTGAATAAATAAATACAGCAGATGTTAATGTTTTTACTGACTGTAGTCACTAACGATCCAAATCATCATCATCTGATACACTAGATTTTTATTATTGGTTATTTAGAGCTTATCGGTAGTAGATTCTTCCAATAAACCGGATGTTTAAGGTGTTTAAGTCAGTGTTCTGTATTACATTTGCATATCGAGGGAACGTTAACTGGTTTGAGTTTTTAACAGAAGTAATTTTGACACTAACATTCAGAGCAAACGTTAAGCAACTGTTTTTCTTCTTCTTCTGTTGTTTTAGTCTTTGTTGTTTCAAAAAGGAACAGGAAGTTTGACACAGATTGAACACACCCAGGTGTATGGGGGGTGGAGGGGGGGTGGTGATGTAACTTCTGACCCACATTTCAAGAACAAAAAACAGGAAAAAAAAATTCCCAAAATACAGTCATTTATTGTGTCATCAGATCCTGTACTTCACTAAAAATACAAATTCTCTATTAGAAATCCTTTAATCAGAATGAAGACACAGAGAAACTCATGAATGATCGGTATAGAGATGACAAACGCATGAAAAGTCATCGTCAGCCTAAGGAGTGAAGATGAGGAAGAGTAATGATCATGTGTAAAGAGAAGATGACTCAGACTAGATGCATGTGGTGCTTCATCATTGACCCCCCCCCCCAGGGTCATCAGTAACAACGTCTGAGTGCCATTTCATTGATTTTTTTTTTTTTAACAAAATTTTGCAATGTCTAAACTTTATTGATCTCTCATCACGATCAGTTTGATCGCCTCTGTTTCTGCTGCCTTCACAGACCGTAAGCAAATACAACTCTCAATACCACAAACTGTTCCAGGCTGTTCCTGAAGGGGAGATCCTAATGAAAGGTGCCGTTTGTACCCCCAACCCCCACCCCTCTGTTATCTCTAAAAACACTTTCACTAAGAGTTTCTCCTCTTCTTCTTCTGTAGTTTATTCCTGTGCGTTGCTGAGAGACATCCTGCTGCAGGGTCGACTCTACATCTCCAGGAACTGGTTGTGTTTCTATGCAAACCTATTTGGTAAAGACATCAAGGTGAGACTCGACCTCATGCCCACCAGCTCACCCATAACATTCAGATTAATATTTCATACTGGCAAGATCCATTGAAGATCTTTAAAGATAAACGCGAAACTAAACGTGCTAGTGCACATCCCATCATTCCACTAAATATAGTAGAAATCTGTTTTGCAGTTTTATAAATAATTCTAATAAACCAAAAAACAATCCAGCTGGTAGAAACAGAGTCTTGGTTTTCTCCATAAGCATGAGGAACCCACTGGGTCATGTGACTGCTGGTTCCGTTGGTCCAGGTCTGATGTCTTGTCAGTGTTATGACTGCAAGTATAACATAATCATGTAATGTTAAAGATTTACTATGAAAACCTGTTTCCTGTTTCAAGCAGTAGTGGGCTCTGAATTGTTAGAACAAACAGGAAGTGGTCTCTGATTTTCCACAATAAAACGGTTGTTTTGTAGGTCTCTATACCAGTGGTGTCGGTTCGGCTGGTGAAAAAACACAAGACGGCCGGCCTGGTGCCAAACGGCCTGGCTGTCACCATGGATACGGGACAGAAGGTTAGAGGACCAGTTCACACCAGAGACACCACATCAGGCTTTTAGCAGGTACTTCCAGAACAAACAGTTCTTGGGACCCTGCAGGATGGGTCCCTTTAGTTCAGTTCCTCAGGGATCAGGATCACACCTGGTACCAGGATCTATCCAGAACACCTGGTGCCTCTCAGTCCAGCAGGTCCTGCCCTGAGCTGTTAATACAAAGGAATAACTTCCTGTAGAACATTTCATTAAATTAAACTTCTTCGAGGTTGCAGCGTTCTACAAACTACTTTTAGTTTAGTGAGTGAAAACAACTCTAAACGGATTTAAAGGGAGTCAGACGATATGAACACACACACACACTTCAAGCAGTTAATCGATCAATCAATCAATCAAGACTTCATTATCATGTGCACAACAATTACAAAGAGCAGCTGCTGGAAATTAAATTATTGTCTCACAGGTTCCCTCATACAATGTTTGATAAAGTTGTAATTGATGAATAAAACAGGTGGACACATAAAATTATTATTAATAGAATCCACCCAAAAGTATGACAAAAATAAAATTCAATCAAAATAGAAAGAACAATACCAGAGGTGCCCCCCCACCACACTCCTCCTGTTGAGATGATCAGTGACATCAGTTCTACGGTGTGCTGACGAGTGTTCGCTATCTTGACTCTTTTCTGTGTATACCACTTCCTGTTCTCCAGTATGTGTTTGTGTCCCTGCTGTCCAGAGACAATGTCTACGACGTCCTCAGGAGGATCTGCACTCACCTGCAGGTCTGTGGATCACCGTCGGTCGTCACGTTTTTATTAGCATCTCTTTAATCTTCAACATTTCATCCTCTCGTCTGTTTCCAGGTGAACGGTAAGAGTCTGAGTCTGAAGCAGTACCTGGAGGAACCCAGCTCTCTGTCCATGGTAACATCACCTCCATCAAATCAGCCGTTAGCATTCAGGCAGCAGTGATTGTGTGTGTGTTTACCGTAATAATGTTTCTTAGCTTGACAGGTTTCTTTCTTCGTTGGTTCCAGGCTCTTTAAGTGTTTTGCTCCATCACCAATTCTGCTGGTGTTGCTCTGTTTCAGCAGAACCCTAATTTCTGGCTGCAAATTCTCTCAACATGTTTGATTGTCCAGTCAGGAAGTCACATGATCACTTTTAGCAGGTTTATACAGGAAGTCACCTGGTTTGCTATATGTGATGGGATAATATTTAAACAAAAAAAATATATATAAGGCATTTTGTTCCAAATAATTTTACTGCTGATTTATTTACAAAATGCTGTAATAATGAGACAGGATGTCTGTTTTGTACTGATGATGAGGAAACTGTTAAAATACGTATTTTTCTTAAGGTCAGCAAATCTCAGATCTGAATCTACAACACGTCAGTCCATCCTTCAGTACAGATCCACTTCCTGTCTGTGTCTCCACCAGGACGAGTATCCAGGGGTGCTGAAGTGGAGGAGGAAGCCGTCGCTCCCCGCCGTCTCATCATCACTCCCAGACCTGCTGGGAAACTCCTCCCCCAGCCTCACCACAGACACGCCCTTCAGCACAGACACCCTCAGCGGTTGGTCACCCATGCAGTCATCAATCAGCACTAGCTGCAAACACACACATGCTGACTTATTAATGTGTGTGTGTGTGTGTGTGTGTGTGTGTGTGTGTGTGTGTGTGTGTAGACCATAGTTTGGAAACTGAGAAGTACCTGCTAGCGGACCCATCAGTACCTGAACTGGGCCACATGGAGTTCCATTTGCTTAAACTCTTCAGCCTCCTGTGAGTAGAAGAAACCAACACTGACCTCTGAACGGTTCTTAGATGAGTTTCCTATTAGTCCCACCACAAGCTTAATGCTCAATGTAACTCCACAGACCTGTCAGCGGTTTGATTATTTTTTTAAATTTAAGTTGCACATTGATCTGTGATAAGGATTGACGTGTGACGTGTGTGTGTGTCTCAGCGTCTTCCTGCTGGTCCTGTCGTCCTGCTATCTGGCCTTCAGAGTGTGTCGTCTGGAGCAGCAGCTGAGTTCACTGAACAACCAGCCGACACATTCAGACAGGTAAAGACACACATCATCACCGGTTAACGGGATTTCAGTCTCAGCCATGTGTCAGAGTGAAATGCAGAGCTTCTAGGTTTCCCTCTGAATCCACAAGATCTGACCAAATGAGCTCCATTAATCATCATCATTGTAAAGACCCGCAAGTCTACCTGTGCAAGTCAACCGAAGCTAGGCTAACCAAGCAAGGCTGAATGAATAGATTGTTGAATTATTGCATCATGTGTCGACACCACATCTCTGCTCTTCCTGCTGACTCAGAAGGACACTCTAAAAAGCAGTGTAATCTCACCAATCTGTGGCCGTTCAAGCAACAATCTGTCACGCAATCTGTATTTTCTGTCAGCCTGTGGAGCCGTCACTTGGCAATTAAAGCCAAACTACATCACCGCTTCAATGAACCACCTCTCATGGGACTGGTCTCAAAAACATGTTTTTACGGTGTTGTTTTTATTTAAATTGGTCTCAAAGTTTTAAAACATCAAGTCAAAATACTCATTAAATATTCATTTGTAAGGATGTAGGATTATTGTTGACTAGAACATGAAACACACTTCCTGCTTATTCTGTCTGCAGGTGTGGAGAGGTGCCCTGCTGGCTGGCCAATCAGAGGACAGGAACCTGACACGAGTCAAAAAGAAAACCACTTCCATAGACTTCCCATTAGGGGGCGGCAGAAAGCGGTCTCTGAGGGAGACGAGGATGAACTCTGACCTCACCGTGATTAGGCGACCCTGGAGGTGTGACAGTAGTGAACAGAGGCGGCAGCGGAGCCCTGAGGGAATAATCCCTCTGATCAAAGTGGTTGTGGAGGAAAAGTCAGTTTCACAAAGATTTTATTTGTTCCAGTTTTACTGAAATGTAAACAAAAAATAAACCTTAAAGGAAAATGTTCTGAAGTGACTGAAGATGTCATGAAATACAACAGACGTGTGAAATGGAAAATGTTAAAAACCGATGAAAATAATGGAAAGCTCCAAGGCTTACAGAGAAAACACAGATGTTCTGATCACTGATGAGTTCATGGTGGATAGTTTCTCAAGTCACCATGGAAACTATTTAGAATAAAAACATTAGAATCTCAGTGGCAATTGCTGTTAATACTCTACATATTTTGTCTCAAAAAGTCATTAATAGAGGATATTTTGTCTTCATTCTACTCTGATTTTATATCGTTATATTCATTCATTATAAACATTTTTTTCATTTTAATAGTTTATAACAAATAATTCTGCAATTCCAAACAATATCAGTGAGTCCCTATAGACTATATTTTAATAGCAATTTTATCGTCATTTTATTTTGATTTGAATTTTTTATATTGTTTTGATTATTGTGCTGTATTTAATTCACACACCTTCTATATCAGCTTCACTCATCAATCACTTGTTAAGACACTGAACAATGTAAAAATGACTGTCTTTAGTCACAACGGACGACGTCAGGAAATCCTGGGGATTGAATTTCTGGATGAGTTTTGCTACGACAAATTTAACCTCATCTTGTCTGAAAATCGTTTTGGCCAAATCCAAACTTGTCATGAATGCAACGTAAAAGTAGAGCAAGAATCAGGCTCCTGTTAGCTTAGCTTAGTATAAGAGATGGAAAGTGAGGGGAACTGCTTGCATGGCCCTGCGTAAACTTCAGAGACATTCACATATCAGCAGAATCTAGCGGTTCTCCAGCAGGTTGACCCTTCAGAAATAGAGTGGCTTGTGGGTAAACACAAACACATCACAGTGCTGGTGAGGAGCAGTCTGTCTAGGAGACTGAAGGAGACAGGTTAAGGTTATATTGGGCTTAGTTTTGTCTTCAGTTTTAGTTAATAATGCCCAAACAGAACATCTTCACTGAGCTCAGCAGAACCAGAGTGAACACTATGGAAACCTGAAGCTGGAGTCTTCCCAACACAGGTGTTCACCTCCACCGTGGATCTGTGTCCAATCACTTCCCCTTGTTCAGATGAGCAGTGTCCTTTTCTTGTTTCTCGTCTTCCATCTTGGAATTTTCTTTCCTGTCATCTGTGCTTCTTTTCCTTGGGTTAAAACTGCTCCTAAAGTTTACTGTCATCCATTGGCTCCTCCA